>CM077657.1:7283750-7990000 GCA_039707465.1 Rhabdophis nuchalis | reverse complement strand
GCCGGTGGAACCCCCTCTCACCGGCTCTCTAAATTTCACCATCCAGCTCTTGCGAGTAGGTGCGAGGCTGCAGAAACCCACCACTGATCAGTTTCCATCAGGAAATCTAGATCAAAAACAGAGCTTTTGTTCAGAGTGATTTCTTGTTTTTCCCCCAAAAAAGACGGGGAAGAATAAATGTGATTAATAGCCTAATTAACGAAAGGAAATATTTGAAGGGAAAGACAAGATGGATCTTGTTGTTTGCATACCTTCGATTGTAAGCCTTGTCCCTACAATTCTTACAAAGTCGAGGAAATTGCAGAACAAGATGTACTGTTCTTACTCCCGTCCTGTTCTGGAGTAGCATTGCTCACCACAGCACTGCTCGTTATCCGAAGTACGAAGCCCTCACATAGCCCACTAAGGGCACGAAGGGACTACCTGCCTCAAAGCTTCTACAAAGGTTACAAAAAGCCATCACGATTATATGACCCCCTGATCGGTTGGGACGAAGCTGTAATTATTCCAGGAAAGTCAGAGGAGACAATTGCATTATCTCCCTGCTCAATTCTCAAGCAGATTTCTCATATTTAATAATGCTGAAACATCAAATATTTCAGAGGTAAAGGGCTCCACTTTTATTTTAAAAATATGCAAACGAAAAGGGGACAAAACACGTAAGGATGGACTTTGCCATCTGCTGGCAAGTAAAAAAATCTTTACCTGTTTCTTAGATGCTTTTACAACTCCAAAGCTGCATGAAATCCACCCCACTCGTGTTACACACGGTTGGGGGCAGAGGAGTGCAAGAGTGGTGGGATTCCCATTTTTTTTACTACTGGTGAGGCAGGGGAAGGTTACTGCAAAATCCCCATTTCCTCCCGATCAGCTGGTCCTCAGAAGGCAGAGAATAGATGGGGTGGGGTGGGGTGGCAGCCAGAGGTGGTATTTACCGGTTCTCCAAACTACTCAAAATTTCCGCTACCGGTTCTCCAGAACTGGTCAGAACCTGCTGAATCCCACCTATGATCTTGCCATAAAAGAGGGGAGGGGGCAACAGAACACAGGGAGGGGACATAACAGGAACTGGAGGTGCCAATGAGAGACAACAGTTGAGGTCCAAGGGCACAACCGTGAGAACAGGAGGTAAACATCCACCAAAGAGCTGTCAAAGCCAAAGCTGTTACCAAAAGAACTAATTTGAATGCTGTTGGACACTGACCAAATGATCAAAGGTGGGAATAGCTGGAAAGACCTGGGAGAAGGGAACTGTAACGAATTCACAGGAAATTATTCAGATTTGGCTTTGTTTATGCTGCAACCACTTCATTAGTAAAAGCATACTTTTCTTTACAAATGGAATCTAGGCCTTTCTTTCCTAACAGCCCAGGCTGGGACAGGGCTGACAGTGTGCAGAATTATGGAAACGAATTGGTTAGAACAGTCACCAAAGCTAGAACCAACATGACCTTCATACGTTTGTTCTGAGAGCCAATCCAAATTCTATATTTCGATGGGTTCGTGATATGTTCCTGGGAGCTGATCTGATTTGGCACTTGATTTGAAGTGATTGCAAACTTCTTTTAAAATTAGGAAGAGATGAATTAGCTTAAGTAGCCTTCTTCTCCTACATCTTGATTTTTGGTTCTGTGCATGCACAGAACAATTCTAATTGCACCAATTTATTTATTTTTAATGTTTTGTGCATGCGCAGACCTATTTTTGTGCAAATGCGCACGGAACGTGCGTCTGACGATTGCACATGCAAAATTTTTGCACACACTGAATCGGCAGTAATGCCGGGAGTAACCCACCCCTAGCGTGCATGTGCGTGCTGGAAACCCAAAAACCAGCTGGCCGGAGCGCATGTGTGCACCAGCCATCTGGCCTTTGGGTTTCCAGCATCTGTGTACGCCAGCTAGCCTTCACACATGCCGGAGCACTGGAAACCCAAGGACCAGCTGGCCAGGGTGCACGTGCCTCTATTTTTGGTCATTTTTTCTAGCACCCATGAAGACCGGAAACCAGGAGAGCAGCTGGTGATGGCACGCGTGTCCATAGAGAGGACTCTGCGTGCCATCTTTGGCATGTGTGCCCTAGGTTCGCAATCATGGCTCTAGGGTTTCCCTTTGCATTACAATACAATACAATACAATAGCAGAGTTGGAAGGGACCTTGTAGGTCATCTAGTCCTGCCTAGGCAGGAAGCCCTATACCATTTCAGACAAATGGCTATCCAACATTTTCTTGAAGACTTGCAGTGTTGGGGCATTCACAACTTCTGGAGGCAACTTCTGTTCCACTGATTAATTGTCCTAATTGTCAGGAAATTTCTCCTCAGTTCTAAGTTGCTTCTCTCCTTGATTAGTTTCCACCCATTGCTTGTTGTTTTGCCCTCAGGTGCCTTGGAGAATAGCTTGACTCCCTCTTCTTTGTGGCAACCTCTGAGATATTGGAAGGCTGCTATCATATCTCTCCTAGACCTTCTTTTTATTAAACTAGACCTACCCAGTTCCTGCAACCGTTCTTCATCTGTTTGAGCCTCCAGTCCCCTAATCATCTTGGTTGCTCTTCTCTGCACTCTTTCTAGAGTCTCCACATCTTTTCTACATCATGGTGACCAAAACTGAATGCAGTATTCCAAGTGTGGCCTTACCAAGGCACTATACAGTGGCATTAACACTTCACGTGATCTAGAGTCTATCCCTCTGTTTATGCAGCCTAGAACTGTGTTGGTTTTTTTGGCAGCTGCTGCCCACGGCTGGCTCAAATTTAAATGGTTGTCCACCAGGACTCCAAGATCCCTCTCACAATTGCGACTATTGAGCAAGGTACCACCTCTGCTGTACCTGTGCATTTCGTTTTTCTTGCCTAAATGTAGAACCGTACTCTTTTCGCCACTGAATTTCATTTTATTAGATAGTGCCCAATGTTCAAGTTTGTCAAGATCCCCATTTTAATTTTTTTAAAAACGCCCTGGAGGTTGGAGGAAAAAAAATCTAGGGTTGGTTTTATCTTAATTACAAAGAAAGCCACTTCAAAATGAGAATACAAATTTGCACACACTTCAAGAGAGATTCTGTTTAATAAAGCATTTTAAGTGAATGTGACTACTCGTTCCTCGAGTTGCTTTGTTTTTCCTTGCTATCTTTTCAATGCTGCTTTGATTGGGTCAGTTTCTTAACGGGCTTCATGATAAGCCACCTACTTAACGTGCGATGCAAATGAAGGAGAGAATGGAAGTGGGGAGGGGGCCATTTCTCAAACACCATGTGCATTTGAACAAATCAAATTGCGGGCGAGAGAAATAACCGAGCCTATTTCAGAATAGGAAGTACCTTACTTTGATTCACTACCAGGCATTTACATTTATGGACAGGGAAGCTAGTGCATTATTCATGAGATTACACAGAGAAAGGCACGCACTTTCACATGGACATACTTCCAGCCTTGTCAAAACAGAATGACCTCCGATTATAAAGATATTCACAAGAGAATTTGACATCTTACGTAGATGATATCTATTCTCTTTTCCCTCCCTTTTCTTTCTCACTCCCGACTTTTCGGTGAAAATATAAAACAGAGAGAAAAGAGGACTTTTTTTTTCCAACCTGCAATTTTCCAAAATCCCCAACATGAAACAAGATACTCAGCAGGACTGACGTTTCCGTCCCTGGTTATATAAGTAGGAAAAGGCTGATTTGATGTCAATAAACACTTCAAAATGGGGAACAATTCAGCTTTGGCAGAGGAGTGGTGGAGGCAAGGACAGGATGCTATGCCAGGTGCGAACAACTGGACCCACATATATAGAGTTCAACATCGTTACTTTATTGCTCTATGCCTATTTCACAGGAATCTTCCCAGACAGGCAGATTCACCTGGGAAAGGCTAAATTCTCTTGTGTTTACATAATGAGCCCATGCTAATTCCCTTTTTGATCCCTCCTCCCAAATGGGATGGCTGCTCTTCAGCACGTTATGGACAATTGGGGAAAAGGAGTGTTAGGAGTAGACTCCTAGAGTTGGGTAGGCAATATATAATACCATGATGACAAATGGTTGTTGTTGCTTTAAGGATGTTGGAATGTTGGAATGCAATTAGAGACTGTAATTATCTCGGCAATAAGAGGAAGTAAGCAGAGCGCAATCTCTCTCTGCTGGATCTTTGCTCAATATCTCTACTGTTTGCTATCTGCTCGTTTGCCGTCACTGACTGTGTTTGAAGAAGGAAGAAGGAAGAATTGTGGATTGCTGACTGTAAGCAATTGTTATTTGTTAAGGACTTTGTTTGACTCACTTTACTATTACTGCTTGTTAAGCAGTAGTTTACTTTTACAACACCAGTAAAGCTAATTGTTTTTTTACTAACAGTGTCTGGGTTACTATCTGTGTGTACACTAGCAACGTTTCTCTAGCTGCACAGTCCACTGCACAACTTTTCTGTCTCCCAACGGAGATATCCCCTAACAAGGAGCGAAGACATTCTCTGCTCCTGTGCAATGAGTCCCTGATGCTCCTGAGTTATGTCCAAGCTTCTAGCAACCATCTCTTACTGAATAAACCATGATAGCTTTATTCAGACCAAACCAGAGTAGCTAAGCTTTGTAAGTGAAGAGCACATTCTGCATAGCAGAAATCTCCCATGGTCCACTGACTGAAAAACATCTCAACACAGCAATCCACAGCATGCAACAAGGAGAAGCAAGTGATAAAATGTGGCTCTCCAGCTTTCCATATTTGTGTGTAATGTTGACATACAAGGAGGGAAGACTGTCAGCCTTTGGAGATGGGCCAGGTCAAGCAGATAGAGGGTTCTAGAAATGCTATTTTACTGCTGTAGGACAGAGTTTCTCAACCCTGGCAAATTTAAGAGACAAGGACTTCAACTCTTTCTCAAGGCATAGAATCTAAAACCTCTCCTGCCTCATTATATTTTTCATATGGTTATATAGCAACCACATAATATTATCCCAAGGAGCGGCTGATTCTGTTCTACAGAGGAATCATTGAGTCTGTTATCTGCACCTCCATAACTGTCTGGTTTGGCTCTGCAACCCAACAAGACAGACAGGGACTTCAGAGGAGAATCAGAATGGCAGAAAAAACAATTACGCCCAACCTGCCTTCCACCGAGGACCTGTACACTACACAAGTCAAAAAGAGGGCTGAGAAAATATTTACAGACCCTTTGCATCCTGGACATAAATAGTTTCAACTCCTACCCTCAAAGCGACGCTATAGAGCACAGCACACCAAGAATACTGGACACAAGAACAGTTTTTTCCCCAAATGCCATCGCTCTGCTAAACAAATAATCCCCTCACCACTGTCACACGATTCACTAAGGCTGCATGACTATTACTCTTAGTCTTCTCATCATTCTTCTCATCCATCTCCTCCCACTTATGACTGCAGGACTGTAACTTTGTTGCTTGTATCCTTACGATTTATATTGATATTCATTGTTTCCTCTCCTTTTAGAAATTTCTCCTAAGGAGAAATTTCCTGACAGTAAGAACAATTAACAAGTGATACAGTTTGTCTTCAGAAATTGAGGTGCCTCATCACTGGAGGCTTTTAAGAAGGGATGGACAGCCATTTGTCTGGAATGGTATAGGGTCTCCTCTGCTTGAGCAAGGGGGTTAGACTAGAAGACCTTCAAGGTCCCTTCCCACTCTGTTATTCTGTTAAACCAGACGATCAGTCCTTTCAGAATTTCAGAGTTTTATCACCGTCATAGAGCAGAACAAATAAAAGCACTCAGCAAATCCACAATTAAAAAGTCTAGAATAAAATCATAAACAACCGATAACATCTATGATAGAAATCCAGTCTGTCAATTACGCATGGCCTAACTATACGAAAATCATAATCCATAAACTGTGTGGCCCATAGTCAGGGTCTAGTTACATGCGAGAACGTATCCTGCCCCATACATCCCTCCGACCGATCCGCTCCCATAGAGAGGGTCTTCTCCGGGTGCTGTCGGCCGGGCAATGCCGGTTGGCGACATCCAGGGGAAGGGCCTTCTCTGTGGCGGGCCCAACCCTCTGGAACAACCTGCCCCCGAACTCCGTACCATCACTGACCTCCGCCTTTTCCGCCGGCGTCTTAAAACACATTTATTCCAACAAGCCGGCCTAGGATAACCACCCGATTTGGACTTTTTAGTTATACATTTTAATTAGAGAATTTTAAAATGTTTTACCACGGGGTAATTTAATTTAATTGGGTTTTAATAATTTTGGTTTATTTATGTATGTTGTGTTTTTAATTCGTCTGTGCGCCGCCCAGGGTCCTTTTGTAGGAGAAGAGCGGGGTATAAATTTAATTTTTAAAAAAATGAAGCGTCTTACTAAAAAGGAAAGGAATAAGCAGTGCAAAGGATTTGCCACATTTGTTGTATAAAATAGCTACGGTAGGTTTGACACGTGTTTCTGACGAATCCCTCCCAGTGCTCCTGCACAGAATCTAGCCACCAGCCCTTGTTTTTGCCACAGCTGAAAATTACTCTTGACAGTCGAGCAATTAGTGAAACGATGCTTCAAATCAGAATTAGAAAATTAATGTTGGCTGCTTATCTGCTTGTATGGCTCAAAGCCCATATAGACGTAAAAGTAGCTGAGATTTGTGTTTAAAATGATTAATTCCAAACACATAGAAATATCTTCCTCCCTCCCTCTCTCCCCCTCTCTCTCCTTCTTTCTCTCTTAGGGTTTAACTACAGGTGTATAATTCAAGATTTACCCTGTATGTATTCCAAGCTTGGTTATTTATTTACAATTTATTTACTTACAATTTATTTATGATTATTTCTATCCTTGGTTGTGGTTGTGGTTGTTTACTAAAGCTTTTATGCTGCACCAAACCAGCAATAACATTAAAATACAGTTAAATCACTTGCATCAATGCCACCAAACAGCATGGCATTAAAATCATAATCCAACCGCTATGTTCATCCGGAAATCAACATCATTCAGCCCTCGTTCTAACTCCACTCATTGTTCGCCCATCCCCAGGTGCCCTTCAAAAAAGTCTGTTTTCAATTCATATCCGGGATAGCAGCAGGGATTCCATCCCCTTTTTTTCACGCTGTTGCAAATTGAAATAGTCATTAAACGGATGGTCATACACAGATCTTGACCTTGTCAACGCTGGGAAACCCAGCTCCACTGCCTTTAGAAATCGCAGTGGTTAGAGTGCAGTACGGCATACATACTTCTGCTGATCACCTGCTGCCAGCAGTTTGGCAGATCGAATCTCACCAGGCTCAAGACTGACGCAGCCTCCCATCCTTTCGAGGTGGGTAAAAGGAGGACCCAGATTGTTGGGGGCAAGAGGCTGACTCTGTAAACTACTTAGAGAGGGCTGTGAAGCACTGTGAAGCGGTATATGAGTCTAAGTGCTAAGTGCTATTGTAGCTATTGTGATCTAATGGCTTATTCAGAAAATCATTGTGAAAGCCAACCATAACAAGATGTGTACATCAGTGGTGGGATTCAAAACATTTTGATTACTGGTTCTGTGGGCATGGCTTTGTGGGCATGACGTGCCTTTGTGGGTACGTCAGGGGAAGGTTACTGCAAAATCCCCATTTCCTACCCCCCCCCCTAACCTGCTTTCCAGCTCTGTTCTCCTGTTCAGAGCAACAAAGGAAAATCAGCTGGGAAGCAGTCTATTTGCCATTTCTCTGGAATACTCAAAAATTTTCGCTACCGGTTCTCCAGAACCTGTCAGAACTGGCTAAATGCCATCTCCGGTGTACATCTAGATGCTGTAGTCCTAACCAGGAATTGGGCATGATGGACAACCTAAGCCAGGATATTATCTTAGAAAGGAAGAAGAGATCACCAGCTGTTTGTAGATGAACAATCCTCTGCTCTGCATCAAACCCATCTAATTTTGGCACCACAGAGGGACTTTTCACACAGTAAGAGAAAGAACACACTATTTTTTCTCCGTCTCTCTGAAATATTGGATAAGAAAAGATGTTTCAAGCACATTACACTGGGGACCGACAGTGTCAACGTGCAATAAGAAAGCATACTCGGTTATACAGACTGCCATTTCCTATCACACATTTATTTTCTCCTTCATATCTTACATGTTTGCACAGTCTCAATTTATTTCAAAAGTTTTGAATAGGAAAATACATTGTATGTACCCTGTTTCCCCCAAAATAAGACCTCCCAGCATAATAAGCCCAATCGGGCTTTTGGGTGCATGCACTAAAATAAGCCCTCCCTGAAAATATTGCACAACAGCAGCAGCCATGAGGTGACCATGCTCTCCATCTCCTGCACCTCAAAAATAATAAGACCTCCCTGAAAATAAGGCCAAGTGCTTATTTCAGGGGTCAAAAGAAAATAAGACCCTGTCTTATTTTGCGTGGGGACACACAGTATTTACTATGTGCCTTATACATTTAATAACTCATTTTCTTCCCCAAGAATCTCAGAAGTCTCTTTTGAAGATGTGAAATCTGCTTTGCTTCAGAAATAATTGCATGGTAAGCTAGATAATACTTATCGTTGATGTCTAACTTTTATGTAGTCTCTCAACTTGGTCAAATTGACAGGAAAGACCCAACATCTCAGAGGAAATCAGAACTTCTCAGACTTTTATGCTTCATGACTGGTGCAGCAGCCAGAGGTAAAAAGTATCATTAGATACTTCCATCTGGAACATCTTAAAACAGAGATGGGTGACCTTGACTTTGAGGTAGAAGCCAAGGCTTAATTAAGCAAATAGACAGCATCTTTTCTCTGAATTTTCCTGAGTTTGGGAAAGAGTGTAAATGTCCATTTTTTTTTTTTTTTAAGGTGTGCTAAATCCTTTTTAGGGTTTACACTATGATTGTAATGCCTTTTGTGACGCATGGCATGGCATTGGCATCCTTCAGTCTCAAAAGATGATGGTATCCTGCTCTGGAAAGAGGTCAAAGCTAGAATGTCCTCTCCAGAGCACAAGGTCTGGGTAGATTAATATGAAGAATAGACTGTTACTCAAGCAGCAGATTCCCCCCCCCCCCCTCTCCATGTCCTTGGAATGGCAGAGCCCATACGATGGGTTCCAGCTGCATCGCAGGAGTTCCCAGAAGGTGGTTGTACACAGTCACGAACTGCTTCCGGGACTCCGGCTCCAGATTTTGCCTGGAGGTTGACTCCCGAAGCCTTTTCCAAGAGTGGATGTAGCCACAAGGCAGGGGAGGTTTGTAATCAGAGTTTCCCTTCTCCTAGAAGATGGTTCTGCTGCTTTGTCTGCTGTTGGGGTGCAGGCCCTACTTCCACCTTCAAAACCGTTGACCGTCTTCTCCTGTAACCTTGGAAACGGGCCCTTATGAACTACTACCAGCCGCGCCAACTGGACCAAGGTTTTTTAAGGAGGTGTTACTCCTCCATCACTCACATCACTTTTTTGATGCAAAATGCCAGAAACTGAACCAGTCATTTTTAACAATCATGGTGAGCAGAGCTGACAAAGAGGATGAGAGTCTGCTGGGGTCTGGGGGATTACAGTTGTCCATCTGTGTGCTATGGGATAGGACAGGGGTCTGCAAAGTCGGCTCTTTTAAGACTGGTGGACTTCAACTGCCAGAATTCCCCAGCCAGCTATGCTGGCTGTGGAACTCTGGGAGTTGAAGTCCACCAGTCTTAAAAGAGCCGACTTTGCAGACCCCTGGGATAGGATCTATTTTTTTTATTTATTAAATAAACCTTAAAACATTGGGCACAGAGCGACCTTCCTGGCTTTGTCATTTGCATACATATTTTAACATACCAGCAAATACAGTTCCTACTTATCATACATTGCTACTTTGATCCTGTAAACCTATCCCTTGTCCTCCTTTGTATATTTATCTAAGTATTGTCCAGTTTCAATTCTGCAAATCCTCAGTATATTCTGTTCTGACTCCTTTTCCTCATTTCCAACCATTGATACATTTTGTTGCAAATTTCGTAATATTCTGTCTCATCTTTATTTTTAAGTTCTAGTATCAGTCTGTCCATTTCTGCCCAGATCAAAATTTTCTTTAATACTTCTTCTTCGGTGGGGGCATCCCATTTTTTCCCAATTTTGCACATAAACCAATCTTGCTGCGCTTATCCCATGCAGCATTAGATAATACAATAATAATACAATAGCAGAGTTGGAAGGGACCTTGTAGGTCTTCTAGTCCAACCCCCTGCGTGGGCAGGAACCTTATACCATTTCAGACAAATGGCTACCTAACATCTTCTTAAAGACTTCCAGGGTTGGGGCATTCACAACTTCTGGAGGCAAGCTGTTCCAGAGGTTAATTGTTCTAACTGTCAGGAAATTTCTCCTTAGTTCTAAGTTGCTTCTCTCCTTGATTAGTTTCCACCCATTGCTTCTTGTCCTGCCCCCAAGTGCCTTGGAGAATAGTTTGACTTCCTCTTCTTTGTGGCACCCTCTGAGATATCGGAACACTGCTATCATGTCTCCCCTGGTCCTTCTCTTTATCAAACTAGACATACCCAGTTCCTGCAACCGTTCTTCATATGTTTTAGCCTCTAGTCCCCTAATCATCTTGGTTGCTCTTCTCTGCACTCTTTCCAGAGTCTCCACGTCTTTTCTACATCTAGATATATCAGTCCTTTACCATATTTCTCTCTTGTGATTCCTAATAGGAAGAGTTCTGGTTTTAAGCCTATCTTTTGATCTCGCATCTCTTCCAACCATGTCTTTATCTGACCCCCAAAATTCCTTGGCTTTTCTACATAACCACCACATAGGATAAAAAGATCCTAACACCAAGTTACATTTCCAACACTGCAGTGATTGGCTGTTGTTCATTTTTGCTAACCTTGTGGGGAGGAAGTGCCACCTATAGAACATTTTGTCTGTTTTCTTTATACGAGGGGGCGCTATGAGATGGGATCTTTTTTTTCCAGAATTTTGTTTTATTTTTTTGTTCTCTTACATAGCATTTTAAATATACATTCACATAATTGTTATTCTTCTGTACACTTATCATTCTTATACATTTATTATTTCATTTAATAGGTTATAATATAGAGTTTGGATTGCTTTATTTACCATCCCTTCCGCCTGTTGTAACACCACCTTATTTTCCCTTTCTTTTCTCCCTCCCTTCCTTCTCTACTTTCCTCCTTCCTTCCTCCCTTCCCTTTCTCCTACTACTTTTTCTCTTTCCCTTCCTACCCTCTTTCCTTCTCTTCCTCTCCCTTCCATCCTCCTCTCCTCACCTCTTTCTTCTTTCCCCTGTCTTCCTTTCATTTTCTCCTCCTTTCTCTCTTTCTTTTCTATTATTGTAGGAGTCTCTTTCAGAGTGATGATGAGTTACAAGTAACTTTGCTATGTTGTCCTGCTTGCATGTAGACAAAGGCCCTCACCATACATTTTACTATCTGATTGTCTGGATTTGATTAGTAAGTGGTATTAAATATATCAAATCATGTTCCCCCTTCAAGAACTTAATGCAGCCCTCAGAATACAGAATGAACCCACACAAAATGCTAAATTACAAAACAGAATTACTGTGTACTCAAAACACGTTATGCCCTCTATTATCTATCTCTATGTGCATGTGTGATACACATACACACACACACACACACACACACAGACCTCTACACATATATGCTAAGACAACAGCTGATTCCCCATAACCCCTAGGACTGGAAACTGCCCAACTATTTTAACTCAGCTTAATACATACAAACTCTATACCTACTGCTATCAATCTGTAATATGTATCAGTCCTTCAGATGCACACTAACACAAATAATTAACACTTGCTAAGATCACCATCCACACTATTCATTACTCAAATAGAAAAGCCAAATTAATTACGCACTAATAATTAATCCAATACCTCCAAATTAATTATTTCACTTATTAGATTTTCAATCTGTTCTGTGGTCCACAAGGGCTTGCAACGTAGTTAAGACACGACAACAAAACAATAACTGGACAATTCACCATGTAATGACTGACTCCAGCACCGAATGACCTCAAGGACATCCAATCCAATTGCACAGTCCTAGAGACAAAATTGTAAGGATATTGGGGAAAGGCGAAGGAAATATGGAAGCTGTCTGTTCCATCTGTGAAGCCACAAGACTAATCTTACCTCCAAAATCAAGACCGAGCTCCCCAGACCAGAAATGACTAATAATAGACTGGAGGAACATTTCTCTGAGGACAGGTAATTCAGCGTATAAGCCACACACCGGGGATGAATAATAGTAGAAGACTGCCTAAGCAATATTAAAGAAAAGGCATATGGCTAGTTCAGCAATACAGATTTGCTCAAGGATTATGTTTGTGGCATGCTGAGAGAGTCTTATTTCTCCTCTGTTATCTCTTCTACACTTCCTCTAGTCCAGTGGTTCTCAACCTTCCCAATGCCGTGACCCTTTAATACAGTTCCTTATGTTGCGGTGACCCCCCAATCATAAAATTGGTGTCTCGGTTCCTAAGACCATCGAAAATATGTGTCTTGCGATGGTCTTAGGCGACCCCTGTGAAAGGGTCGGTTGACCCCCAAAGGGGTCCTGACCCACAGGTTGAGAACCACTGCTCTAGTCCAATCTTTCTCAATCTCAGCCACTTTAAGATGTGTGGACCTCAACTTCTAGAATGTGAAAGTTGAAGTCCATACATCTCAAAGTTGTCAAGATTGGGTAGCATTGCTCTATTGCCTTTGGAAATCAGGTGACTTTCTGGAGATGAAATTCAGCTTTCATATATATAATTATACCCCCAATTGCTTGGTATATGTGCCTCTTTCTAGGGAGGTGGATTGAAATCTGGAGGGATCTAGAAAGTTCTCCATTGTGTTTAAAACATCTTCACGCATGGCTCCATCAACAAACTATCAGTCACATGTTGTTAGTTATTTATTTAATTGCTGCTGGTGAGACTTAAGTACACTTGATTTCATTTTTCTCTGACAGACAAGCTTTCAAAGCACTTAGTTTTTATTATATTATCTTCATTGTTACAACTGGCACCATATCTAGTGGAACAATATAGACCAATTAAGGTGACCTTGACCTGCTTGGGCAATTCACATTCTTTCAACATTGAGGGTTTATTTTGAGATTTCTCATAACAGAATGTCACAGGAGATTCATAACTGGCTAGAACTTCTGAGAAAAACATTAAAATCAACCCAAGGCACCATAACCAAATATTTTCTTTGAGTTGATGGACAATTTAGGATTTGTGAACATGGCAATTCACTAGAAAACATCTACTTTTCTGAAAAGTATGGATCCTTTTCAAGAATAGATATGATACAGATTTCAAACAATTAGGCTACTAAGTTTTCTAAAGTAGAGATATTTTCAATCATGATCCTATGAAGTTTTGTTTCTAAAAGGAAATCCAGTTGTTTTTTTAATGTGGATGCTAAATGAAATGTTCTTACGGAGCGAATAGTGGAGGATTGTAAAAAGAAATGAAAAGATTTTTTTTTTAAATAATTTGGACAAAGGTTCTGATTTAAGAATGGTTTGGGACATGAGTAAAACATTCAATGCATTTGTACTGCATGTCAAAAATAATTTGGCACGCGTGTTTCAAAATATGCTTTATATCTTTTCTTGGGATTGTTGCAGTTCTCCTCACTAGTAGCCATGCAACGTTTATTTATTTATTTTATTTATTTTATTAAATTTATAAACCGCTCCACTCTCCCCGCAGGGACTCGGGGCAGTGCACAGGAAATTAAAATAGAAAAAAGTAAAAACATAGCGATGAATAAATACTAAAAGCAAATTAAATCCCGATAAACCTGTGCTAAAATCCTAAAACCATTAAATATCCTAAAAGTCATTTCCCCTTAAAATCCAAATTTAAAACAGTTTAATCTTCAGTCAAATTTGATGGTAAGGATTAGGCCGGCGAGTGAAAAAAGTGCGTTTTCAAGCTTTGGCGGAAGGAGCGGAGGTCCGTGATCGTTCTGAGTTCGGGGGGTAGGTCATTCCAGAGGGTTGGGCCTGCCACAGAGAAGGCCCTTTCCCTGGGCATCTCCCGCTGGCACTGCCTAGTGGACGGCACCCGGAGAAGTCCCTCTCTATGGGAGCGTATCGGCCGAAGGGATGTGTGGGGTAGGGTACGATCCCGCAGATAACTAGGCCCCATGCCATGGAGCGCTTTGAAGATGGTAATCAACACCTTGAATCACACCCGAAAGGCCACAGGTAGCCAGTGCAGCTCGCGCAGGAGCGGTGTTACATGGGAATGCCTTGGGGCTCCCAAAATTCCCCGCGAGGCCGCATTCTGAACTAGCTGTAGTCTTCGGGTGCACCTCAAGGGGAGCCCCATGTAGAGAGCATTACAGTAGTCTAGACGGGATGTCACAAGCGCATGAGTGACTGTGTGAAGGGCGTCCCGGTCCAGTAGGGGACGCAACTTTGAAAGGACATGGCTGTTTTAAAGCTTGGTGATACATTTTCAGTTGCACCACTATTTTCTATGGGCTGAGAAGCACCTTTTCAGACCCATATTTGTGGCCTTGGACAAATTGACTCTTCAAACAGGTTTAGTCCAGTTAATGGATTGTGATCTGTCCAAGGTCCTGATGAACTATTTCCTTATCTTGTTTGGGAGATCAAGCACTCTTAAACTCTTTATGCAATTTCCTGTGTTGTTCTTCACCCATAGAAAGAAAT
This sequence comes from Rhabdophis nuchalis, assembly GCA_039707465.1. Classification (NCBI taxonomy): domain Eukaryota; kingdom Metazoa; phylum Chordata; class Lepidosauria; order Squamata; family Natricidae; genus Rhabdophis; species Rhabdophis nuchalis. The sequence continues at coordinate 7,975,350 of CM077657.1, read as the reverse complement.
CTTGTCAAACTGAAGCAGACAACCTTACACCAAAAACTGAGAACTATTACAATACAATACAATAGCAGAGTTGGAAGAGAGCTTGGAGGTCTTCTAGTCCAACCCCCTGCCTAGGCAGGAAACCCTATACTGTTTCAGACAAATGGCTATCCAACATCTTCTTAAAGACTTCCAGTGTTGGGACATTCACAACTTCTGGAGGCAACTTCTGTTCCACTGTTTAATTGTTCCAACTGTCAGGAAATTTCTCCTCATTTCTGCTTCTCTCCTTAAGTTTCCACCCATTGCTTCTTGTTCTACCCTCAGGTGCCTTGGAGAATAGCTTGACTCCCTCTTCTTTGTGGCACCCTCTGAGATATTGAAAGACTGCTATCATGTCTCCCCTGGTCCTTTGTTTCATTAAAGTAGACATACCCAGTTCCTGCAACCGTTCTTCATATGTTTCAGCCTCCAGTCCCCTAATCGTCTTTGTTGCTCTTCTCTGCACTCTTTCCAGAGTCTCCACAGGAGGACTCTTCTTCATTCTCTTTCTTTTACACAAACTGTCTAAACTTTGTTGGCATTTGCTCCAGTGGTGAGTTTCCAATTTTTTTTTACTACCAGTTTGCTCGTGCGTGCATGCTCATGCGCAGAAGCGTCCGGGCAGGTGGGTGGAGCCTCCCCCGTTGCCACTACCATTTGGCCCGATCTGGGCTGACCCGGCAGAAACCCATCTCTGATTTGCTCCTCTGGAATGCGCTCCCCCCCCCCCCCCGAGTATCCAGATCACAGGTAGTCCTTAATTTACAATTGTTTATTTAGTGCCATTTGAAGTTAGACAGCACTTTAAAAAGTGATTGATGACAATGGTTCACATTTATGATTATTGCAGCATGATCAAAAATTGGATGCTTGACAAGGGACTCATATTTATGACGGTTGCACTGTGATCACTTTTGGTGACCTCCTAAAAAGCAAAGTCGATGGGGGAGCCAGATTCACTTAACAACGGTGTTCCCAATTTAACAAGTGCAGTGATTCCCTCAACAACTGTGGCAAGAAAAGTTATGCAATGGGGCAAAACTCACTTAACAACTGTCTTGCTTGGCAACAGACATTTGGGGCTCAGTTGCAGTTGCATGTCGAGGACTAACTGTACATTCTATCACAGTGGTCTCCAACCTTTGAGGCTTGGTAGTGTGCCTGGGGAGGGGAGAGGGCAGTGGTGGGATTCAGCCAGTTTGCACCACTTCGGGAGAACCAGTGGTTAGGTTTCCTAGCAGTTTGGTGAACTGGTTGTTGGAAGAAATCATTAGGGCAGAGAACCAGTTGTTAAATTCTTTGAATCCCACTACTGTGTTCCTTCCTTCCTACCTTCCTTCCTTCCTTCCTTTCTCCCTCCCTCCCTCCCTCCCTCCCTCCCTCCCTCTCTCCTCTTCCTTTCTTCCTTCCTTTCTTCCTTCCTCCCTTCCTCCCTCCCTCCCTCCCTCCCTTCCTTCCTTCCTTCCTTCCTTCCTTCCTTCCTTCCTTCCTTCCACTGGTGGGATTCAGCCAGTTCGCACCACTTCGGGAGAACCGGTTGTTAAGTTTCCGAGCCATTTGGTGAACTGGTTGTTGGAAGAAATCATTAGGGCAGAGAACCAGTTGTTAAATTCTTTGAATCCCACTACTGTCTTCCTTCCTTCCTTCCTTCCTTCCTTCCTTCCTTCCTTCCTTCCTCCCTCCCTCCCTCCCTCCCTCCCTCCCTCCCTTCCTTCCTTCCTTCCTTCCTTCCACTGGTGGGATTCAGCCAGTTCGCACCACTTCGGGAGAACCGGTTGTTAAGTTTCTGAGCCGTTTGGTGAACTGGTTGTTGGCAGAAATCATGAGGTCAGAGAACGGGTAGTTAAATTATTTGAATCCCACCACAAGGAGAGGGGAACTTGTATGCACAAGTAGTGAGCCCATGCTTACACAGCCCTTCTGTGAAGGACAAGTTGAGCTGCATGCTCCAGCTAGCCACTCACACGACCCGATTCTAAATAGGTCAGGGCCAGTGACGGATTTCCATTTTTTACTACCAGTTTGCTTGTGCGTGCATGCACGCTTGCGCACAACACTTTTGCACATGTCTCCCACCGCTGCCACTACTGGTTTGCCCAATCCAGGCCGAACTGGGAGCAACCCATCTCTGGCCACGGCCCAGTAGTGGACCGCAACCTGGGAGTCAGGGACCCCTGTTCTATCACACCAATCAGCAATATGGCTGACTGGGGAATTCTGGGAGTTAAAATCCACACATCTTAAATTTGCCAAGGTTGAGAAACCCTGAACGACAGGATTTGTGTTCAGTAACTACAGTATTCAAGATCTCTCTTTGGGAGATTATAAGTTTACAGTGAATATTGGAAATAAAATGCTTCATTCCTGTCTTTTTATACTGGTGGGAGAATAAGCACCAGATGTCATCTTTATTCACCTTTAACACCTGGTGATAGCATTAAGCCATACTGGATTTCCATAAATGAGATTTTAAATGAGACGTTATTAATCTCATTAATCTTGCCCTGTGACAGCTTTATGCGAGTAATTAAAGGCGTAGTTTCCCCCCAAAAGTACAATGATGAGGGCTATGTTTGACTGACTGATAAATAAATATAACTGGAGCAAAGAAATAGGAGTTCCCTCCATCAGCAGATCTCCCACTGCCTAAGATTTGGTTGGCTGAAGTAAATACAATGCATTATTCAAAGAAAAGAAAGGAAATTCAATTATCTCTTAAAGTTAATGTAATAATATATGGAAGGCATTTATAGCTTATTGGAATAGGAAGAGCCTATTGTAAGGCAGGCATTTTTTATTTACTGTGCTATGAATATTTGAGCGGATCATTTCCCCTTTTATTTTCTAAATTGGGTTGCAGTGCAGTAGTTGCAAGATACTTGAGTTACAAATGAAAATAACACTTGTGGTTGTACTGAAGTTCTCAAATCTGTAAGGTGTCATTCTTACATACAGGGATTAAGAAAAGAGCCAATGAAGGAAACTAGAAGATGTTACATCCCATGGAGCTTTGGGGAAAGAGACCATACATGAGACTGTCTGAGAGAAAAAATTCCTCACTGATATGTTTAGTGATTAAATATTTCTTCAGTGTGCAGTTTCATTTTTCTCACTGAATTCCTTCTCGGTGTGTTGGCCTACAAACCCCAGAATTAAGTGTCATTAGATGGGGGAAGGTATGTTGTCCATTGGGTTTTCCTCAGCTTTGTAAATCTATTTTCATTCCTTCTTCTAGGGATGTTAAATTTTTCAAATGTCTTCCTAAATAGGATGAAGGGGATTCCTTCCTACCTTCCTTCTTTTCTTCCTTCCTTCTATCCTTTCTTTCCTTCCTTCTTTCCCAAGCCACTATGTCTTGTCTTGTCTTTCCTTTCCCTCCTTTCCCTTTCCCTCCAAGATGGGAGAATGTGAAACAGACAGCGTTGCCTCATCTTCTTTCCCCATAGTCCCAGTTTTGAGCAGAGCCGTCTTTACACCATCTTGGGCCCCTGGGCATAGAAATAGTGTTGGGCCCCCGGGCAAATGCCCAACGGGCCTATGCGTTAAGACGGCATTGCCGCCGCCGGCTGCGGAGCTTTCCTTGCTCCTCCCGCTCCGACCAGCCCGCCCTGGCTCCCCTCCCGCCCACCGGCTTCCCCTGCCCTGGCGGAGGGAGAACGTGTTCGCCTCTGGGCCGGCAAGATGGCGGCATTGGCGGGGTCCGGGGAGCCTGACCTGGGGGTGGGCGGGGAGCCCCGTGCTCTCTCCCCGGAGGAGATCGCCCGCCGGCTGCAGAGCACAAGGCGGGAGCTGAGCAACAGGCGCAAGATTCTGCTGAGGAACCTGCCCGCCGAAAGCAGCAGCCAGGTGGGTGGCGAAGAGGCAGAATCATTTGCCCGGGGGCCCCTATGATCGTGGGCCCCCGGGCAAATGCCCAACGGGCCTATGCGTTAAGACGGCATTGGTTTTGAGTGGGATCCCATCTTGTAGCGCCATTGCGCCAATCGTCTGAGTTGTGCCAGAGAAAGTAGAAATGTTGGCAACAGGATTACCCTCAATCGACTGTAGACCTTCTGTTCTCAAAGTGATTGAAATGAGAAATGTGAACTACATGTTGGATAGTTTGGCCTGAGAAAATATTAAGAGTGATCGGGTTAGCTCAACATCACTCATGTCAGGGGTACTTGTGGTGGCCCAGGCAAGGTGGGGGAGGGTGGAGGAAGGGGAGACCATGGAGAGTACCAAAACCTTGTCCTCCAGAGAAACTTGTCCTCTGCTGGTGCCAAGTGCTAAGGTAGGACTTCCTTCCTTCCTTCCTTCCTCCCTCCCTCCCTCCCTCCCTCCCTCCCTTTTCTTCTTTTCCCTTCCCTCTTCATTCTCCTTTCATCTTCCTTCCCCTCTTTCCTTCTTTTTCCTTCCCTGCTCTCTTCCCATCTGTCCTTTGGTCTTTCCTCTTCCTCTTTCTCTTTTCCTGTTCCTTCCTTCTTGGATGTTCACATGCAAAAGAGGAAACATTTCTCCTTTGGTTTGGTTTTGCTTTTAGTTCTTTTTGCCAGCCCCCTGTCAGTGAAAACAGAGCCCTGCTGACCTCCATTTTTGCTGGCCTAAGATTGGAGGAGGGCATCCAGGCTGAAAAAGGGGCCACATGCAGCCCTGAGGTCCATTTTCACTGGTAGAGGCACCGCAGGCCGGTCCTTTGCTGTTTCCAGGGTGGCCCCATGGGCCGGATCTAAGCACCCTGTCAGCCCACAGGACTTGAGTTTGACACCCCTGGCTTAGTACAATATGCAAAGCCAGTTAGTTTAACACACCAGAGTAGAGTCATTTCACTGCAAAAATATAGACCTAGACCAGTGGTTCTCAACCTTCCCAATGCCGTGACCCTTTAATACAACTCCTCATGTTGTGGTGACTCCCCAACCATAAAATTGGTGTCTCGGTTCCTAAGACCATCGAAAATATGTGTTTTCCAATGGTCTTAGGTGACTCCTGTGAAAGGGTCGTTCGACCCCCAAAGGAGTCGCGACCCACAGGTTGAGAACCGCTGACCTAGACAAAGCTACTAAAAGTTAGCCTGGCATTGACTTAACATTGACTTTCTCCTAGTCAAGAAATGATGATTAAGTGAATAAGTTTCCATCCCAACTCAGACCAGGCTTTTCCCTGGGGCAGGGAGAAGATTTCAGAATCTAGTGATTCAGATAGTGTTGGACAGAGAAAGGCTTGTACAATCGGTGAAGATGATTCCATATACCACCAGGCTTGAAACTTTAGGCCTGGATAACCTTGAACTACGCAGTCTACATTCTGACCTGAACTTAGTGCACAAAGTAATCTGCCATAACGTCCTACCTGTTGATTTTTACTTCAACTGCAATAACACAAGGGCTCTCAATAGATACAAACTAGATGTAATCCGTTCTAATCTTGATTGCAAGAAAAACAATTTTAGCAATAGAGGAGTAAATGTGTGGAACACCCTACCTGATCCTGTTGTTAGTTCCTCTAACCCCCCATACCTTAAGCTGTCTACCGTGGACCTTATACGTATCTTTTTTTTAATATTGAAAACGTTTGTTGGTTTTTACAAATTTTAGGGGGTAGGGTAGGGTAAGGTGAAGTACAGAAATATTTTGAGAACTTTCACGTCGAGATCGTTGGCCCCTCCAGGGCTTCTTAATAAGATATTGGTAATACATTTTTCAATAATACTAAAAAGTGAAAATAAATGCATACATCATAAATTCTAAATTCTATGCTGGCAGTCATGTACAAACATCCAGATAAAAAATTATACTGTATTAATAAAGATAAAAGTCATTTTTTAGATCTAAGTCTCTTAGCAATTGTGTCTTCTTGTTCTCCTTCCTGGCCCCCAGTGGGCGGGGGCGGGCCCCCCTCTGCCCCTCCCAGATCTTCCCCCAGGGTAGAGGAATGTTTTTTAAGAAAGGCTTCCGCCTCAGCAACTGTTTTAATCCTTACTCTTCCTCCTTCCCAGAACACCAACATCCCTTCTGGCATCGCCCACTTAAACCAAATCCCGTGTTTAAACAATTTCTTAGATAAGAAGGAATACTTCCTCCTCACCTCTCTAATCTTTTTTGGGATCTGCTTCAAGATAGCGATTTCCTTTTGTTGATAAATTAACGGACCCTCTCTCTGCGCCTTCGACCTTATGCGTATCTTAAGAGGTCCCTAAGGGGCCGTGCATAAGCACACCAGTTGCCTACTGTCCCCATTTATATGTATTCTTTGTATGTGTTTATGGCTATGTTTTGCTTATTTTATCCATTTATTTGTGCCACTTTTTAATGTGTTTTTTCATACTTGCTTCCTTGTACTTATTGACAAATAAAATAAAATAAATAAATTATAAACGTTCACCTTAAACCTTGGAGAACACTCTCCTAGACACAAGCAAATGCTACGAAAACTGACAATCTCTGACCCTATTTTTTTTAATTTCAAGTAGCTCAGCTGTTCTAAAATGGACCGATATTTGGCAGAGCTGATCCTTGGAAGCATCTCATGTGTGAGTGTTCCTTCCCCAAATTCATCCTCTCTCCCTCTCTTTCTCTCTCCCTCTCTCTTTCTCCCTCCCTCCCTCTCTCTCTCTCTCCTCCCTCTCTCTTTTCCTTCTGTATCCCACAAACATGATTTACATGTTTGTTTACTCTGAGCTACATTCATCTGAGTCATGCAACACCCTCTCCTGCTAGTAGATTACAATGAACTCTGAAGCAGCATTTTCTGCAAGAAAAAAATTCTGGCATTGCAAATATTTTAGATGACATCCCAAACCTTTGGGCTGAATCGTTCAGTTTGAAGATCTCCATCTCCTAATTTTATATCTTCTTTCCCTTTCCCTTTCTCTACTCTCAGTGAATTCTGTCAGAAAGCAGCAAAACAATTCATGCTGGGATGCTGAAAGCTGAGTTTAAGGTTGTGGAAAAGGGCAAGAATATTTCCATATCACACTGAATGTACTGCCTGTTAGCTCATGGGAGCCTTGCAAAGATTCCTAGAATTGATGGAATCTCAGCCAATCCTCTTTCTACTTTGTAAGATGGTTTCGTAACCTTTTTAGTATCGTCCACTGCCCAGAGTTGCTATGGAGTTGGGAGCTTTATAAATTGAACAAATTAATAAATCAATGTGACAGGATCATCCATACAGTCTGAAATAGTCCACCTTGGCAAACTTCTCCGATGCGGTCACATGCCACTTTCATCATCTCTAACCAGAACCTGTTAGCTTTCCAAATCTGCATGATCTTTGATGACTTTCATACAAGGTACTAAGCCATACTTAAGTTTTGTTTAGTTTGCATTATTCCCCAAATTCATCTTCTCTCCCTTTTTCTCTCTCCCTCTCTCTTTCTCCCCACCTCCCTCCCTCTCTCTCTCCCCCTCTCTCTTTTCCTTCTGTATCCCACAAATATTATTGTTTGTGCATTATTGTCATTGCACATGGTACAACGAAATTAAATGCCGTCTTCAGTGTACATTATAACTATTAAAATAAAAACACAAACATGCATCCTTTACTTTCTATATAACTGAAATTGAAAATCCGATATTGCACTATACCCTAGAATTCAATACAGTTACTGCCCTGGGATAGAAACTGTTTCTCAGCCTATTTGTCCTTGTTTTTATTATCCTGTACCGGCTGCCAGATGTTCAATAGTTCAAAAAAAAAAAGGTGCCCAGGATGAGATGAATCTTAAAGAATGTTTGGAACTTTCTTAAGGCATTGGGAGGTATAAAGCTCATCCAAAGAGGGGAGAGGAAAACCCATGATCCTCTGGGCAATGGCGTTGATCCTCTGGAGTTAATATTGGTTTACAGAAATAAAGTACCGTGTTTACTTATTAATACACGGCAAAACAGCGGCACGCATGACATACGCGCAATACTGGAAGTCAAAGGAAATCCCAATGAACCAACTGGTCCTGGATAAGATTCTACGATGTGCAGAAGCGGACAGGATGACACATATTCTTAAAGGGAAAAGTGAATCGCTTTTTAATAAAAGTTGGGATTTCTGGTATCTATGGCTGGGAAACAGAGTGTCAGATTTTAATGGGAGTAGTGGTTAAGATTTAGTCAATAATTGTTTTTGAATCTCTTTCTCTATATAAACAGCTATTATTAGAAGTGTAGGAGAAATATTGAGAATTAGGGATTTATAAGACGACTGTAAGATGTGTATAAGACCTATCAGCTTGGGATGAATTAGACTAAAATTGGAGGAGGTATTAAATTCCTCAGTTCTTTGTTCAATGTTCAATGTTTATGTGAATTATTGTTTAATAGAAATTTATTTTAAGGGAAAATATATATATGAAATTCGCAACGTTGAAACGCCACCCCCAGAACCCATCAGAGAAAATAAACAAGCAAAGGCAACAATGGAAAGAGGAGAGATGGGGAAGGAAAGGAAGAAAGGGTAAAGTAGAGAAAGTAAGGGTGGGGAATTAAGAGTAGGAGAGAGGATAAGAAAGGAGAGAGGAGAGAAGGAGAGAGGAAAGAGAGGGGGAAAAGAGAGAAGAGAGGAGAAATGAGAGAAGGAAATAAAGAAGGCAGAGAAGGGAGCTTGAGAAGAAAGGAGTAAGGCTGTTGCAAAATAAGATGGAGACAAGGGGTAGCAAGAAAGCGATCCAAACTGTATCATACAGTATATATGTAAGAAAGTGGATAGAGATTAATGATGAATAGATAAATGTTAAATAGTATGTATAAGAATGTATATCAATGAATGTTTTTGAAATGGGAAAAATAATAATAATTAAAAAAAGAAAGAAATAAAGTACCATGTTTGGATTCACACAACAGCTTCACCCAAAAGCAAGCAACGTCTTCCATTTGGCCATCATAGAGGAGGATCAAGGGGGACATGATAACTGGCTGGCTTACAGCAGCTAGAATGCCTACAGAAAGTTGGTTTTGGAAAATTATGGAAGACCCGACTCTTTTTTTTTTTTTTAAGTGGATCAAGCACGGCTGATTAAATTACAGGAGCTTTAAGGACGGAAATGAAAAATGTCCCCAACTCAAAAACAGATTCAGTCCATTGTGGGACGAAAAGTCTGGAAGTTTAAATTCAAGAGAACTGAATCTTCCAGAGAGCATCAAACAGTTTGATAACCTCGGGACAATTTTATGCTGTTTCTGCATGAATGAAACATGTTATTCCCAAAGAATACGGTAAAGGTTTCCCTCACACATAAGCGCTAGTCATTCCCGACTCTAGGGGGCGGTGCTCATCTCCATTTCAAAGCTAAAGAACCAGTGCTGTCCGAAGACATCTCTGTGGTCATGTGGACTCGCATGACTAAACACCGAAGGCGCACGGAACGCTGTTCCCTTCCCACCAAAGGTGGTCCCTATTTTTCTAGTTGCGTTTTTACATGCTTTCGAACTGCTAGGTTGGCAGAAGCTGGGACAACTAATGGGAGCTCACTCTGTTACGCGGCGCTAGGGCTTCGAACTGCTGACCTTTCTTATCAACAAGCTCAGCGTCTTAGCCACTGAGCCACCACGTCCCTTTCCCAAAGAATAAGCGTTTGTATATTGCTATTTTTAGACAACTTTGCTATCTCCGTAAGAATCCATAGCAAACATGTAAAACAGGGCACTGTAAGAAAAGGATACAGGCATTAGCAGCACGTTCATTGGCAGCTACTAACGCAGAGCTAGCATTTGGGAAATCTCAGGTGCAATGTTGATTGAAAAAACAGTGTGTAAAGTTATGGGCAATCAATTGGATGTGAGCATGAGCTGGATGCAATCAAATGAGAAAACAAGGCTTTAATTAAAATGGACCAGCTATGCAAATGACTAAAATAGTTACCCAACTTTCTTTGAACTGGAAAAGGAGGATATCGGTTGGCTCTTCTTTAATCCAAGTCGTCTTTTACATCGTTATATTTGCAAGTATGTTTGCAGGGTAGTTTCCCCAAAATCTCTTATTAGTAAATCAGAAACTGAAGGGGCATCGTGATTCTTCCTTTATTCTCCACAAGCCTAATTTGGTTTGGCAAGTTAATAGGAAAAAAAAGCAAACCAAGAGAAGTAAATTGCCACCTCTAAAGTAAATTAAGCCTTTAGGGTGGGTTTTTTTTTTAATGCAACGAGGACAGTATGATTAATTGTTAGAAAACTGCATGCAGGGATTCCCTTACTCAGGAGCGAAAGGTTTTTAAGGGGTCATTGGCTTCTCTGAGCTTGATTGCTTTTTTCATTACCCAGACTAGGCAACATTATCTGTGCTAGAAGGGAGAAGGATTTGCGAGGAGGAGGAGGAGGAGGAGGAAAGGAAGGAAGGAAGGAAGGAAGGAAGGAAGGAAGGAAGGAAGGAAGGATTATGAGGGTCTTTGATGTTCCCTTGGTTGTTTTCTTGTAGATGTTTCATTACCCAGACTAGGCAACATTATCTGTGCTAGAAGGGAGAAGGATTTGCGAGGAGGAGGAGGAGGAGGAGGAGGAGGAGGAGGAGGAGGAGGAGGAGGAGGAGGAGGAGGAGGAGGAGGAAAGGAAGGAAGGAAGGAAGGAAGGAAGGAAGGAAGGAAGGAAGGAAGGAAGGAAGGAAGGAAGGAAGGAAGGAAGGAAGGAAGGAAGGACGATGAGGGTCTTTGATGTTCCCTTGGTTGTTTTCTTGTAGATGTTTCATTACCCAAACTAGGTAACGTCATCAGCGCTAGACAGGAATGAGGTTTGCTGTCCCTTCTAGCACTGATAATGTTACCTAGTTTGGGTACTAAATGCCTGCAAGAAAGCAACCAAGCTCAGAGAGCACCAAGGACCCCTCATTTCAGCCCTGAGCTACAAATATTCTCCTTTATTGGTGCTAAAGGTTTTGCCCAAAGTAAGAGAGAAAGCCACCCAAAACAGCAAGATTTATACTTTTATCTCCCTTGCCGAATTAATACCACTTAAGAGTGTCTTTTACAAACCCATCACAATTCTAAGATTCAGAGATCAGAACCCAGCCTGTTCTGGGAAGGGGAGTTTGTTTTATGGCCAGCATCCCACTCATCAAGACTCCAAGGGCCTCTTGGTTAAAGTCAGTTGCCCCATCGAATTTCTAGGAACAAACACGCAATAATTCTCTCCATATTCAGCTCATCCTTCGGAGGCATCCCAAGTGCAGGATTCCAGGGTGCGCCTTCCCCGTGCTCCGCAAAGAACAACAGCCCAGCATTAAGCTTATGTGTCCACGCAGGCAACTCTGCACATGTTCGGATGCCACACCAATGGCGAGGCCCATCACCCACACTTACACATGCATAATCAAACACCCCAGGAAAATAGAAGGATAAACCAAAGAATACCCAGTGCTCGTATTTGGGTCAACAGGCAATATTTTCACTCCATATATAGAGGTGTTTTACGTTCCCTGGATGAGTTAGAAGAAAAATGCCCAGCTTGCTTCTACTTAACGGCGGCTTCTTCGTAGGTTTCGATTCAACAGAACCTCACAGGGAGAGCAAGCAAGCTGTTTTGATGGAATAAAGCTACATTTCAAAACCCTCGTTGTTGAATCTTTCCCACAGCAAAAGGAAAGAGCCCCTTTTGTGTGGAATGGTATCGGAGAAGCACATTCGCTGCTTCTTCGTAGGTGCAGCTTCACCAAGAAGAATACATTTGAACAGCTTTTCCCTCTTGAGAATGAGGCAAGAAAGGGGAGAGAAAGAAAGGAAAGAGGCAGGGAAAGGTGGAGGGTTTACTCACAGGAAATATGGGGGGGGGGGGGGAATATCAATCTTGCTACATTCCAGCTGGCCGAGCAAGAGCAAAGCTTAGCATCCCCATCTTAGCTGCTCAGTTAAGTCTTGAGACAAGTTATATTTAAGTTTCACCTGATAGAGTGTTTTATTTGGGTCCCTGCTGCTCTGGCCAGCTGAGAGGCACTTAAGCAGAAGTCATTTGGTGGCCACCGTGGAAACAGGCAGAGAGGATCTAATCAGAGGGAGAGAGAAAAAATCATCCCCGATCCTTATCTGGTAAGCAAGCAGATGTGTGGTGATCTTGAGAATGCAAAGGCGTCCTGGGAGGAGCGCTTGCAACCTCTGGAAAGGTTCCCTGGGGCTAAACAGGAGCAAATTGTGCAGCTGGCCAGAAATTGGCGAGCCTCCAGAGAGCCACAGTAAAATTCTGAGCACATTCCTATCCAAGAGAGGTGATATGTGTACATTTTAAAATGCCAGGAGATCTGGCAAATAGCTAAGCAAAAAAAAAAAAAGCACTTAGGTAGAGAGGGGGGGGGGAGGAAATTACGTCCACTGGACAGCATTAAATTTATCCGGTTGGAAAGTATTAAAAGGCTTTCTGGAGGCATCACAGTTTATGTTTTTGTGCATGTGGGTGCATGCATTTCTGTCCCTTGCGCACCTATATGGTCCCTCAGCAAAAAAGCAGCGCAAATAATGAGAAACACTCACACACCCACACTGTGACTTCTCAATTGTCCTCAAGAAAGGAAGGAGGGAGGGAGAGAGAGGGAGAGGGGAAGGGAGGAGGGAGAGAAAGAAAAAAGGGAGAGGGAGTGGGAGAGAAGGGAAGGGAGAGAAGGGGAGAGAAAGAGGGAGAGAAAGAAAGAGAGAGAAGTTTCTTCTTCCCCCATCCCTTTCTCCAAAGAATGCATCCATCTTCTTGGACTTGATGTGAACAATAACATATGGTCAAGAACTAAAAATGTTTGCAAGAGACGTGTGACCAAAGCCCTCCGGCGCTCAACAGAAATCAAACCCACTAGAATTAAATGGAGTGACTTCTAATTAAGACCTGCTTCTTCTTCCTACAAAGGCAGACAAGTTCCAGTCATAAAATCTACAGGAGCTGGCGTCTTTAAAGGTTCCAAGACAAGGCCTCCTGAGATATTTGGCTTTCCCATCCTTTCCCAAGTGCAGTTTCGGTCTATAATTGCCCACAGAGCCAGGATAAAGAGGTGGATGGATAAAAGATGGTACAGCTGAATGGATGGATGGACAGATGGAGGATGGATGGATAGATGGATGGACAGATGCATAAATGGATGAGAGAGAGAGAGAGAGAGAGAGAGAGAGAGAGAGAGAGAGAGAGAGAGAGAGAGAGAGAGAGAGAGAGAGAGAGAGAGAGAGAGAGAGAGAGAGAGAGAGAGAGAGAGAGAGAGAGAGAGAGAGAGAGCTCTTAGAAGCAGGGATCAAATCTGACAAGAAGCCATCAAAGCACATCATTGAACAACCAAGGGTAGGGGGGAAATGTGCAGCAGAAGTCTTTGTGAGGGCTCAGAGAATTCAGAAACAACCAGCCTCCTTCCTTACCTTAAACAGCTTTTCAGGGCAAGTAGGTTTTCTAAAAAGGCTTCTGTACAGTTTGCAGGATGATGATCCTGGCACATCTCTTGAAATTACAGAGCAACTGGCAGAAACTGATGCTTCGCATTCTGCAAATGTTGTGATTTTGCACTCAAGAGTCCTTCTGAGGTTTTTTTTTTCTTTTTTTGTGGAGCCCCCTGAAACTCTTCTGTTCATTCTGTTGGGGGGGGGGGGGGAGGGCTTTTACCCCAAGTGGTGCCCTGGCAGTATGACTCTCTTCCAAGAGCAGAAATTTACCCCTATTTCAAAGTAAATCCCATTAAGTTCAAGGGAACTTAGCCTTGGAGGAAATGGGTCAGATTGCAGCCTTCAGGTCTTTACAGCTCGAGAAACGCTCCTGTCCATTTTGGTCTCCATCCCTTTAATTCTCTGGCCAAGAAGCCTGGGGGAGTGATGTGAGAGAGATTTGGGGTTCAGGCAGGGAAAGGTGAGATTGGGGTTCAGATAGGGAGTGTGCAGAGCGTTGAGAATTTGGGGTTCAGGCAGGGAAGGGTGAGATTGGGGTTCATATAGGGAGCATGCAGACCGTTGAGAATTTGAGGTTCGGGGAGGGAAGGGTGAGATTGGGGTTCAGATAGGGAGCGTGCAGAGCGTTGTGAATTTGGGGTTCAGGTAGGGAAGGATGGAGCCTGGGGATCCGCTCTGGAGGGTAACTGAGACCTGAGTCCATTTCTCGTTCATGGCAACGATCTCTTGCACGCTCCCACCCCTCAGAAGAGCCCTGTGGCAAGACACCACCACCAGCCCTTGCACGTCTGAACCCCGCAATTCCTCGCCCGCCTGAACCCGGTCAACAAGAGACACGCATCCCTGCCCAGCGCCCACCCCGCAGCCTCTGGAGCCCCCTCCCTCATTTCGGAGGACCACGCCAAAGAAGGAAAGCTCCTAGCCCGGGGAAACGGGCGCCAGACGCCCCCCCCCCCGACTCACCTCAGCGAGCGGCACGCGGGGCTTCTACCTCACCCGGAGGTCCCGCTCCCCTTGCGCGGCGGGAGGAAAACCGAGGGGGCGCGCACCATCCTCCTCTTCCTCCCTCGCAGCACAATTCAGGCGCCGGGGCTAGCGGAGGGGAGGGGGCGGCGGGGCGGCGCAGGCGGGGGTCTGGGAGGGTCGCCCCGCGGCGTCTCCTTCCATGGGTCTCTTGGGTGGGGTGGGGGGGCTCCTCCCAAACTTGCCCATCCGCCCACCGCCGGGCGAAGAGCGAGGCGCGTCTCCCCGGGCGAAGCCTGTGCCGGAGCTGCGCGGATCCACGGGGCAGACGAGGCGGGGGGAGGGATTGGGGAGGGGGGGGAGAGCCACGGGGAGGGGGAAGGCAGGCGAGCAGCTTTGGCTCTCCGGATTGGCTACCCAGCCAGCCGTCGCCGCCGCCGCCGCGCTTGGGAGGGTCGGGGCTCGAGGGTGGGCAGAGCCCCCCTCCCCCGGGGAAGCCGCCGCGCGCCCCTCACCTCCCCGCCGCGCGCAAGAGAGCGCAAGAGCTGCTCAAGGGGAGGCTGAGCGGTCTAGTCCAGCTGCGGCTCCTTGGCCAGCCTTGCGCTCTTCGGGAGAGGCAGCCGCCGCTCGCCAGCCGGTTCTTCCCAAGCTGAAGTTGGCGGTCCTCCTCCGTCCCTCCCGCCCGGGAAAGGGGGGAAACGGGGGTCAGGGCAGCGCCTGGTAATGACAGCCTTCCTTCCCTTCCCTTCCTCCCTTTCTCCCTTTCTCTCCCTCCATCCTTCCCTTCTTATTTTCCTCCCCCTTCTTTCCCCTTGTTTCCTCGTTTCCTTCCTCCCTTCCCTTCCTCCCTTTCTACCTTTCTCTCCCTCCCTCCCTTCTTATTTTCCTCCCTTCCCTTCCTCCTTCCTTTCTTGTTTCCTCCCTCCCTCCCTCCCTCCCTTCCCACCTTTCTACCTTTCTCTCTCTCCCTCCCTCCCTTCTTATTTTCCTCCCTTCCCTTCCTCCTTCCTTTCTTGTTTCCGCCCTCCCTCCCTCCCTTCCTTCCCTTCCCACCTTTCTACCTTTCTCTCCCTCCCTCCTTCCCTTCTTATTTTCCTCCCCCTTCTTTCCCCTTGTTTCCTCGTTTCCTTCCTCCCTTCCCTTCCTCCCTTTCTACCTTTCTCTCCCTCCCTCCTTATTTTCCTCCCCCTCCTTCCCTCCTTCCTTTCTTGTTTCCTCCCTCCCTCCCTCCCTTCCCACCTTTCTACCTTTCTCTCCCTCCCTTCTTATTTTCCTGCCCTTCCTCCCTCCTTCCTTTCTTGTTTCCTCCCTCCCTTCCTCCCTCCCTCCCTCCCTTCCCACCTTTCTACCTTTCTCTCCCTCCCTCCTTCCCTTCTTATTTTCCTCCCCCTTCTTTCCCCTTGTTTCCTCGTTTCCTTCCTCCCTTCCCTTCCGCCCTTTCTACCTTTCTCTCCCTCCCTCCTTCCCTTCCTGTTTCCTCCCCCTTCCTTCCTCCTGCCTTTCTTTCTTCCTTGTTTCCTTCCTCCCTCTCTCCCTTCCTCCCTCCCTCCCCATCTTTCTCTCTCCCCCCTTCCTTCCCTTCCTGTTTTCTTCCTCCCTCCCTTCCTCCTTGTTTCCTTCCTCTCCCTCTCCTTTCCTTCCTCCCTTCCTTTCTCCTTCCTTCATGTCTCCTTCCTCCCTCTTTTCCTTCTCAAAATGTCAAACCAGCATCTCAAAGACAGCGATTTCATTCACAGCTGCTGGCACAATCCAAGGGAGAATTTTCCTTCCATTTGTATCTGTGTCATGGCAAGCAAAGGTATCCTGTCTGGCATTTGTGTTACTTTTACTGAATATATTTGTCTCAGGAAAAAGGGAAAAAGAGAATATCAGAACCTCAGAAGTCAATGGAAGCAAACCAACATATTTTTGAAAGAAAAGTAGGTGGAAGAAAACAGGCAGATGAGAAAGTTCCCAAGGAGAACACTTGAGGAGCTTTAAAGTTTATTTTTTTAAATGAAGAACAACAGATTAGAGCAATTGTCTATCAGATGATCCTCCCCCCCCCTCTTTCTTCATTGTTCTTTTGACTTGTTTTCCCTTCTACTCTTCTTTATTTAAAGAAGAGCAACTGAAGTATAAAGCAGGCAAGAGATGATGGATGGATGATTCTTGTTTTCAGTTCTTGATTTGAACTGTCTTCTCTTATATATCCATCTCCATTCCTGTTCTCTTCCCCTCCCTCCCCGCCCTCTTTTTGTAGGCAGGTGGTACCATTAGAAATTAGACAGGAAAGAAAAAGCTTTTTAATAAAGGGTGACATGATTAAAAGCTCTCTGTTTCTGTTTATTTCTATCCAAAGATAGAAATAAAAGGAATATCAGTGTATTGCATTTCTGTTTGATAAAATGAAAGTAATGATGAGAAATAGGTGGAATAATTGAGTGATGATAGACTGTCGCTATCTATAGATGTGTATCGTTATGGGAATTTTATGAGTTGATTGAATGTCTAATAATATTTAATTTGACTTTTATTTGTAGTGCAATGTATGGTACCCAGGTGCCACACTGCCCAGGCATTGATTTGACATTTTGATATCGCACAGAGAGGGACTTCTTCGGGTGCCGTCCACTAGGCTATGCCAGTGGGCGACGCCCAGGGGAAGGGCCTTCTCTGTGGCAGGCCCGGCCCTCTGGAATGACCTTCCCCCTGACATTAGAACGACCACGGACCTCGGCTCCTTCCGTCAGAAACTCAAAACCCACCTGTTTCATCTGGCCGGCCTGGCCTAATTCCATCTTTCCCGCCTCAGTTTGTAATTTTTAAATTTTGTGATTAGGTTTTAAGGTTAAGTTTTTAATTTTTATAAATGCGTACAGGGGATTATTTAATTCGATTTTAGTTTATATGTATTGTTGATTGTCATAGTTTTAATTTTGACCTGTACACTGCCCCGAGTCCCTTCGGGGAGAGGGGGCGGTCTAGAAATCCAATAAGTAAATAAATAAATAAAAAACAATGAAAAATTTGGGGGGGAAACAAAAAGAACAATTGCCTATCATCCATCCTAGATGTCTGCCAGTCATCTTTCACACAAACACACATACATACAGGTATGCAATAAAGGAGAACCTCTGTAGCTCAGGGTTGAACTGTGGAGTCCTTCATTTTTTTATTTATTTTATTTTATTAAATTTATACCCCGCCCTTCTCCTTGTTAGGACCCAGGGCGGTGCACAGGTATTATTAAAACCACAAAAATACAATAAATATCAATTTAAAATATATTAAATTAGATTAACCCGTGCTAAAACCCATGTTAAAAACCTTCCCAAATTATAATTTATTTTTAAAAAGTCAGAAACGGGGGGCTATCCTAGGCCGGCTTGTTGAAATAAATACGTCTTAAGACGTTGGCGGAAGAGGCGGAGGTCCGAGATAGTGCGAAGGTCGGGGGGTAGGTCGTTCCAGAGGGCCGGGTCCGCCACAGAGAAGGCCCTTCCCCTGGGTGTCGCCAACCGGCATTTCCCCGCCGCCGGCACCCGGAGAAGGCCCTCTCTGTGGGAGCGGAGCGGACGAAGGGATGTATGGGGCAGGAGGCGGTCTCGTATATAGCTAGGCCCCGAGCCATGGAGCGATTTAAAGATGGTTGTCAACACCTTGAAGCGCACTCGAAAGGCCACAGGCAGCCAGTGCAGCTCGCGCAGGAGAGGTGTTACGTGGGTTTGCCTTGAGGCACCCATAATCATCCGCGCGGCCGCATTCTGTACTAACTGTAGCTTTCGAGTGCACCTCAAGGGGAGCCCCATGTAGAGAGCGTTGCAGTAATCCAGCCGGGATGTCACAAGCGCTTGAGTGACTGTGCGAAGGGCTCCCCGGTCCAGTAAGGGGCGCAACTGGCGTATCAGGCGTACCTGATAGAACGCCCCCCTGGCCACGGCCGCCACATGGTCCCCCATGGACAGCCGGGAATCCAGGAGGACACCCAAGTTGCGCGCCCTTCATGATCCTGAGCTTGGCTGTTTGCGACCTAGTTTGTTACCTAACTAGTATCCTAACCTAATCCCAGTGCAGTTGGGATTTGCTCTTTTTATAGGCAGCCTTCGTGGGGGGTGGGGATGAGGTTTTCTCCTTGGCAGTTCCTTCATTAGGATATTGGCATTGAGTCTTCATTGATTAGTCCTTGGGCCATATCAAAGTGCAAAGTTCCGGAAACAAATTATTACCAAAAATTTGATAAAAGCCATTTAAAATGGAATTTGGTAAAATACAATTTAAAATGGAATTGAATCAAGATCACATTGATGTGTTAATACCACTTCAATAATGCCTTTGGAAGGCCACACTTGGAATACGGCATTCAGTTTTGGTCACCACGATGTAAAAAAGATGTGGAGACTCTAGAAAGAGTGCAGAGAAGAGCAACAAAGATGATTAGAGGACTGGAGACTAAAACATATGAGGAACAGTTGCAGGAACTGGGTACATCTAGTTTAAAGAAAAGAAGGACTAGGGGAGACATGATAGCAGTCTTCCAATATCTCAGGAGTTGCCCCAAAGAAGAGGGAGTCAAGCTATTCTCCAAGGCACCTGAGGGCAGAACAAGAAGCAATGGGTGGAAACTAATCAAGGAGAGAAGCAACTTAGAACTGAGGAGAAATTTCCTGACAGTGAGAACAATTAATCAGTGGAACTACTTGCCTCAAGAGGTTGTCAATGTTCCAACACTGGAAGTCTTTAAGAAGATGTTGGATAGCCATTTGTCTGAAATGGTATAGGCTTTCCTGCCTAGGCAGGGGGTTAGACTAGAAGACCTCCAAGGTCCCTTCAAACTCTGCTATTGTATTAAAATACAGTCTAAAATAAAATTGGAATTGAATACAATAATTTAAGATATAGATAAAGTAGGATAAAATTATATTTCAGTGTCAGCCTTGCAATCTACCCCAAATCAGTCCCACGTATGTAAATCTCAACCGAACCATTTTGTTTTAAGAACTGTGCTGTGTTAAATATTATTTTTCTGATTCTGGCCACACATATGGTAAGTTGTTTTGATATGGGGATCCCAGAGAGTCCTTCATTTGGTATATGGACCAAGGTCCCTGTCTCTCATCCCTTATACAAGCAACAATCCAATAGGATGCGAGCCAGATCTTCTACCTCTTCTACTCCGCAAATGCAGAGATGCTCATTGTAGGATGTTGTGGCCCAGCCTGCTCAGATGAGCTGCTGATGGACTCCTCTAGTGAGGAGTCCTATGAGTCTGCTCTGGAGGAGGAGGGAGACCTTGAGGAAGCAGAGAGCCTGGTTGGCCACCAGGAGGCGCCTGGGTCTTGGAGTAGTGGGGAGGATCAGGGCCAATTTGTCCCTGATGCTAGATTGCGCAGGGCTGAGAAGAGGAGGCAACAGTTACGCAGGAAGCAAGCTCAGAGGCCCTGAATTGGAATCAGCTGGTTAAGGAATGGCTCCTCCCAAGAGAGTTTATAAGGAAGTCTGTGAGGAGGAGTCATTTGCAGGGAACAACATTGACAACAACTTATTGTAAATTCTGATTAGTCTGATTAGTCGATATTAGAACGACCACCGACCTCCGCTCCTTCCGGGTAAAATTGAAGACCCATCTCTTTCGACTGGCCGGCCTTGAATAGTTCTCTCTGTCTTTTAATTACAAATTTTAATGGGTTTTAATTATATATTTTTAGCATAGGTAGATTTATTTAATTTTATTTTAAGTAATGTTTGTATTTTGTATATTGTTTTTAATTATGCCTGTGCACCGCCCCGGGTCCCTGTGGGGAGAGGGTGCGGTTAATAAATCTTAATTTGAATTTGAATTTGAATTTGAATCTGAACAATTTTTGTCTTTGTTACGTGAAATTAAGACTCGCAGTCAAAGAAATAGTGGCAAGCAGCCAAGGAAGATAGTGGCGAGCAGCCAATCTTGTATCCGTTGGTGGAGGCAGAAGAGTAGGGTATAGAATGGACTCTCCCATATCTGACTCAACAATTATCTGACTCTCCCATATTCCGTCAACAATTAAAAACGCACTTTTTTCGCTTAGCTGGCCTGGCTTAATCTTCCGAGTCCATCTACTGGTTTTAAATTGAATTAGATTTGATTGGGGTTTTAATTGGTTTTAGCACAGGTTGGGTTAATTTAATACCTTTTTAATATTTATGACATATTTATTATCGGTATTTATGTATATGCGTGGTTTTAATTTTTCCTGTGCACCGCCCCGAGTCTCTTTTGGGGAGAGTGGTGCGGTATACAAATTTAATAAAATGAAAGGAAAGGAAATGACTATTATGTTAAGCTGTTCGAATCTCGCTCGCGTAAATATCTTACAATACAATACAATACAATAGCAGAGTTGGAAGGGACCTTGTAGGTCTTCTAGTCCAACCCCCTGCATGGGCAGGAACCTTATACCATTTCAGACAAATGGCTGTCTGAAATCTTTTTAAAGACTTCCAGGGTTGGGGCATTCACAACTGCTGGAGGCAAGCTGTTCCAGAGGTTAATTGTTCTTACTGTTAGGAAATTTCTCCTTAGTTCTAAGTTGCTTCTCTCCTTGGTTAGTTTCCACCCATTGCTTCTTGTCCTGCCCTCAGGTGCCTTGGAGAAAAGTTTGACTCTCTTCTTTGTGGCACCCTCTGAGATATCGGAACACTGCTATCATGTCTCCCCTGGTCCTTCTCTTCATCAAACTAGACATACCCAGTTCCTGCAACCATTCTTCATATGTCTTAGTCTCCAGTCCCCTAATCCTCTTGGTTGCTCTTCTTTGCACTCTCTCCCTAAGATGTTTGGGCAGTTGTAACATCAAATAGCTGTCTACTTGAAAAGTGCGTTTGCATTTACTCAGCCATTTCAAGTTACCCGCCTTGCAAAGGATAGCTAGGATATTATTTTCTGTTTGGTTGCTTATCCGGTGTTCAACATCTGCTTAACATCTGTAAAAAATGAAATGTGTGTAAGCAAGCTGCTAAGCTGAGAGAGCACCAAGGACTCTGCAGTACAGCATGGCCATAAAAATATACATCCCCATAGAAGGGAGAGAAAGCTGCAGCCCTAGGAAGGGCTTCATACTGAAAAACACCCGTTACTGTATTTTAAATGGTTAGGTGAATCTATGCTTTTCAGCCAAGCACATCTGCTAAAATCTCAACAGCTCTTTGAATATCTGGGGTTTCTCTACTTATTCCCATTTGCTCCATCGTGGATATTAATTGACCAAAGGGGAAAAATGACTTTCACACAGGAAGCAGTGAGGGAAAAGAGGGGAGGGGAAAAGCAGAATTAAATCCTTCCCCTGGGCCTTTCAATAGCTTTGATAAAGATATACAACCCTTTCTTGAATTTTACAGTGGGAATCAGATGCTCCGCCTTTCTTCCGGCAGCGTGAGAATTCCTGCTAGACAGGCAGTTGCTCTACCAATCAGTGCAAGGCTGGGAAAGAGAAGTTAAGCCTGTCTGAGGGTAATCCAGAGAGGGTCTGCTCAAGGTCCCACCACCGTGAGAAGTGCATGAACCAAAATGCAGCTTTCTCAGGAGCCATGGAGTGGAATTTCCAGCTAAATGGGGGGGGGGGGGGGGCACGGAGAGCAAAAAGACTGGCGGAAAAAGTCCTTAAAAAGGAGGAAGTGATGGAGGCCAAGGAACCCCTGGAATTCCTGAAGCTTTGATTTAGCAACAGCAATGGCGTTGTGACCCACCAGCGGCCAGCATAGCTGGCAGCAAAGTCGGACAGTGAGGAGGTTGGGGAGGAGCATGGGCCAGTCCTGGAGTCTGGGGAAGGCTCGTGCGAGGGCTCTGCATCAGAGGCCAAGGCCGTCGGGCAGTGATCAGGTGCCTATGGAGCTAGACAGCAGTGAG
Organism: Rhabdophis nuchalis; assembly: GCA_039707465.1. Classification (NCBI taxonomy): domain Eukaryota; kingdom Metazoa; phylum Chordata; class Lepidosauria; order Squamata; family Natricidae; genus Rhabdophis; species Rhabdophis nuchalis. Next base: position 7,953,196 of record CM077657.1, on the reverse strand, counting down.
GCAGAAGAACAGCTCAAGCCTGCTCCCAGTGTGCGCATGCACAGAGCTGCCAGAAGAAAAGAACAACTCAGAACTCAGGGTCGGCTTGGGAGTAAAGTCACAGGTGGAAGGTGATTGGCTCCTCCCATAGGAAATAAAAGAGGAGCAAAAGGGGAGTCTGCTTTTCCAGGAAACAATTCGTTCGTTTGGTCATTACATTCATTTCAGGAGTGTGAAGATCTGTCCGTGAATCTCAGGGACTCTGTGCCCAGTCTTTCCTTGCACAGCGCCTCATTTGGGAAAATATTTACATGGCAGCTTTCCGGGATAGATAAGGCTTGTAGTCATAAATATTCCTTTGAAAGACTGTTTGCCAGGCCTTTGTTGAATGTGACTGAGAGGAATTCACATTTGTTTAATAAAAAGGGTTTTGTCAGGACTAAGACTCTGTGTCATGCTTTTGGGGAAGCCAAAAAGACAATTAGTAATTATATATGCAATTGTAAAGATCGATGCACAAAACCTGTAACCAGATGACACACTATATGAAATTGAGAAATTTATGCTTTGTTTGTCTTTATATGTTTAAAAATAAAAAATAAATTAAAATTAAAAAAAAGGCTTTCTCAGAGCAGCCGGGGCAACAACATTGTCAACTTATGAATTAATTAGGGCATCTTTCGGAAACCTGACAAACATCTTCATGCCTGCAGATTGGCTGAATCCACACTGGACTTTTGGAAGGGGTCTTTAATTCCTTTATTCTTAATTGCACGTCTTGAGGGGCCTCAGAGTCTGCTTTGAATCTGCCCTGCTATCACCCTTCTATATAAATAAAAATGTAACAAGAGTTTGTTCAAAACCGCTAATCTCTGAAAGTACTGCACCGATCGCTTCAGAGAGAGAGAGCAGTGGGCCACAGGTATTATGTCATCCTTTATGACATAAAATACTCTGTCCATAAGATAGTAGGTAGGTAGGCAGCTGTAGGGATAGAGAGAGGAAGGGAGAAATGCAGTAGGTAGGTAGGTAGATAGGTAGGTAGGTAGGTAGGTAGGTAGGTAGGTAGGTAGGTAGGTAGGTAGGTAGGTAGAGAGATAGAGAGATAGAGAGAGGGAGAAATATGGTAGGTAGGTAGGTGGGTAGGTAGGTAGGTAGGTAGGTAGGTAGGTAGGTAGGTAGGTAGGTAGAGGGATAGAGAGAGGGAGAAATACAGTAGGGAGGGAGGTAGAGTGATAGAGAGGGAGAGGGAGAAATACGGTAGGTAGGTAGGTAGATAGGTAGGTAGAGGGATAGAGAGAGAGAGAAATACGGTAGGTAGGTAGGTAGATAGATAGGTAGGTAGGTAGGTAGGTAGGTAGAGAGAGGGAGAAATACATTAGGTAGGTAGGTTGGGGGTTATACGGTGGGTTGTGTGTATGTGTTTGTGTGGGCAGGTGTAGATCTACACACAGATTGGTTGGCCATTTAACCAGACTGGGCCACAGCAACACGTGGCCGGGAACGGCTAGTTTTCAACAAAAGGTTCCTTTTGAAATGCCAAGTTTCAAGAGTCTTTTCTTTCTTGAATAAGAGGGGAGGCTGGGCCTTACAAGTACGTTCATTCTGTTATTGGAAGTTGAAGCTTATTATCAAGAACGACTTGATGGCTCAACATCCACCCATCCATCTTCCAAAAAGAAAACCGTGAAGCGAAAGACAGAGCTGGCTTCACCTGTTCCTCAGCCAGACCTTCTATTGATGAAACGGTTTTGCATTGAGGGCGATGTCAAAATTAGCTTGCCTGATTAGAGAAAGATCAACAGCTTCGTTTATCAGTGACTGGAAACCCCATATGGACTTTTGCTGAGAAAAGAGAAAAATGAACTTGTGATGGATGGGTTTGAAGATTGGAAAGGGACGCTTATGGAAAGAAGAAATGGTGATGTAACTTGAGAGAGAGAGAGAGAGAGAGAGAGAGAGGGAGGGAGGGAGGGAGGGAGGGAGAGAGAGAGAGAGAGAGAGAGAGAGAGAGAGAGAGAGAGAGAGAGAGAGAGGGCACACTATAAATGTCACTAGAACAACTGTCAAGATCGAAAGCAGCTTCTGTACAATTTTTCTCATCCATTTCTGCTTCTTTTTTTTCTATTTTTTTCACTATTGATTACTTTTTCTTTATTGTTTTATTGTTTTTATTTTGTTAAAAATATCTGCAGTAAAAATTATAAAATGCTTTATCTCCTTTGTTGTTCTTCTCGGCACTCTTTCGGGAGTTTTAGCATCTCCTTTGTATTGGGGGGGGGTGTGTGGACTAGACCTGGACGCAGAATCCCAAGGGAGGTCTCCAACCGTGCTATGTAAACAAGTATTATCACTTTTCTGGAAAGGATCCTCAGTGAAAAAAGTATAATAAAGTCTGGAGGCTTTTTGAAAGCATGGAATATAATGAAATCTGTCACTGAGCTTGGAGTGCTATTGTCACCGAAAACCAAGGCAACAAAGTACAGTGAAAGAAGTTTGTTCACTTGGTTTCTAAGAGTCAACTTCACCTTATGTATCATCAGATACATATGCAGGTAAATACTCTGTTTCCAGGAGAAAGATAACAGAAACAAGGATCCCACCTTTTAGACATGAATCCCTGATGTCCTCAATTCGGGTCTGAGCCTGGTGCCGAAGCCAATGATGGACGCCAGACACGAGGTGCAGGTTTTCTGTTTGCTTTTTATTGGAGGACTCTAAAGGAAAAGGGTTCCTGGTCAAAAGGCCCAGAACCAAGAACCAAGGATTAAGGAAGCTTTAGACATTTTCACTAAAGGAGAAGGTGGGATAACAAGAGACATCATCTAATAAACATTTTAGTAATAATTCCACAATTTGTTCTATTGGTCTATAGCTGTCCCATTCCTAGCTCTAAGCGAATGAATGGCCCAGGAATTATCGAATACACATTTCATTTGCTGTAGCCCATCTTCCCCTCTAACTACGTCTACGTCTCTTCCGTCGGATGGTAAAACCTCGTTTCTTTCGTCTTGCCGGCCTGACATAGATTAGGGACTTTTAATTCGTTATTTATGTTTTTAACTATTTATTCAATTTTAGCACAGTCTTATTGATTTAATTGTTTTTTTACATTTTGTATATTGTGTGGGGTTTTTTATCTTTCTGTGCACCGCCCTGAGTCCCTTTTGGTGAAAAGGGCGGTATATAAATTGAAAATAAAGTAAAGTAAAGTAAACTTTTAGCTGAGGTCTGCAAACTGTTACCTAGCTCCCCATAATTGCTACATGTTTTACACATGCATATTTCTTGTTGATAAGCATTCTTTGTTCTTGGCAGACAGACCCCCCCTCCCCCCAATTCCAGTCTTCCTGTTTTACTTTCAAGTGTGTGTCATGATCCAATCCATCATCCCTATCACTGGTGGGATTCAACTCACTTAACAACTGGTTTGCCAAAAATGTGAGTGCACGCTATTGGTGGGTTTCAAAATTCTTTAGAACCTCTTCTGTAGGTGTGACCTGCTTTGTGGGAGTGGCTTGCCAGCCATGTGACTGGGTGGGAGTGGCTTGCCAGCCATGTGACTGGGTGGGAGTGGCTTGCCAGCCATGTGACTGGGTGGGAGTGGCTTGCCAGCCATGTGACTGGGTGGGAGTGGCCAACTTGTAAAATGTGGTGAAACTCACTTAACAACACTCTTGTTTAGCAACCAAAATGTTGGCTCAGGAACTCTGGCATTTGAAACACGCAAGTCTTAAAGCTGTCAAGTTCCAAGACCCTTGCACCCCTAACACTTTAGAAAAAAATAACCCCAGGGGTGTTCAAACTTGACAGCTTTAAGACTTGTGGACTTCAACTCCCAGAATTCCTCCTCTCGCTCTTCATCTTGATGATGGGCAGACGGGCGGGGGGAGAGAGCTGGAACCGGTTCTAAACGGCCCTGTAGATTTGTGGAACTTCTTCTATAGGAGAGGCTAGAACTGGCAGGAACCCACCCCTGGTGCATGTGCATGCGTGGCTTCCGCTACGTGGCGTGGGTCGACTGAGCAGCCTTTTGGGGCCTGCTCCACTCCATCCCTCTTCTTCGGGCCAGTGGTTGCTTCTTGCTGGGAGGGAGAGCATCTCTTGTGCAATTTAGCAACTGTGAGCTGCTGCTTTCCTTTAAGTCCCATCTGGAAAGCACGCAGCACAGAGAAGCAGCAGCCATGCTGAATGCTGGTTCTCTGTGCCACAGCGCTTTCCGGATGGGACGAATAGGAAGACTTGCTGGCCAGCACACATGCGTGCTCCAGAAACCAGAAGTACATTTTCTGGCAGCTCCTCTTCCTGGTTGCAACCCAGACGAGCACGTTCATGCTCCTATTTTGGCACTTGGTGCTGAAAAGGTTCGCCATCATTGTTCTAGCCCAACTCCTTGCTCAGGCAGGAAATCCTGTACCATTTCACAGAAATGGTTCTCCAGTCTCTTCTTAAAATCCTTCAGTGATGGAGCACCCATGATTACTAAAGGTAAGCCATTCCACTGGTTCATTGTTCTCACTGTCAGGAAGTGTCTCCTTAGTTCTAGGTTGCTTCTCTCCTTGATAGGTTTCCATCCATTACTTCTTTTCCCTGCCTCAGGCAATTTGGAGTATAGGTTGACCCCTTCTTCTTTGTAACTCATGTTCATCTTCTTCTAGACCAGCTTCCCTTGATATATATTTGGCATATAGGTTGAATAAATAAGGGGATAATATGTCTAGGGAGATTATCAATCATCTGGGTCATGATTGTCCCAAAGGGGCTTTTTCTAAAAGGCAACTGGACCTCCTTGCTTTCCCCCCCCCCCTTTGAAAATGTTACCTCTCATTCAAGAAACGTCATCAGTTCTAACTTAAACCAAGAAAGTCCAGTTATCTTGGGGGGGGAAAACACCTTTAGGACAATGGGAGAATATGTAGCCTTGCAAAACCCCTCTTCCAACCGGGAGCCAATTTGTTTTACCATGTTTTCTTTGTACTGGGGTATCTTGATAAGAGGTGGGATTCAGCAGGATCTGACCAGTTCTGGAGAACCGGTAGCGAAATTTTGAGTAGTTCAGAGAACTGGTATATAGCACCTCTGGACTGGCCCCGCACCCGTCTATTCTCTGCCTCCCGAGTCTCAGCTGATCGGGAGGGAATGGGGATTTTGCAGTATCCTTCCCCTGAAGTGGGGAAGGAACGGGAATTTTGCAGTATCCTTCCCCTGGAGTGGGGAGGGAATGGGAATTTTGCATTATCCTTTCCCTGGAGTGGGGAGGGAATGGGGATTTTGCAGTGTCCTTTCCCTGGAGTGGGGAGGGAATGGAGATTTTGCAGTATCCTTCCCCTGGAGTGGGGAGGGAATGGGAATTTTGCAGTATCCTTCCCCTGGAGTGGGGAGGGAATGGGAATTTTGCAGTATCCTTCCCCTGGAGTGGGGAGGGAATGGGGATTTTGCAGTATCCTGCCCTTGCCACGCCCATCAAGCCATGCCATGCTTACCAAGCCATGCCCACAGAACTGATAGTAAAAATGTTTGAATCCCACCACTGATCTTGATCTGTATGTAAGCTTCTCATGAGGACAATGAGATGTTCTGAAATTCCAATTTTCCTAGTATGATGTGATGGACACAGTCTAAGGCTTTTCTCTAATCACTGACACAATATTTTGTTTGGGGGGGGGGTATTTTAAATACTACACTATCTGTTATTTGCCTATTCTGTTATGCAAAGAGTAATAAGATAGAGCAGCGTTTCTCATCCTTGGTGACTTAAAGACATCTGAACTTCCACTCCCAGAATCCCCAGCTTTGGGATACAGTATATAATTGCTACTTTCTGGTTTTGTTGAATAGAGTAAACTATATCATGAACCTCATAGCTGTACAATGTTCAACAACATTTTAAAAAGCAGATGTCCAGAAAACAGTCACATGTAGGGAAAGTAGGTACTTAAAGAAAGAGATACTTTTAAATAATAAGGTATTTTGATGAAGAGGCCAATTTCTATTTTCTTTTTAAAATGTCCTACTTAGTGATGCTGATCCTAGGATGATTGTGTCTATAATTCCACCTTCTTCCTTCCTATCTATAAGTGTCCTAATTATGAATATGCAACAATTGTGCAATTATGGCTAATGCGGTTATGATGATGCCATGGAATTAAGGGTTTTGCTTTAAATAAATACGTGGTGATAAAATGAAGAAAGAAACATCGCAGAGACTGGAATCTCTGTAATAAAGAAATGTAACACTAAGGAAGACTCTCCAAAAGAACATAGAATATGGAACATAGAATATAGAGTCATAGGGCTGGAAGGGACCTCAGAGGTCTTCTAGTCCAACCCCCCTACTAAAGGCAGGAGACCTTATACTATCCTGATCAAACGGTTAACCAATCTTTTTTTTTTGAAAACCTCAAGTGATGGAGCACTCACAACCTAAATTAAATATTCCACTGTATAATTGTTCTCGCTGTCAGAAAATCTCTCCTTACTTCTAGGTTCTTTCTTTGACGAGCTTGCACTCTTAGTTTCTTGTCTTGCCCTCTGGTGCCGTGGCAATGTCTCACCGAGGACTTCATAGGGTTTTTTTTGGTGGTTCTTCATCTACAAGCGGATAGAACCCAAAAGACATAGGAGTAGACATAGTGATTGAGAGAAAAAGGATTACATCTTGGATTATGTGGGCAAATACAGTATGATGGTTTTAGGTAGGCTCCATTCTGGGCCTCAATCTTAGCAAAGCTTTTCTGGAAAATCACGGGTTGGAGCATAATCAGAAGGTTATGGTGACCTGATGGAGAAAATAGCCTGATCCCTCCCTTTGTAAATGGGAATAACAGGATATGTTTTGCAGGAAGCCAGTAATGATCTTATTGTTTAGTTCTGGGAACAGTTTTGGGAGGTCCTTTGGGGCTTCTGAACATGTATGATTTTCGGAACATTTGGGAAATTTCCATGTTCTTTTCACATTGTGCTTCTCGCATGCAATGTTGTTTTCATATATTCAAGTTATGACGCATGTGATACGTCAGTTCATGTATTTAAGGTGAAACTCTGTACCTGGATTCTATTCGCTCTCTGTTCTGGGGACAACCCATTAGCTAACATTATGTAAACAAACTGCTGTTTCCTTTTGCCATAAGTCTCCATGATCATTTTTTATATGCAGAAGAAAATATCTGGGATATTTTTCTCACAGTGATTTTAATTTAATTTAATTTAGAATGAAATACTTTGAATGAAATGGCATTGGGCATTGTCCGCTCTCTGAGATAACCCAGAGATCTTTATTGTAAGGTTGCTGTAAACAAACCTATAGACCTCTCCCCTCCTTTCCTGTATTCTTCAGGAATCAGGGAGGGTCCCTTCTGAAAATTTCTTCGTATGCCCCCTCTGCTTCTGTGGGCTGAGATACCTTCGGCATGTTGGTTGTCTAGTGCTCTGGCTTAGGCTTCCTGATACAGTGAAAAGCACAGGCTTAGTCCCCCAAACCCTCTTTTTATTTCAAAGGCTGTGAATTATGTTCATTCACATCCCGTAATAAGTCACAAAGAGTTGTAAAGCGTCCAACCGTGCTCTGCCAAAGTCTTTCGGGATAAGGCTGATAAGCACCCACCTTTATCTCCCTTGAAACGCTGCCAAAGACCTAATTGGCAATTAGCTTTGCAAGGCCACACGGAGCACAGAGTCAAAATTAAGCTTCAGCATTCAAACCAACCAACCAGAATGAACAAAGTTGCTTCCTGCAAAAGCTCACGTGCCTTTGCTCCTCTTTTATGTCCTATGGGAGGGGCTAATCACCTGCAAGCCATTCCTAAAGACCATTACAGGCACAGTGGTTCAATTTATAGTAGAAATGGAGCTTTTGTCATTTTCATTTCCTCTGAATCAGATCTCCACTAGATGCCATTTCTTTGCAACAGCATCTGTTTTCCTCACCTGGATTTAGCATATTGAGCGAACCGAGGTAATGGTTGATTTTGAGCAAAAGGCTGAGCTGGACAGATGTTATCCCAGAATTCCAAATATAATTATCTCCTGAGTGTGTGTGTGTAACATATGGTAATAGATGTCCCAGTCAGATGGTAAGTGTGTAGTTTTGGTGGACTTGCAGCCATTTTCCTTTTAAAATATCAGAGACATGGAATAAACAAATTAACAATAATACTAGGCAGTTACATGTTAGGCAGTTATAAGCAGCTGAAGTTCAAATCCCAGCACGGGTACGGCTAGCTGATAAGAGCTAAATAGCTTGAAATAGATCTATACTAGTCTCCCTTCTTTTCTTTATTAGCAAAAATGTAACACAAAATAGTTTTTCGTGAAAGCGACTGCCGTGTATTTGTTCCACAACACCCTGTTAGGGCCCCAATTAAGGGAGGAAGCATACTGCTTTCCTCTTCTTCCTTTCGGCTCATCACCAGAGACCATCTAGACAGAAAGCCATAAGTTCTGTTGTGTGATTTTTTTTTAATATGTGTGTTAGTTTTATCAGCTGATCAATAAATAAATCAGGGAAACTAGTATAGATGTATTTCGAGCTTTATGGCTAAGGCTCTTGCCTGACATGTCATACAGCCCCGGTTCGAATCCCAGTAAGGGTATGGCTAGCTGATGAGAGCTAAATAGCTCGAAATAGATCTATCCTAGTCTCCCTGTTTATTTATTTATCAGCTCAAAAAAAAAAACCTAACACACACATATATAAAAAAGACACAACGAAACTCATAGCTTTCTGTCTAGATGGTCTGTGGTGATGAGCCGAAAGGCAGAAAAGGAAAGCAGTATGCTTCCTCCCTTAATTGGGGCTTACCAGGGTGTTGTGACACAAGCATATACTTATTTCCCCTGTCTCAGCTGATCAGGATAGAACCAGTGGTCTGGTAGCAATTACAGCTGCCTCACATGTAATACTTCCCTGGTTCAAATCCCAGTAAGGGTATGGCTAGCTGATGAGAGCTAAATAGCTCGAAATAGATCTATCCTAGTCTCCCTGTTTATTTATTTATCAGCTCAAAAACCTTACATACATACATAAATACATACATACATACATACATAAATACATACATACATACATACATACATACATACATACATACATACATACATACATACATACGGGATGCAGTGGCTCTGTGGCTAAATACCCTGAGCTTGTCTATCAGAAAGGTCAGCAGTTTGGCAGTGCGAATCTCTAGTGCTGCATAACAGAGTGAGCTTCTTTTCCCAGCTTCTGCCAACCTAGCAGTTCAAAAGCATGTAAAAATGCAAATAGAAAAACAGGAACCACCTTTGGTGGGAAGGAAACAGCATTCCGTGCACCTTCGACTTGCCGGCCACATGACCACGTAGACATCTTGGGACCACGCTGGCTCTTCATCTTTGAAACGGAGATGAGCACCACCCCCTAGAGTCGGGAACAAATAGCACATATGTGTGAGGGGAACCTGTACCTGTACCAGTATGCAAATGCTAATAAAGATGAGCTAAATATCAATTAAGGGAGATCTACCAACGAGAATGCTATAACAGGGCCTTTTCGAGGATGTCACCCATTAAAGAACTGACCTCAAATTAAAGAATGGCCTAACATATTTCTGTAAACAAGGTATAGTTTGGCTCTGAGGGATGTCAGATTTTTAGGATCTACCCTTGATGTTTGGCAATGCAACCATTTATTTTATTTTTGTTTATTCATTGGACTCCTGCCTTTTATATTCTTGCAAATAAATCAAGGTGGTGAATATATCCAACACTTCTTCCTCCTCCTGTTTTCCACATAACAACGCTGAGAGGAGGGTTGGGATGAGAGGGAAGGACCGGCCCAAGGTCATTCAACTGGCCTCCATGGCTGAAGTGGGACTTGAACTCACGGCCCTTCCAATGGCAGTCAAATGAGGACCCAGATTGTTGGGGGCGATATGCTGATGCTGTAAACCACTCAGAGAATGCTGTAAAGCAGGTGGCCCCAACCCCTAGTCTGCACACTGGTCAGGGCCCAGTGCAGTGGTGAAATTCATTTTTTTTACTACTGGTTCTGTGGGCGTGTCTTGGTGGGCATGGCAGGGGAAGGACACTGCAAAAATCTCCATTCCCACCTCACTCCAGGGGAAGGATACTGCAAGATCTCCATTCCCACCTCACTCCAGGGGAAGGTTACTGCAAGATCTCCATTCCCACCTCACTCCAAGGGAAGGTTACTGCAAAAATCTCCATTCCCACCTCACTCCAGGGGAAGGATACTGCAAGATCTCCATTCCCACCTCACTCCAGGGGAAAGATACTGCAAGATCTCCATTCCCACCTCACTCCAGGGGAAGGATACTGCAAGATCTCCCTTCCCACCTCATTCCAGGGGAAGGTTACTGCAAGATCCCCATTCCCACCTCACTCCAAGGGAAGGTTACTGCAAAAATCTCCATTCCCACCTCACTCCAGGGGAAGGTTACTGCAAAAATCTCCATTCCCACCTCACTCCAGGGGAAGGATACTGCAAGATCTCCATTCCCACCTCACTCCAGGGGAAGGATACTGCAAGATCTCCATTCCCACCTCACTCCAGGGGAAGGATACTGCAAGATCTCCCTTCCCACCTCATTCCAGGGGAAGGTTACTGCAAGATCTCCATTCCCACCTCACTCCAAGGGAAGGTTACTGCAAAAATCTCCATTCCCACCTCACTCCAGGGGAAGGTTACTGCAAAAATCCTCCATTCCCACCTCACTCCAGGGGAAGGTTACTGCAAGATCTTCATTCCCACCTCACTCCAGGGGAAGGTTACTGCAAGATCTCCATTCCCACCTCACTCCAGGGGAAGGTTACTGCAAGATCTCCATTCCCACCTCACTCCAGGGGAAGGTTACTGCAAGATATCCCTTCCCACCTCACTCCAGGGGAAGGTTACTGCAAGATCTCCATTCCCACCTCACTCCAGGGGAAGGTTACTGCAAGATATCCCTTCCCACCTCACTCCAGAGGAAGGTTACTGCAAGATCTCCATTCCCACCTCACTCCAGGGGAAGGTTACTGCAAAAATCTCCATTCCCACCTCACTCCAGGGGAAGGTTACTGCAAGATCTCCATTCCCACCTCACTCCAGGGGAAGGTTACTGCAAGATATCCCTTCCCACCTCACTCCAGGGGAAGGTTACTGCAAGATCTCCATTCCCACCTCACTCCAGGGGAAGGTTACTGCAAAAATCTCCATTCCCACCTCACTCCAGCGGAAGGTTACTGCAAGATCTCCATTTCCTCCACACTCCTGGGGAAGGATATTGTAAAATCTTCATTCCCACCACACCCTGCCAGCCAGAGGTGGTATTTTCAGGTTCTCCAAACTACTCAAAGTTTCCACTACCGGTTCTCCAGAACCTGTTAGAACCTGTTGAATTTCACCCCTGGCCCAGTGGGAATTGGCCTGTGCAAGTGATGGGTGAACACACGAAGATCCCTTTGCACAAGTGTTAGGCATATGCATGAAACCATCTGCTCCTGCCCCACTGCTGCCACTGCCACTACCTATCTATGGAGTTGGAAAGGTTGGGGACCACCACTGTAAAACTCTGGAACAGAAGTCTAAGCACTATCGTTATAGCTATAATGCTATTTCTAGCTTGGTGCCCTTAACCACTAGACCAAATGCCTCTTTCAAGCAATCTCTCTCAAGTAATCAATCTGTCAAATAATCAATTAATCAATCATTCTCTCTCAAGTAATCATCCAGATTATTTGCTAGCATTTCACTGTTTTTAACCCTCTGTTGTCTTGACCCACATTGCTAGGTGTACTGGAAGCCGAGTAACATAAAAATATCACAGACAAAATAATAAATCAATCAGCTGAGATGGAAGCATAGCTAAAATATTACATCTGAAATTGAAATAAGATCAGATCCTTGGTGGTTCAATTTTATGCTCAGCTGAGATGTATTTGATGTAGTCCATTACATGTATACCCCGTTTTCTCCAAGGAATTAAACTCCCCCCAGCCTTTCATGTTATTATCATACAACTTTACAGAAAGTAAGTGATTAACTCAAAATCAGCCGGCGAGCTTCATGACTAATGGTGCACTTTAACCTGGATCTCTTCCATCATAATCCAATAGTCTTGCTTATTTCATACGACACTATAAATTACAAATCATGTTTCAGTCTGGCATATTGTGTGCGGCCCACCCTACATAATCAATTCAGGACTTAGTTTTTATCTCCATGGTCTTGGGGATAATCTAAACTAAGCTCCACATGAGATAAGTTCAGCCGGAGAGTTACTAGGAGGTCAGCACCATGGCCAGCTCACTTTCAGTTGAGTGCAGAAACAAAGTCTTTGTTGGGTGAACTGGCTTTGATCCCATTCAAATTATCAATTCAGTTCAGATCATCAGTCTCGTGTTTTTCAAATCATTTGCTTGATACTGAAAATTGGTTTCATCTGATTCAGAGTGCTTAATTGATTACGGACTTACCTTCCTACATAAAAAGCCTTTCCAAATCATTAAATCAGGGAGGGGGGAGAGTTCCCAATTTGATGCAACAATTCAAACCATATTGTCCATACAGAAATTGGATGCCGTCCATTTAAACTGAATTGTCTTCCAAATGAGAGCATTGCATAGCTCCAGTACAGAAGCCAAAGAGTAGCATATTTGCTGTTGTAACTTAGAAAAAATTGGGAAGTGGAAGCAGACACCCAGCAGGTTGCCTCTTCTTTGTGGAAGTTGGTTAGGACTTTCTACCAGCAAGATGTGATGGATCTTGTTGACAAGAATACTTGTCAAGTATTCTTCTTCATTTTTCACAAAAGGTCTTTCTAAGGATTCTAAGAAAAAGAGGAAAAAGGAAAGAAAATTCTCAGTGCAGATAGATAAAAGGCCTGTGAACCACTCTGCCTCCATCCACAATTATTCTCTGGTATAAAAATATATCTCCTTCTGACATCATACATGAATGGCTCAGATAAATTAACAAAGTATTATGATTGCTTTATGTGAATAGAATAGAATAGAATAGAATAGAATAGAATTCTTTATTGGCCAAGTGGGATTGGACACACAAGGACGGAAAGGAAGAAAGGGTAGAGAAAGTAAGGGTGGGGAATTAAGAGTAGGAGAGAGGATAAGAAAGAAGAGAGGAGAGAAGGAGAGAGGAAAGAGAGGGGAAAAAGAGAGAAGAGAGGAGAAATGAGAGGAGGAAAGAAGAAGGCAGAGAAGGGAGCTTGAGAAGATAGGAGTAAGGCTGTTGCAAAATAAGATGGAGACAAGGGGTGGCAAGAAAGCGATCCAAACTGTATCATACAGTATATATGTAAGAATGTGTATAGAGATTAATGATGAATAGATAAATGTTAAATAGCATTTATAATATATCAATGAATGATTTTGAAATGGGAAAAATAAAAAAAAACTATTTACAAGAAATATGTTGTAGATTATTCCTTCCCAATTGATCCTTGTCGGAAGCTAACCGGGAAGATAACAAATGGTGATCACATGACCCTGGGCTACACAAGTATAAAGGCATGCTGGTTGCCTGAATTTTGATCATGTGACCAAGGGAATGCTGCAACAATCCTGAGCGTAAAGACTGGTTATGTCACTTTTTCCAGCACCATTCAGTGGTGGGAGTCAAAACTTTTTACTACCAATTCTGTGGGCGTGGCCTGGTGGGCGTGGCAGGGGAAGGATACTGCAAAATCCCCATTTCCTCCCCATCAGCTGGGACTAGGGAAACAGGGAATAGATGGGGTGGGTTGCTGCTGGTTCAGCCCAGATCAGCCAAACCAGTAGTAGTAGTGGTGGTGGGAGGCTCCGCCCACCTGCCCAAACGTTTCAAGCACGCCCAAACCACTAGTAACAAAATTGGCAATCCACCACTGGGCGGGGCCAGTCAGAGGTGGTATTTGCCAGTTCTCCGAACTAAAATTTCCAGAACTGGCCAGAACCTGCTGAATCCTGTCATATAATGGTACCATTATAACTTTGAATGTTCACTAAACAAATGGTTTTAAGACAAGGACTCCCTGCAGTTTGAATCTTTCCTATTTAAACTGCTGAGGCAGCAGATTCAATTAGGAAAGAGTGCAAATAGGCATCTTAATTTCTTTCCCCCCCCTTTTTTTTCACCTCACTTGAGTGATGATTATGTAGAAAAAGGCAAAGGAGTATTGAAGTCAGTGAGAGGAGTTGATATACTATAGAACAGGGGTTTCCAACCTTTGCAACTTTAAGTCTGAAGGACTTCAGCTCCCAGACTTTGCTGGCTGGAGAAATCTGGGAGCTGAAGTCCTTCAGACTTACAGTTGCAAAGGTTGGAGACCCCTGCTGTAGAACAACAAGGTATTGAGGAAAGATCTCATCTGCCTTCAGTGATAAACTCGAGTGACAGCTGACATCATTTAATGGCAAATAGGTAATACAGCTGAGCCTTGAATAAATATTCTTCCTGTTCACACAAAACACTTCGCCAAGTCTACAAGATGCCTTCACACACCGTCCTAGGCTTTGTGAATTGTTAACCTTGAGTGATAGGAAGGAGGAGCAGTCAATGTTCAAAGTCTTGAACAATCATCATTTTTTTTCAAATGTAGGATTGTGTGACACCTTCATCAGTGGTGGGATTCAAATAATTTAACAACCGGTTCTCTGTCCTAATGACCAGCTGGGTAGGCGGGGCACAGTGGTCATGTGACTGGGTGGGCGTGGCCAACTCAATGTCACTCAGGTCGATGGGCGCTTCGCCTTAGCTGTGACAATGTCATAAGGGCTAACCGGAGAGGCAGTTTCTGTAAGCAGGGCAATGAAGATGAGACTAGAAACAACACCAGAATGTTTCCTTCCTGCCTTCCTTACAGGATTAGCCCTGGAAAGTGGGAAAAAAACAAAAGGAGATTTCTTCCAACAACCGGTTCTCCAAACAGCTTAGAAAGTTAACAACGGGTTCTCCCGAATAGGTGCGAACTGGCTGAATCTCTCCTTAATGTATGTAAGTATGGGTAATTCAGGAGTTGGATTCTAATTATTAGGGACCTGTAAATGTTTATCCAAATGTATATAACTCCTTTCACGTTGCAACAAAAAAGTTTGACAGGAATATGCTGGGACTTCCATTCATTTGGAGTCCTGAATTTATTTTACAGCCATTTTTTTCTCCATTCATGCCATAAATGCACCTCTTCTGTTCCACCCATCTAACATTCATTGACTGACTGACTGACTGACTGACTCATTCATTCATTCATTCATTCATTCATTCATTCATTCATTCATTCATTCATTCATTCATTCATGTATGCAAGCACCCAAGCATGCAAGCATGCAAGTATGCATTTGCTTAGCCCCTGATCTCACAGTTCTTTAATGTTGAATGACTGCAGTCAGAAATGTGACCACTGTTATAGTCTCCAAACACTTCTCAAAGCAAGGCTAAGCATTTTCTACATTTCACTTGACATGGATCAAAAATGTAAAACATTTGCTGCTGGAATGTGGGGATCAGTATTACATCTCCTAAACTGTGTTCCTTAAAGAAGAGAAGAAGAAGCAGGAGAAGGGAGAGGGGAGGAGGAAAAGAAGGGAAGGGAACGGAAGGGAAGAGAGGGAGGGGAGAGACAAAGAGAGGAGAGGAGAGGAGAGGAGAGGAGAGGAGAGGAGAGAATGATTTGCTTTTTTAGCTGCAGGAACATTTTTCCCACTGGGAAAAAAAACAATCAAAGAAAGGAATCAATATGAAATATACCATTGTACTCATGTATCCTCCACAGAAGATAAACAAGAAGAAAAAGCTGGATTGTAGCCCAAAGAATTGAAGTAGTTTCAATATGTTCATTATTTGAGAAAGGGCGTTGGTACTTACCTGATACGCCTCTTCTAATAAGGGGGGAGATAGCATCCATGTATGGGTTAAACCTATCCATGCTCTTATTGGACTGAGTCAGATTACTAATTAATTAGCTAGGGTATATAGCCCCCCTTGGAGTAGCCACACCCAGTTTACGACGAATGAAAGACACTGACTCACCGGTGCAAACACCAACTCCTTTAGTAAAACAACGATAGAACGAACCATTAACAAAGGTAACCGTGCAAACCCAAGCAGGCTGGCCGAGCCAGGGATGGGCCGGATGCTATCTCCCCCCTTATTAGAAGAGGCGTATCAGGTAAGTACCAACGCCCTTTCTCAATAAGGGTGGAGATAGCATCCATGTATGGGACATACCAAAGCCGCTGCTTTCCCCATGGGAGGGGCGAGATCAGTCCTGCGACACCGCCTGGGGAACAGCCCCCAGCAGCACCCGACGGCCAAACTCTGCCTCCGCAGCTGCAAATTTGTCCAGCTTGTAGTGGCGCACGAATGGAGAAGGAGATGACCAAGCAGCTGCCTTGCAGATCTCCTCCAGGGAAGCCTGCCGAGCCCAGGCCGAAGTCGTAGACGCGCTACGTGTCGAGTGAGCTGTTATTCCTCGAGGGGCGACCTCGTCAGTCACTCCGTAAGCCTTTTCGATGCAGAGACGCACCCAGCGCCCGATCGAAGCCACCGAGACCTTCTTCCCCAAGGAGCCTGGTGAGAAGGAGACAAAAAGGGACTCCGTCCTGCGGATGGGGGCCGTGCGCGCAATGTAAACCTGCAGCGCCCGTCGCACATCTAGTAAGTGCCATTGTCCCCCCGGAGCCGGAACCTGATCCCCCTGGAACGCCGGGAGAACCACCTCCTGCGCGCGGTGGAACCAGGTCCCCACCTTCGGGATGAAAGACGGATCCAGCCGAAGGACCACCCTGTCCTCGTGGAACCGGCAGAGGTCCTCCCTGACGGACAGTGCATTCAGCTCCGAGATACGCCTGGCCGAGGTGATGGCCACCAGGAAGACCACCTTCAGGGTGAGAAGTTGCCAGGGTACCTCCTCCAACGGTTCGAAGGGCGCCAGGGTGAGTGCGTTCAAGACCTTGGCCAGATCCCATGTGGGGTATCTGTGCACGGGGGGTGGTCTCAAGTTCGTCGCCCCCCTGAGGAAGCGCCGAACCGTCGGATGCTGTGCTAGGGAGGCCCCACTACCCCACGTGAGCACCGACCCAATGGCCGCTACCTGTCTCTTGATCGTATTGGGAGACAAGCCCCTCTCCAGCCCATCCTGGAGGAAGTCCAGCACATGCGGTATCGTGGCCTCCTGGGGAGACAATCGACGCCCCGTGCACCATCTGCAAAACACGATCCAGGTGGCATCGTAGATCCGCGTTGTGGACGCCCGTCTGGAAGCCTGGATCGTCCCGATGACCCTGTCCGAGAAGCGGCCACTCCTCAGAGCGAGCCGCTCAACCTCCAGACGGCTAGCTGGAGCCACCCGGCCTCCGGATGCTCCAGGGCCCCCTGGACCAGGATCAACCTGTCCGCCGGTATCCGCCAGGGGTCCCTCAAGGACAACGTCCGCAGGTCCGCGAACCACGGGCGTCTCGGCCAGTACGGAGCTACCAGAATGACCTCTGCCCTCAGCTGGATCATCCGCCGGATCAACCTAGAAATAAGAGGGGTAGGCGGAAAAGCATACATAAGGCCCTGTGGCCACGGCGTGCGAAGGGCATCAACCCCTTCCGCCCCCATCGCGGGGAACCTGGAAAAAAACCTCGGCAGCTGGGCATTCTCCGGGGAAGCGAATAGGTCGACCAGGGGTCTCCCGAACCTCCGACAGGCTTCCTGAAAAATAGAAGGGTGTAAGCTCCATTCCGTTTGGTCCACATCCACCCTGCTAAGCATGTCCGCCCAGGTGTTATCCACCCCGGAAATGTGGTCAGCGACCACTGACAGCAGATTGTGTTCTGCCCAAGCCCCCAGCCTGTCTGCTTCCGCCATGAGGTCCCTTGATCTCGTTCCGCCCTGACGGTTGACGTGAGCCTTGGCCGTGATGTTGTCCGTCAGCACCAGGACATGCCGCCCTGCAAGAGACCCGGCAAAGGACAGTAGCCCCAGTCTGATGGCCCTCAGTTCTAACAAGTTGATGGGGAGTGCCGCCTCCTCCAGAGACCACCTGCCTTGGGCCGCCCTGTCCCCCATATGGGCGCCCCAGCCCTGTAGGCTAGCGTCCGTGGTGACCGTGATCCTGTCCGCCACCCTGAAGTGACAGCCTCGTCGAATTGCCTCAGATCTCCACCACCCCAAGGACGCCCTTACCCCCTGGGGCACGGCAACCCGAAGATGGGAGTGGGCTACGCGTCTCTTCTGGAATGGAAGCAGGAACCACTGGAGGTCCCTGGAGTGGAGCCTGGCCCAAGGCACGATGGAGATGGCGGAAACCATCATGCCCAGCAGCCTGGACAGGGAGGCCAGGGACGGTCTACGGTCGGACAGGACCAACCCCACCGCCTGGTCGATGTTGGCGACACGCTCCTCGGAGAGGAATACCTGCCCCTCCACGGAGTCGATCCAGGCCCCTAAGTGCAGCAACCTAGTGGAGGGGACGAACTGGCTCTTGGCCACGTTAATCGAGAACCCATGGGACTCCAGGACCCTGATAGTGGTGGCCAGATCCTCAAGGGCCCCCTCGTGAGAGGAAGATTGAAGTAAGACATCATCTAGGTAAAACTGGGCCCTGATGGGGATCGAGTGTAGGAGCGCCGCCAGAGCCGCTAACAACTTAGTGAACACGCGGGGAGCGGACGAAAGGCCAAACGGGAGCGAAGTATATTGATAGTGAACAGATGCATAACAAAAACGTAAATATGGCTGGTAATCAACACAAACAGGCACGTGTAAATACGCTTCGGTAAGATCAATAGAGGTGAGGAAGTCCCCACAACGTATACCTTCCAAAATGGTGAACAGAGAGTGCATCTTGAACCTCTTATAACGCACATAAACATTCAAACTTTTTAAATCCAGAATCGCCCGCCACCCTCCGGACGGCTTGGGGATCACAAACAGCCGGGAGTAAAACCCCTGCCCGGCCTGGTCAGACGGGACGTGGCAAATGGCCCCAATCCCCAGGAGGTGAGCTATAGCTTGCTCCATCAGGCCCCTAGATTCCGGGTTGCTGGGAATGGGGCAAGACACAAAGGTGGGGGGTGGCAGAGCCTCAAAGTCCAGCGTCAGACCGTCCCTGACCGTGGACAAGACCCAGGCGTCCGATGTGGACCTCTCCCACTGAGAGGCGAACAGACGCAGTCGGCCCCCTATGGGGGGAGCCACCAGAGGGGAGTTAGTTTCGGCGGTAGGGACGGCTACCGCCCCCTCGAAAGGGCCGATTGGATCCCCCACCCCTCTGTTGCCTATATTGCTGTTGCTGTGGCGCCCGCGGGCGCTGGCCATAGCCCCCCTGGGGACGAAACCCCTGGTACTGCGCCTCCGCGCGGAAACCTCCCCCAAACGACTGGCCCCTGGGCTGCTGGCGCCGGGGGTATGGGCCCGGCCTGCCCCCCCCCGCCTGGGGTTGTTGGGCAAGGTCATCTTTTTGTCTTTACCCTCAACAAGGAGGGGCTTGAGGGCATCCCCAAACAGACTGCTCCCGGCGTAAGGTTCGGACGCCAGCTTCCATTTATGGCGGAGTTCAGTCTGCCATTGGCGCAGCCACAACAAGCGTCTGGAAGTGACTGAGGAGGCCAATGCTCGGGAGGCAAACCGGGCGGCACTCAGGGTGGCGTCGGCGGTGAATTGTACAGACGCCACAATTTTATTAAGATCCTGATGTGCCCTTGCGTCCGCCACCGGGATCCGCTCTTGGAGCTGCTGGAGCCAGGTGATGCTTGACCTGGTGAAGAACGAGGCCGCTGTCGAGGCCCTCACGGCCCACGCAGCCGACTGATGAGCCTTGCGAAGAACCTGCTCGGCCCGCCTGTCCTCCGGCTTGAGAAGGTCCTCCTGGCCCCCGGGAAGGGTCGTGGCAGAATACAGCGCCGCGATAGGGGTGTCGACTTGCGGCCATGCCAGGGCGTCCTCCAGGAGAGGCTCCACGTTGAAGAAGCGGCGTTCCAGGTTGGTGGCGTTCGGGCCCGCGCCCGGGGTCACCCAGGGGCGACGGATGGCATCCACGAACATCAGGGGCGTGGGGATGGCCTCGGTCTCCACCGTGGGCTCAGAGAACCAGGAGCGGGCGGTCTGTGCTGGCGCTGCCCCGGCCGGTTCTGGGTCAAAGCAGGTCGTGGCCTTGGCCTTCTCCAGGAGTGGCGTGAAAAGGGCCTGCGGGAAAAGGCCGGTGCTGACCGGCTTCTCGGGGCCCAGGTCCTCATCTCCCGACAGATTGGTCTCACGGCCGTCCTCTTCGTCGGAGATAGGGGAGGAGTCATCCTCCTGACCCACGGGGGAGAGGAATGGGCCCTGGGCCGCCGTGTGAACCAGTGGAGCAGGCGCAGGCCCGGGAGCCAAAGGGTAGCCCTGCGATCTCTCCTGCATGCCCGCTGCTATCCCCTGGCGGATGGCCTCAGAAATAAGGTCCTGGATTGCAGAGGGAGCCGATGTAGGGGCCTGCCAGGGGGGGAGGGGAGGTGGCAGGGCAGAGGCCCAAGCTCCGTCCTGGCGAAGACCTGCGGCCGTGGGGGTGAAGGTGGCCTCGGCGGACCTGGATGGATATCTTATCGCCCCTTGGCCCCAGACTGCAGAAGTGTCAATAGGCCGGACCGGGCTGAAAGGTCCCTGGGGCAGGTCCAAGCGAAGGGCCCCCCCCGGCGGAGTGGGGGTCGGCGTGGCCAAGGTCAGCTCCAGTTGAGGCCTGGGCATGGGGGGTGTTTCCCCAGCGGAGGGCTGCAGGGGCGCCTGGGGCACCTGGGCCCTGGTCGATCCACCCTTGGAGGAGGAGGAGGCCGAAGAAGACTCCTTGGGGCGAGACTTGGACCTAGACCTCGTTTGGGAACGGCCCTTATCCGCAGAGGGGGCAGGTGTGCTCACCGCTGGAGGCAGGCCTTGAGCCTGATCATTGCTGTCTCTGCTAGGCCCTGCACCAGACGCGTCTGCCATGGCTCCCTGCACCGAAGTCGCAGACAAAATGGCGGCCGGGAGAAAAGCGCGCGAAGATTCGAGCCCCGGGGCAGAGAAAATGGCGGCCGCCAACTTCAGAAGGCCTCCTGAGCCAAAGGAGACCTCCCCGGCCTCACACAGCCTCCGTGGTGCCTCCCGATCGGTCGCGCGGCCTCCTCAGCCGATTCGGCCGCCTCCCAGCTGATCTACCGCCGATCGGGCCGATAAGGGTCTCGGGAGCGATCGCGCTTGCGCGGCAGGCCGAAGCTAGCCGGGGAGCAGAGCGCGCGCCTGCCGCAGCAGGGACAAGGCCTCACAGCCAAGCTGCGCGTACGGCCCGCCTCCTAACAGCGCTAGACCTCACCCTCCGTGTTAAACAGCAGCAGCCACAGCGAGGATCGCCAGGAACCAGGTGGGAGAAGCTCAGGTAGGAGGCTAGTCAGAGGCCTTAAAGGCAGCCGTAGGCCGGGGCCGGTGGCTGAGTAGGGACAGGGAGGCCTGAGCTCTGGGCTGCCACAGAAGGAGGGGGTCCCCTGTCTACTCACAGCGCTCAATGAATATTTCAATCTCCAATAGTCAATTTTAGAATACTAATGATGCAATAGGAGTTGGACACCGAACAGTCCCAGAGCTGGAACTGAGTCGGAAACTGGGTGTGGCTACTCCAAGGGGGGCTATATACCCTAGCTAATTAATTAGTAATCTGACTCAGTCCAATAAGAGCATGGATAGGTTTAACCCATACATGGATGCTATCTCCACCCTTATTGAGAACATGCAAACGTCCTGGTCTCAATGTGACCTCAATGAATGAGTGGTGAAGTGAATATTAGCACCACAGTTTAATCTTTAGATGTTCTCAAAATGTTAAGTTCTTTCTAGTATTAAAATCAGAAGAGAAGCAGACCTAACATCAGGTTTCATGTGCCAAAGGTCTGGGATGAAATCCTGACACCGATAATGAAAAGGCTGAGATTGGGGAAAGAAACTAACAGGGGTGGATCATAAGTCATTCTTAGCTTTAAGTGTCAAATGGGGAGGGAGGGAGGGAGGAGGAGAGGAAGAGAGAGAGAAGAATTAAGAAACAAGTTTGTCAAGTACTTGATGTTCAGCAGAATGCTGAACCACCTACAGATTGGGGTCATTACAAGTAGTCCTCGATTTACAAACATTTGTTTGGCAACAATTGAAAATTACAATGGCACTGAGAAGCATGACTTACAACCGGTCTCTGCACTAGAGATTGTTGCATCATCCCCATGGTCACATGAACAAAATTTGGACAACCGGCATGTATTTACAATGGTTGCAGCCTCCTGGGGATCATCTGATCATCATTTGTCACCTTCTCAGATGGCCTCCCACAAACAAAGTCAATTGGGAAGGCCTATTTAACAATGATACAATACAATACAATACAATACAATACAATACAATACAATACAATACAATACAATACAATACAATACAATACAATACAATACAATAGCAGAGTTGGAAGGGACCTTGGAGGTCTTCTAGTCCAACCCCCTGTCTAGGCAGGAAACCCTATACCGTTCCAGACAAATGGCTATCCAACATCCTCTTAAAGACTTGCAGTGTTGGGGCATTCACAACTTCTGGAGGCAAGCTGTTCCACTGATTAATTGTTCTAACTCTCAGGAAATTTCTCCTCAGTTCTAAGTTGCTTCTCTCCTTGATTAGTTTCCACCCATTGCTTCTTGTTCTGCCCTCAGGTGCTTTGGAGAATAGCTTGACTCCCTCTTATTTGTGGCAACCCCTGAGATATCGGAAGACTGCTATCATGTCTCCCCTGGTCCTTCTTGTCATTAAACTAGACATACCCAGTTCCTGCAACCGTTCTTCATGTGTTTTAGTCTTTAGTGATCACATCATCTACGTAATAACGGTGACAAGAAAGGTTGTAAAATTGGGTGTGATTCACCTTAAGAACTGTGTCAGATCCCTATCATGATACTGCTATCCTTGTGGGAAGGGGGGGGGGCTGGATCATTTATTCACTTATTACCCTCTTCCTGTTTTCCTACATATCCTGTAACCAAAGGTAGCATTCAGCCGGTTTGCACTGGTTCACCTGAACTGGTGGCAGAAATTTGGCCCAGTTCGGCAAACCAAGAGCGATGGCTGGCTGGCCATGCCCCCAAACCAGTCCCCCTGTTGACGGTTGTCACCCTGCCCATCCGGTTGCCACTCGTTTCTTCAGACCACTGAAAAGTCCTCCTGTCGGCGAAAAAGCAGCTGTTGTCTCTGCCATCTTCTTCGCGCATGAGAATCCCACTGCCTTGCAAGCCTGCTTTTTTGCCAACCAGAGGACTTTTCAGCAGCCTGCACCCAGCCGCTGGCCTCTTTGAACGCCAGTATGCAAAGAGGCAGCAGCTGGGAGGCTTCTTTGCTAGCCAGCCGCTAGCAACTCATTCTTGTCGGTCGGCACCCCAATTTTGAGAGGAGCTTCTGGTTGGAGGGGGAAGCATGGTGCACCAGGAGGAGACTCTATGGCGAGGGGTGGGTTTTCCAGTCGGCTCCACAATTGATAGGACTTTCGGTTAGGACAGGTAGAGGAAAAAGGACACCACACTAGGAGGAGACTCTATGGTGGTGGAACCGGACTTCCAGTCAGCTTCAGAATTGAACCGGAAGGGGGGCCTTCCGGTTAAGACTCTCTGAATGTTTAAGGTTGCCGACCCCTGACCTAGACTAGACCACACCCAATTCCCCCAAGCCTTCTTCGTATCTTTTAGGCTCCAGCCCTCTAATCATCTTTGTTGTCTGCGTGTGTCACTCATGCCAGTGAAAAGAAATATGCAAGTTGGTTCAAAGAAAATCAGTTCCCCCTCTTCCTCCCTTGGTTGTTTCCTCTGCACTTACCCCCCCCCCAAAAAAGCACACTTGGTTGTTAACATCATTGTTGTGTGTGTGGAGCCACCTCGGGGGTCAGCTTTCCAAGTGTTCCTGCTGGGAAATGGCTCCATTAGTCATTCTTGTGTGGCACGGAGGTGTCAACTCCTTGGTGGCAAAGGACAAAAGCCACCCCTGCGAGACAAAGCCCAAAGCCCAACGCATTTCTGAAAAGAACAGTTGAAGTGCAGAAGCCTTTGAAATGTTCATTTCAAATAACAAGGAGAAATTATACATTGATATTAAACCATCAGACAGAAATGGAGCGTTAATGCCGGCAATAAAACACCAAACCGTTTCATTACTGGCATTTATCAACATAATACCAAAATTATAAAGCGACCTTTTAGCGAGGAACAAAACAGAATTGAATGTTCCTTCCACATGCTGGCAGAGGGGGATGGGGGAAGGGGAGGGTGGACAATAATTACTCCTCATCACATTAAATAAACTGCTGCAGGGCTCAATAATTGCCAGAAGCTGGCTTTTCAAACAAACGGGGTGGGGGGGAGGGAATTTTTCCACCGAACAGCTTTCAAATGTGTACAATTTAGGCAGGAAGCAGATGCAAATGAGCAGAGATCCAGGCTGGTTGTGACAAAGGTGAGTCCGTCAATCTTTCTTGGTTGTTCTCCTTTTCCTGCTCTCAATTTAAGAATGATGCCACCCCCACCCCCACCTCCACCCTCCACTATTAGGAGAGAAATCAGATGGTTCCAATTTTTCAATCAGAGCTAAAACCAGCAGCATTCTGGAGTCTAACAGTCGGCCTCGGAGGGCATGAGGTGAAGCCCACACAATTTAGCCTGTAGTCCTGGTATTTGGGGGACGCGGTGCCTCAGTGGCTAAGATGCTGAACTTGTCGATCAGAAAGGGCGGCAGTTTGGCAGTTTGAATCCCTAGTGCCGTATAACAGAGTGAGCTCCCGTGACTTGTCCCAGCTTCTGCCAACCTAGCAGTTCGAAAGCATGTGAAAATGCAAGTAGAAAAATAGGAACCACCTTTGGTGGGAAGGGAACAACGTTCTGTGTTTAGTCATTATTATTTTATTATTATTATTTTATTACATTTCTAGACCGCCCCCTCTCCCCGAAGGGACTCGGGGCGGTGTACAGGAAAAATTAAAACATCTAAAAAACATAACAATACATACATAATTAAAATTGAATTAAATAACCCTGTACAAAATTTATAAAACGTTAAAAACTATATCCCATTAAAACCAAATAAGTCAATTTAAATTACAGACTGGGGCGAGAAGCATAAATTAGGCCAAGCCAGCCTGATGGAACAGATGGGTCTTAACTTTTTGGTGGAAGGAGCGGAGGTCTGTGGTAGTTCTAATATCGGGGGGTAGGTCGTTCCAAAGGGTCGGGCCCATCACAGAGAAGGCCCTTCCCCTTGGCGTCGCCCGCTGGCATTGCCTAGTGGAGGGCACCTGGAGAAGTCCCTCTCTGTGGGAGCGAATCGGCCGAAGGGATGTATGGGGCAGGATACGATCCCACATAGTCATGCCAGCCACATGACCATGGAGATGTCTTCAGACAGCACTGGCTCTTCGGCTCTGAAACAGAGATGAGCACCTGCCCCTAGAGTCGGGAACGACTAGCACATATGTGCATGGGGAACCTTTACTTTTAAATGATCTTTGAACTACAAGAAGATGAACTCAGTCAATCCTAAAGGAAATCAACCGTGGAAGGACAGGTAGTTAAGCTGGAATTCAAATGCTTTGGCCATCTAAGGAGAAGAGAGGATTCCTTGGAAAAGACTGTGATATCTGGGAAAGATGAAAGGCAAAAGGAAAAAGGGAGTAGCAGAGGATAAGTGCCATCAATACAGTAAATAATGAGTTTGGGCAATCTCTGGGAGGCTGATTTAACATATTGCTTTTTCTTTTGTTTTTAATTTTTTAAACCTTTATTGAAAATTAAGAACTTTAAAATACAAATACCTTTAAAAATAGTTGTGCATAAGTTACAATCTTTTTTAACAGTAATAACGTAACCATTTGTTATTCAAATACATTTTTATACATTCCTAATTATTCCTCTATCTATACATCTATGTTTCTAAGCTGTACATTTCATGTTCCCATTATTCATCCACTGATACCAGTTTTCCCAAACTGTATAATATTCTGAGTCTTCCTTGTCCCTCAACTCCAAGGGGAGTTTATCCATTTCTGCGCAATCAAGAACCTTTGGGATTATCAAACAGTCTATCGGCATGGTATCACTTCAACAGATTTAACAGATTAACAGAGTTGGAAGGGACCTTATAGGTCATTTAGTCCAACCCTCAAGCTGAAGCAGGAGACCCGACACCATTTCTGACAAATGGCAATCCAGTCTCTTCTTGAAGATCTCAAGTGATGAGGCTCCCACAACTTCGGAAGGCAACTTCTGTTCCATTGGTTGATTGTTCTCACTGTCAGAAAGTGCCTCCTTATTTCCAGGTTGAATCTCTCCTTGGTCGGTTTCCATCCATTATTCCTTGTCTGGCCTTTGGGATCTTTGGAAAATAGGTAGACCTATGGCAACCCTTCTGGTATTGGAAGACTGCTATCATATCTTCCCTGGTCCTTCTCTTCACCAGACTAGCCATGCCCAGTTCCTGCAGCTGTTCCTGTAATAGGCAGCCTGACTGGAGGGTTGGACATGACTTAGAGACTGAACAACCAGAACAACAACTGAAGTCTCACTCAATTGATTGTGGTCAGTCCAGAACATGCTAGATGTTCTGGAATGATCACAGTCAGTTGAGTGAGACTGTGAATGGGTGAATTTGATGGATGACAGCCAAATGTATTTGAGATTAGGAGTCAGGATGCATATTTTTATTTAGATAAATAAAATGCTTGCATGTCCTTTTTGTATACCAACCCATAAATCAAGGAGGTCCTTGGGCAGTTTGCTGCGAAGTCAAATGAAAAGGAAATCAATACACCACTAAGATCAGATGTCACAAGAAAGTGAAACTTACAATAATTCAGAATTGCAGATTGAAATGTGCAATTTAAAGCCTAAGGACTGGATGGCGAACCTATGGTCCGTGTGCCAGAGGTGGCATGTGCACCATCACCCCAGCACAGTATGTCATAGGGTGGATGTTGGCAAGCTGGGGCTCTTTCATCCCTCTGCTGCAGCTTCCTGTCAGGTGATAGGTCTCCCTTCCCAGGCCACCCAGGCTCCCACCATGGGGGGAGAGAGAGAGATAGAAGGGGGGGCGTGGAGAGAGAGAGAGAGAGAGAGAGAGAGAGAGAGAGAGAGAGAGAGAGAGAGAGAGAGAGAGAGAGAGATAGAGAGGACAGAGAGAGAGAGAGAGAGAGGGAGGGAAGAGAAAGAGTGAGAAAGACAGAGAGGGAGGAAGAGAGGGAAAGACAGAGAGAGAAAGAGAGAGGGAAGGGAAAGAGAAAAAGAAAGAGAAGGGGAAGAGAGAGAGAAACTGAGAAAGGCAGAGAGAGGGAGGGAGGGAAAGAGAGAAGGAGAGGGAAAGACAGAGAAAGAGAAACAGAGGCAGAGAGAGAGGGAAGGGAAAGAGAGGAAGAGAGAGGGTGGGAAGAGAGAGAGAAACAGAGAAAGGGAGAGGGAGGGAAAGAGAGAGAAAGAAAGACAGAGAAGGGGAAGAGAGAGAGAGACAGAAAGAAAGAGAGAGGGGGGAAAGAGAGAAAGAGAAAGGGAGGGAAAGAGAAAGAGAAAGGGGAAAGAGAGAGAGAGAAAGAGAGGGGGAGAGAGAGGGAAGGAAAGAGAGAGAAACAGAGAAGGGGGAAAACGAGAGAGAGGGAGGGAAAGAGAAATGATATGACAAAAGTTTTTTTTCTTTTTTTAGTGCTGCTAAACAATATTTCAAAAGCAAGGGGGGAAATGACGTGGCATAAATGTGCATTTATCACCTTTTTCTTAGAACAATTAGCTGAACTCTGCTTTGTTTATCATTATTTTAGGTAGAAAAACCTCATTATTCAGATTAAATTTCCACGTTGGCGCTTTGTGATAAATAAGTGGGTTTTGGGTTGCAGTTTGGGCACTCGGTCTCCAAA
Source organism: Rhabdophis nuchalis (assembly GCA_039707465.1). Classification (NCBI taxonomy): domain Eukaryota; kingdom Metazoa; phylum Chordata; class Lepidosauria; order Squamata; family Natricidae; genus Rhabdophis; species Rhabdophis nuchalis. The sequence goes on along the minus strand of CM077657.1, from coordinate 7,925,336 downwards.
AGGTTCGCCATCACTGGCCTAAGGACAACTGCGGGAGCTCTCCGTGGTGCTGAAAAGAGAGCAAAGTATATGACCTGTCTTTAAGAAGGAAGCTGTAAGGTGGTGTTGAGCGTCATGAAACAATGATGATTTCCTTGATGTTTTTAGATCTGTTGCATAAATGGTGATTAAAATCTGAAAAGCACAACAAAGGGATGCTGGCAGTCCCTGATGGTTGGGTTTAAGCAGACCTCGACGAAATTGGATCAGCACATGCTCAGATAGTAATGACCATTACATGATGTTATTTATCACGACCACTTGTAAGAAAAATAACTATTGATAAAATCAGATTTAATATAAAACCCTCTTTTGTACCAATGCCAATTTCTTTCATAGAAGATTCTTTTTTGAACCTCGAGCTTTTTAGAAAGATGTTTTTGGAAGGCTCCGTGTTTTTAAGTGAGAAATGCAGCTGAAAAGATGATTAAAGTAATTGTTTTCAGTGGCCTTAGGTGTCTAATGACATCATGGGCATTATGACACCGTTGTGCTAATGATGCTACTCTATGATTTGCATGAGTCATGTCATCATCTAAATAATGCTGTTTTCCTTCTTCTTCCCTTGAAGATAGCAACGCATGGGATACTGTGCATTACAGAGGTTAGTGTGCTGTGCTAATTAACCATAAAAGTAGTTATTATGCTTATATTGCATGTGTTTACTAGATTTATATCCTCCCTTTAATTCAGCAGCTCCAGGTGGCGGATTTTTCATTCTCTCCTATTTTTCCCAACAGCAATCTTGTGAAAAGAACCAGTTTGGTCTAGTGGCAAAGGCACAAGGCTAGAAAGACAGAGACAGTGAATTCAAGTTTTACTTAGCCAAGAAATCTGGATTGGGTGATTTTGGGCCAATCACAAGGAGACAGTGAATCCTAGTTCTGCCTTTGGCACAAAAGCCATTTGGGTGACTTTGGGCCAGTCAGTTTCTCTCATCTGACAGAGTTGTTTTTGTGAGAAGTCTTGGCAGCTTGACTAATATTAAGAGATAAATCCAGGAGCATAGTACAGCACACCGAGCCTTCAGACAATTAATAGTGGTTTATATGCAAACTATATACAGACATATACATGCAGGAGATATATTTATATATTTATATTTATTAAATTTCTATCCCGCCCTATCTCCCAAAAAGGGACTCAGGGCGGTGCACAGGAACTTAAAATCCAACAATACAAATCGTACAAATTCTACAAAATTTAAAACTACTATTAAACAATTTAACCCGTGCTAAAAAGGAGACAGTTAATTTAAAACCCAGATCTAATAAAACATGGTTGTAGCAGCTATGCCAGGCTGTAGCAGCTTTGCTTACCATGCAGCTCGGACACAAGGAGATAAAATGAATACACAATGAGAGAGGTGGGGGGAGAAGGAGAGGGAGAGAGAAAGACCTGCCCTCTACTGTCCACCTATATTTATAGATATACTATTGCTGAATCATTCTCATTGGATCAGCTTCCGGCTTCCAGCTTACAACCTTACAACAGCTTACAGTTTAACCCTGTGGGGTTAAACAGTTAACAGTTTAACCCTGTGGCGGGCCCAGCTCTATGGAACGACCTACCCCCCGACCTCAGGACAACCACGGACCTCCGCGCCTTCCGACAAAAGCTCAAGACTTATCTATTCCAACTGGCCGGCCTGGCCTTACCTACCTTCCAGCCTCTCAGTCTGAACATTTAAATTGTTTTAATTGGGTTTTTAAGGGGTTTCGTTTTTAGTATTTTGGGTTTTTAGCGCAGGGACAAATTGTTTAATCTGATTTTATATATATTTATGATGTATTTATGTTTGTATGTTTTTAATTCCCCTGTGCACCGCTCCGAGTCCCTTCGGGGAGAGGGAGCGGTCTACAAATTAAATTTATTATTATTATTATTATTATTATTATTATTATTATTATTATTATTATTATTATTATTATTATTATTATTATTATTATTATTACATCAGCTGGCAGCTGTTAAATCCTCAGTACCTGACAGTTTATGGAGGGAGAAATAGGAGGAGGATGGTGTGATGGATATGTGAGTTATTTGTAAAAACAATAAAGGCGGGATACATATAAATACATAAATAAAATAAAAATAAAATGAGGCTGAGCTGAAAAAGTAATGATCTACCCAAAGTCACCTAGTGGTTGAGAATCATCTGCAGGGGATCCTAAAAGTCAGGAAAATGATGCCAGGGGAAAACCCTACCCCTTTTTCAATATTCATGCTAACAACTATTCATCCTCACGTCTCTATCGCCGCCCATTAAATGTGCATTGTTTTCCTTGTGTCAAACTTGCATTGCTTTCTGTAGTTGTCATCAGGTTGTATGAAGTAGTTTTTTTTTCAAATTCTGCTACACTGCATGTAAAATTAGGCAAAGTTTAACTGTTTGCTGTTAATCCACCACCAATCGCTATATATATATTTTTGTCCATCTTTTATTTGATTTTTTACTACCTGTTTCTCTGAAAATAAGACCTCCCCGAAAATATTGCAACACAGCAACAGCCATGAAGTGACCACGCTCGCCACCTCCTGCACCTCAAAAATAATAAGACCTTCCCAAAAATAAGGCAAAGCGCTTATTTTGGGGGGTCAAAAGAAAATAAGACCCTTTCTTATTTTTGGGAAAATACTGTATTATTGTTGTTTAAATGCTTTTATTTGCTGATCTGTGACCAGAATAAAGATTGATTGACTCCTTTCGGTGATGGAGACCAAATCTTTGTGCCCCAGTTATTCCAGTTTGAGCTATTCTGGTTGAAAGGCTGGTTCAAGGGAAGCCTAAAAGGTGAAGTTGGACAGATTCCTTTCTCCCCAGTTTTCTGTGTCTTCATCCCTAATTCCTCTGGCAATGACTCAGTAAACCAGCAGAAAGGGTCCTTGGCAAGGAAGTGACACCTTCCCTGACTCAGCTCTCCCAGCTATAGTGTGGCAGGCATGCCAACTTAATGACATTGCTAGATTACACAACCCCTAGGACAATGAGTAACTTTCCATAGCGTACTGAATCACAAACTTCCAAACTCCACTCAGGTCAAGTTAAGCCAGCTGTTTGGTTCAACATGTGGAATAGAGAAGAATCATCCTTCATTCCCACTGCCCAGAAGACCTTGGGCTGAGCTGTAATGTTCCTCACAAATTATATACAAAACTATAATAGTTGAGTTCACAGAAAACATTAAAATCAAAGCAATTGCCGAGACCATATGAGAACCAGGAATTTTTATTTTATTTTATTTTATTTTATTTTATTTTATTTTATTTTATTTTATTTTATTTTATTTTATTTTATTTTATTTTACTTTATTTTACTTTACTTTATTTTATTATTATTTTATTATTTTATTTTATTTTATTTTATTTTATTTTACTTTACTTTACTTTACTTTACTTTATTTTATTTTGTTTTGTTTTGCTTTGCTTTGCTTTGCTTTATTTTACTTTACTTTACTTTACTTTACTTTATTTTATTTTATTTTATTTTATTATTTTATTTTACTTTACTTTACTTTATTTTATTTTATTTTATTTTACTTTACTTTATTTTATTTTTTATTTTGTCACTCATATACAAGATAACAGGAATAGGAGTAAACATGAATCAGAACACAAGAAATGGGTACAAATATTTATTTATTTATTTATTTACTTATTTAGTCAAGCATGTATTAGATAACATATATAAGTATGAACATGATTTTTGAACCCATGAAATGGATACGAATCAAAGGGAATATTAGGACAGGGATGGTAGGCACGTTGGTGCACTTATGCACGCCCCTTATAGACCTCTAAGGAATGGGGTGAGGTCAACAGTAGGTAGTCTAAGGCAGCGATGGCGAACCTTTTTTGGCTCGTGTGCCATAAGTGGGGGGAGCGCAGGGGGGTCGTACGCGAGTGTGCTGCACCTATAATGCAATGTGTGACCCCCCCCCAGTGCACATGCATGCAATACAGGTGCGAGCCCCATTTTTTTTGCATGCCCTTTTCGCTTTATAGGAGACTGGGAAGGGTGAAAACAGCCTTTCTCCCCCTCACCCAGAGGCCCTCCGGAGGCTTCAGAGACCTTCAGGAGGCTTCCCTGAAGCCTCCGGAGCACTCAAAATGACGCTCCCAGCGAATCGGACATCACTTCCGGTTTCGGCGGCGCATCATTTTGAGTGCTCCGGAGGCTTCAGGGAAGCGTCCTTAAAGTCGCTGAAGCCTCCGGAGAGCCTGGGAAGTCTCCGGAACACTCAAAATGACGTGCCGCCAAAACCAGAAGTGACATCCAATGTGCTTGGAGCATCATTTTGAGTGGTCCAGAGGCTTCAGAGACCTTCATGAGGCTTCCCTGAAGCCTCCGGGCCACTCAAAATGACGCTACAAGCAAATTGGACGTCACTTCCAGTTTCGTCGGCGCGTCATTTTGTGTGCTCGAAGGCTTCAGGAAAGCTCATAAAGCCTCTGGAGGGCCTCCGGGGGGGGTGGGGGGTGGACGGGGGGCTCTTTTCGCCCTCCCCAGGCTCCTATAAAGCCTCTGGAGCCTGGGGAGGGTGAAAAGAGCATGCAAAAACAGGCGAATTCAGCTGGCCAGTGTGCGCACTGGCCAGCTGACAGGGCAGCACCTCGCATGCCCTGACAAATGACTCCATGTGCCACCTGTGGCACATGTGCCATAAGTGTTCTAAGTTTTGGGGGTTTGGAAAGAAACCACAGAGTCAGGTAGAGCATTCCAGGCATTGACCACTCTGTTGCTGAAGTCGTATTTTCTGCAATCGAAAGCACTTTACCTTGAGTTTGTATCTGTTTGTATCTGTTTGTATCTGTTGTGTGCTCATGTGTTGTTGTGCTTGAAGCTGAAGCAGTCATTGACAGGTAGGAGATTGTAGCGGATAATTTTATGTACTACGCTTAAGTCAGACCGAAGGCGGAATAGTTCTAAGTCGTCTAAACCCAACATTTCAATCCTGGTGGCAAAAGGGATTCTGTTGTGAGCAGAGGAGTGGAGGACTCTTCTCGTGAAATACCTCTGGACTTGCTCAACTGTGTTAATGTCTGAGACACAGTGTGGATTCCAGACAGATGAGCTGTATTCGAGAATTAGGCGGCATCATAGACCTAAACTGGCAAAGTGAAAAAGAGAAGGTTGTGTTGCAAGGCCTCTGTCTGTTCACTGTCTGTGTGACCCTGATGCCTATATATGTCCTATTTTGCCTCTTGCTGAATTGCAGTTTCCCCTTTCAGACACCAATGATGGCCGTGAATATTAAATAGCCTTATCGTGGTCTTTAAGCACCCTTTGCAGTAAAAAAGAGAGCTAGTTTGACATAACAATTACAGGGAGCTCTCAGTTTACGACCAGCATTGTGACCAACATTTCTGTTGCTAAGCAGGACAGCTGTTAAGTGAGTTTTGCCCCATTTTATGACCTTCCTTGCCACAATTGTTCAGGGGGGACAGGTTCGCAGTAATCCAGTATTTGAAGACAATTTGCCACAAACAAGAGGGGTCAACTTATTTTCCAAAGCAGGGGTCTCCAACCTTTGCAACTTTAAGTCTGAAGGACTTCAGCTCCCAGAATTCTCCAGCCAGCAAAGCTGTATGTAATACCTGTTTCAACCAGGAAAGCTGGCTGGAGAAGTCTGGGAGCTGAAGTCCTTCAGTTGCAAAGGTTGGAGACCCCTGTTCCAAAGCACCAGAAGGCAAGAAGCCATGGATGGAATCTAACCAAGTAAAAAAGCAACCTGGGATTAAGGAGGAATTTCCTAACAGTAAAAACAATTAATCGGTGGGACAGCTCACCTTCAGAGGTTGTAGGGATTTAATCACTGGAGTTTTTAAGAAAAGACTAGGCAGCCATCTATCTGTAATCACATAGGGTCTCCTGCTTGAGCAGGGATGTTGGACTAGAAGACCTCAAAGGTCCCTTCCAACTCTATTATGATTGGATCTCTGCAGTTGTTAATGCAGTTGTTAAGGGAATCTGGTTTAATCCTGACTAGATCAAGGTTTGACTCAGCCTTCCATCCTTCTGAGGTTGGTAAAATGAGGACCCAGATTGTTGGGGGCAATAGGCTGACTCTGTAAACCACTTAGAGAGGGTTGTTAAGCACTGTGAAGCAATATGGAATAGAATATAAAATAACAGAGTTGGAAGGGACATTGGAGATCTTTAGGTACAATCCCTGCCTAGGCAGGAACCCTACACCACTTCAGACAAATGGATATCCAACCTCTTCTGGAAAACGTCCAGTGTTGGAGCATTCACAACTTCTGGAGGCAAGCTGTTCCACTGATTAATTGTTCTCACTGTCAGGAAATCTCTTCTCAATTCTAAGTTGCTTCTCTCCTTGATTTGTTTCCATCCATTGCTTCCTGTTCTACCCTCAGATTCTTTGGAGAATAGTTTGACTTCCTCTTCTTTGTGGCAACCCTTGAGATATTGGAAGGATGCTATTATATCTCCCCTAGTCCTTTTCATTTAACTAGACCTAACCAGTTCCTGCAACTGTTCTTCCTATGTTTTAGTCTCCAGTCCCCTAATCATCTTGGTTGCTCTTCTCTGCACTCTTTCCAGAGTCTCCACGTCTTTTCTACATCGTGGCGAGCAAGAAGTCTACGTGCTATCGCTCTTGCTTGCTTGGGGCATCATAAAGAGGACATTGTATGAGGACCTGAGAGCATATAAGTGAATACTTGGAGAAGCTTCTGCTCATTAATAAAGAGTTTCAAAATGATTAGTTTAGGCATGCATAATTTATTCCTACATCTGTTATGAAGGTAAGAATGAATGCCCTAGTGTAAAAGCAATTCATATTTAAACAAGCGCAGGGCAATAGTTCAACAACAACACTGGAAAGGCAACAAAGAAGTGTAGTGGTCAGAAAAATCATGGCAATAATTCCACACAGCTCAGGAGCAAACAACGTTCTACAATTATGAAGCCGCCTTCCAGAATTTTATCAACCGTTAAGGGGGGGCCAAAGAGGGAGGGAAATTCATTGGTATCTGAAACAAAAGGTCTCTCTTGATTTTTGTTAGATAAATTTCTAGTGGGTTTAACAGGGGCCCCACATGTGTTTTACCACTGGAAGAAGGATCGCTATGGTAACAGGGAGTAACTAGAAGAACATGTATTTCTCTATCACCATACTGTAATTTAAAAAAAGAAAAGAAAACTGAAGATTTCTAGAGTTGCTGAAACAAGAGCAGTGTAAGAAACAGCAATGAGACAGACCCATACGTGCCTGCCAAATGTTCCTGTTTAATGCCTGTGGGATCATCTTCAGATATTATTAAACACACAGTGCAATTGAAAACACATTCAAGATTAAGTAGAGCATATACACTCTGAATCTTGGGTCGGTGGGTGTCACATCTGCCCCAATTTGGATCCTTAAGAGAAAAAAAAAAGACCCTCAACTTCTTTTGCGTGAAAGGTATAATTTTGCTGAAGATCGAGTGGTTACAATAAAGCAAAGCCAGAACTGAAGTTTACACACAAAAGTTCCCTACTTAATTTTCCCTCTTCCCATGCCTCTTCTTTGCAGTCTGTCTATTGTCCAGTTACATTCAAATAAGAGGATTAGGCGACTGGAGGCTAAAACATATGAAGAACGGTTGCAGGAACTGGGTCTGTCTAGTTTAATGAAAAGAAGGACCAGGGGAGACATGACAGCCGTGTTCCAATATCTCAGAGGGTGCCACAATGAAGAGGGAGTCAAACTATTCTCCAAAGCACCTGAGGGCAGAACAAGAAGCAATGGGTGGAAATTAATCAAGGAGGAACAACTTGCCTCCAGAAGTTGTGAATGCGCCAACACTGCAAGTCTTTAAGAAGATGTTGGATAGCCATTTAACTGGAACGGTTTAGGGTTTCCTGTCAAGGCAGGGGGTTGGACTAGAAGACCCTTCCAACTCTGATATTCTATTCTAATTTGTTTTGGTAATGGTCCCTGGTCTGGCAGGCTAGATGTCAAGACATTGCATTTTCCTCCTAGGTCTCTGCCTAGGAGCGATGAATTGATTTCTTAGTAGTTTCAGTTTCCCCACTTCCCCATGATGCCAATAGTTCCCTTTCCCCATAGTTTATGGCAGGCTGCCATCTAACAAAGCGAAACTGAAACTCAATATCACAATTCAACTCAATCATGGGACAGAAGGATGGAAGGTGCATATAACCCAGTTCTCTTTCTTCCAGAGTAGCCAACCAACCAAATGTATCCAGGAAGTTCAGAAATAGGAAAGAAAAAGCTTCTTCTGCTATGTTGCTCCATCTCTATGTCAGCTGAGATATGAAAATATGGAACAGTCATCTCAAGCAGGAACTATTAAGCCCATTGTTCAGGAATTTGTCCAGTCACTTTGGAAAGCATCTACATAGATCAGGGATGTCCAAACTTGGGAACTTTAAGACTTGTGGACCAACTCCCAGAATTCCCCAGCCAGCATAGCTGGCTGGGGAATTCTGGGAGTTGAAGTCCACAAGTTTTAAAGTTCCCAAGTTTGGACATCCCTGACATAGATAATAGGATTATCCTCACCTCATGTGGCAGAATATCCCCCTAATTAATCATGTGTTAAAGGGTTTTTCTGTATAAGTGTGTACCTTCAGATCAGTGTTGACTTCTGCCAACTGTTTGAACTAGTCCTGGTAGTTTTCTTGGAATATTTCTTTTAAAGAGGTTTGCCTAGGGGTGAAAATCATTTTTTTTTTACTAATGGTTCTGTGGGCGTGGCTTAGTGGGCATGGCAGGGAAAGGATACTGCAAAGTCTCCATTCCCTCCCCACTCCAAGGGAAGGATACTGCAAAGTCTCCATTCCCTCCCCACTCCAAGGGAAGGATACTGCAAAGTCTCCATTCCCTCCCCACTCCAGGGGAAGGATACTGCAAAATCCCCATTCCCTCCCCACTCCAGGGGAAGGATACTGCAAAGTCTCCATTCCCTCCCCACTCCAGGATAAGGATACTGCAAAATCTCCCTTCCCTCCCCACTCCAGGGGAAGGATACTGCAAAATCTCCATTCCCTCCCCACTCCAGGGGAAGGATACTGCAAAATCCCCATTCCCTCCCCACTCCAGGGGAAGGATACTGCAAAATCTCCATTCCCTCCCCATTCCAGGGGGAAGGATACTGCAAAATCTCCATTCCCTCCCCATTCCAGGGGGAAGGATACTGCAAAATCTCCATTCCCTCCCCACTCCAGGATAAGGATACTGCAAAATCCCCATTCCCTCCCCACTCCAGGGGAAGGATACTGCAAAATCTCCATTCCCTCCCCACTCCAGGGGAAGGATACTGCAAAATCCCCATTCCCTCCCCACTCCAGGGGAAGGATACTGCAAAATCTCCATTCCCTCCCCACTCCACGGGAAGGATACTGCAAAATCTCCATTCCCTCCCCATTCCAGGGGGAAGGATACTGCAAAATCTCCATTCCCTCCCCACTCCAGGATAAGGATACTGCAAAATCCCCATTCCCTCCCCACTCCAGGGGAAGGATACTGCAAAATCTCCATTCCCTCCCCACTCCAGGATAAGGATACTGCAAAATCCCCATTCCCTCCCCACTCCAGGGGAAGGATACTGCAAAATCTCCATTCCCTCCCCACTCCAGGGGAAGGATACTGCAAAATCCCCATTCCCTCCCCACTCCAGGGGAAGGATACTGCAAAATCTCCATTCCCTCCCCACTCCAGGATAAGGATACTGCAAAATCTCCCTTCCCTCCCCACTCCAGGGGAAGGATACTGCAAAACCTCCATTCCCTCCAGGGTAAGGATACTGCAAAATCGCCATTCCCTCCCCACTCCAGGGGGGAAATACTGTAAAATCCTCATTTCCTTCCAATCAGCTGGGGCTTGGAAGAAAGAGAATAGATGGGGGCAGGGCCAACCAGAGGTGGTATTTGCCGGTTCTCCAAACTACTCAAAATTTCCGCTACCCATTCTCCAGAACCTGTGAGAACCTGCTGAATTTTACCCCTGGGTTTACCCTAAACTTTCTAGGGCCAAGAGAAATGGACTAATACAAGGTCATCCAGTGGGTTTCATATCTAAGGTAGGACTAAGACTGCTTCCTAGCCTTGTGTCTTATCAGATACATCGAAATAACTCTTGTTAAAGAAATGCTTCCTCTCATTTATCCTAAATCTCCTCACCCTACATAACCGGGGTACAAGGAAAACAGGGACAAAATATGCATCGGTATCAGAATGCAGATTCCATTCCTTCCATCCTCTTGATGAGAACAGATATTTTGACATGGAGAAAAAAATGGTGGTGAGCTGTTGAGGTAGAGCAGGGATTTCCAAACTTGACAGGACTTGTAGACCTCAACTCACAGACTTCTCCAGCCATCCATATTCACAAGTCTTAAAATTGCCAATTTGGAGACCCCTTGGAAAGAGCAATGTTGGCTGGGGAACTCTTCGAGTTGAAGTCCATTCATGGTTGCCTAATCTGAAAAGCAATGACCATCTAAAGGGCCAAGAGCCAATAAAGACATGTGGAGTTACTTCCGAGTAGCTTCTTTATTATTTGTTTACCTACATTCTTGCTAGAATAAAGCAACTATCTGCCTAACTAAAAATTTACTTCATGAACTGCTAAGGGGTGGTCCCCTTTGCTCTTTTCCTACCTCCAGATTTTCCAAGCTCCACTTCCTCTTTGCCCTCCGGGAAGCATGCGCTTCCTCCTGGGACTTCAGACTACATTCCACTGCAGGGTGGAAGGTAAAAGAAAAAAAGAAAAAGAAACAGCAGTGGCTTCAACCAGCAATTTTTGTTACAATTCCTCATTCCGCCCTCCGCACACTCACGCGCTTGTGACATCCCGGCTGGACTACTGTAATGCTCTCTACATGGGGCTCCCCTTGGCGTGCACCCGAAGGCTGCAGCTGGTCCAGAATGCAGCCGCGCGGGCGATCTTGGGAACGTCTAGATATTCCCATGTAACACCGCTCCTGCGCGAGCTGCACTGGTTACCTGTGGTCTTTCGGGTGCGCTTCAAGGTGTTGATCACCATCTTTAAAGCGCTCCATGGCACGGGACCAAGCTACCTGCGAGACCGCTTCCTACCTCATACATCCCTGCGGCCGATTCGCTCCCACAGAGAGGGACTTCTCCGGGTGCCATCCACTAGGCAATGCCAGCGGGCGACGCCCAGGGGAAGGGCCTTCTCTGTGGTGGGCCCAACCCTCCTGAACGACCTACCCCCCGACCTCAGAACAACCACGGACCTCCGCACCTTCCGCCAGAAATTAAAGACACTCCTGTTCCATCAGGCCGGTTTGGCCTAAGTTATTTACCTAGTCTGCAGTCTGTATTATAAATTGTTTTAATTGGGTTTGTAAGGGATTATGTCTTAACTATTTAAATTTTAGCACAGGGATAAACTATTTAATTCGATTTTAATTATTTATACTTTGTATTTGTGTTGTTTTAAATTTCCTGTGCACCGCCCCGGGTCCCTTCGGGGAGAGGGTGCGGTTATATAAATTTTATAAATAAATAAATAAATAAATAAATTTGCCATAACAAGACTCCTTCGTTTTGCAAGAGCATATTGCAGAGCTCAAAGTGCTTCCTGTGCAATGCTAATGTCCTGCTGGACTCCCTGGGGTTATTCTGCAAGTAAGGAGCTAAAGCTTTCAGGGATGTGCTAAAGGGTGCCACATCTGTTTATAATAGCAATTAATTTGAACTAGTAATTTCCCCATGTACCACTCACTTTCTTACCCATTACAACACATCTGCTCGATGACACCGAAAAAAGAAAGATGGTAAACCAGAGTCTTACTGAATTTTAAGGGGGACACTGCCCAATACTACAAGCTTTTGGATTGATTATGCCAAAATACACGTTTATTGGTTTTGTCCCAAGAAATGAGGATTGTGCAAAGCAATTTTCTCAGTTTCCAGATGTTACTTCAACCGTCAAACTGTAGATCGCATCTTGACCAGCTCCAAATTGAGAGCATATACTGGTCCAGTATCTGATTTTTTTAAAATATGAAGGATGCTGTGCTTCAATGCTTAGATGATGTAGACTTTGATATTTGAATGTAGATCTTTTTGACATTTATATTTTATTGTGTTCTACTAATCTAGTTGAAATGTTAATGTACCGTATTTTTCATAATATAAGATGCACTCCCCCCCCCCCAATAAAAGAGGCTGAAAATCTGGGTGCATCTTATACTCTGAAAGTAGCTTTTTCAAAGCTTTTTTTCAGCCCTAATGAGGTGCTAACAAATGAATCGATCTTCTGTGCTTTGTCTGCTTTTCTCATTGCTGCTCCCTCCGAAGATCAGCTGTGCTTTAGAACAGGGGTCTCCAACCTTTGCAACTTTAAGTCTGAAGGACTTCAGCTTCCAGACTTCTCCAGCCAGCAAAGCTGGCTGGAGAATTCTGGGAGCTGAAGTCCTTCAGACTTAAAGTTGCAAAGGTTGGAGACCCCTGCTTTAGAAGATGTTTTTCAGCCCTAGAGGCGCTAGCAATTGAAGCAATCTTCTGTGCTTTGTCTGCTTTTCTCATTGCTGCTCCCACCGATGAATAGCTGTGCGTTAGAAGCTGTTTTTTATCCCCAACCAGGAGATAAAAAGTGCACACATGCATGCTCAAAACCAGCAAACCTATGTGCTGAAACTGACCAGACTGAGGACGCTAGCCAGCTGAATACCTGGTAGGCAGAGTTTTTTTTATTATTTTCCTCCCCAAAAACTAATGTATGTCTTATACTCGGCTGTGTCTTATACTCTGAAAAATATGGTATATTGCTAGTCCATGTATGATATGCTAAATGCTTTTTATTGGTAGCGGTGTTTCTTTTGTGCAAATCAAGTTACTCACACAACTCAAATCAGATGCTGCAGCTGGGAAAAAGCTATTTTTAGTACCTAGAACCACAAAAGGAGCAATACCTGGGCTGTGTTTTGAAAGTGAACATTGTTGTAATTCAGGGTTTCAGTTTCAAAAGTCTAAGAAATTGTGTGGTAGCCAAGACTGCATTATCTCACTTCCATTTTGAGTTTTTCTCATTTAAAGACTTCTTCAAGACAAATCCAGCTTTTGGTTACTACTGTAGAAAGTTAAAACCCACCTCTCTCCCGGAAAACGAAATATTTTAGGAAATATTATAAAGGCAGAATATTTCCTCTTAAAAAAGGAGAAACTCAAAGAGGCAGAAACACTGCCCCCTACCTTTGTCAATGGACCATTAAGGCCTGAGCCAGAGAAACATGTTTTAGGCAAGAAAGAGACTCACTCTTAATAGCTCCCCCCACCTTTGTCAATGGGCCATTAAGGCCTGAGCCAGCCTATTCTACATAACCAAGATCTACCCTATCTCATTGCCCTTCATTGCACCACCCACCAAGTTTTAACCAAGCGTAGCACACAACCTACAAAGTTAGCTAAGGCTCCTGGGAGTCTGACAACCAATCAAAATACATTTCTTACACAGTGACAGGAATCAGAGAGGTGGGGCCCCAGAGACGGCATAAAAGCCAGGAACTCTCAGCATCTCTGCCCTTTTCTGCTCAGGAACTCAAGCCATTTGATCCTATTTAGGAACTCAAGCCGTGTGATCCTGTCCACCATTAAACCATCTTTCCAAGCAGCTTCCATGTCTCCAGTGTACTTTTCCCCACTTGGAACCGAACCCAAAATGAAATTTCTTTCAACACTAGAAAGACATGTTCTTTTTTGTTTTAAGATGGGGTTTGAAATTGCCTCCTTTGCAGATTCCCAGTCTTGTTCACAACTCCAGGTTTTCCTGGTAGTGTCCCATCCTGCTGAACTTTTCAAGATTGGTTGAAGTTGGTAAAGTAGAGGTTTTTTTTCAAGTTGAACTTGATTCTCATTCACCACCTGGCAGTACCTGGGGTTGTTTCTTGGGCAAAATTCAGAAGTGACTTGCCACTGTCTTCTTCCAGGATGGTTTTTTTTTTTACATTCTTGTCGGTCCATCATAGAAAGTGTCCTCACATATTGCATCACAGTGTGGTATGCTGGTTTAACAGTTGCGGAGAGGAAGGCACTACAGAGAGGGATCAATTCGGCACAAGAAACCATCGGTTGCCCTCTGACATCACTGGATAACATCGCCCGATCTCGCTGCTTTAGCAGAGCAAGGAAGATTCTCAAAGATGATTCACACCCTGGTTGGTATCTCTTTGCCCTTCTGCCATCAGGCAGAAGATATCAAAGAATAGCCAGCCGAACAAACAGGTTTAAAGATAGCTTCTATCCTTGGGCTGTGAGACTTTTAAATTCAACTGCAATCACTCTATGCACATGCTAGTTTTTTCTTTTTTCTTTTCTCTCTCTTTTTTGTTTCTGTTATAATTTTGCACCAGTGAAGTTAAAACCAATTTCATTGTAATTTTAGTACAATGACAATAAAGGGTATTATTATTATTATTATTATTATTATTATTAGTAGTAGTAGTAGTAGTAGTAGTAGTAGTAGTAGTAGTAGTATTTACTTTATTCATAAAACATGAAACTCAGCCAACTGAACATTTAAAAATGCATATTACAAATACTATTGACTGATGCTAATTATTGATATAGTTTGCTGCCAGCGTCCTAGGTATCAACCAAGTATCTACGTAGAATATAACATGTGCCAAGTAGCGTCGTTTTTTGCAGTTCTGCTGGTGTTATTGCAGGAAGCTGCAATTTGCTGAGATATTTATTAAAATTCTTGGGCATGGTGCCAAGTGCCCCGATGACAATGGGTGTCACTGTGACATGCTTCAACCATAGCCGTGTGGTTTCAATGGCCAGGTCACGATATTTTATGATTTTTTCTAGTGCTTTTTCTTCGACTCTGGCATCTCCAGGAACAGTGATATCAATGAACTGTACACTTCGGCCATCTACAACCGTGATATCTGGTGTGTTGTGCTCCAAATGACGGTCTGTTTGTATTCGAAAGTCCCACAAGATCGTCACCCTCTCATTCTCGATAACCTTTTCTACTTTGTGTTCCCATGACTTTCTGGATACAGGTAAACCATATTTTTTACATAATGACCAGTGGATTAATTTAGCAACTCGGTCATGTCTAGCTTTGTAGTCAGTTTGTGCGATTTTGCTGCATTCACATATTAAATGTGAAACAGTTTTCGACTTTGTTATTGCAAAGTCGGCAGTTTGGGTTGTCAGTGGATTTTTGAATCTTCGCTTTCATGGCATTAGTTTGTCATTAAGTTGTCATCACATTTTCCTTCAATGTTTTTCAAGTGCTGTCCAATTATTGTTGTTGTTGTTGTTGTTATTATTATTAATTATTATTATTATTATTATTGTCTAACCCAGGGGTCTCCAACCTTTGCAACTTTAAGTCTGAAGGACTTCAGCTCCCAGAATTCTCCAGCCAGCAAAGTCTGGGTGCTGAAGTCCTTCAGATTTAAAGTTGCAAAGGTTGGAGACCCCTGGTCTAACCCATAGCTGTGGGACTGTAAGGACCTGCTTCACCTCCACCCTTCAAACAGCATACACTCTTGAAAACCTGGCATTTCAAAAGGAATCTTTTTTTTTATTTGAAAGGGCTGAAAGCAAATCAACATTCAAAGCAGGCTCTGGGATCCTCAGGCTATACAATCCATGATAAAGGAAAATGTCGTAAAAATATCCCGATTAAAAAAAACACAAAGGGAAATCACAAGCAACCAGGAGCAATAAATCTTACTTTAAGATCAGAGGTATATTGTTTCATGAGCAATTTGGAACATGAAGAACCAACATAGCAATGCAGTTGCACAACCAAACTTTCACTATTAATACCATCGCAATGGGTTCCTTATGGCAAATAGCAAGTCCTATCAAGATTGCTGTCTGGAAAAGGACATCATTCCCATCTCAAGCCACATTACTTATGCCTTTTTTTTTTACTGACCTACTCATTCCATAGTTTCACTTCCTTGTTCTTTCTTACTTGCTTACTGTCACTGACCGTCACTCTCTGCAAACAGCCATGTACATTTGAAGTTCTCGGACACTTGTTACTTTCAGTTCCTCATTTCCCACCAATTCATTCTTCCTGCTCTAAATATATCCATATCAAATACACGTTTTGCAGAAAATGCAGACACACATCAGCTGCACATTAGAAATATGCCTGGTAACTTCGGCAATGATGTTAGTTTACAACTTTGGTCCAGTGAGGCCTGCAAGCTCACTCCTAGGCCTATTACCTGCAATTTTCCAATGGATATATTCCTCTTCTCAATCAATGTCCCAAAGGCTCAATCAATGTCCCAAAGCTTCAAAAAACAGGACAAGAAGCAATGGATGGAGACTAATCAGGGAGAGAAGCAACCTAGAACTGAGAAGAAATGTCCTGACAGTGAGAAAAATTAATCAGTGGACTTGCCTCCAGAAGTTGGGGGTACTCCATCACTGGTGGTTTTGAAGAAGAGATGGGACAGCTGTTTGTCTGGAATGATATAGGGCTGTGATGGTGAACCTATGGCACACATGTCAGAAGTGACATGCAGAGCCATCTCTCCGGGCACGCAAGCCATTACCTGCTGCTCTTCCGGGTTCCAGTGTGCCGGACAGCTGATCTTCACCATGCACACGCTGGGAAGATGACCTTCTGGATTTTGGCGCTTGCATGTGCACCAGCCACCTGATCTTCCAGTTTCTGGCATGTGTGTGCATGTGAAGACCAAGTGGCCGGGTGCGCATGCATACCCCAGAAACCAGAAGGTCATGTTCCTGGTGCACGCATGTGCACTGGGGGGCTGCTCTTCCAGTTTCCGGTGTGTGCACGTGCACTAGCCAGCTGCTCTTCACACATGCATGCATGCCAGAAACCGGAGGACCAGGTGGCTGGTACGCATGCGCATGCCAGAAACCGGAAGACCATCTTCCCGGTGCATGCATGTGCACCAGCCGGCTGCTCTTCCAGTTTCCAGTGTGCACATGCACACCATCCAGCTGGTCTTTGCGCATACATACATGCCAGAAACTGGAGAGCCAAGTGGCTAGTATGCATATAAATGCCAGAAACTGGAAGATCTTTTTCCCGGCGCATGCATGTGCACTGGGCAGCTACTCTTCCGGTTTCTGGCACGCATGCACATACCCCCATTTTGGCACTCGGTGCCTAAAAGGTTCATCTAACACTGATAGAGGTTCTCTGCCTGAGCAGGGGGTTGGACTAGAAGACCTCCAAGGTCCATTCCAATTCTATGATTCTGTTACACAATCAGGCCCCAACATCAAGAATGGTGTTTCTTCCAAGCTGGTTTTTTTCATTGTTTTACGCCTATAGACAAACTCTTGCCAGAGTGAAGACTCTCCTATCTGCAGCTGCAATATATTCTGTGAACAGTTGGGGTGGGGCTGTCCTCACCCTCTTTCTCTCATGCAAAATATCTCAACTGAGTTGTCTCTTATTCCTCTGGAACCACCTCCTCTCTCTGCAGAGAATCCCTCCTATTACATTCCTTTACCTCTGCCCATTAATTGATTTATTTGTTGTTGATACCCACACCAATGAAGACTTAGCCTGCAGACTTCACCAGCTGGTCAATGCTAATAAATATGTTATTCCATTAACTTCTTAACTGTTTTAATCAGATGAATTAATCTGTTAAAATCCCACTGAACTGGCCAAACATCCATTTTAATCAGGCAACTCATTTCTCAACATTTAAAAATAGATGCAAACCCTAAGGTGAACAACACTGCTTCTCCCTTCCATATTTTATCCTCGCAAAAAGCACTTCCCGTCTTAGTGGGATTTACTTTTGAGTTACTATGCACAGAACTATGTCACTAGCAAAGTAACTGTAGATCATAAATGGGCAATTACGTGCCTTAAGTATGCGCCGTAATAGAAAGGAATAGAAAAGCTATGCTCCTCTTTGTTTCAATGCTCCTGCTTGTATGAATGTGTGGCAATGTGTGCAGAATGAATTGATGAATGAGTAAAATTTCCATTGACTCATAGATAGTGTCATCCCTTATTAACGCTGGGCAAAAACTTGCATTGCTTTTCCTACCGATTCACTGAGGACCAAGAATTGTTCTTTCAACATTCTTCCACTGCATCTCTTTAGCGATCAGGTAGATCAAATGTGTCTTCGTTGCACAATCCTCTCTTCGCTAGCCTGCATAAACTCCTTGGCTTCCCATGCTTCCACGCAGCCATCTTCCACGCAGCCATGACGACCATCTTCAAAGTGCTCCATGGCTCGGGACTTAGTTATATGCGAGACCGTCTCCTGCCCCATACATCCCTTAGACCGATACGCTCCCACAGAGAGGGCCTTCTCAGGGTGCCGTCGGCCGGACAATGCCGACTGGCGACACCCAGGGGAAGGGCCTTCTCTGTGGCAGGCCCTGCCCTGTGGAACGACCTGCCCCCCGAACTACGTAACATCTCGGACCTCCGCCTCTTCCGCCAGTGTTTAAAAACACACCTCTTTCATCAAGCCGGCCTAACATAACCTCCGCTGTGACTAGTATAGATAGTTTTATTTGGGGATTTTAATTGGTTTTAGCGCAGGACTGACATTTAATAGGTTTTTAAATTTTTTGTATTTTGTATTATTTTGTATGTATTTTAAATTCCTGTGCGCTGCCCTGGGTCCTTTTGGAGAAGGGCGGGATGTAAATCAAATAAAATTAAACTAAACAGCCTTGAGGGAGGAGATCCAAACAGGATCTACCAGGTCACCAATTTCTTGGCTCATCCATTGCAGCAGGGGGGGTCCTCAAACTATGGCCCAGGGGCCGGATACGGCCTGCCAAAGCCATTAATGCAGCCCGTGAGGGACCACAAGGCTGCCCCACCTACATTGTGCCATCTACCCACTGGCCCTCGCCCACTGTGTCCCATTTTGGTCTGCGGAGGCCAAGAATGGGACACACGGAGGCCTCAGGAATTCAAATATGGGCCCATTTTGGGGAGGCAGAGTGGTTCTGGAGGCTGAGGAGGCCAAAATTGGGCATGTTTTGGCCTCCCCAGCCTCCAGAAAGAGGGAGGGAAGGAGAGAGGGAGGGAGGGAGATGCATTGCCCTCCAAGGCCGCCGCATCTCTTCACTAACCTACTTTCCACTCCCAGGAGTATTAAATTAAAGTTTAATTTGTGTGTATTGTTTAATGGACTGCTGAATCTGCCAAGCCCACCCGGTTACATGACCACTAGCCACACCCACCCAGCCACATGACCACCTAGTCACACCCAGCCAGCCAGCCCAGCCCCCCAACAGTCTGAGGGACCATAAATTGGCCCCCTGTTTAAAATGTTTGATGACCCCTGCATTGGAGAAATAATTTTGAAAGGCAGAGAAGAGCATCTAGGACAGTGATGACTAACCTTTTTTGGCTCGCGTGCCAAAAGAGCACATGAGGGCAGGGGGTTGTGCATTAGCATGCCACACATGCATGCGCTTTCCCCCTCTGGTTTGCTCATAGGATCATTTTTCGCCCTCCAGAGCCTCCCTGAGTCTTCAGGCCTCCCGAGCCTTCAGGGAAGCCTCCAGAGGGTGGAAAACGGCCTCAAAAGAAGGCTGAAGTCAGCTGGATATGCATGCTGGAGCTGACAGGGCAACGCCTCGCGTGCCCTAACAAATGGCTCCGCGTGCCACCTGTGCCATAGGTCCGCCATCATGGATCTAGGATGATTAAAGACCTGAAGACTAAAACATACGAAAAGCAGTTGCAGGAACTCAGTATGGGGAGTCTAGCGACAAGACTGGTGACATGATAGCATCTTCCAGTATTTGAGGGGCTATCGCAGGAAGCACTATGCCTGCTCCCTTGTGATCCAAAGCGGAATACAAGCCAAATAAGCAAGCCAGCCATCATGGGGGGGGGGGATTCTCTGTGATGAGCAGTTTGTTGCTTCCTGCCTTAAGCAAGGGGTTGGACTAGAAGACCTCCAAGGTCCCTTCCAGCTGTATGATTCCAATACCTGCAAAGAAAGGGTTGACTTTAAAATCGGGCTGGGAGTCGATGCTCTGAACGTGCACCGCTAGTAAAGTACAAAGTTTATTTTTCAATTTCTAGGCATTGTCATCACACTTCTCGGGTGTCAGACAAAGGTGATATTGCTGCTGTTGCAACATCCAGATCCTGGCGTGTAGGGAATTTGATTACCCTCGATCAATTATTTGATACTTGCTTGGTCAGAACAAAACAAGGAGCATGGCGCTCGGCTCGCTCACCTTTGCCAGACAAAACATGGAAACATTAGAACTACATTCCATATGTGAGAATTAAGGTGGAAGCATGTCGGAATAAAATAACCTCAATGTATTTAACTCCAAGGCTTTAGTCGATTTATGTTACTGCACAAATATACTGTATATGCTTTCTGTCATCCTTGTATTGCTGCAAAGGAGGGCATAAAAGTTAACCACTCCTCCACAGAGGAGTTGGTACCTGCTGAACTTCAGTGTGAGTGCAAGGAATTATCTTCTGCTAAACCCAGTTTAAGGGACATGATGGCTCAGTGGCTAAGACACTGAGCTTGTTGATCAGATAGGTCAGCAGTTTGGCGGTTCAAATCCCTAGCGCCGCGTAACGGAGTGAGCTCCTGTTACTTGTCCAAGCTTCTGCCAACCTAGCAGTTTGAATCCCTAGCACCACGTAACAGAGTGAGCTCCTGTTACTTGTCCAAGCGTCTGCCAACCTAGCAGTTCGAATCCCTAGCACCACGTAACAGAGTGAGCGCCCATTACTTGGCCCAGCTTCTGCCAACCTAGCAGTTTGAATCCCTAGCACCACGTAACAGAGTGAGCTCCCATTACTTGTCCCAGCTTCTGCCAACCTAGCAGTTCGAATCCCTAGCACCACGTAACAGAGTGAGCTCCCATTACTTGGCCCAGCTTCTGCCTATCTAGCAGTTCGAAAGCAGGTAAAAATGCAAGTACAAAAATAGGGACCACCTTTGGTGGGAAGGGAACAGCATTCTGTGTGCCTTCGACGTTTAGTCATGACCACGGAGATGTCTTCAGACAGCGCTGGTTCTTCGCCTTTGAAATGGAGATGAGCACCACCCCCTAGAGTCAGGAACGACTAACGCATATGTGTGAAGGGAACCTTTACCTTTACTTAAACCAAGTATGGTCTAATGCAGACCTGGCATTTTATGGCCTCCAGGCCACCTGAGATGAATAACAGCGTTCCAATATTTGAGGCACTGCCATAAGGAAGATGAGGGTCAATCTATTCGCCAAAGCACCACTAGGACAAGAAACAATGGATGGAAACTAAGGTCCCTTCACACTCTGTTATTCTGATAAAACAATATTCAAAAGCCATAAGATTGATCTCAACTCTTCAGTGATAGGCCAGATTAAGGAAGAGGCAGGGCAGAGATTCCAGGAACATTCTTTATTGTATTTAGGCAGAAGGGTAGAACCTTGAAGGGCTCTCCAACTTTCCCCATCTCATCAGATACTAAATAAAATCAAGGCAGAGTTTTATTGCGTTTCTATCTCACTCTTTCTTCAACCTCATGTCTTTTCTAAGTTCCTCCTTACTGACTTTGTTCATATCCTACCCAAGGTGAACTCTAAATTCCTTGACACAACTTTATTTTTTAGAACATTGACAAAATGAAACGCATCCAGAGGAGAGTTACCATATTTTTCGGACTATAAGACGCACAGCTGTATAAGTTGCACCAAGATTTCAAAGAGATAAGTACGGGGGGAAAAAAGGTTTTGCCCTCCCTGGCCCCCAGGAGTACTCTGCAGGCTTCAGCAGGGCTGGGGGAGGCAAAAATGCCCCCATTTTCCACCAAAACCGGGGTATTTTTCCCTTCCACCAGCCCTGCTGAAGCCTGCAGAGTGCTTCTGAGGGGTGGGGGAAGGTAAAAACACCCCTGTTTTGTTGAAAAACGGTCTGTTTTCCACCCATTTTTCACAAAAATGGGATGCAGGGGCAGGGCTTCTGGAGGCCAAAAATGACTGTATTTGGTGTATAATACAATACAATAGCAGAGTTGGAAGGGACCTTGTAGGTCGTCTAGTCCAACCCCCTGTGTGGGCAGGAACCTTATACCATTTCAGACAAATGGCTATCTAACATCTTTTTAAAGACTTCCAGGGATGGGGCATTCACAACTTCTGGAGACAAGCTGTTCCAGAGGTTAATTGTTCTTACTGTCAGGAAATTTCTCCTTAGTTCTAAGTTGCTTCTCTCCTTGATTAGTTTCCACCCGTTGCTTCTTGTCCTGCCCCCAGGTGCCTTGGAGAATAGTTTGATTCCCTTTTCTTTGTGGCACCCTCTGAGATATCGGAACACTGCTATCATGTCTCCCCTGGTCCTTCTCTTCATCAAGCTAGACATACCCAGCTCCTGCAGCCGTTCTTCATATGTCTTAGTCTCCAGTCCCCTAATCATCTTGGTTGCCCTTCTCTGCACTCTTTCCAGAGTCTCCACATCTTTTCTACATCGTGGCGACCAAAACTGTATGCAGTATTCCAAGTGTGGCCTTACCAAGGCACCATACAGTGGCATTAACACTTCACGTGATCTAGATTCTATCCCTCTGTTTATGCAGCCTAGAACTGTGTTGGCTTTTTTGGCAGCTGCTGCACACTGCTGGCTCATATTTAAATGGTTGTCCACTAGGATTCCAAGATCCCTCTCACAGTTGCTACTATTGAGCAAGGTACCATCTATACTGTACTTGTGCATTTGGTTTTTCTTGCCTATATGTAGGACCTTACTTTTTTCACAATTGAATTTCATTTTATTAGATAGTGCCCAATGTTCAAGTTTGTCTAGATCCTTCTGTATCTTAAGCCTATCTTCTGGAGTGTTGGCTATAAGATGCACCAACATTTCCACACTCTTTTAGGGAGGAAAAAGTTCATCTTATACTTCAGAAATACGGTACATAAGAGACCTGGAAAGACAATCCTTACCGAAAGGGTAAAGTTGGAGCCACTGTTCAGGTTTAGCTTACAGAAAAAGGGATTGCAGGCAGACCTTGTCTTTGTTTCAGAATCTCTGAAGAGCTAAAACTAGCATGGAGTTAGCAAGAAATGAGACCCCCATTTCAAATAGATGAAGACTTACTAGGATATGTATTGTTCTATGCTCAAAAATTCAAACGGATAGTGACTGCAGCCATGAAATAAATAAATAGCCACTTTTGGGAGAAAGGGTTTTGATAAATCTAGGCAAAATATTAAAATACAGACCCATCACATTGACACCAAAGGTGCCTATGGTTTTCTGGGTCAGAAAACCATAAAACCAACTGCTAGAGAAGTTTGATCGCCAAAAAGCTTGAAGGAGGAACATTGAGGGCTTCGACTTGTGAAGGGGAGCAAGATGAGAGAAAATGCCTTGGACTGCAAGAAGAACGTATAATTCAAGACAAGCAGATGTTAAAATCAGACAAGTTCTTGGAGGCACTCGCCATGAGGCTAAGGTTTAAATATAGATACATAATGTGAAGGCAAGCAATATTGAAGATGACTGTAACACTTAGAAAATTGGAAGGCAATCAGAACAGAGTTTGAGCGGAGGTAAAGCGGTGAGATATTATCATAATCACATTTTAAAAGAGCCCAAAGAAATAGTTGCTGAGAAATAGTCCAGGCAAATTGAAGACCATCAGGATACAAAGTATTGGAAGCAACAAAATGAGAATGGATACGGTTTGTTTGTTTTGATTTATTTTGCGTTGCGTTGCTCTGTTTGTTTGTTTTAATTTATTTATTTATTTATATGTTTGTTTATTTATTATGTATTTCGTCAAGCATGTAGAAGATCACAGATATAAGCATGATTATGAATAAATGAAATGGATACGAATAAAAGGGAATATTAGGATAGGGACGGTAGGTACGTTGGTGCGCTTATGCACGCCTCTTACAGACTTCTTAAGGATGGGATGAGGTCAACAGTAGACAGTCTAAGGTTAAAGTTTTGGGGGTTTGGGGAAAAAACCACAGAGTCAGGTAGAGCATTCCAAGCATTGACCACTCTGTTGCTGAAGTCGTATTTTCTGCAATCGAGTTTGGAGCAGTTTACCTTGAGTTTGTATCTATTGTGTGCTCATGTATTGTTGTGGTTGAAGTTGAAGTAGTCATTGACAGGTAGGAGGTTGTAGTGGATAATTTTATGTACTATGCTTAGGTCAGACCGAAGGTGGCGCAATTCTAAATTGTCTAAGCCCAAAATTTCAAGCCTGGTGGCATAAGGGATTCTGTTGCGAGCAGAGGAGCGGAGGACTCTTCTCGTGAAATATCTCTGGACTCTTTCGATTGTATTAATAATGTCCGATATGCAGTGCGGTTTCCAGACAGATGAGCTGTATTCGAGAATTGGTCTAGCAAAGGTTTTGTATGCTCTGGTTAGCAGTACAATATTACCAGAGAAGAAGCTACACAGGATTAGGTTAACAACTCTTAATGCCCTTTTGGCAATGTTGTTACAGTGGGCTCTGCCACTTAGAGCATTAGAGCTGAGTACTTCAAGGTCCTTGACAGAGTGAGGGTCGTCTACAAGGTCATGTCCACCCCACTTGTATTTTGCGTCCTGATTTATTTTTATTTTTTTTGCCAATGTGTAAGACAGGCAGAAATGGACAGGGAGTTGGATTTGATCTCTTCTAACCTAATCTCTTCTAATTGATGATACTTTGACATTTCGGAAAGAAGATAAAATATCAGTTGCTAGTTGTGTAAGATTGCTTTGAATCCTGCAATCAAGAGTAGAGCTCTGCTCTATTCTGAAAATATAAGAATAATCTGGTACCAATACTATTTTTGGTGAGATATACTAATATACAGAATACTCCAATCAGTTCTGAACATCTTCCACAAGTAGTAAGGTTGCTGTCACGAAATTCTTCTTTTCTTCTGGTTCTTTTCTCTTCTTTTTTTACTCAAGGGAGAATTTATGCTTGATATTCACTGAGCAAGATTCAGACATCTGTCAAAACTATTTGTTTAGTGGTCTCTTCTTTGGAGCAATTGCATTTATATAAACTTTATTATTCATTCTTCACACTGGAGATATGAACCCTGGCTTGTTAGACAAGCCTACAATGAAGTTTGCAATCATGAGCATAAATAATAAAAAGTCAGAATAGTCAGCCTATAGAAGTTACAATAGATGGTAAAGATTAGATGTTGAAAGCAGTGGTGGGATTCAACATTTTGTACTACTGGTTCTGTGGCTTGATGTGGCTTCATGGGCGTGGCTTGGTGGGCATGGCATATGGTATAGTGTTTCCTGCTCAAACAGGGGTTGGACTCTGTCAAGCCAGCCTCCTTCATTAACCAAGAAAGAAACCACTCAACTCCATTTTGAAGAATTAAGAGTACTTTTACTGGTTATGAACAAATAGCAGCTAGGTAAAGCAAGGGCTGAAGCCAAAGCGCACGAAATCATATATATCAATATATGTCCAACCCCCTTCCCCCAACAACCCCCATCCCATTGTCCAATCCGCAAATCCCTCAGGTGTCATGTGGGTTGCATCTCCAGAAGCATCTTCAGGTTGGTATGCTGGATGGTTGGCCTTGACCATCTCTAGGCTCCAGCCATCAGCATGCACAGTAGATGGTGAGAACAAAACTCCCTTTTTCCCTATCTCTCCTGTACCAATTAATCCCATCCCAAATACCATGCCCACCCTCCCCATTTCAATGACAGCCAAAAGCGAGTAGCAAAGCAGAGGTTGACACCCTCCAAGGTCCTTTCTAATTCTGCTGTTCTATGTTCTACACTTCTTCAATTCTTCGCCCAGAACTGAAGGAGCTTCTTGGATGAGAAGTAAAAATGTTTTCAAAGAAAAAGAAGCCCCCAAAGTCCATTCTGCCTTTTGGAAAAAGCACATTTGGGACCACCATGACCTGGATGACTGAGAATCTCTATAGTAACAAATTCAAGGTGGGCGGAAGCCTAAGGCGGAACCTCTTCCAATCAATCCTCTATGGTGCTGAGAAGGCTCCTGCAAGTCCCTTGGTCTGCAAGGTGATCCAACCGGTCAGTCCTAGAGAAGATCAACCCTGACTGCTCTTTAGAAGAGGAAACTCAAATACTTTGGCCACTTAAGGAGAAGGAAGGACTCCCTGGAGAAGAGCTGAATGCTGGGAAAGATGGAGGGCAAAAAAAGAAGGGGACGACAGAGAAGGAGGTGGCTGGATGGAGTCACCAAAGCAGTCGGCGTGAGCTTCAATGGAGTCCAGAGGATGGTAGAGAACAGGAAGCCCTGGAGGAACATTGTCCATGGGGTTGTGATGGGTCAGACATGACTTGACAACTAACAACAACAACAATCAATCCTCAAGGCCAGAACTATGTTCTTCAACAAATATAATGGTTCAAAGAATCAGAAAAGCGATTCATTTCAATGCAGCTTTCCAGATGGAAGAGAAAAAAAGGCTCTCCCCTTGAACTGATGTGGAAGCACACAATTGGCTCAACAAGCTGATCTCTCAGTTCATTTCAAAGCACCAATTGAATTGGCTACAAATCGGATTTCCACATGGAAGCTTCACATAGTCCTACCACTTATTGGTGGAGAGTGTTTGTGTGGGGAGAAAGGGAGCTTCTCTTTTTCTCTGGATGAGCCCAAGCGCCATATCTGGATTTTGCACAGAGCAGAGGGATGAGCTCAGAGATTGTCCCCTTCTATCTGCGATTCTGTGAAAATTATCAACACCCATCAGTGTCATCGGGTCAAAGTCATAAGACCAGGGATGAAAAGTCTCCTGGGAGATCTCCCAATATAGGTCCCGGATACAACCCTCTCCTCTCCCCCATCTGTGCTTAATACATTGCCAATTTTAATCCTTTATACATCATACTGCTCAGTGGGTCAGTGAGGTTTTAATCCTCTCTATTATACAGCAACAAGAATTAAAAGGGTCCAGATGGCCCTCAATCCTCAAGAAAGAAACAATTTGTGTGTGTGTGTGTAGAGAGAGAGAGAGACAGAGAGACAGAGAAAGAGATAGAGACAGAAACAGGTAGAGAGTTTGTGTATATAGAGAGAGACAGAAAGAGACAGAGACAGAAAGTCAGAGAGAGAGACTGTGTGTGTGTGTGTGTAGACACACACACACACACAGACAGAGAGAGTCAGAGAGAGAGACAAACACACACAGAGGGTGTGTGCATGTAGAGAGGCACACACACACAGAGAGTATGTATATATATAGAGAGAGACACAGAGACACAGAGACAGAGACAGAGTGAGAGAGAGACTAACGCACACACAGTGTGTGTATGTATATATAGAGAGACACACACACACAAAGACAGAGAGAATGCATATAGAGAGAGAGGGAGAGACAAAGACAGAGAGAGAGAGAGAAAGAGAGAGGGAGGGAGAGAGAGAGAGAGAGAGAAACACACACAGAGTGTGTGTATGAATATAGAGAGAGACACACAGAGAGTATGTGTGAGAGAGTGGGGGAGGGAGGGAGGTGAAATGTGGAGGAGAGAGAGATTGGGTCCATCTAGTGTTTAAAATCAACTTATGGTTTACCTGATTGTGATTTAGCATGTTAAAGTAAGCAAATGTCGTTTATAAATTGTTTATAAGTTAGGCATTTAGATATAAAACTTAGATTGATCTGACAGCTGTCCAAACCTTGGTAGGTGTCACACTTCAAGGTTGATTGGGGTCAGGAAAAAAATACTGTATGGTTCAGAAATGATATTCAGCAGGTTCTGACCAGTTCTGGAGAACCAGTAGTGGAAATTTTGAGTAGTTTGGAGAACCGGCAAATACCACCTCTGGCTGGCCCCACCCCCAACTCTTCTCTGCCTCCCAAGTCCCAGCTAATCGGGAGGGAATAGGGATTTTGCAGTAACCTTCCCCTGCCACGCCCACCAAGCCATGCCCATAGAACCAGTAGTAAAACAATTTGAATCCCACCACTGGTATGGTTACTAAAAACCTGATCTTGAAAGCCTGTCATACATTCCCTTATGCCAAAGAAAATCAAGATAGGTCAATCCTGAGTTTCTTTCCCACCCTCTGCTTGCTTCCAGGGTTAACATATTTAACAGCTGCTGAGTTCCTTTTTGAGGGCCATCTTCATACTCCTCTTCAGAAGCTTATTGGGACTCTACCACCAGACAGAAATAGGACCAGATCAAATGATTTAGAAATAAGCAGGAAATTAACAATAGTCTAGCATTAGCATGTTAGAAATTTCTATGTATCTGTGGCTCATTCAACAAACCTTTATTGGGTTAACCAAGCAAGGCAAAACTCATTACATTATCTTCACTGGGGAAGAATTAATTATATGTCTAAATGTATTTGTTAGGTGTGGTAGGTTTATTTTAGAAAGAAAGAATGAGACAGATCCATGCATGCATGACCATGGATGATCTGAGGTAGTGCAGATCTCAGATTCAAGGCAAAAGATCCTCCTCATTTGTAGAGAAATTGAAGAAACTCTCTATGCATCTACTTCCACAAATGTGATCTGCTCTGGCTTCTAGATTCTGGCTAATAGAAAGACTTCTTATGGAGAGAATCTAGCCAACCAAAAGATATTTTACATATGCCTGATGATGAGTTGACTCACCAGCTTCTCCAAAGACAGAAGAACATACCTTCTGTCAGAGACAGATAAGAAGTGGAAAAGATATATGAAATGTAGAAGGGAGAAAATGAAATCAATGGTTCTGAGACTTAATAACAGAATCTTCAGATTTCATTGGGAAATGTGAGGCACAGCTGAAAAGCTTGAGTTCTTGAATTGGGTGATCTAATAAAAAGTTTATTTTCCATGAAATGAATAGTTGATTGGACAGATTTGTTTGCTTTTCCGTACCGTTGTTGCTTCTATATATTTGTTGCCTCAAGAAAAAAGTCAAGCTCCTGGTTTGCCCCACCAGCCCCACCCGGAAAACGCCATCTTGGTGGCAGTGATTCTAACTTTTAACCATGGCACAAGAAGCAGCACTTGTAAATCTGGAACAAAGAATGGCTTCTCTTGAAACCTCTATGCTAACTTTGATATCAGAAATAAAGGCCCAGAGGGCTGAAAATATTATCTTCAAGAAGGAGTTGTTGGATACAAGAAGACAAGTGCTGGATAACACACAGAAGAATAAAGAACTGGAAGGGGGGTTGGAGGGGGCTAAGGGGGAAATTAAAAATGTTACTAATGAGGTTGTGGAAATATATGGGCATGTGTCTAGGATGGATATGGAAAGAATGACATACTTTTTGAGATTTCAAAATGTTTCTGAGGAATCTGGTGAATGCCTCCCTGGTCTTATGAGCACAATTTTAGCAGACTATTTACAAAAACCTAAGGATGAGATCAGGGGGGACATTGACCTAGCCTACAGAATTAATTCAGCATATGCCAGGATAAATGAAGTGCCTAGAGAGATACATGTGAAATTTGTTAGAAGGTCAACCAGAGAGGAAATTCTGAAAGCGCAGAGAGAGAAACCTTTAACTTATCAACGAAAAACGGTCACTATCTTGAAGCAGATCCCTAGAAAAATTAGAGATTCAAGAAAGAAATTTTCTTTCTTGTCTAAAACCTTGTTTGATCACGGGATTTGGTTCAAGTGGATGACGCCTGTAGGGATGCTGGTGTTCTGGGAAGGAGGAAGAGTGAGGATTAAAACACTTGCTGAGGCGGAAGCCTTTTTTAAAAAATATTCCTCTGTCCTGGGGGAAGATCCAGGGGGGACGGAGGGGGCCACGGCCCTGCCCACGGGGGGCCAGGGAGGAGAGAAAGAAGATACAATAGCCGAAAGACTTAGATCAAAAAAATAACTTTGCCTTGATTTTTCTTGAACAACTTTGCATAATATTTCTATCTGGACTTTTTGTAAATGTCTGACAGCATGGAAGGGAGAATTTAGGTAAATGTACTTGCTTCCATCTTGTAGTGGTATGGAAAATATTTTCTATGATAACTTTTTTATTGTGTATTTTGAGGTCTCGGAAGGTCCGACGACTCTAACGTGAATGCTCTCAAAATTTCTTTGTAACCATTACCCTATCCTGTTAAAAAATGTAAAGAAAAAAGTCAAGGAAACAGTAGGCCCACTAAAAAGAAAAGAGCTGCTTAACTCCTTCTTTGCATCAGTCTTCACGCAAAAAGAAATTATAGCTCAACGTACCAAAAAAGCCACTGTAAAAGACAAACCAGAAATAAAAATTAAAGTAAGCAAGAAAATGGTAAGAGAACACCTATCTGACCTTAATGAATATAAATCACTGGGACCTGACAGATTACATCCCAGAGTTCTAAGGGAGCTGGCAGATGTTATCTCAGAACCACTGCACCAAATATTTCAGAAATCCTGGAGCACCAGGGAAGTACCTGAGGATTGGAAAAGGGCAGATGTGGGCCCCATCGTTCAAAAAAGGGTGGAAAAACATGCCCAGGAAACTATAGACCAGACATCAGTAACTGGGAAAACCCTGGAAAAAATTATCAAAAAAACAGATCTGCGAACAACTGGAAGCAAATAAAGTTATAACTAGTAGCCAGCACAGATATGTTAAATCACGCCAAACAAATCTTATTTCACTCTTTGATAAAGTCACTAAATTGACCAGTGAAATAATGTGGGCACAATATACTTAGATTTCAGTAAGGCATTTGACAAACTAGACCACAATCTACTTTTTGGTAAAATGTGGAATAGACAACATCACCATGAGATGGATTTGTAACTGGATGACAAACTGTACTCGATGAGTAGTCCTTAATGGTACAACATCCACATGGAGATAAGTAGGCAGAGGGGTACCACAAGGCTCAGTCTTAGGCCCAGTACTCTTCAATATTTTTATAAAAGTCTTAGATGAGGGAATAGAAGGGGGACTCATCAAATTTGAAGATGATACTAAACTGGCAGGAATAGCCAACACTCCACAGAAGACAAACTCAGGATACAAAAAGATCTTGGAGAAAAGCAAAACTTTACACGTAGGCAGGAAAAATCAAAGGTATAAGTACAGATCAAGTGAGACCGGGCTCAAAAACAATAACTGTGAGAGGGACTTTGGAGTCCTAGTTGATGTTCATTTGAATAGGAGTCAGCAGTGTGCAACCACCACCAAAATAGCTAATATAATTCTGGATTGAATAAACAGAAGCATAGAATTTGGATGACATGAAGTATTGCTATCACTTTACAAAACCCTAGTAAGATCACACCTGGAATACTGCAACCAATTTTGGTTACCATACTACTTAAAAGATACTTTTGAGACTTTGGAAAAGGTTCAGAGAAGAGCAACTAAGATGATCAAAGACTACACCATATGAAGAATGGCTGCAGGTTTCGGGTCTGGTTAGTCTAAAGAGAAGAAGAGTTAGGGATGACATGATTTTAGTATTTGGGAGGCTGCCACAAAGAAGAAGGGGTCAGATTATTCTCCAAAGCACCAGAGGGCAGGACAAGAAATAATGGTTGGAAACTAAACAGAGAGAGAAGCAACCTGGACTTAAGGAGAAACTTCCTAACAGTGTGGACAATTAACCAGTGGAACAGCTTGCCTTTAGAAATTGTGGGTGCTCCATTACTGGAGGTTTTTAAGAAGAGACTGGACAGTCACTTGTCTGAGATGGTATAGGTTCTCCTGCTTGAGCAGTGGGTTGGACTAGAAGACCTCCAAGATCTATTCTATTCTATTCTATTCTATTTAGTCTAGTCTAGTCTAGTCTATTAACATTCCTCCAAGAGAACCACTTGTCTGCTTCTGCCAAGAATTACAATCATAGTTCTTATCTGTTTTTGGGTTTATTGGGGATTTTTAGTGTAGCTAGTTTTAATGGGTATTTTAGCGCAGGTATTGTTTAATTTATTTTTAATATGAATTGTTGTATATAGTTATTGTTTTTATCTTCCCTGTGCACCGCCCCGAGTCCCTGTGGGGAGAGGGTGCGGTTTATAAGTATTAAATTATTATTATTATTATTATTATCTGCAAGCCAAAAGTTTGTCCCCACTAAGCGTAGGCGTAGGATTCCAGCACCCATTGCTGTATGCTTATGGACTATCAGCATTGCATTCCAACATTTACAATGCTATCAATTTTCCACCCATACTATGCTGTAGCCTTCTGTTCTTTGAGTTCAAAAGCTCATAGCTTGAATATAAAAATGTAAAGGATGGCACTGCTTGCTACTCATAGGAATGGAGAAACTGGACCCAATCTTTGTAATTATTAGTTCAAACCAATTTGAGTATTTAATTAATTCAGAGAATCGTTTCAAACTGATTTGATTTTCCAGATTAATTGAGGCGGAGTGGAAAATCCACAACTCTCCAATAGAGCAGTGGCATCGGATTTGACTCAGTGACTCCATTCAATTACTAATTAGATTCAGAAATCTAATTTGATTTAACTCGACTGAGGACCTAGTGGCCGCATGGTTAAGTGCGGCCACGGGGGCCTTGGACCGAGTCGCGCCCTTGCGGCCTCTCTTGCGGCGACGAATCACCCAGGCTCCCTGGTTTACTGAGGAGCTTCGGGAGATGAAGCGCCACAAGAGACACCTAGAGAGCAGATGGAGATCCTCTCGCTCCGAAGCCGACCGAACACTAGTGAGAACCCATATTAGGGCTTACTTAGTGGCGATAAGGGTGGCCAAACGTGAGTATTGTGCCACCCTTATTGCATCCGCAGATAACCGCCCTGCCGCCCTGTTTGGGGTGACCCGCTCCCTCCTTCACCAGAGGCTGCGGGAAGCCCCTTTGCAAGGGCGAGCAGAGGAATTTGGGATTTATCTGCAGGAGAAAATCACTCGGATTCGGAATGAGCTACCCTCCATCAACAGTGGTCCTGTGGGACTGTCCGAGACTAGTCTTGAGGTTCCTTCTTGGGAGGAGTTTGACTTTTTTACCACCGAGGATATGAAAAGGTTGTCAAGGAAACTTAGGGCGACCACATGTTTATTGGACCCGTGTCCCTCCTGGCTTGTACTGGCATCCTGGGAGACGACACGAGGCTGGTTCCAGGGCATTGTCAACGCATCTTTGAGTGAGAGGTCCTTACCTGCCATCTTGAAAGAGGCGGTAGTGAGGCCCCTCCTCAAGAGAGGGCCTTCTCAGGGTGCCGTCGGCCGGACAATGCCGACTGGCGACACCCAGGGGAAGAGCCTTCTCTGTGGCGGGCCCAGCCCTCTGGAATGACCTACCCCCTGAATTATGCACCATCACCGACCTCCGCCTCTTCCGCCAATGTCTGAAGACATACCTTTTCCAACAAGCCGGCCTAGCCTAACCTCCCATGGGGACTTTTTAGGAAGTTTTAAATTGGGTATTTTAAAATTTGGTTTTAGCATAGGATAGGATTGTTTAATAGTTATTTTAAATTATATATTTATCTTTTGTATTTTGTATGGTTTTAAATTTCCTGTGTGCCGCCCTGGGTCCTCTGTGGAGAAGGGCGGGATATAAATTTAAATAAAATAAAAATAAAAAATAAATAAATTGATTTGGAGATCTGAGCAGAGAGTCAGATCAAATCAAGATGCTCTTTGTCTTTCTGTGCCATGGCATTCCAACTGTTATCACCACCCCAAAATATAAGGAGGATATAGAGAGCCAATTTGGTCTAGTGCTGAAAGCATTAGGCTAGAAACTGACTGTGAGTTCTAGTTCCAACCTTAGGCATAAAACCAGCCCAGTGGCTCTGAGCCAATCACTTTATCACTTATTTTTAGTTTAGTTTATGGGTTTTAGCGCAGGATCAATTTAATCCATTTTTAATTTTGTATTTTGTATTTTGTCTGTGGTCTTATTTGTATTTTTAATTGCCTGTGCCCCGCCTCGAGTCCCCTTGGGGAGAGAGAGCGGGATATAAAATTAAATTATTATTATTATTATTATTTATCTTGCTCAATCCTAGGAAGGAGGCAATGGCAAACCATTTCTGAAATCCTGCCAGGAAAACTGTAGGGACATCTCCAGGCAGTCACTTGACGTGAAGGTGAAACAACCGAACACCAACAAACAACCCTGCTATCAAGAACTCAAATTTCTCAACAGTAGACCTGCAAAAATTGGAGCTCTCCATTTCCTATGCTAATTTTTTTAAATCAGTCTGCACCTTTCAAATTGTTTTCTTGGAAAAAGTTCAGAAAGCTCATGGATTGCAAATAGATTTCATTGTATCCAAGGCTGGTCATCTAAATCATTTAGATGTGGAAGGGTGTATTTTAGGGGTTGGGAACTCAAAATTATTGCCATTTTGAATATAAAATTATCCTTCTTCTCCCAGCTCTCCATCAAGTCAAATCAGAGCTTGCTTGCTTGCTTGATTAGCTGCTTGAGGTCGATAATTAATTTACTAGGAATAGATAGCAAGACTCTCTCAAGAAGTATTGACTTGAAGGTACAAACAATAAGAACAACTACAAGCAAGAACCTGGTAGGCCTGAAAGGAAGCCTTCCTTTCTCATGCTAATTTTTTTAAATCAATCTGCACTTTTCGGATATTTTTTTGAAAAAAGTTCAGAAAGATTGTGGGTTGGGAATAAATTTCATTGTATTGAAAGCTGCCCAAATTTCTGAGATTTAGATTTTAAAGGGTGCATTCTGGACTAGAGGAATGAAAAGCATTCCATATGTAAAAAAAATAAAAATACAAAAATATAAATTGTCACTGACTTTCGTTTAGCCCAGTGTAAAAATCACGAGTTCATGCTTCGAAGCCCATTTTTAAAGGGGGAAAAAATTCCAATGTTGCCAAAAGGCCCAGTTAAAATAATATCTCCTCTGAGGCCAAGGGAGGATTTTAATTTTTTTAACGAACTAGCAAAATTTCAGCATGACCGTTTCAAAACAATAGACCTGGAAAGGAAGGAGTATCTCAGCTCTCCTGTCTGCATTTAGGAGTCCTACTTCAGATCAAGGTCCTGTGCATTTACTCAAGTGTAAGGAAAAACTGCATCACTTCATGTATTTCATGAAGAGGGGGCGGTCTCGAAATCGAATTAAATAAATAAAATAAAATATATTTCATAATTTGCTTCTAAGTCTGGGAAGCAATTGTAAGGTAACTTGGGTCAGTTTAACTATCCAATCATGCTAATCTAATTACCTTGGAAAATGCTTCTTCTGTGCTTAAAATAAACTGGGAGACAGGCAAGATTTTACAAAGTAGGCATGCTTTTCCCTGGTTGATAAAGAAATATCTTCCATAGAGAAGGAAGCATTTAAGAACTGAAGTATTATAGGATTGGCTTCACATATCCTCTTATTGCTGCATCAAATCGCTCAAATGTTCCTAAAGGTTAAGCTGTCAGCATTATGAGAGGAGGATTAGAAGGATTAAGTCTATGTTTTTTGGTGCATACTTATAATAAAATAGACAAAGTAAAAAAAAAAAAAACCCTCCTTCTAGAATGCTGTTAAAATACTGCTTATTTACTGAAGAGTCTGAGATTTTTAAATTCACTATTGCATTACGGTTTTTTCGTTTCTCCATACAAAGCTGTCACAGCAGCTACCATTTTAAAAAGTAATAATAAGACACAAGAGTTTTGAAAATGAAATCAAAGGTTAAGCTTAAATGCTGGCAAAGTAAGCTGCAAGGAAGAAGGGTGCCACAAAGAAGAGGGAGTCAAACTTTTCTCCAAGGCACCTGGGGGCAGGACAAGGAGCAATGGGTGGAAACTAACCAAGGAGAGAAGCAACTTAGAACTAAGGAGAAATTTCCTAACAGTAAGAACAATTAACCTCTGGAACAGCTTGCCTCCAGCAGTTGTGAATGCCCCAACCCTGGAAGTCTTTAAAAATATGTTAGACAGCCATTTGTCTGAAATGGTATAAGGTTCCTGCCCACGCAGGGGGTTGGACTAGAAGACCTACAAGGTCCCTTCCAACTCTGCTATTGTATTGTATTGTATTGTTCAAATCTCATCCATCTTTTCCCCTCCTAAAACTAATTATATCTGTAATTTCCCACCACTAATGATTTTAACTGAATTGATGCCCAGGGCACCAATCCTTTGCATAAATGATATTGAATTGTCATACAGTAATTGTTTTTTCATTGTACTTTCTGTAGGTACTGTTCTTAAAGGTCTCAGGGAGTAGGTGGGTCCATACTAATGTGTGTAAATTAATCAATCTGCGCTGTGACTGGATTATTATGCATTAATTATGCATTGATTGATTGATTGTTAGATTAACAGGAATAGCAGGGGAAAATCTTTGGCCATCCACTGATGAGGTTGCATATCAGTTAAGAATAGAGTGAACTATTGTTCAGTTTCTTTGGAGGATCAGCACCACTAATACTTTGGACAGCTCCACATATGAATACTCTTTACGTCAGTGGTTCTCAACCTTCCCAATGCCGCGACCCTTTAATACGATTCCTCATGTTGTGGTGAACCCCAACCATAAAATTGGTGTCTCCGTTCCTAAGACCACCGAAAATATGTGTTTTCTGATGGTCTTAGGTGACCCCTGTGAAAGAGTTGTTCGACCTCCAAAGGGGTCCTGACCCATAGGTTGAGAACCACTGCTTTACATCCTATCACGAGAAGACTTTAGGAGGCATCTGCCTAAACCTCCCTCTTCCTTTATTGAGCAGCCAGCCACGATTTGGGAGGGACAGAGAATTCAGGGGGGAAGGGTAATGAGATACAGACCATATGAGGATCCCCAAATCAATCCAATTGAACTGTGATCAAGTTCAAGGAAGAGTCGCTTGTCTGGATTGGTATAGGGTCTCTTGCTTCTGCAGGGGGTTGGACTGGAAGATCTCCAAGGTCCCTTCCAACTCTGTTATTCTGGTAAGAAGTTTCACACCAAGAGGGTCACATCTTTAATAAACTATATCTAATAGTTTCGTTTGGTTCTGCAACCCAACAAGGCAGACACAGACTTCAGAGGATAATCAGAACTGCAGAAAAAACAATTACTGCCAACCTGCCTTCCATTGAGGACCTGGACACTGCACGAGTCAAAAAGAGGGCCGTGGAAATATTTACACACCCCTCACATCCTGGACATAAATTATTTCAACTCCTACCCTCAAACGTGTGCAGTACTATAAAGCACTGCACACCAAAACAACTAGACACAAGAACAGTTGCCATCACTCTGCTAAACAAATAATTCCCTCACCATTGTCAAACTATTCACTAAGGCTATGTTACTATTACTATTAGACCTCTCATTGTTCCTATCCCCCATCTCCTCCCACTTATGACTGCAGGACGGTAACTTTGTTGCTTGTATCCTTATGATTGATATTGATATTGATTGTTTCCTGATTGCTTATTTGTACCCTACGACTATTGTATTATTGTATTACAGTAGGTAGGTAGGTAGGTAGGGGAATAGAGAGAGAGGGTTGCCACAAAGAAGAGGGAATCAAACTATTCTCCAAAGCACCTGAGGGCAGAACAAGAAGCAATGGGTGGAAACTAATCAAGGAGAGAAGCAACTTAGAACTGAGGAGAAATTTCCTGAAAGTTAGAACAATTAACCAGTGGAAGAGAAATTGCCTCCAGAAGTTGTGAATGCCCCAACACTGCATGTCTTCAAGAAGATGTTGGATAGCCATTTGTCTGAAATGGTATAGGGCTTCCTGCCTAGGCAGGGAGTTGGACTAGATGACCTCCAAGGTCCCTTCCAACTCTGCTATTGTATTATTGTACTATCATTATGATTCTTGACAAAGGTATCTTGTCTTTTATGTCCACTGAGAGCTTCTGCACCAAAGACAAATTCCTTGTGTGTCCAATCACACTTGGTCAATAAAGAATTCTATTCTATTCCATTCTAGTCTAGTCTAGTCTAGTCTAGTCTAGTCCTATTCCTATTCCTATTCCTATTCCTATTTCTATTCTATTCTAGAAAAGAACCTAGATATGTTGTGATTCTTGAGACCTTGCATATTCTTGTTTACAAGTCTACATTCAGTCTTAGCTATTACAATGTCCTTGCAAATGTGCACCATGCAAGGTTTTTAATTAACAAGAATGATTATAGGGAAATCAAAAGTCATCCAAATGTATAACGTTCTTGAGTATTTTGGCAAGATGACACAAAATAACATGCCCCCTTGGTATGCACGTTAATAAAACCAAATTGAATCCAAACAATTGGAGGTGCATTACATTCCTTCCCTGAGGCACTCAGAAGAGTAAGGTTCCAGCAGATTAAAATGCCAGCAACCAGAGAGGGTTGATAACTTAATATTCCATATGATATGCAAGACTGCTGAAATTCTAAAAGGTTTTGCACACTAGTTATTGTGGTGACCTATTTCTGTTTCAGCACACAAAGAAATATTGGAGCCTCTCCTGATAGAAAAATAATTTTGACCTGATTCACATAAAGTTAAATGTTTAATGAATTTAGACAAGGAGACATCACTATTGAGATTTGCAAGCTGTATGCAGGCTACTGTTAAATAGAGATGATTTCATCAAAAGTTCCTGATGTTTTGCCATCATCGTATCTTCTTTAATGTTTTAACATTTTTACATATTTTTGCATGTGTAATGTATTTTTTTTTAATGTTTGGCTCCTTTTATGTAAGTTTCTAAAAGGACACGGTGGCTCAGTGGCTAAGATGCTGAGCTTGTCAATCAGAAAGGTCGGCAGTTTGGTGGTTTGAATCCCTAATGCTGCATAACGGAGTGAGCTCCCATTCCTTGTCCCAGCTTCTGCCAACCTATCAGTTCAAAAGCATGGAAAAAATGCAAATAGAAAAATAGGGATCACCTTTGGTGGGAAGGTAAGAGCGTTCTGTGCACCTTCGGCATTTAGTCATGCCGGCCACATGACCACAGACATGTCTTCAGACAGTGCTGGCTCTTTGGCTTTGAAACGGAGATGAGCACCGCCCCCTAGAGTCGGGAATGACTAGCACATATGTGCAAGGGGAACCTTTACCTTTATGTTTTGTAAATTTTATCTCACATTACAACTGCCAGTCAAAACAATAATATTGAATTGAACTGAATGTTTCAGCACCATGCCAAGGTTTTAATTAACAAACAATGTTTATAGGGAAAGCAAAAATGATCCAAATGTACAGAACTCTTGGGTATTTTGAAAAGATTACTGTCTCTCTCTCTATTTTTTTAATCAAGTTTAAAGGCACACTTTATTTTTTAAGAACAAAGTCTATTAAACCTCAAAATGCACAAGGATTCACAGTGTCAGCGAATAGGAGTTTCTCTTGGCCCACATGCTGTGAAATATTTTTATGTGGATTTGGAACTCAAGGTTATCACTATTTTGAATACGTAACTATCCTTCTGCACCCAGCTCTCCATCAAATCGAATCAGAGCTTGCTTGATTAGCTGTTTGAGGTCAATATGTGTTTTCCCAAAAATAAGACCCCTGAAATAAGCACTTGGCCTTATTTTTGGGGAGGTCTTATTATTTTTGAGGTGCAGGAGAGGGTGAGAGTGGTCATTTCATGGCTGCTGCTGTGTTGCAATGTTTTCAGGGAGGTCTTATTTTCAGGGGAGGGCTTATTTTAGCTCATGCTCTCAAAAGCCCAATTTGGTTTATTATCTGGAGAGGTCATATTTTCAGGAGTAATTAATTTGCAAGGAGTAGATACCATGACTCTCTCAATAACTATAGGGCAACTGCCAGGAATCACATGCTCAAGGGTGGAGAATCACCAAAGGCTACTTTTTTCACATTTTTTTATTTATAATTGGTTGCCACCTAGTTAAAATGCTAGCTTTTAGCCTTTAAGACCCAAATACCTGTGGTTTATGAAAACGTTCTCCCTGTTGACTGCAAAAAACATGTACCTATATTCAGGAAAAAACCTTTATTGTTACACAACCCATTTTTAGAGATCTGGCTTATTATTTGAGAGGTTTTTTGATAGTTAAGTACTTCCCCTTGTAACATTATCGTCATCATCATCACAGAAAAAAATAATGGTAAAGCAAATATCTATAGTTGTCAGAAACCATGAGAAGGGAGGGAGGAAGGAAGGAAAGAAGGGAGGGAGGGAGGGAGAGAGGGAGAGAGGAAGGAAGGAAGGAAGGAAGGAAGGAAGGAAGGAAGGAAGGAAGGAAGGAAGGAAGGAAGGAAGGAAGGGTAGTGAATCACATATAGGAATATTTTGGCATCATCCTTATTTTCTGATGACTTCACTCACTGACATCTATAGATGGGTGGATGACAACCTGACCTAATAAATTGTACCTTATTTTTAATCTTTGCCCTGTCCATCAGGTGCCCTGCAAATTGCTTTATAGTCTCCCTCTTGAGAAAATACATTTGAACTTTTAAGAGCTGAGCTACTTGAAAAAGCCATAAATGTAATTACTAAAATTGCATGTGTTTCTCTTCAAAAGGTCTTAATTTCAGCAGGCAGCCAAATTGTTTAACTGATTTATAACTTCTTGCCAGGCCTAAGTTTGAAGTGATAGCACCAAAAGCAAGGCAAGATCTGATTCAAAACACACAAATGTTACAGATGGAAAGTCACCCCAAATCCCTTCTCCCAGTGTCCAGCACTGAGAGACCAATCAATGTCTAGTAGGATGTTGTGGGAAAGCCCATCTTCCGGTATTTCTTCCATCTGGAGCCCCAGGACAGTTGGCCTTGACAGAATGTTAAACACTTCCCTTCCTCAGTGCCATAATTCATGAGTGCAAACCTTCCTTTCAGTTCTGTGGGACTACACCAGCTCACTTCCCCATCCCAAATATCCAAGCTCCCCCTCCTTCCCGTTACTATGGCAGCCGATAGCAAGCATACTGAAGAGACCTATGCTGGAAATCCAGCTGACACTTCTATTACTTCTATTATCACCATATTTTTCAGAGTATAAGATCCACCTTTTCCCTCCCTAAAAGAGCGTGGAAATGTTGGTGCATCTCATACACTGAATACAGCCATTTTTGACCTCCCAAAGCCCTGCCTCTGCATCTCGTTTTTGTGAAAAATAGGAAAAAAGCAAGGCATTTTTCACAAAACGGAAGGCATTTTTGCCTTCCCCCAGCCCCCAGAAGCACTTTGTGTGTTTCAGCAGAATTGGGGGAAGGCAACAATGCAATTTTTGCAAAAGAAAATGGGTGGAAACAGTCTGTTTTTTTGCAAAAACAGAGGCATTTTTGCCTTCCCCCAGTCCTCAGCAGCACTCAGCAGGCTTCAGCAGGGCTGAGAAAAGGCAAAAACACCTCTGTTTTTGAAAAAAACAGCCCATTTTCTGTCCGTTTTTCACAAAAATAGGGGCATTTTTGCCTTCCCCCAGCCCTGCTGAAGCCTGCAGAGTGGTCCTGGGGGCCAGGGAGGACAAAAACATTTTTTTCTTACTTACCACTTTGAAATCTTGGTGCGTCTTATGCACTGGTGCGTCTTATAGTCTGAAAAATACAGTATATATCGGGATTGCTTTGCATGGTGTTGTATTTGCCATTTTTTGTCATCCTTAATAGTTTTATTGGATTATGCAAGTTTGTGTAAGCTGTTTTGATTCCGTTAGCTTTTTTCTTGCAATTACACAAGGAATTATTTTTTGGTTTCTAAGAGCTGTTTTCTAATAGGATAGCCATCAGGAAATAAAGCCTCCTAAATTGCGAAAACTCTGGAGGCAAAAAAAAAAAATCCATTCTAAATAAAGACTTCACAAATCTTGCTTCCAGACAAGTGTTTATGCAAAGAGAAATATAATCTAATAATGAGCCATAACAAGTTTGCTACAAGGAGATTTGGGGGGCAAGATTTGAATGCAATTAGTATAGCCGTTATTGTCATTGTACATCATGTGTACAACGAAATTGGTTACAATTTACAATTTGTAAATTGGTGGCAAATTGGTTAAATTACAGAGATGAAACAATGGAAACACAATATTAAATTTACTTTGAACACTATAATTACAGAGAATTTATACAAGATGTGTAGTCCAGTTTTACAGCTGGTGGAATTCAATAATTATTGCTAAAATTAGTAACTCCTGTTCTGCACAGTATTGTAAAGTCAGTGAAAGATGGATCATTCTTCCACATGCGATAGTAATCTTGCAAAGCTCATCAATATTAGAAATTAATTCATTGTTGAGTAGGACACATTTT
This sequence comes from Rhabdophis nuchalis, assembly GCA_039707465.1. Lineage (NCBI taxonomy): Eukaryota > Metazoa > Chordata > Lepidosauria > Squamata > Natricidae > Rhabdophis > Rhabdophis nuchalis. Next base: position 7,883,289 of record CM077657.1, on the reverse strand, counting down.
AAAAGTGGTACATTCATTCCAACTTTTAAAAAATTAAACTTCATTAAACCATACATTCCTGCAAAACATACAATGGCAAGAGCTTTATACGCTTTTTATTGGAAAAAATTGCCATCTCGTTTATGGAAAAAATGGTTAATTATATTGTAGGAATATACAATATGAAGTTATTCTAGCTTTGATAGCTAGAATAACTTCTTATTTAGAAAGTAAACCAGGTGTACCATTTAATTTTATTTGGAAACCAGTTTTCGACTATAGTTCTGTGCATGGAATTGTGCCACATTTCAAATTGGAGTTCTAGAGTTGTTTTTATTTTGGTCCATAGTCTACACCTCATCTTTTTATTTTATTGGCAAGAAAGTTTGTAAAATGGGGCAAACCTCATTTGCAGATGTCTCATTTAACAACATAAATTTTGGGGTCCATTGTGGTCATAAGCCAAGGACTATGTGTATTTCTGTTCAAGGTCATCTGCCTTACTCTCTACACCTATCAGCAGGTTCAGTTTCTTCTTTTTTCTTGATCCAGACTTTCAAATCTATTTCTTAAAAATAGTTTTTATTAGACATATTTCATCTTTTATACTGCCTTTCCACTCTTCACAGCATTCCAGTATTGATATCACTCATATTTATGTCATGGCTATTTCAATTTTTTTCTTTCCAATTATATACATCACTATTCTATATAGTGTATAATTATTCATGTACATGTACATAATACCTTTTAGTTTTAATTTGTATCAATATTTACAAATATATACAATACCTTTCCATTTTAGTATACCTCTTAAGTAATCTTTATGTATGGTCTTTACATCGATTTTCTAGCCAATTATACCATATGTTCCAAATCTTATAATACTCTGTTTCTGCTCTATCTTTTAATTCCATAGTTAACCTATCCATTTCTGTACAATTGAGCACCCTTTTTTTCATTACCATTACATCAGATGGAGTGTTACCCTGTTTTCAGTCTTGAGCAAATGTAATTCTAGCCGCAGTTATTATGTTTGAAGTTTGAAGTTTATTCGACTTGTATCCCGCACCTATCTCCCAGATAGGGACCCAGGGCGGCGCACAGGAGATTAAAACAGATATATACACAAATACATAATAAATATCATAAAACCAATTAAATGAAGAAAACCCTGTGCTAAAATTACTAAAATCCCTCTAATTAAAACGAATTGCTAAATTTAAACTCGGTCATTGTAGGGTGATCACGCTATGCCGGCTTGATGGAAAAAGTGCATCTTTAGGCGCTGGCGGAAAAAGTGGTCCGGAGTTCGGGAGGAAGGTCGTTCCAGAGGGTAGGGCCCACCACAGAGAAGGCCCTTCCCCTGGGCGCCGCCAACCGGCATTGCCTGGCCGACGGCACCCGGAGAAGACCCTCTCTATGGGAGCGGATCGGTCGAAGGGATGTGTGGGGTAGGAGATGGTCTCGCATATAACTAGGCCCCGTGCCATGGAGCGCTTTGAAGATGGTTATCAGCACCTTGAAGCGCACCCGAAAGGCCACAGGCAGCCAGTGCAGCTCGCGCAGGAGAGGTGTTACATGGGAATGCCGTGAGGCTCCCAAAATCCCCCGCGCGAATATATTATATGTGCACATATATTATATGTGAAGTATAATATATTGGATTTTTTTAACTTAGGTTTTCTCTTATTATACCTAATAGAAATAGTTCTGGTTTTAATTCTTTTTTTGTTTTGTTTCATAATTTCCTCTAACCATATCTTTATTTTGATCCAATACTTCCTGGCTTTTGCAGTCTCCCTAGTTTAGATCTTTAGTTATATTTAGTTATACACTGTTAAGTGCATGGGCCACTACCTTGCTCCACTGACTTCCTCTCAGTCCTCTTGAATTCACTGTGAGTTGCTCTTCACGGTAATTTCTGGTGCTCTGCAAATGTAATGGAAGGCAACCAGTGACTCTTGGCAATTCATCAGTGGAATGACTTGCCTCCAAAAAGTGTGGTTGCTCCAACACTGGAGGTTTCTAAGAAGAGATTGGATAATCATTTGTGTGAATTGTTATAAGGTTACCTGTTTGAGCAGGGGGTTGGACTAGAAGACCTCCAAGGTCCCTTCCAACTCTGTTAACAGGCATCATTTGTGTTCTTCAACATCCTGCTTCTTGGAAGCAGGTAGAATGATTGGTTCTCAGACTTATTTATTTATTTATTTATTTATTTATTTATTTATTTATTTATTTATTTATTTATTTATTTATTTATTTATTTATTTATTTATTTATTTATTTATTTATTTATTTGGATTTATATACCGCCCTATCTCCCCGAAGGGACTCAGGGCGGTGCACAGGAGATAATAAAAACAATATTCAATAAATACAATAAAGAATAATTAAAATGAATTAAATCTACGAGCCTGTGCTAAAATAAATTCAAAACCCTACTAAAATCCACCTTAAAAATTATGCCAGGCCGGCCATCTGAAACAAGTGAGTTTTTAATGTCCGGCGGAAGAGGCGCAGGTCCGTGATTGTACGAAGGTCGGGGGGGGCAGGTCATTCCAGAGGGCAAGGCCTGCCACAGAGAAGGCTCTTCCCCTGGGCGCCGCCAGCCGACATTGCCCAGCTGACAGCACCCTGATAAATATTCAGAAGAGTATGATCCCAGCAGCCAGCAGCTAGCTTCTTCATGATCAATAAAGAAACCCATTCATTGGAAGGTTATTCAAAGCAGAATAAAAAAAATTCACTGCCCTAATCATACATGAGGATATATTGATTCTAAAAGGGAAAGAGTTCAGTTGCTGAAATTCTTCTCAGCCTCTTCTATCAATAAATCTTGTTAAAGAGAACTCTTGTGACAATCGTGCACAATTGTTTAGGTTAAGAACAAACTGATTAACTGATAAATGGATTAAGAATACGTGGATTAAAAATAGTCTTTCAGAGGAGCTGTTTTCATAGCAGTTGCTGCCTCCTCACCCTCTTAGCTCCTGTCGCTTTTGATTTTAGAGCCGAACAACATATGTTGGATTTCAAGTAATACAAAATATTTGGCCTCCCTTGGATGGTGTCTGGGTCATTTCATCCAGATGGCGAGAGCTTCACACTATCCCAAACATTATGTATTCTAACTATCTGACAGCAATTGGGGGAAGCTGTCCTTAGTAGGAAAAATGAGGCTTTTCATTATAAAAGTCCCAGATTCGAGGGAGTCTAAAGGTTTACGCCTGTTTTGACAGATGGCACCAGGTACAGCATTGACTATACTTGTAAATCCTGCCAGATTGTCTGCGTTGCTAGCATCTTCAAAGGGGAAGCATCACGAACTGGATCTTGATGCCGTCTTATGGCTGCACTCCATGAGGTCATCATTGCCAGCTTGGACTAATTAGGGTGAGGAAAGTTGCAAGAATGTCCAGAGGCCCTGGCGATGGGTCTGCAGTTTTGTACATGTAATCCTAGACTTACAACAGTTTGATTAGTAACCGTTTGAAGTTAGAGTGTTCTGGGGTCAAGGGATTCCCTGTTTGCAACCTTCGGACCACCAAAGTCAATGGGGAAGCCAGACTCACTTAGCAACTGTCTTATTGACTGAACAACGGCAGTGATTCATTTAACAGCGGTGGTAAGAAAGGTCGTGAAATGGGGCAAACCTCACCTGACAACTGTCTTGCTTAGCAGCTGGGCTCAACTGTGGTCATAGGTTGAGGACTAGCTGTACCTGGACCTACCTGTTGGGTCAGGACCAAGCAGATCTCCCTGGAAAACGAATTCCAACACTATTACTAGTACCAAGAGTAAAAAGGTTTTGTTCCTAAGAGGCAGCTGCTAAAATTTACAAGGCAGATGGAACAAAACCTCAGCTGCAGAAAATGCTACAAGAAAAAAGGGGGAAAGATTTTCTATGAGTTGTATAATTTTATTTTTCAGTTCCTTCCTGGGGTGAAAAACCTCTTAGCAGGAGAAGAATTTGGACTGGAGTCAAGGTTATCTATCTATCTATCTATCATCTACCTACCTACCTACCTACCTACCTACCTACCTACCTACCTACCTACATATAACTATCATCTCTATACCTACCTACCTACCTACCTACCTACCTACCTACCTACCTACCTACATATAACTATCATCTCTATACCTACCTACCTACCTACCTACCTACCTATCTACCTATATCTCTATCATATCTATCTTTATCTATCTATCTACCTACCTACCTATATCTCTACAATATCTATCTATCTATCTATCTATCTATCTATCTATCTATCTATCTATCTATCTATCTATCTATCTATCTATCTATCATCTACCTACCTACCTACCTACCTATCTACCTACCTACATATAACTATCATCTCTATACCTACCTACCTACCTACCTATCTACCTATCTCTATCATATCTATCTTTATCTATCTATCTATCTACCTACCTATCTACCTATATCTCTACAATATCTATCTATCTATCTATCTATCTATCTATCTATCTATCTATCTATCTATCTATCTATCTATCATCTATCTATCTATCTATCTATCTATCATCTATCTATCATCTACCTATCATCTACCTACCTAACTACCTACATCTCTATCATCTCTATCTCTACCTACCTACCTATATCTCTATCATATATATCTTTATCTACCTACCTACCTACCTACCTACCTACCTACCTATATCTCTACCATATCTATCTGTCTGTCTGTCTGTCTGTTCATCTATCTACCTACCTACCTACCTACCTACCTACCTACCTACCTACCTACCTATATCTCTACCATATCTATCATCTACCTACCTACCTACCTATATCTCTATCATATCTATCTTTATCTATCTATCTATCTATCTACCTACCTACCTATATCTCTACAATATCTATGTATCTATCTATCTGTCTGTCTGTCTTTCTATCTGTCTATGTCTATCATCTATCATCTACCTACCTACCTACCTACCTACCTACCTACCTATATACCATCTATCTATCTATCTATCTATCTATCTATCTATCTATCATCTATCACCTACCTACCTACCTACCTACCTACCTACCTATATCTCTATCATCTCTATCTCTACCTACCTACCTATATCTATCATATATCTCTTTACCTACCTACCTACCTACCTACCTACCTACCTACCTACCTACCTACCTATATCTCTACCATATCTATCTATCTATCTATCTATCTATCTATCTATCTATCTATCTATCTATCTATCTATCATCTATCATCTATCATCTATCTACCTACCTACCTACCTACCTATCTCTATCATCTCTATCTCTACCTACCTACCTACCTACCTACCTACCTATATCTCTATCATATATATCTTTACCTACCTACCTACCTACATCCATCCATCCATCCATCCATCCATCCATCCATCCATCCATCCATCCATCCATCCATCCATCCATCTATCTATCTATCTATCTATCTATCTATCTATCTATCAATCATCTCATACATATATATGGAATTTTGTAGACTCCTTGGCTTGTAGACTCCCTTGTAGGCTTCAAGATCCAGCTAGAAAGCCAAGGAGTCTACAAAATTCCATGTAAAATCTGCCCTGCCACTTACATAGGACAAACCAACAGAAGGATAAGTGCACGCATCACAGAACATAAAAATGCATTAAAAATCATCTTAATACCTCATCTCTTTATCAACATTTCAAAACTACAGGACATAACATTGACTTTCAAGGAACTAAAATGATCTCCAAGGCTGAATAGCTAAACAGGAGAATAATCAGAGAAGCTATCGAAATAGAGAAGCAACCTAACAATATGAACAAACGTGATGACACCTCCCGCCTACCAGACATCTGGAAACCAGCACTGACCAACAGACGAGCCCCACCCTCCACCCAAGCCATTGAAATTCAAAATAAGGAGAAACATACAAATAAGACCAATCAGCATCAATCTACCAATCATGATACAGCTGCACAGCCAACCAACCCACTCACAACAACAGTCAGCACTCCACCACCACCCCAAGATTTAAGGAAGGGTGACGCCTTCGTAATCGCAGACCAAAGCCTGAGGATGGCAAGTGAGATCTTGCCGAAACGTTGCAATAACAATTTCATGCTATATACACGGGAAAATACCCGAAGACAGCAATTCCAGTATGTATATATATAATCTCTATATGTATCTCTTCATCTATCTATCTATCTATCTATCTATCTATCTATCTATCTATCTATCTCATTCTATCTATCTAATCTATTTCACTAGCCAACACATTCTCAGTGCCCCTGGAGACAGGCCACCCACCCACAGATAAACACACATATACAAAGACTGTGTTTTCCTTACCCAGCTGAATACCCATAAGCTATTATGGGCCATTCCACCTGCATAATAGTAGTATATCACTCTCCCAACCTCCTTCAGGACTGTTCTGCTAATTGGATGTTTATTAAATTTGATTTTATGGGGTAGTAAAGCATATCTGCCGTGAAACAGCGAAAGTGGGAAGACAGGGTCCAACTGTAAGCCTGATTAAATGTTAGATTAAAGCATCTCCATAAGCAAGCTCTGCTCTTGTGGCAACCCATATAAAAAGTTCAGTACCAATTGGGAAAGAAAGAAAAAGAGAGAGAGAAAGAGACACAGAGAGAGAGAGATGAGAGAGAAAGAGAGATATGAGAGAGAAAGAGGGAAGGAGATAGAGAAAGAGAGCGATGAGAGGGAGAGAGGGAAACAGTGAGGGGGGAGATAGGGAAAGAGAGAGATGAGGAAGAGAGGGAGGGGGAAAGAGGAAGAAAGAAAAAGGGAGAAAGAGAGAAAGAAAGATGGGAGACAGGGACAGAGGGAGAAAGAAAAGAGAGAAAGAGAGATGAGAGAAAAAGAGAGAGATGAGAGGGAGAGAGGGAAAGAGAGACCGAATAGGAGATAGAGAGAAAAAGAGAAAGAGAGAGATGGGAGAGAGGGAGAAAGAAAAGAGAGATGAGAGAGAAAGAGAGAGATGAGAGGGAGAGAAGGAAATAGAGACCAAGGGGGAGATAGAGAGAGAAAGAGAGAGATGAGAGAGAAAGAGTTAAGAGGGAGAGAAGAAAATAGAGAGGGGGAGAGAAAGAGAGAAAGAGAGGGAGAGAGAGAAAAGAGAGAGAGGGAGGGAGAGAAAAAGTTAAAGATGAGAAAGAAAGAGAGAGATGAGAGGGAAAGAGGGAGACGGGGGGGATAGACAAAGAGAAAGATGAGAGAGAAAAGGGAATGAGAGAGAGAAAGAGATGAGAGAGAGAGAGGGTAACCCCAACCCTTTGGGCACCAGGGACCATGGGGAGAGGTTTTTCTCCCACATCAGAGGGGGAATGGTTTCACATGCTGCCTACATCCCACGGATGGGGCATCCTTTGTTTGCATGGCCCAGTTTCTGGCATGCTGCAGTCTGGTGCTGATCCACAGAGGTTAGGCTCCTCCAGTACAATATAATATCTATGCTAACCTCAGTTTTGTTTCTGGTTTCCCCCCTCCCAACAGCTGCTACATGATATAAGATATTGGGTGACTGCAACCCCCAGCTCCTCTCCCATTTAGCTTTTGGGTGAGAACATTTCCGAAAATTGGTTGTTTTCAGCTGTGAGTACCCAAGGGAGCCCAGTTGCTCAATTTCCGGATAAGTGTAAATTAAAAGCTAATTTACACCGCCAGTGCCTTTCTCTGTTCCTTTATTGGCAGATTGACATTAAAATAGAAGCTGGGGATACAATGGGTTCCTCCTCCTTCCCTACCTTTCCACCTTTTCAAAGGAACACCTGCTGAAACTTAGCGATGGATTATTACATCAAGGAGTAACACATTATTTTTAAAAGGTGTTGACAGTGACTCTTCCAAACTGCAGCTTCAGCATTATGGATGCGATAAGATTTGCTCCTGGCACTGTGCCCGTCCCTTTTTGCTACATATTTGGGACATCTCAATCAGACGGCTGGAAAAGAAAATGGTGCCAATTTATTTTACCTAGAGCAGGGATGTCCAAACTTGGGAACTTTAAGACTTGTGGACTTCAATTCCCAGAATTCCCCAGCCAGCATAGCTGGCTGGGGAATTCTGGGAGTTGAAGTCCACAAGTCTTAAAGTTCCCAAGTTTGGACATCCCTGACCTAGAGGAATAGTCAGTGGTGGGATTCAAAATGTGGCTTTGTGGGTGTGACGTGGCTTGGTGGGCGTGGCAGGGGAAGGATACTGCAAAATCCCCATTGCCTCCTCACTCCACTAGCCTGCTTTCCAGTTCCGTTCTCCTGTTCAGGACAACAAAATAAGAACAGCTGGGAGGCTAGGAGGTAGCAGGGGCATGGCCAGCCTATTTGCCGGTTCTCCAAATTACTCAAAATTTCCATTACCAGTTCTCCAGAACCTGACAGAACTGGCTGAATACCACCTCTGCAAATAGTGCTCAAAGATTTCTACAATAGAAATAGCAACAGCACTTAAACTTATATTAAGAGCCATGGCGGTGCAGTGGTTAGAATGCAGTATTCCAGACTAACTCTGCTTACTGCCAGGTGTTCGATCCTGACTGGCTCAAGGTTGAGCCGGCCTTCTATTTGTCCAACCCAGATTGTTGGGGACAAGATGCTGATTCTGTAAACTGCTTAGACATGGCTGTAAAGCACTATGAAGTGGCATACATGTCTAACTGCATTTGCTGTATACAGCTCCATAGTAGTTTACTGCTACTGCACCCAACAATCTGAGCCCTCATTTTATCGACCTCAGAAGGATTGAAGGCTGAGTCAACCTGAGCCAGTCAGGATCGAACTCCTCACTGTGGGCAGAGTTAGCCTGCAATGCTGCATTCTAACCACTGTGCCACCCCTATGGGTGCAGAGATTTAGCTTCAAATCTATATAAATAAAAATGTAACAAGAGTTTGTTCAAAACCGCTAATCTCTGAAAGTCCTGCACCGATCACTTCCAAATTTTCACACAACGTTCCTTACAAATACAGCACCAATGATATATATAGATTGTGTAGATGTCACACCTGTGCCAGGTACACGCAATGGAAAGGTAAAAAAGTAGGTAGATGGATACAGAGAGAGCAGTGGGCCACAGGTATTATGTCATCCTTTATGACATAAAATACTCTGTCCATAAGATTCAAGGAGAAATATAGTAGGTAAGTAGGTTGGTAGGTAGAGGGATAGAGAGAGGGAGAAATGAAGTAGGTAGGTAGGTAGGTAGGTAGGTAGGTAGGTAGGTAGGTAGGTAGGTGGATATAGAGAGGGAGAAATACAGAAGGTAGGTAGGTAGGTAGGTAGGTAGGTAGGTAGGTAGGTAGGTAGGTAGGTGGATAGAGAGGGAGAGGGAGAAATATGGTAGGTAGGTAGGTAGATAAGTAGGTAGGTAGAGGGAGAGAGGGAGAAATACAGTAGGTAGGTAGGTTGGGGGTTATACGGTGGTTGTGTGTATGTGTTTGTGTGTGCAGGTGTAGATTTTCACACAGATTGGTTGGCCATTTAACCAGACTGGGCCACAGCAACGCGTGGCCAGGAATGGCTAGTAAGTTCTAATAAAATTGAAAGGTGTGTCTCTAAAGGAATAGTCAGTGGTGGGATTCAAAATGTTTTACTACCGGTTCTGTGGGCATGGCTTTGTGGGCATGGCAGGGGAAGGATACCTCAGCTACTTGAAAATGTATGGTTTTCAACCCCCACAGGGGTGGGTTTCTGCCAGTGTTACTGCCAGTTCGGTGAGCACCCGATTTGCGTGAGCACAGTTGCCTGTAAATAGGTCTGCACATGAATGTCAAAAAAACATGCTGTGGCAACCAGGGAACCAGTTTGGGGGCATGGCGAGCCTGCTGTCCTTACCACTTTGGTGACCCAGTCACACTTTCCACTACCGGTTTGCCTGAAACGATGCGAACCGGTAGCAACCCAACTCTGAACCCCCAGAATTCCCCTTGTGAGCAGCTGACTGGGGGAATTCTGGGAGTTGAAATCCACACACATCTTCAGATAGCTGAGGTTGAGAAAGAGTGCTTTAGAAGTCTGCCACCTCTCCTGCTTCCATAAAATCCCAAAAGAAAACTGCGTGTAAGGGTGTCCCAGCAGAGCTTAAATTAAGAGTAGTCAGAGATATATATTTGACTTACTATCACAACTGAGTCCTAAATCTCCATCGCTAAGCGAGACAGCTGTTGCATGAATTTTGCCCCAATTTATGACCTTTTTTTGCCACAGTTGTTAAAATGAATCACTGCAATTGTTAAGTTAGCAACATGGTTGCTAAGTTAATATAGCTTCCTGTTGTGGCCCAGCCGGCTCCGGATGAGCTGCTGATGGACTCCTCTAGTGAGGAGTCCTATGAGTCTGCTCTGGAGGAGGAGAGCGACCTTGAGAGATCAGAGAGCCCGGCTAGTCATCAGGAGGCACCTGGGTCTTGGAGTAGTGGGGAGGATCAAGGCCAGTTTGTCCCTGATGTTAGGTTAAGACGGGTTGAAAGAAGGAAGCTTCAGTTGCAGCAGAGGCACACTTGGAGGAGGTAAAGTAGTCACAGCTGCCTAATGACTGGCCCCTCCCAAGAGGGTTTAAAAGGAAGCCTCTGCTAAGGAAGTTTGCAGAGAACAATGTGTGCTTTCTAGGTTTGAGTTTCTTTGTGTCGAGTTGCAGGTTAGTTAATAAGCTTCGGGTCTGTTCAAGGTCAGGATGGGCAAGCAGCCAAGAGTCATTCAGTCAAGTATTCAGTCTTGTAATTAATAGAAGAAAGGGGGGGTCAGAACAGCTTCCCTACTGACTGAATGTCAGGATGGTGCAAAAATAATCACATGACAGTGGTGGGTTCCTACCAGTTCGGACCGGTTCAGCCGAACTGGTAGTGGTTTGGTGGCCTGGGTTGCTGGAGCCAGCAGCGATCCTGGTCTGCCATGCCCCCAAACTTGTTCTGTTGGTGGTGCCATAGGCAGTGACATAGGCAGCGCCGTCTGGTTTTTTGCTTCTGCGCATGCATTTTTATTGCACTGCCCATGTGCCTGCAGCATGCATCAAGCATGCACATATCACGGCCAGGTGCGAACCAGAAGTAGTGCTGCTGGAACCCACCCCTGGAGCCCAGGACATAAATGTGAACCAGTTGTCAAGTATCCAGATTTTGATCACATGACCATAGGTACGCTGCAATGTATATAAGTGTGAAAAAAGGCCATGTCACTTTTTCCTTTGCTGTAACTTTGAATAGTCATTAAACAAATGGTTGTAAGTCAAGGACTACCTTTAATAGAATGCAACTGCAGGGCGGGGAAGAGCTGACATCACAGCAAGAATGGCAAGCTTTCACAGGGCTCTGTTTTAAGGTGCCATATTCTACCTGACAGGAGGTCCCATTGGACTCAATTGGGCCCAAACGCCCTTGCAGAGGTGGTGGAGGCAGAGGGGGAAGTTTCTATCAATCGCAGGGAGCCTGAAAACTCACTGTTTGATCCCAGAAAACTCCTCATCCTGATGGGGAAAAAGACAGCCATTAAGCTGGAAGGACCAAGGCTGTGACAGCTCCAGTGAAAGAGCAATAATGGAGATGAGTGGAAAAGACCATGTGTGATTGGGGTGAGCTATTCTTAATTTTCAACTCCTGTTGAGGAATTTACCCCCAAAAGCAACTTCTTTCTGAAAATGAGACTCTAAAAGAGAGGAGGTGGTCTTAATTCACGCGACTAAATGCAGGAGCTGCTGATAGACCCGAGTGAAGGAGAAGAAAATGTTTGGTAAAAATAGATTTTTAATGGGTTGGAGTTCAAGGTGGCTTGCTTGTGGATATTTGGCCAGCTTTATGGATACTTAAGATACTTTTTGATATATAGCATATATTGTAATCCTGGAAAACGAACTTTGCAGACCTGAAAGTTTTGAAGTGCATTCGGGTAAAAGTGGAGAAATAGAGTAAGGACGCCCCCTGCTGGCGGAACCTGTCAAGCAAAGGGAGAAGACTTACCTTCCCTACTGGTTCACAGGCGCACGCTCACTTCACTCACATGTGCCACCACCACCACCACACATGTGCTAAGCCTTCCACGCATGCGCTTTTTGCTAAAGAAGGGCCTAATTGGGATGCCGTACAGCCAAGGCAGGTGGGCGGGGCCACCCACAATCTAAATTAGGGGAGGAAACCTGGATTGGCACCATCATCCACCCCATTATCTGTCCCATCATCAGCAATGTCAAGCCATTTAAGGCAAAAGTCAATAGAAAGATTCATCCAGCAGGAAAAAAAATGACTACAATTCAAAAAGATATGCAAACATTTTTCCAATCATTACAAAGGCCATAACCAAGATCCATAATGAAATAAAGACTGAGATAGGTGAGATGAGGACTGAGATGGGAGAGATCAAGGGGAAAATGCAAAGTATGGAGATTTTTCAACAAATGCTAACCAAAAAATGAAGAAAATATTAAAATAATTCAAGAAAAGTCAGAACAAATAGGAAAAAATGGAGGAAATTCATCAGAGACTAACATAGGCTAAGAAAGAACTTGAAGGAACTGCAATCCAGTTGCAAATGGAAAAGGCTGAACACTTCTTGAGGTTTCGGAATATTGAGGAAGGGAAAGAAGAAAACATAGCTGAGTTGATGGTACATCTATTGACTCAAACATTACAGATAACAACGCATGAGATGAGGACGGAGATAGACGAAGTGTTCAGAATTCACACTAGCTATGCTAAAAAGAAAAATTACCACAGGAGGCACATCTAAGATTCATGAAAAAACAACAACAATAAGAGCAAAAATTCTTAAAAATATAAAAGAAGAAACCCTAAAATATAAAGGAAGAGACATCGTGGTTCTTTTTTTATATAAATATATCTTTATTAATATAAAATCAAACATTCAACAAGTATAGGGTGTGAGTAACTGGAGAGACATACAAAAGAGAAAGAAAGAAGAAGAAGAAAAAGAAACATACCGGGGATATGTCTAGTCCCCTAATTTAAGAATTGAGTTTGTCCCAGTCTAACTTATCGGTTATTATTTACAATTATACGTAGATGTCTACATATATATATATATATGTACAGTAATCCCTCGTTTTCCGTGGTTAATGGGGACCGCAACCTTCCGCAGAAAGTGAAAACCGCGAAGTAGGATTCGCTAGGAAACTTGAATTGGTGGACATGTTTAAAGCAACCACTAGGGGGCACTTGCCTCCTACCAATGCATTTTTTTTTTGTATTTTTTACAAATCCGCAAAGCACTGAATCCGTGGAAAACGAAGCCGCGGAAAACGAGGGATTACTGTATATGTAGATTGTGGTTCTAAAGCAAGTTATCCAGAAGAATTGGAGACATGTGGTAGCAATATCAATTTCTGACAGGACAGTTGATCAAACACTAAGTAAACTTTAAATGGCTGAAAGCAGACGAAATTTTGGTTTCCTGGAATGATAGAAGACACAGACTGGACTCTCTAGATCAGGGGTAGTCAACCTTTTTATACCTACCGCCCACTTTTGTATCTCTGTTAGTAGTAAAATTTTCTAACTGCCCACCGATTCCACAGTAATGGTGATTTATAAAGTAGGGAAGTCAATTAAATTTAAAAAACGGAAAGTGTTTCAATATCAGACAAAACCCCTACTGCCCACCATGAAAGCTGGAATGCCCACTAGTGGGCAGTACGGACCAGGTTGTCTACCACTGCTCTAGATAGTGCATACAAATTCTATTACTTTAAGCCACAGGAGCAACAAACAAGAAGAGAGGAAGGAGAAACCAAGGGACAAGAGGAATTAATGCATAGGTCTGACCACTTCTGGAGAACCAATAGTGGAGATTTTGAGTAGTTCGGAGAACCATTAAATACCACCTCTGACTGGCCCTGCCCCCATCTATTCTCTGCCTTCCGAGTCCCTGCTGATCTGGAAAAAAATGAGAATTTTGCAGTTACCTTCCCCAATCACAGCCAGAAGCCACACCATCCCTGCCAAGCCATGCCCACAGAACCAGTAGTAAAAAAAAAAATTGAACCCAACCACTGAATTAATGATAGATGAAACTATGAATAAACAAGAAGAAGAAAGTGAATTTGAACAAAAGAAATGATCTGAACAAGAAGGAATAAGAACAAAGGAGCAGAGAGAAACAAGAACAACTAGAACAACAAAAGCCACTTATAAGTGGCATAATGAAAGAAGAAACAAACCTACTATCAATTAACATAAATGGAATAAATCCTCCCATGAAGAGGAGAGGACTTTTTACAAAACTGCAAAAAAAAATTGACTTAGACATAATTTGCCTACAAGTACACATCAAAAGACAGTATAATAAACTCTTAGAATACCCGAAAATTGGGAAACTATAGGAGATATAGAGAATACTATTATAATTACTATGATGAATATTACTCAAAAGAATTGTAACCAGACAACACACTGTTTATATGGATTTTGAACATGTTGCTCTTTCTACTTATATTACTTTTTTTTTAATAGGCAACTACGGTGTTCTCTGCAGTGTTACAACCATAAGTAAGCTTTACAACATTACCAAAAGAAAGCTTAGGTAAAGGTTCCCCTCGCACATATGTGCTAATCGTTCCCGACTCTAGGGGGCAGTGCTTATCTTCATTTCAATGCCAAAGAGCCAGCGCTGTCTGAAGACGTCTCTGTGGTCATGTGGCTGGCATGACTAAACACAGAAAGTGCACGGAACGCTGTCACCTTCCCACCAAAGATGGATCCTATTTTTCTACTTGCATTTTTACATGATTTTGAACTGCTAGGTTGGCAGAATCTGGGACAAGTAATGGGAGCTCACTGTGTTACGCGGCACTAGGGATTCGAACCGCTGAACTGCCGACCTTTCTGATCGACAAGCTCAGCATCTTAGCTACTGAACCTTATTTTAAAGAAAGCTTAAAATATGTTAAAGTACCCCAGAATGAAATAGAAAAACAGATATTTCTTTTCCAGGGGAAAAAGATGGCGGGGGAAAAAAAATCAGTACATAATAGTTACAAATACAAAACATGCATTTCATGGAGCTCTCCTGGAATCCCAGAACCCTAGTTTTGGAAGAGACCATTAAAACTACCGAAGTGGAAATAAAATGGCATTAGGTAAGAGAAGTAAATTGCTCCTTTTCCAAATTCACTTTCCCAGGGGAAATAAACTATTAGCTCAGCCATAAAACATTTAGATGCACAGAATGTTGATTAGGACAGTAAGAGACAAGAACAAGGAAGAGAGTTGGCAAGCAGGGTCACCAGGAACAGAGCAAAATAACTTCATTCAGAGAATGCCATCTTCCTCCACCTCTACCTTTTGTAGTCCTACACCCCTGTCTCCTAAAATCCACCCTGCATCAGGCATTACTAGCCATGGGCTATGTTGAAAATGGGTGGATGTTTTACTGTAGATCTACCATGTTTTCCCAAAAAAAAGACAGGGTCTTGTTTTCTTCTGACCCTCCAAAATAAGCGCTTGGCCTTATTTTTGGGGAGGTTTTGTTATTTTTGAGGTGCAGGAGGTGGCAAGCGTGGTCACCTCATGGATGCTGCTGTGTTGCAATATTTGGGGAGGGGTCTTATTTTCAGGGGAGGGCTTGTTTTAACACATATGCTCAAAAGCCCGATTGGGCTTATTATCTGGGGAGGTCTTATTTTTGGGGAAACAGGGTAATTATACATATAGTTTCGTTTAGTTTAGTTTAGTTGATTGGTTTTTTTATACCGCCCTACTCCCGAAGGACTCAGGGCGGTGTACAGCCAGAATAAAAACAAATATACAAAAGTTAAAAAGCTTTTAAAAACATATCCGAGACCGCCTCCTACCCCATACATCCCTTCGTCCGATCCGCTCCCACAGAGAGGGCCTTCTCCGGATGCCGTCGGCGGGGCAATGCCGGTTGGCGACACCCAGGGGAAGGGCCTTCTCTGTGGCGGGCCCGGCCCTCTGGAACGACCTACCCCCCGACCTTCGCACTATCTCGGACCTCCGCCTCTTCCGCCAACGTCTTAAGACGTATTTATTTCAACAAGCCGGCCTAGGATAGCCCCCCGTTTCTGACTTTTTAAAAATAAATTATAATTTGGGAAGGTTTTTAACATGGGTTTTAGCACGGGTTAACTAATTTAATATATTTTAAATTGATATTTATTGTATTTTGTGGTTTTAATAATGCCTGTGCGCCGCCCTGGGTCCTAACAAGGAGAAGGGCGGGGTATAAATTTAATAAAATAAAATAAAATAAATAAATATCCAACCTGGCGGAAACGTGGAAAAAAACCCAAACTAACCCTGATTAAAATTAATAAAAATATGAATTTAAAAAACCATGTTTTATGCCAGCCCGGCTTGTTGGGAAAAAAAGAGTTTTGAGAGCACGGCGGAAGGTGCGTAAGTCAAGGATAGTTCTTATCTCCGGGGGCCATTCGTTCCAGAGGGCAGGTGCTCCCACGGAGAAGGCTCTCCCCCTGGGTGTCGCCAGTCGACATTGTCTAGCCAACAGCACCATGAGGAGACCCTCTCTATGGGAGCGTACGGGCCGGTGGGAGGCTCTCGGTGGCAGAAGGCGCTCTCTTAGGTACCCAGGTCCTATATACAGGTTGTCCTTGACTTACAACAGTTCTTTAAGTGACCACTCAAAATCATGACACTGAAAAATGTGACTTATGACCATTTTTCACACTTACAACCGTTGCGGCATTCCCATAGGCATAGGATCAAAATGTGGGCATTTGGCAGCTGACTCATGTTGACGTTGGCTGCAGTGTCCCAGGATCTTGTGATACCCTTTTTGTGATCTTCTGATGGGTAAGGTCAATGGGGAAGCCTAATTCATTTCACAACCTTGTTACTAACTTAGCAAGTGAAGTGGTTCACTTAACATCTGTGGCAAGAAAGCTTATAAAATGGGGCAAAACTCACTTAACTAATGTATCATTTAGCAATGGAACCTTTGGGCTCAGTTGTGGTTATAAATTGAAAACTACCTACATTGTATGTTGAATGACTCTGTACATTTATTTTTTTATCTATTTAAGGAATATACATTGGTACAAATGTCAAAAATAGGGCAGTGAATATTTTGGTGGTGCTGGCTTCAACTATTTGCTTCATACTGTGACAGTAGAGTATGCCTACAACAAGGAACGTCTTGCTGTGCAGTTATCTTTACCTATCTGTGTATCTAGAGAATGGTAAATGTGTAACATAACACAATGTGACGAGGGGAAAATAATCATGGCTGTGTGAATAAACAGGAGTATGTTATATCTTCACAGAAATGGAAATGAGATGCTCACATTCCACCGTCAATAGATCAGCGCTAGACAATCCCTGAATGGCCCACAATCAGGGGTGAATTTCAGCAGGTTCTGACAGGTTCTGGAGAACCGGTAATGGAAATTATGAGTAGTTTGGAGAACTGGCAAATACCACTTCCGGCTGTCCCCAGAGTGGGGTGGGAATGGAGATTTTGCAGTATCCTTCCCCTGCCATGCCCATCAAGCCACACCCACCAAACCAGTAGTAGCAAAATTGAATTTCACCAGTGCCCACAATGCAAGCAAAGAAATGATGGGAGAATTACCATATTTTTGGGAGTATAAGACGCATCGGACTATAAGATGCACCAAGGTTTTGAAGAGGCAAATTTTTATTAAAACGTTTTTGCACTATGCAAACCTCCCAAAGTTGGCCTGTTTTTCATAAAAATGGGCCAGGTTTCCCCCCTCCCCAAAAAAAGGGCATGTAGAGGAGGCTTGTAGAGTGCTCGGGGGGGGGGGGGGCAAAAACAAACAAAAAACGGCCTGTTTTTTGCTCATTTCTGCTCTCCCCAGCCCCCAGGAGCTCTCTGAAAGCCTCCTAAAGGCTATGCACAGCCATTTTGGTGAAGGGGCGGGGTCTTGGGAGGTAAAAAATTCTGTATTCAGTGTATAAGACGCATTTTCAGCCTCTTTTTTGAGGGAATAATACAGTATGTCAACTAAAGGTGTCAACTAAAGGCAACTTGTAGCATGTTGAAACAGTTCAATAACAGGAGAAGAGACTTTTATCCAGCAGTGGGTTAATTTTGGGAAAGAAAGGAAAGAGAGAGGGGGGAAGGAAGGAGGGAGGGAAGATAGGAAGGAGGGAGGGAGGGAAGATAGGAAGGAGGGAGGGAAGGAAAGAAGGAAGGAGGGAGGGAAGGAAGGAGGGAGGGAGGGAGGGAGGGAGGGAAGGAAGGAAGGAAGGAAGGAAGGAAGGAAGGAAGGAAGGAAGGAAGGAAGGAAGGAAGGAAGGAAGGAAGGAAGGAAGGAAGGAAGGAAGGTCATATGTATATATATTCCAATCAATCGATTTTTTGGTTTAGAATCATATCCATTGGTGGGCTTATGTGTTTCTAAAATGTGAAGGGTTCACCTTGCACAAAATGACAGATGCAAAAGACCAAATTAACTTCATTCAGAACCCAGTAGAAATTTAGAGCTCAAGCAGTTGACTCAATTATGCATATATTCTTACAATTTTACAAAATAATGCTCAGGGCTGCCCAGCTTTGCTGGAAGCCAGGTATGTATTATTTGCTGTATGCATGCAGTAAAATTACATTGCATCTTCAAAGGGATTTGGTTGCCTTAGGTGAACCTAAAGAAGCATTTCTCAATATGGGCACTTATAGCCTTCTGCAGTAACAATCCCAACGTATTTATCCACCACAGGAAAGGCCCTGCCTGTGATCAGATCTTCGTGGAAAGCAGAGTTTAGAACATTCCTTCATTTTAAAATTTATTCTTGCATTCATTCAGCCATTTCTGCTTCCTTCAAATCTCACTCACTGATCTAGAAAATCAAAAGCATCCCCGCCCAACCAATTTGGACCCCCACACCCCAACTTCTGATAATGATATCAGGAGTGATATCAAATGTTGTAGTGTAAAAGAAACAAGATTTCATTTCTGCCTATTTTGTGAGCTACACAATGGATTGTGACTTCTTAAGGTAATTTGACATCCTGAGAGCCATAATAATGATTTTCAACACATCGGACTTACAAATGCTATTTCTTAAACTAACAATAATAACACCAACAATAACAATGACAATGACGACAACAACAACAACGATGATGATGATGAAAGATCCAGAAAAGAGCACAGAAACAAGCAACTCATCGGCCAATTACTTGTCTTCCAACAACGTTCAAATTTTTTTTTACAAGAATACTGGCAAATTTAGTACTCAATCATCTGATTGAAAACAGTTTGTATCCAGTAAAAAAAGGAAAAATTATAAAAAATTAAGAGGAACAAAAGATCAGCTGCTAATTGACAAAATGGTACTAAAAATGCAAAACGAAGAAAAATGAATTTAAATATGGCATGGATTAATTATAAGAAGGCAGTTGACTCAGTACCCCACAGCTGGATTAACACTTGTTTGAAAAACTTTGGAATCAGAAAAAAATATTTGTTGAATCATCAACTGGACTTTGGCTGAAATGGAAAACACATAAAATTTCGAATATGTACCACGCTTTACATCCATGAAATACTATCGAAAAGTTGTACCTGCCAAGAAGAATAGGGGGCAGAGGGCTATTGCAAATCCATTAAACTGTAGAAGAAGAAAAATGAAGTTTGAATGACTATTGAATGAAAGTATAGAAAAATTGCTGCAGGCTGTGAAAATGGAGAACAGCATAAATCAATAGAAACAAAGGCAGAATATAAGGAAAAACAGCTGGATGACAGATTAAATATTTGGAAAACCAAAGCTTTGCATGGACAGCACTTGAAAAACATTGAAGGAAAACGTGATAGCAACTTGACATGTGCATGGCTTAAGATGGGAACCATCAAGAAAGCAACGGAAGGTTTAATACTTGCTACTCAAAAACAAGCACTACAAACTAAGGCCATGAAAGCGAAGATACAAAAATCCACTGGCCACCCAAACTGCTGACTTTGCAATGACAAAGTTGAAACTGTTTCATATTTAATATGTGAGCAAAATCATGCAAACTGATTACAAAGCTAGACACAGTCGAGTTGCTAAATTAATCCACTGGTCATTATATAAAAATATGACTTACCTGTATCCGAAAAGTCATGGGAACATAAAATGTGAAAAGTTGTTGAAAATGAGAAGGTGAAGATCTTGTGGGACTTTCGAATACAGACAGATCGTCTTTTAGAACACAACACACCAGATATCGCAGTTGTCAAAAACCAGAGCATACAATTTATTGATATTGCTGTACCAGGAGACGCCAGAGTCAAAGAAAAAGAATCGGGGGGGAGGTCACAAAATACCATGACCTGGCCACCAAAACTATGCGATTATGGATGAAGCATGCAACAGTGATCAACCATTGTCATCAGGCACTTGGCATCATGTCCAAGAATTTTGTGAAACACATCAAGAAATTGCAGCTTTCTGCAATAGCACCAGTGGAACTGCAAAAAACTGTGCTACTCGGAACATCATACATTTTAAGAAGATACTTGGTTGATACCTAGGACGCTGGCAGCAACCTGTATTAACCATCAGTGCCAGTCAATAATAATAATAATAATAATAATAATAATAATAATAATAATAATAATAATAATAATAATAATAATAATAATAATAATAATAATAATAATAATAATAATAATAATTTTATTTGTATACCGCATCCTCTCCCCAAGGGGACTCGGAGCGGTGCACAGGGAAAGATTAAAATACTATAAAAAATACATAAATAGAATAAATAGGATAAGTAAAAAACAAATTAAACTAAGATTATCCCTGTGCTAAAATCCCCAATTATAATTAGCTACAATCCCCTAACACCCTATTAGGCAAGACTAACCTAGGCCGGCCAAGCAGAAAAAGTGTGTTTTAAGTTTTTGACGGAAGGAGCGGAGGTCCGTGGTTGTTCTGATTTCGGGGGGAAGGTCGTTCCAGAGGGCTGGGCCCGCCACAGAGAAGGCCCTTCCCCTGAGCGTCGCCCGCTGGCATAATATAATAATATTTTTGATACATTTTTGATACATTTTTAAATGTTCAGTTGACTGAGTTTCATGTTTAATGAATAATAATAATAATAGAGATATTAATAATATCAATGTTTCTTTTTCATAACAGATTTGGGAGGGGTGGAGGACATGATTGGAATAGCCAATGCTTCTGTTCCTTTTTCACACATCACTCAATAAATCTAACTCATTGTACTGATGTTGATGCCCCCCCCCCAATCCCCCGGTTTGGGGTTGGCAACCCCTTGGGGATGGAGACCAATCTGGAATCTAGAGACCCTGAAATGAATGCTTTCAAAATTGTTGCCCCACTAGCAATAGCACCTAGACTTATAAACCGCTCCCTGGTGCTTTACAGCAGGGGTCCCCAACCTTTTTTGCACCAGGGACCGGTTTCATTTTAAAGAAAATTTTGCGGACCGGCTGGCGTAGAGGGAGAGCGGGGGGGAGGGGGAACAGGCAGCGCATGCGCACATGGGGGAGAGTCGGCTCACTCCGCCCTCTAGGGCCTCCAACGGCACGAACGGCCGCTCCTGCGCTCTCCCGCATCCGGTGTGCGCTCTGCCCAGGGGGCTGCCCCCTCCTCCCTCTTCCTCCTCCTCCTCCCCAGCCCTGCGGCCCGGTTCCTATCAAGCCACGGACCGGCACCGGTCCGCAGCCCGGGGGTTGGGGACCCCTGCTTTACAGCACTCTCTGGAAGGTTTACAGAGCCAGCATCTTGCCCCCAACAATCTGGTTCCTCATTTTAGTGACCTTCGAAGGATGGAAGGCTGAGTCAACCTTCAGCCAGTCAGGATCAAACTCCTGGCAGTGAGCAGTGCGTTAGCCTGCAATACTGCATTCTAACCAGAGGTGGGTTCTTACCAGTTTGGGCCGAATAAACAACAACTTGGCCACCCACACCTCCAAACCAGTTCTATAGGCAGTGGCATTTTGCTTTTTCCTTCTGTGCATATGCAAAAGCTATTTTTTCACGACTGCGTATGCACGCCCGAAGCGTCCCTGAGCAAACTGGCAGTAAAAGAATCTGGAACCCACTCCTGATTCTAACCACTGGGCCATCAGGGTTTCTAGTTTCATCCTTCTTTTTTCTTGGATAAGTTATCGTGTACAGGCAATAAAGGACTTCCTTCTTTATTCATAGCAGGAGCACTTTCAAATTATAGACATGCAACGTTCAATGCTGACCAGGTAAAATAAGTATAAAACAGACCATAGATCTAGCATAAAAGGTAAAGGTAAAGGTTCCCTTTGCACATATGTGCTAGTCGTTCCCGACTCTAGGGGGCGGTGCTCCTCTCCGTTTCAAAGCCGAAGAGCCAGAGCAGTCTGAAGACATCTCCGTGGTCATATAGCCAGCATGATTAAATGCTGAAGCTGCATGGAACATTGTTCCCTTCCCACCAAAGCTGGTTTCTGTTTTTCTACTTGCATTTTTACATGCTTTTGAACTGCTAGGTTGGCAGAAGCAGGGACAAGTAATGGGAGCTCACTCTGTTATGCAGCGTTAGGGATTCAAACCACTGAACTGAGGGCCTTTCTGACCGACAAGCTCAGCCTTCTGCCCACTGAGCCACCCTTTGAGATATAGCATATGCGTGTAAAATAAATGGGATTAAAACTAGATGACATTCAACCAGTATCGGACCATATTGATAGCATTTTCTCTTGCCCACATGAGGTCTTCCTCCTTATATGCTGAAGGACATCGTATGCACTATAGAATATGTGAGATGCATTGTTCTTTTCCACATTCGCACAAAGTATCTTCCCTAAGGAAGCTCCATTTTCTTAGATTGTCCTTTGATCTTCCTAGTCTGTTGAGTGATTTCCATACAGGTCAAGGTTGTTCTGGACCACCAGGAGGCAGGCAATGGAGAGCTCTGGACTGCATCAATGTACTATTTAAAAAAATAAAATGAAATATCTTACATGGAAGGAGAGACCCCATTTGATGTAATGGTTAAAGGCACTGTTGGAGGTCTGACTCACCCAACCCAACCCAAACTCTTTGAAGGTACAACACGATTTTTTGCGTGCACATAATAAATAATATGTACTAGACTTCGAGCAAAGCTTGGCAGCCCTGAGCAAAAGCAGAACCACAGCTTATATATTACATTGCAGAGATAAGACAAAGAAAAGGCAGATGTAGTAGAAATTATAGCATGACATTGGAATGATAAATCCATTTGGATGGCCCTTTTTATCCTCTTCTATGTCAGCCTGGCAGCTTTACTGTCTCTCAGATATGGTTGGTGAATATAAATAATTTGGTTTATTGGACCATTGGTCCTTGTCCGATTACTCCCCCTGTTGCCCACAGGGACAGTCAACTTGCTGGAAATGTTTCCTTACAAAGACACTTCAAGGGGGTCACGTCAGATGAACAGAGTCAGAAGGGACCTTATAGGTCATCTAGTCCAACCCCCGCTCTTAAGCAGGAGACCCTACACCATTCAGTCTAATCTCTTCTTGAAAGGGTCAAGTGATGGAGCTCCCACAAGTTCCCAGGGCAACTTCTGCTCCATGGGTTGATTGTTCTCACTGTGTGAATATACAGGAGTAAACCCGGGCCAATTGATAGAATACCACCTCTGAGTCCATCTCAGTAAATTATTTTACAATGAGTGGAAAGCTCAGACTCCTGGAACAAACAGGACTCCCTGGTGGTGGGATTCATGACAACCTGTTCCCTTTGTTCATCAACCAAATCCAATTAGCAGCCCTTCAAACTACCAGCTGTCCCTCAAGTAGGATGCCAGTCTTCCAAACCCTTTGCCAAGGTTAGTGCTCATCCAGAACAGCACTGCAGAGAGTGGAAAGGCATGGCCAAATGGATTTTAAACACCCCCATCCCCTTCTAAAGAAGGCCTAGCAGCCCTGGGGTTCATCAAAATCAGGAAGTGGTGCCAGCTGCTAATTTGGGAAAAGAGGGTACATCAACATGGTTAGTTCCATCACACACAGTGGGCAGTGATCTACAGCAATGTGCAGTGGCAGCCAAAAAAGCCAATGCAATCCTAAATTGCCTCAACAGAGGGATACAATCAAGATCAACTGAGGTACTAATACCATTCTGTAAAGCCCTAGTAAGGCCACACCTAGAGTACTGCATCCAGTTTTGGTCACCGCACTATAAAAAAATATGTTGAGACTCTAGAAAAAGTGCAGAGGAGAGCAACCAGGATGATGAGGGGACTGGAGACTAAAACATGTGAAGAACGGTTGCAGGAACTGGCCATGACTAGTCTAGTGAAGAGAAGGACCAGGGGAGACAGGATAGCAATCTTCCAATGTTTGAGGGGCTGCCATAGAGAGGAGGGGGATCAACCTGTTTTCCAAAGCACCCAAAGGCCAAAGAAGGAATAATGGATGGAAACTGACCAAGGAGAGATTCAACCTGGAAATAAGGAGGAACTTTCTGACGGTGAGAACAATCAACCGATGGAACAGAAGTTGCCTTCGGAAGTTGTGGGAGCTCCATCACTGGAGGCTTTCAAGAAGAGACTGCCATTTGTCAGAAATGGTCTCCTGCTTGAGTGAGGGGTTGGACTAGATGACCTAAAAGGTCCCTTCCAACTCTGTTAATCACACAGGTTAACCCAAACTTAGCAAAAGCAATGGAGAAGCTTCTGCTAAGCCTGAACTGTTATTTCTAACAAAATGTATCACAGGTAGTCCTTGACTTACAACAGCTCTCTTAATGATAGTTCGTACTTACAATGGCATTGAAAAGAAGTGACTTATGGCCATTTTTGCACACTTAGGATCGTTGAGCCAACCCCGCAATCACATGATTTACCTTCGGATGCTTGACAACTCACGATGATGATGGTTGCAGTGACCCAGGGTCATGGGATCCCATTTTGCAACCTTCTGACAAAGTCAATTGGGGAAATGAGTTTCACTTAACAAGCAGGTTACTAATGTAAATAGCACTTCGCAATAGCACTTAGATTTATGTACCTCTTCACAGTACTTTACAGCCCTCTCTAAGCAGTTTACAGAAAAAGGCAGCCCATGGCCCCCAACAATCTGGGTCCTCATTAACCCACCTTGGAAAGATAAAAGGCTGAGTCAATCTTGAGCAAATGAGAATCAAACTGCTGGCAGTCGGCAGAGTTAGCCTACAATACTACATTCTAACCATGAGGGAGGGAGGGAGGGAGGGATGAAGGAAGGGAGGGAGGGATGAAGGAAGGAAGGAAGGAAGGGACTGGGACTGTCAGAGCGGACTGCGCATGCTCCGCTCTCCTGATGGACAGCTTTCGCGCATGCGCAGACCGAGGGGGGAAAGGGGTGTTGTGTCCTCGACCTGCGACCGGTCTCGAGTTACAACCGGCCACAGGTCTTCCAGGCTGCCTCTGGGAAGCCATGGAGACAGGCTGTAGCAGGCCGGCTAACCGACAGACGCGCCTGATTGGCTGAGGCGCGCCTGGCGGGAAGCCGGCTCTTGCCGCAGCCTGATTGGCTCCCCGTTTGACAGCTCCTATATAAAGAGCTGTCAAACGCGGGAGCCCCTGTCTACCGCGCTTTACTTTACTGCCTATTTCTTCTGTACTTGCAATAAAGATACCTGTTAAGAGCAAACCTGATTCCGGACCCTGTCTTTTCTTGAAGATATAACATGGACGAACCGGTAGTGGTTTGGTTGCCTGGGTGACTGGAACCAGCAGCGATCCAGGCCTGCCATGCCCCCGAATTGGTTGTCTGCACAGCACCTCTTGTTTTTTCTTCCACACATGCGCAGAATAATTTTTATTGCACTGCGCACACATGTGCGGTGTGCCCACAAGCAAATCAGCAGAGCCCACCCCTGCTCCATTCCCTCCCCATTCCTGGGGGGAGGTTACTGCAAAATCCCCATTCCCTCCTCACCCCACTAACCTGCTTTCCAGCTCCCTTCTCCTGTTCCGGGGAACAAAAGAAGATCAGCTGGGAGGCAGCAGGGGCGTGGCCAGCCTGTTGGCCGGTTCTCCAAACTACTCAAAATTTCCACTGCGGTTTCTCCAGAACCTGTCAGAAGTGGCTGAATACCCACCTCTGCTCCACCTTATGAGGCGGTCCAAACAAGAAGCACGTCCAGAATTACTAATTTTATAGCTTTATTGTAAAGCCACATTCACAGATTCGTGCAGGTTTGAAAGGACAGCTCTTCTCTCCCTCAGCTTTACAATCCAGGAAACTAGGGAGGGTGCCATCTGACATGCCTGCTATGCCCCCCCAATAATAAATAAATAAACTGCTTTTGTCCTCCTGGGAAAACAATGCCTTGTGCAGTGCAAACATGGCTGAATTTGATAGCACATTTTTCAGTGTCCCTTCTGGCCCTGGCAAAAATTAAAAATACAGATGGCCAACTTCAGGCAATCTGTACCTTTTAATTTGTATGAAAAACAGCTGTCAGGATGAGGGAAAACTTTAGAAGGGAAATATTGATCAAGAGAAAGAGCATTTCTGTGAGCTGATGTTATTTATGTGTTGGACCTCTGCTATTAAAGGTAGTCCTTGACTTACGACCACAATTGAGCCCAAGATTTCTGTTCCTAAGGAGATAGTTGCAAAGTGGGTTTTGCTCCATTTTACCCCGGCTCTTGGCACAATTGTTAAGAGAATCACCACAGTCATTAAGTTAGGAACTCGGTTGCTAAGTGAATCTGGCTTCCCCATTGATTTTGCTGGTCAGGTCACCAAAGGGGATTACATGAACTGCAACCATCATAAGTCCTGTACATGCCAGTTGCCAAGTGTTCAAATTTTGGTGAAGCAGCCACAACTGCTGCAACAGTTGTCAGTGTGAAAAACAGTTGTAACTCATTTTTTGTACAACGCCATTGTAACTCTGGATGGTCAGTAAATGAACAGTTATAAGTTGAAGACTACCTTTAAGTTCTACAACTGATGATGGCATTCATCATGCTCCCTATCTTCATTTTCCACGTAGTGAATCAATCTGAACAGAGCTGGAAGGGACTCGAGTCCAACTACGTGCTCAAGTAGGAGATCCTACAAGAGCCCCGTAGAATGGATTGGACTGAAAGAATGACTAGCCCAAGGTCACCCAGTTGACTTTCATGCTAAAGAAGCACTAGAACTCATAGTCTCCTAAATTCTAGTTTAGCACCTTAAATGCCATACCAGCTTGGATAATTTGTCCAGTGTCAGGCTAAATGTCTCTGGAAATTCTCAGTCATCCAGGTCATTGGTTCCTGCCAGAACTACTACTACTACTACTACTACTACTACTACTACTACTACTACTACTTCTTCTTCTTCTTCTCCTCCTCCTCCTCCTCCTCCTCCTTCTCCTCCCCCTCCCCCTCTCCCTCTCCTCCTCCCCCCACCCTTCTCTCCCTCTCCTTCTCCTCCTCCTCCTTCCTTTCTTTCCCCTCTCCCTCTCCTCCTCCCCCGTCCCTTCTCATCTCCCTCTCCTTCTCCTTCTCCTTCTTCTCCTCCTCCTCCTCCCCCTCCTCCCCCTCCCCCCTTCCTTCCCCCCTCCTTCTCCTTCTCCTTCTCCTCCCTCCCCTCCTCCCCCCTCCCTCCCCCCTCCCTCTCCTTCTTCTTCTTGTCCTTCTCCTCCCCCTCCCTTCCCCTTCCCCTCTCCTTCTCCCTCTCCCTCTCCTCCTTCCCCCTCCCCTTCCCTCTCTCCCTCCCTCTCCCTCTCCTCTTTCTCCCTCCCCTCCCCTCTCCCCCTCCCTCTCCCTCTCCTCCTTCTCCTCCTCCTCCTCCTCCTCCTTCCCCTCCTTCACCCTCCCTCTCCTTTTCCTTCTCCTTCTCCTTCTTCTCGTCTTCCTCCTCCCTCTCCTCCTCCCTCCCCTTCCCCTTCTTCTTCCTCTTCTCCTTCCTCTTCTCCTTCTCCTCCTTCATCCTTAAGGGAAAAAATCAGCCCAGTTGCCTTTTGAAAAAGCATCGTCCAATGTCCCATTTCAGAAAATCCACTCATTAATGAAAACCCACCCATAGCCAACGCAAAAGGCAAGATGGATGATGAGCCTGATTCCAACTGATTTTTGGAAAGCAGACCAGAAATCTAATTTAAGACAAGATCACATTAAGTGGAGCTATGGTTGGCACAGTCAATGCTACTCCCTCTCTTCAGCTGAATGCTTTCGTACATTATTTACTCGAGCTGTAATGGCAGATTTAGCAGGAGGAGAAAAAAAGGTAAATCACACTTATGCTACATACCCAAAATTGTCAGTAAACATGAGTGGGAAGTGATAATTCTCTTGCAGGCTTCACCACCAATTCTTCTTTTCCCATTTCTGGAGGCAGCAAAGCAACGTTGAGATCATTTCTTCTGGTTATATTTCATTCATATCCAGTAGTCCTTGACTTACGACCACAACTGAGCCCAGAATTTCTGTTGCTAAGTTATTTTTTATCCCGTTGAATGGTCTTTCTTGCCACAGTTGTTAAGTGAATCATTGCAATTGCCTAGTTAGTAGTAAAGTTGTAACGTAAATCTAGCTTCCCTGTTGCAATTTTCACTGGCCACTAAATGAACCATAGTTCAACATACAATAGTTTATTCCATAAGCTATAGTTAAATGAGTTGAGTTGTAAACTTTTTTTCTGATTCATATTCTCAAGTAGAGAAAGGAGGTTGGATCATTACAGAATAGGGAAGGGGGCTTGGACTTTTAACAGAGATTAACAGAGTTGGAAGGGACCTTATAGGACCTAGGTCATCTAGTCCATCTAGTCCCCGCTGGGGGCCTGGAGGGAGAGACAGAAGACACAATTGCCAAGAGACTTAGATCAAAAAAATAACTTTGCTTTGACTTTTGATTAATATTGTATAACATCTGTATCTGGACTTTTGCAAACGGATGACAGCATGGAACTGAGAATTTAGAAGTATGTACTTGTTTTCACCTCGTAGTATTTATGAAAAATGTTTTTCTTTAACGATTTATTATGAAGCCCTGGAAGGGCCAATGACTCCGACGCGAAAGTTCTCAAAATTTCTTTGTATCCCTTACCTTACCCGATTGAAAAATTGTTAAAACCAATAAAACTTTTTCAATATTAAAAAAAAAACATACAATAGTTTATTCCATAAGCTATGGTTAAATGAGTTGAGTTGTAAACTTTTTTTCTGATTCATATTCTCAAGTAGAGAAAGGAGGTTGGATCATTACAGAATAGGGAAGGGGGCTTGGACGTTTAACAGAGATTAACAGAGTTGGAAGGGACCTTATAGGACCTAGGCCATCTAGTCCACCCACCCCCCTCAAGCAGGAGACCCTATACAATTTTTGACAAATGGCAGTCCAATCTCTTCTTGAAAGTCTCAAGTGATGAAGATCCCACAACTTCGGAAGGCAACTTCTGTGCCACGGGTTGATTGTTCTCACTGTCAGAAAATTCCTCCTTGTTTCTAGGTTGATTATTCTCCTTCAGCTGAACAGGAGAATAATCAGAGAAGCCATCGAAATAGAGAAGCAACCTAACAATATGAACAAACGTGACGACACCTCCTGCCTACCAGACATCTGGAAACCAGCACTGACCAACAGACGAGCCCCACCCTCCAGCCAAGCCGTTGAAATTCAAAACAAGGAGAAACATACAAATAAGACCAATCAGCATCAATCTACCAATCATGATACAGCTGCACAGCCAATCAACCCACTCACAACAACAGTCAGCACTCCCCCACCCCCACAAAGATTTAAGGAAGGGCGACTCCTTCGTAACCACAGACCGAAGCCTGAAGATGGCAAGTGAGATCTTGCCGAAACGTTGCAATAACAATTTCATGCTTACACGGGAAAATACCCGAAAACAACAATACCAGCATACCTACACCTGTGAAAATCTACGAAAGCATATATATATCTGATTTATTTATTGATCAGCTCATAAAAACTAACACACACACACACACACACACATACATACATATCCAAAAGCTCAAATCTCAGACTAAAATTAGCCAGTAAAATTCCATCCCTGAGGAGGAGCTCAAACCTAGGTCTCCCTACTCCTTGTCTAGCTAACTATTGACTCTCAAGGAAAGGAAAGATGTAATTTATTCAGTGATTAAGTTGTTCATTAGCTACCAATTATACCTAAAGAGATAGGAAGTTTTCTACCAACAGATCCTGCTTCAAAGCTTGGCACCACATCAGGTGACGTTTGCAGTTTTCATCTCCAACTGTTTTTCCAGCATTTTCTCTCTGTGTCTTGATTTTCTTTTTCTTAGGAAGGAATTGTGACCCAGCCAATCAAATTAGGCTTCATGATGAAATTATTGAGAGAGAGAGAGAGAAAAAACAAACTAAGTCTGAGGGAAGATAATGCCAGCGACCCTGTTAATTTCCAAATCCAAGTCAATTTATGCTATCTCTTTTATCTAGGGGGAAAAAAAATGAAGACGGCAAAGATAATTCAAAGGCTGTGGGTGGGTAATAAAGCCAGGCAAATCTTCAAAGGGCCATTTTGCTTCTATGAAGTCTCAAGTCCTTTGCAAAATAAGGTGGAACCATGCCTGCAAGACGGAAGCCAGGGTTTAAATTTGCCCCCCCCCCTCTATTTTGACCCTGCTTTCATCCCTTTCCAATAGTTGATACAGATTCTTCTCATGTGTTAGGGATGCACCACATCAGCTTCTAACATTTGCATCCAGGAAGTGAATCAGTGGTGGGTTTCTGCAGGCTCGCACCTACTCACGAGAGCCGGTTGGTGAAATTTAGAGAACTGGTGAGAGGGGGTTCCACTGGCGTACCTGGAAGTAAATCTGCCCCTCTGCTGCCACTGACCCAATGGGAAGGAAAGGAAAGGAAAGGAAGGAAGGAAGGAAGGAAGGAAGGAAGGGAAAGAAGGAAGGAAGGAAGGAAGGAAGGGAAAGAAGGAAGGAGGGAAGGAAGGAAGGAAGGAAGGGAAAGAAGGAAGGAAGGAAGGGAAAGAAGGAAGAAAGAAAGAAAGAAAGAAAGAAAGAAAGAAAGAAAGAAAGAAAGAAAGAAAGAAAAAAATTATCATCACAATTGAGTCCAAAATTTTGGTTGCTAAGCAAGAGCGTTGTTAAATGAGTTTCACCACATTTTAAAAGGTGGCCACACCCACCCTGTCACATGACTGCCAAGCCACGCCCACAAAATAGGCTACACCTACAGAGTAGGTTCTAAAAAATTTGAAACCCACCACTGAAGTGAATGTATTTATTTTATTCATGGAATGTATCTATAGCTTCAGGACAGTGGTGGGTTCCGGATTCCGTTCCAGCTGGTGCGGTTGGAATGGGCCGAGTGGCGTCCATGTGGACATGCGCAGTGCACACACACGTGTGCACAGCGCATGCATTCATCTTGGTGCTTCCGCGAGCCTCCGCAACACTCCAGCTGCTCAGCGGAGCATCTTGCAGGCGTTGTACACGTTTGCAGAAGTGCTGAAGATGTAAAAGGATGGTAAGGAGTTTGGGGAGGGGCGGGGGGCGAGGGCTCCAGAGCACTGTACTGGAACAGTATCCGGTGCTCTGGGCAGGCTCTGGTATGCCCATACTGGGGTGTACCGCCTGCAACCCACCATTGCTTCAGGACCAACTTGCCCACAGATTGACTTGCTGGTCAGACGTATCTCTGCCTTTGGCATGGTCCAGTACTGGAATAGAACTATACAAATATCAACCAACAAATGTTCTGTCTTCCATATTAGCAAAAAACAAAACAAAAAAACAGAACACCAAATACAAGCTGGGCGGATATGACGTCGTAGCCGACCCTCTCTCAGGGTTCCAAAATAGCATCCAAAAGTAAACCAGAGTCCAAGGCAAAGCATTCCTCAAAGTTCCAATTGATGAAGAGAGCCATGTTGGCACATCTGGGAAAACCCGAATCTGAAAGCTTCCTGGGTTTTCCCCACCCAGTTGAAAGTTCAAGGTCTTGCCCCCCCACACCCACAGGTCCATCCCATGGTCCAATCTCCCACTGCCCCGCTAGCAGTTCCACCCATCCAGTACTGGTCAGTTGCAGAGATGCTAAGACAAAAGATGACCTTGGTTTTCTAGAAAAGAATTTTGTTTTGGCTACATAGCATTCTACTCCGTACTATCCCCCCTCCCAATTCCCCACTATAGAAACAGCATAGTAGAATAACAGAAAGTGTGGCAGGCCAAAGATCCAAAAGGAACATAGCTGCAGCCCTGATACCCTCACTCTGTCAAGGACCTGGGAGTACTCATCTCAAACGATCTAAGTGCCAGAGCTCACTGAAACAGCATTGCCCCCCCCCCAAAAAAAAGCATTGCCAAAAAGGCATTAAGAGTTGTCAACCTAATCTTGCGAAGCTTCGTCTCCAGTAATATTGCACTGAAAACTACCATGTTTCCCCGAAAATAAGACAGGGTCTTATATTCTTTTGACCCCCGAAATAAGTGCTTGGCCTTATTTTTGGGGAGGTCTTATTATTTTTGAGGTGCAGGAGGTGGCGAGCGTGGTCACCTCGTGGCTGCTGTTGTGTTGCAATATTTTCAGGGAGGTCTTATTTTCGGGGGAGGACTTATTTTCGAGGAAACAGGATAGGACATACAAAACAGAGGTGGGTTGCTCCCCATTCAGCCCACTTCGGCTGTGTGATTGGCCACACAAGGAATTTGTCTTTGGTGCAGATGCTCTCAGTGTACATAAAAAGACAAGATACATTTGTCAAGAATCATAAGATACAACGCTTAATGGTAGTCATAGGGTACAAATAAGCACTCAGGAAACAATCAATATCAATATACCGTATTTTTCGAAGTATAAGACACACCGGAATAATAGGCACACCAAGATTTTGAAGAGGCAAATTAAAAAAAAAGTTTTTGCACTCTGCAGACCTCCCAAAAACAGTCCATTTTTCACGAAAAGGGGCCTGTTTTTGGTTTTTTTTTTAAAGGGCATGAATACCCTTTAGAAGGCTTGTAGAGTATTCCTTGGGGCTTGTGGGGGGGGCAAAATTGAGTTAAAAATGGCCCGGTTTTTGCTCATTTCTGCCCTCCCCAACCCCTAGGAGCACTCTATAAGTCTCCTAAAGTCTATGCACAGCCATTTTGGTGAAGGAGGCGGAGTTTTGGGACGCAAAAAATGCTGTATTCAGTGTATAAGATGCACCCAGATTTTCAGCCTCTGTTTTGCGGGGGAAAGGTGCATCTTATACTCCAAAAAATACAGTAAATTGTAAAGATACAAGCAACAAAGTTATAGTCCTGCTGTCACAAGTGGGAGGAGATGGGTGATAGGAACGATGAGAAGACTAATCGTAATAGTTTCTAACTTAACAATTCTAGGGATTCACTTAACAACAGTGGCAGGAAAGGTCATAAAATGAGGCAAAGCTCACTTAACAACTGTATTGCTTAGCAACAGAAATTTTGGGTTCAATTGTAAGTCAAGGAGTAACTGTAGCCTCAAGATACACAAAGCTTGGTAGAGCAGGAAAGAAGAAGGCTAAAGAAGCAAGCATAATCTCCAAAGAATTCAGCCAATTAATTGGATACACAATCAATTACATTAAGCCCATAAAGTCCCAGTGTAGGACAGCAGTTCCAGTGATGTGTCTATCCAGCTCCTACAAATGGTTTTCATCTTTCTCAGAAAAACCTATTTCCTGGATTCCAGGCTATTAGTCAGCAATCCTCCCTCAAAAGAGCTTTATAACCAAATACCGACCGTCCAATTTGGAGTGTTATCCTTAACATGAACTTATTTTTATTTATTTTATTTTAATTAAATTTATACCCCGTCCTTCTCCGGAGAGGACCCAGGGCAGCACACAGGAATTTAAAAAACATACAAAATGACAAAATACAAAATTTAAAAGACATATTAAATTCCCATCCTATGCTAAAATCCAATTAAAATCACCAAATTAAAACTGTCTAAAATAGTCCCAGCGGAAGGTTACGCTAGGCCGGCTTCATGAAAGAGATGTGTCTTTAGACACTGGCGGAAGAGGCGGAGGTCCGAGATGGTGCGAAGTTCAGGGGGTAGGTCGTTCCAAAGGGCAGGGCCCGCCACAGAGAAGGCTCTTCCCCTGGGTGTTGCCAGGCGGCATTGCCCGGCCGACGGCACCCTGAGAAGGCCCTCTCTGTGGGAGCGGATCAGGCGAAGGGATGTATGGGGCAGGAGGCGGTCTCACATATAACTCGGTCCCGAGCCATGGAGCGCTTTGAAGATGGTCGTCAAAACCTTGAAGCGCACCCGAAAGACTACAGGAAGCCAGTGCAGCTCGCGCAGGATCGGTGTTATATGGGAGTGTCTAGAGGCTCCCGTAATCACCCGCGCGGCTGCATTCTGGACTAGCTGCAGCTTTTGAGTGCACCTCAAGGGAAGCCCCAACTAAAAATGATTTCCGAATTAAAAAAAGGATAGAACCGTGATGGCGAGCCTAGAGCATGTGTGCCACAGGTGGCCCCTGGAGCCCTTTCTGACGGCATGCAATCCATCGCCACAGCTGAACTCCACTGCGCGTGTGCCTCCTGCCAGCCAGCTGATTTTTGGGCCTCTGCCATGCATGCAGGAGATGCATGTTGCAGGGGGGAGGGGCTGGGAGGTCATGTGTACATGCATGGGGTTGGGGGGAGCATGGGGGGGTGGCATTCACCCCTGTGCCCTGTTTTTGGTCCCAGGAGGCTTCAGGGAGGCCTGCTGGGCCCAAAACCGGGCATCAGGAGTCGCACATGCGTTCCTGGAGAGAACGGGGAGCATGGGTGGGTCGCGCAGGCATGTGCAGGGGGCAGGAGACACAGAGGGGGTGTCACGTGTGCGTTGCATTGTGCGTGTGGGCGGGCACTTTTGGCAGGCGAGGACAAAATGGTTAGCCATCCCTGGAATAAAACATGTTTTTTCCCTAGTTTTCAGTAGCTACTTCCTGGTTACAGATTGTATTTCTACGTGCAGCACAAGCTGTCTGGAGTTACACGTTTCCTTTCTGAGCCAAAAAACCCATAATAATTGCTTTACTCGATATTATCTTTCGAATTTAGGCCAGGATGTTGAGACCTTGTTGTAGTTTTTAGATCGGCGTTTTGTAGCCCAAATATGCCCCCCCCACCACTCCCTGGACAGCTCCAATGACCCCGCTGCTCAAGGGTTTCACTTTATAATAATAAATAATAATAATTTTAATACTTATAAACCGCTCCCTCTCCCCACGGGGACTCGGGGCGGTGCACAGGTAAAATAAAAACAATAAATACATACAAACATTTCTTAAAAACAAATTAAACCTAACCTGCGCTAAAATTTCCCATTAAAACTGAACTATACTAAAACTACCCAGTAAAACCCCAAAGACAGAGAGACTATCCCAGGCCGGCCAGACAGAAAAGATGAGTTTTTAATTTAAGACGGAAGGAGCGGAGGTCCGTGGTCGTCCTAATATCGGGGGGAAGGTCGTTCCAGAGGGCTGGGCCCACCACAGAGATAGCCCTTCCCCTGGGTGTCGCCCGCTGACAGTGTCTAGTGGACGGCACCCGGAGAAGTCCCTCTCTGTGGGAGCGAATCGGCCGAAGGGATGTATGGGGTAGGATGCGATCCCGCAGGTAGCTAGGTCCCGAGCCATGGAGCGCTTTAAAGATGATAATTAACACCTTATGAGCAAGAGTTGGCCCGTATTTTAACTCTTTTGATCCCACAATGTGCTCTGGCACCCTGCCGGATGTGTAACTGAGGAAAGGAAGATATTGCCGAGGAAAAGGAAGGTAACCAGACAGAATGGTTTAGCTTTCCATCTGTGACAGCTGTGACTCAGTGTGTATCTCACCATTTCTAATCTAATCTCTAATTTAAGACACACTTTTTTCAACTGGCCGGCCTGGCCTAACTCTACCAAGCCTTTAGCCTGACAACAAATTGTTTTAATTGGTTTTTAAGGGGAATAGTTTTAATTTATTGCAAATTTTTAGCACAGGGCTAATAATGTAATTTGATTTTAAATTTTGTATATTGTTATGTTTATTTATGCTTTTTAATTTCCTGTGCAC
Source organism: Rhabdophis nuchalis (assembly GCA_039707465.1). Taxonomy (NCBI): domain Eukaryota; kingdom Metazoa; phylum Chordata; class Lepidosauria; order Squamata; family Natricidae; genus Rhabdophis; species Rhabdophis nuchalis. The sequence continues at coordinate 7,847,336 of CM077657.1, read as the reverse complement.
TGCCCCGAGTCCCTTTCGGGAAAGGGAGCGGTATATAAGTTTAAATAAACTAAACTAAACTAAACTAAACTAAACTAAACTAAACTAAACTAAACTAAACTAAACTAAACTAAACTAAACTAAACTAAACTAAACTAACGGCTGGTATTTAGGACAGCTTTTTGCAAGCAAAGAAGCTTTTTGTGTTTTTGTATAAGTAATCCTTGACTTACAGCAGTTCATTGAGTGAACATTCAACGTGACAATGGTCCTGAAAAAAGTGATGTATGACTGTTTATCACACTTACGACCATTGCAGCATAATAATAATAATAATAATAATTTTAATTTCTATCCCGCTCTCTCTCCCCAAGGGGACTCGGGCATGGCATCCCCATGATCATGAGAGGTTGGGCGAGGCTAAGCGCTCCTCGATGTGAGTGACATCCAGTTGGCCACACCCATTCAGTCACATGACCACCCAGCCATGCCTACACAGCTGGTCATTAGGGAAGAAAAACGATTGTTAAATTATTTGAAGCCCACCACCAAATGTATGCCATGACACAGTTGACACAATCGCAATCTCTAGTTCTCTCTAATGTCTCATTTTCAAAACGTCGTCTTAGTATGTTTGAAAACAAAAGTGTTTTCCCATGGGAAGAACACTTTACAATTAATTCCAAAATCTTATTTCAAATTTATCTCGACCCTTAGTCTATTTGTAACTTTCAAAATTCAAAGTTTGAATCACCCCTTTCCTGCTTCTTTTCCTCCCAATTTTTTAAAGTTCTTAAACTTGTAGTTAAAACTTTGAGGAAAACTCACCCAGGATTATAAAACTTGATGATCCAAAGGTTCCTAAATAGCTAAAAAGCAAATCATTTCCAAAAGTGATTACAAAAGTAAGTTTGTGAACTTAGTTCATTTCAAAGGCACTGATCGCACTTTGAGTATGCCATGACACCCGAGGAAAGTCAAGAAATGTGCAAATACCATATTTTTTGGAAGATAAGATGCACCTTTTTCCTCAAAAAAAGAGGCTGGGTGCATCTTATACAGCATTTTTTGCCTCCCGAAACCCTGCTCCCTAAACGGCTGTGTATAGCCTTTAAGAGGCTTTCAGAGAGCTCCTGGGGGCTGAGGAGGGCAGAAATGAGCAAAAAAGGGGGGCATTTTTTGCTCAATTTTGCCCACCCCACCCTCCAGGAGCACTCTACAAGCTTCCTAAAGACTATCCATGCCCCCTTTTTTTGGCAAAAAACAAGCCCATTTTCATGAAAAACGGGCCATTTTGGGGAGGTCTGCAGAGTGCAAGACCTTTTTTTTAAAAAAAAATTGCCTCTTCAAAACCTTGGTGCATCTTATACTCCGAAAAATATGGTACATAGACAAAAACCTAGCAAGTGGGTTCATCGTGCCAGCCAAACCACAGGGTCACAGCACCAGTCCTATGAAAAGAAAAAAAGGCGGAACTATGAGATTATGCGTGGACTTTAGGGGGATAAACCAGAGGGGAAATCCTCCAGGTTCTGCCTAGTTTGGCCAAACCGGTAGGGATGATTGTCCTTGGTTCTGAAAACCGGTAGTAAAAAAAAAGCTTCCAAATATCGCACGGCTCAGCTGTGAGCTGCGCAATCATTGCAAGGTTTTTTTGTTTTACTATTGGTTCACAGAACCGAGGACAATCATCCCTACCGGTTTGGCCAAACCCCCACCACTCCTGGAATGCCTCAACCAGCTTGCCCAGCTGTGTGCAATCCTTCTGCGTTCCCTCCAACTCCAAGAAGACTTCCTCCCTTCCCTTTCCAGAGGAAAGGATGGAAGGCTGAGTTAACCTTGAGTTGGTGAGGATCGAACTCCTGGCAATGGGCTGAATTAACCTGCAATACTGCATTCTAACTACTGCACCACCACAGCTCAATAGTTTCTCCTGCTCTTTGCTCTAAAGCAGTGGCCTCCAATCTTGGCAACTTTGTGGATTTCCTGAGTTCCTCAGCTAGCATGTTGAAGTCCACAAGTTGCCAAGTTGCCAAGTGTCCATGGAGATTCTCAGTCAACCAAGGTCACAATTGTCCCAAAGGTGCTCCCTTCCCTATATTCCCTTCCCTTCAGAGAGAAATTCGGAAGAGAAGTTCCCTGAGGATGGGTTTCAGCACAAGCCTAAAAGATTGGAAAAATAAATCTTTGGTCCAGGTGGCCAACCCAGATTGGATTCTGCAATATTATCCTGGGACATGCATCACTTTCGTACTTGAAATGTGTTTTATTCAAAAGACCATGATTCAAAGAAATCCTAAGTTAGTAGCTGTATGAGCTTGGACAATACCTATTGAACAATACGTTTGTTTGTGAACTTCATCAACGAGATATATTCTGATTGACTGATTTTTTTTGTATTTATCAGTGGTGGGATTCAAACTTTTTTACTACTGGTTCTGTGGGCCTGGCTTGGTGGGCGTGGCACGGCTTGGTGGGCATGGCTTAGTGGGTATGGCAGGAGAAGGATACTGTAAAATCCCCATTCCCTCCTCACTCCAGGGGAAGGATATTGTAAAATCTCCATTCCCTCCCCACTCCAGGGGAAGGATACTGTAAAATTTCCATTCCCTCCCCACTCCAGGGGAAGGATACTGCAAAATCCCCCTTCCCTCCCCACTCCAGGGGAAGGATACTGCAAAATCCCCATTCCCTCCCCACTCCAGGGGTAAGAATACTGTAAAATCTCTATTCCCTCCACACTCCAGGGGAAGGTTACTGCAAAATCCCCATTTCCTCCCGATCAGCTGGGACTCAGGAGACAGAGAATAGATGGGGCGGGGCCAGCCAGAGGTGGTATTTACCAGTTCTCCAAACTCCTCAAAATGTCCGCTACCGGTTCTCCAGAACTGGTCAGAACCTGCTGAATCCCACCTATGATCTTGCCATAAAAGAGGGGAGGGGGCCACAGAACACAGGGAGGGGACATAACAGGAACTGGAGGTGCCAATGAGAGACAATAGTTGAGGTCCAAGGGCACAACCGTGAGATCAGGAGGTAAACATCCACCAAAGAGCTGCCAAAGCCAAAGCTGTTACCAAAAGAACTAATTTGAATGCTGTTGGACACTGACCAAATGGTCAAAGGTGGGAGTAGCTGGGAAGACCTGGGAGAAGGGAACTGTAACGAATTCACAGGAAATTATTCAGATTTGGCTTTGTTTATGCTGCAACCACTTCATTAGTAAAAGCATACTTTTCTTTACAAATGGAATCTAGGCCTTTCTTTCCTAACAGCCCAGGCTGGGACACGGCTGACAGTGTGCAGAATTATGGAAACGAATTGGTTAGAACAGTCACCAAAGCTAGAACCAACATGACCTTCATACGTTTGTTCTGAGAGCCGATCCAAATTCTATATTTCGATGAATTGTTGTGCTTGGATGGGTAGATGTTCTCTTGGAAAATCATCCAGAATTTAATCTGATTTTTCTTTTTCTTTTCTATTTTTCTTTTTTTTAAAAAAGAGAGCTGAAGAATATTATTTTCAGTTCTTAGGCATCCGTAGTGCTCCTGTGTCATTCTCTCCGTATCAGCATTCCCAGCCTCTCTCTGCTACAGAAAAGATTAAATTCGTATTGATATTCCGAAGACAAAAATGTGTGGATTGCTTTTGTTCTGACGGCAGGGACAGGAGGACTAAAATCCTTCAAAATGTGAATCTATTAAGATAAAAGCTTGGAATTAACCCTCTTTTAAGCCCAGCTTGCCCAACCCAAAAAAAAAAAAAAAATGGTTCAGCAAATTAATAGCAGTCAACCCTGGATTTTGCTCTCTACATGGGCATCAAGGACATTGTTACTGCAGAGCAGATGAGGATTCGTTCCAGCAGTTCAAAACTGAGGACCAAGAGAAGATGGTTACTGGATGGAATAAGCTTGGCTGCTACTGTGCGTTAATTAATTATTTTATTGTATTTATTTATTTAGTTTGTCACTCATGTGCAAGATAACAGGAATAAGAATAAAAAATGAATAAGAACACAGGAAATGGGTGAAAATAAGTGGGGACAGTAGGACAGGGACGGTAGGAATGCTGGTGCGCTTTGTCAGCGGGCGACGCCCAGGGAAAGGGCCTTCTCTGTGGCGGGCCCAGCCCTCTGGAACGACCTTCCCCCCGAAATCAGAACAACTACGGACCTCCGCTCCTTCCGTCAAAAACTCAAGACACACTTTTTCTGCTTGGCCGACCTAGGTTAGTCTTTACCTAGGGTGTTAGGGAATTTTAGTTTATAACTTGGGGATTTTAGCGCAGGGACAACCTTATTTAATTTGTTTTTATCTATTGTATTTATTATTCTATGCATGTATATTTTTATAGTATTTTAAATTTTTCCCTGTGCACCGCTCCGAGTCCCCTTGGGGAGAGGATGCGGTATACAAAATAAATTTGACTTTGACTTTGACTTATGCATGTCCCCACTGAACTCTCAGGAATGGGGCGAGGTCAACAGTAGACAGTTTAAGATTAAAGTTATGGGGGTCTCCGACCTTGGTGACTTTATCCCATAGGTGCTTTTTCCAAGATGAAACTGGACTTTCTGGTTTTTCTTTGAAAACCGTTCACCTCATCCAAGAAGCTTCTTCAGCTCTTCAAAGAAAAACTAGAAAGAAAAACTAGAAAGTTGCCTCTTGAAAAAAGCACCTTTGGGACAATTGTGAGCTTGGATGACTGAGAATCTACATAGACACTTGGCAACTTTACAACTTGTGCATTTCAGTGTGCTAGCTGAGAAACTCTGGGAGTTGCACAAAGTTGCCAAGGTTGGAGGCCACTACTTTAGAGCAAAGAGCAGGAGGAACTATTGAGCCATGGTGGTGCAGTAGTTAGAATGCAGTATTGCAGGCTAATTCAGCTCAATGCCAGGAGTTCGATCCTCACCAGCTCAAGGTTGACTCAGCCTTCCATCATTCCGAAGTCAGTAAAATGGGGAGCCAGATTGTTGGAGGCCATATGCTGATACCACTTAGGGAAGGCTGTAAATCACAATGAAGAGATATATAAATCTGGGTTATGCTATTGCTATTGCCTTTGAGCTTTCTAAGATTAGAAGCAAGGTTCTGCTTGCTTCAACCATAGATAATTTGGAAAAGAATAAGAACAGACCAGTGGTGGGATTCAAATTTTTTTACTACTGGTTCTGTGGGCGTGGCTTGGTGGGCGTGGCGTGGCTTCATGGACGTGGCAGGGGAAGGTTACTGCAAAATCCCCATTCCCTCCTGATCAGCTGGGACTCGGGAGGCAGACAATAGATGGGGGCGGGACCAGCCAAAGGAGGTATTTACCGGTTCTCGGAACTACTCAAATAATTATATTGTATATACTATTAAATATAATAATATTTTAATCAGGGGTGGGTTGCTGCTGGTGTTACTGCTGGTTCACTTCACTTGCACGCCGGCCCCAGCGTTGTGTATGTGCAGTTGCCTGTAAATTGTTCTGTGCATGTGTGTAACATTAAAGATGACTAAAAAAACATGCCAGTGATGGCATGCACAACCAGGGAACCAGTTTGGGGGCGCGGCCAGCCTACCGTCCCTAGCGGTTCAGCGACCCTGTTGCAATTTCCTCTACCGGTTCGAACCAGTAGCAACCCACATCTGATTGTGATGCTCCTCCCTCCTTCTGCCTGTCTGTCAGGCCAGATGCTTGTGGATGTCTCCCATGGTAGGAGAACGGTTGAAGATTAGTAGGTTTTGCGTTTCCATTGCTGGTCGGACAATAACCGTTTTCTTTGTGCTCAGTGTAAAGTGCCAGACTGCCTTTCCCCAGTAACGAATTTCAATCCATTGTCTCCACCTTGAGGCTGCCTTGAAGAGCACATGGCAGAAAATGAAGAGAAGGACCAGGGGAGACATGATAGCAGTGTTCCGATATCTCAGAGGGTGCCACAAAGAAGAGGGAGTCAAACTTTTCTCCAAGGCACCTGGGGGCAGGACAAGGAGCAATGGGTGGAAACTAACCAAGGAGAGAAGCAACTTAGAACTAAGGAGAAATTTCCTGACAGTTAGAAGAATTAACCTCTGGAACAGCTTGCCTCCAGAAGTTGTGAATGCCCCAACCCTGGAAGTCTTTAAAAAGATGTTAGATAGCCATTTGTCTGAAATGGTATAAGGTTCCCGCCCATGCAGGGGGTTGGACTAGAAGACCTCCAAGGTCCCTTCCAACTCTGCTATTGTATTGTAAAATACCGCACTTCGTTCTGAAACCTTCTCCCTTCTGCTTTCTCGGCTTTTGCATCTTCTCGTCTAATCCCCCAAGCTACCAGATCTATCTATAGCAGTCAGGGCAAGCGTTTGGGCTCTTCTGTCTCCAGGAAGCACAGGGACAGGCTGAAGAAACACAATCTGCCTTGCCTCCCACAATTCGCCTTTGCAGCAGGCAAAGATCAATAAATGCAGTAGTGTATTGTTGTGGTCCGTTGGTGGCCTGTGGAGCTGGCAGCCGAGTCGGACAGTGAGGAGGTTGGGGAGGAAGATGGGCCAGTCCTGGAGTCTGGGAATGGCTCGGATGAGGGCTCTGCATCGGAGGCAGAGAGGGGGCCAGGGCCATCTGGGAGTTATGTGCTGCCTCTGGAGCCTCCAGAGTCTGACAGCAGCGAGGCAGAGGAAAAGGCTCCCCCTGTTCCCAGTGCGCTATATACCGCTTCATAGTGCTTTTATAGCCCTCTCTAAGCGGTTTACAGAATCAGCCTATTTGCCCCCAACAATCTGCGTCCTCATTGGACCCACCTCGGAAGGATGGAAGGCTGAATCAACCTTGAGCCTGGGGAGACTCAAACTGACAAATTGCAGGCAGCCGGCAGGCAGCAGAAGTAGCCTGCAGTACTGCACTCTCACCACTGCGCCACCAATAGTTCTCTACTTTCTTTGCTCGAAAGTAGCGGCCTCCAACCTTGGCAATTTTGTGCGACAAGAGATCCGCTTTTCCTTCTTTTTGACTGGCCGATTTGCTTTAGGACAGTCTGGAGAGCAAGGGAAGGAATCTCCTGCCCTTCCTAACCCTGACTCGCTTCGGACAAAAGTGGGAGGACAAAAGCCACGTCCTTGAACCACCTGCCCTGCCTTGGCATTTCCTAAAACCCAAGATGGCGATTGCTCTTGAAAGCCAAACATTCATTCCAATGAGCTTCCCCAATTCCGATGCTGACCAAACTGCTGGAGATGAACTTTTGGCTAAACTGTAGATTGGTTTGTCCCATAATTGTTCCTTAAGAAAGTGTTGTATTTTTGTTATCTTTCTACAAGTGCAGGGAACCAACCTTACTGTTGATAGAATAGAACAGAATAGAATAGGAATAGGAACAGGAACATAACAGAGCAGAGCAGAGTAGAATTAGAAAGAAATAGAATTAAAATTAGAATAGAATAGAATGGAATGGAATGGAAGGGAATAGAATAGAATAGAATAAATGGAATGGAATGGAATAGCATAGCATAGCATGGAATGGAAGGGAATAGAATAGAATAGAATAGGAACAGGAACATAACAGAGCAGAGCAGAGTAGAATTAGAAAGAAATAGAATTAAAATTAGAATAGAATAGAATGGAATGGAATGGAATGGAATAGAATAGAATAAATGGAATGGAATGGAATAGCATAGCATAGCATGGAATGGAAGGGAATAGAATAGAATAGAATAGGAACAGGAACATAACAGAGCAGAGCAGAGTAGAATTAGAAAGAAATAGAATTAAAATTAGAATAGAATAGAATAGAATGGAAGGGAATGGAATAGAATAGAATAAATGGAATGGAATAGCATAGCATAGCATAGCATAGCATGGAATGGAAGGGAATAGAATAGAATAGGAATAGGAACAGGAACATAACAGAGCAGAGCAGAGCAGAGCAGAATTAGAAAGAAATAGAATTAAAATTAGAATAGAATAGAATAGAATGGAATGGAAGGGAATAGAATAGAATAAATGGAATGGAATAGCATAGCATAGCATAGCATGGAATGGAATGGAAGGGAATAGAATAAAATAGAATAGAATAGGAATAGGAACAGGAACATAACAGAGCAGAGCAGTGTAGAATTAGAAAGAAATAGAATTAAAATTAGAATAGAATAGAATAGAATAGAATGGAATGGAATGGAAGGGAATAGAATAGAATAGAATAAATGGAATGGAATAGCATAGCATAGCATGGAATGGAAGGGAATAGAATAGAATAGAATGGAATGGAATGGAATAGAATAGAATAGAATAGAATTCTTTATTGGCCAAGTGTGATTGGACACACAAGGAATTGGTCTTTGGTGAAGATGCTCTCAGTGTTCATAACAGACAAGATACATTCATCAAGAATCCTAAGGTGCCACACTTAATGAGAGTCACAGGGTACAAATAAGCAGTCAGGAAAGAATCAACAACAATATAAATCGTAACAATACGAGCAACAAAGTTCCTGCAGTCATAAGTGGGAGGAGATGGATGAGAAGAATGATGAGAAGACTAATAGTAATAGTCATGCAGCCTTAGTGAATGGCTTGATAGTGGTGAGGGAATTATTTGTTTAGCAGAGTGATGGCCGTCGGGGGGGAAACTGCCCTTGTGCCTAGTTGTTCTGGTGTGCAGTGCTCTATAGCGTCATTTTGAGGGTAGAAGTTGGAACAATTGATGTCCAGGATGCGAGGGGTCTGTAAACATTTTCACGGCCCTCTTTTTGACTCCTGCCGTGTAAAGGTCCTCAATGGAAGGCAGGTTGGTCGCCATTGTTTTTTCTGCAGTGGCTATTTTTGACGGCTATGGCATTCGTTAACAATATTAATTATTAGTAAAGACTGTGAACAAGTTAGAAAGATTTGCAAATGCAGAGCATTGTGATTAAATTTCATTGCACTTCGTTTTAAGTGAGGACCTTACGGACGTTGGCTTAATCACCCCAAAACAAAGCCAAATTATGTGGTTGCAAAGCAAAGCATTCTAGCAGTTGTTCTAGCAGGAAACGAAATCCTGCTTCAAGAGCCTGTTTAACTCGGTTTTTAAACCGAGTTAACAAGGCCTATGATGCCCTATTAATGTTAGTAAGGTTTTAACAATAAAGAATAACAACCTTAAAATGGCATTTAAAAAGTTTTTCTTTTGCTAACTGCTATACCTGCTTTGATCATGTGGTGGCGCTGTTTCCTATCCCTTAGCATTAGAGTCGAGGCCATCGTAGCCCTTTTAAACTCAGTTTTATGGCTTTTGAAGCAGGATTCTTTCTTCTGTGCCCGTTGTGCGGTTCCCGGGACTTCTGTTGCACTATTAGTATTAATACCGTAAAAAGGCATTTAATAATAAAGATATAACTATTTTTAAGTGCCATTTTTTGCGGCTGCTATACTTGCTTGGACCACAGGATGGCACTGTTCGTCTTTTGACGCGGGATTCCTCCTCCTGTGTCTATGTTAATATTCATAAGGCGTTTAATAATAACGAGGCAGAATAATCTTAAAATCCTACCATGCCGAGAAGGTTGCCGCGAAAGGAAGCTGGAAGGGGACGCCGACAAAGGGCAGAGAGGCTCCATTTGCACCCATGCATACACCTAGGTCAGGCTCCATTTGCACGTGCGCACACAAACCCAGGTCAGGCTCCATTTGCACGTGCGCACACAAACCCAGGTCAGGCTCCATTGCATGTGCGCACACAAACCCAGGTCAGGCTCCATTTGCACGTGCACACACAAACCCAGGTCAGGCTCCATTTGCACATGCACACACAAACCCAGGTCAGGCTCCATTGCATGTGCGCACACAAACCCAGGTCAGGCTCCATTGCATGTGCGCACACAAACCCAGGTCAGGCTCCATTTGCACTTGCACAAATCCAGATCAGGCTATATTGGCTCGTGCACAAACCCAGGTCAAGTTTCAATTGCATGTGCTTGCACACCCAGGTCAGGCTGCATTCGCACATGCACATACACCCAGGTAATACTTTACAGACCAATTTTCTTTTAATGTGAGGCTGTCCTTTATGTCTTTCTTAAAATTCTACCCAACAAAGCTGCCTCTTCTTCAAAGGGAAAATACATGCCAGGCATCCCTCCCCCCTCCCCCTTCGGATAGGTCCCTGTCAGGTCCAAATGACACCTGGGGATTCCTCCAGGTATCTCTTTTACCCCTATAGACACAAGTCTTGCCAGACTGAGATTCCCCACTATCTGCATCTCCTGTATGCTCTGGGCACTATTAGGGAGGAACAATCTTCAACCTCTTTCTCTGCCTGAAGAAAATAAAAAAGCCAGCCCGAAATCAACTCTGAAAAGATTTGGAAACCGCTGCTCCAAATTTTGTTTCTAGTTGGTGATAGTTTGGGCAATACTAAAACATTCTCATTCTTGTTATTAATTTATTTAAGATATGTTCTGGCCCCATTCCTATGATTATAAATCGCAAGTAATTACTGGCACGAAACGAGTACCAAATCATGTATTTCATTGTAATTTTTACAATGACAATAAAGATTATTATTATTATTAGTTGTGAAGTTGTGTCTGACCCATGTGACAACATTCCTCCAAGCCTTCCTGTCCTCTCCCATCCTCTGGAACTCATTCAAACTCACACCTACTGCTTCGGTGAAGCAGAAGCTGGGATAGGTAGCAGGAGCTCGCTCCGTTACACAGCACTAGGGATTTGAACTGCTCAACGACCGACCTTTCTGATCGACAAGCTCAGCGTCTTAAGCCACTGAGCCACCCTGTCGCCCTCCTATAAGGTTGTTCTAAACTTAATTTGTTTTTATCACTTTTATTGGTGACTCAGCTAATGTTAGCATTTTCTTATAAAGAACACCCCAAGAATTAATTTCTCCCCATCTACATAGATAAAGTCTTCCATAAGATCTTGGGTCTGTCGCCAAATTGAGCTGGCGACCTGGACTGAGCACCAGAAACGGAGATGAATGCCTAAGAAGATCCCTCTCTGATCCTGCAGTCTGCCCGTTGTGTTTCGTTTCCCTTTCATTCTGCTCTTGAAAAGGTTTGGTTCTGTTTCCATTGTGAATCCATTTCCAAAATGAATGGCTCAAGAAGCCTTGAGCATCTTCGGGTCGTGGGTTCAACCTGGGCGTTGGGCGAAGGCCCAGGATTCCTTTGGTTGGCATGGTGGCCTTCCAGCTCTTGAAATCTGGATGGGAATCGGGTTCTGATCAAGTATCCCAACAACTGCACAATGAAGATGAGAACCAGTCCACAATGGTGCCATCTCGACACTCCTAAACTAATGTCTCATTAAAATCCTTCCTGTATTCTCATTGCCACCCTCCCCATGCCCACCTTCTCCGCAATGCCAGTAATCCTAGGGCAGGGATGGCCCATAATGCAATGTGTGTGTGACCCCCCCTCCTAGGACAAAAAAGGAGCCGCGGGGGATGTACTGACCCCGCTCCCGTGCTCCCCACCCGCCATGTGTGCATACACACGCACAGACCGACCAGCGCATGCATGTGCCTCTCCCACATGCACACTGCCTCCCACGCATGCGCGGCACACCTAAAACCAGCTGGCTGTGGGAAGGCGCGTGCTCATGCGCAGTGAAGCTGAGCTGGGGACACGGCTTGCGTGCCCCGAGAGGTTTGCCATCATGGTCCTAGGGCCGTGATGGCGAACCTATGGCTGTCATGGACACGCCTCCCGCCAGCCAGCTGGTCTTTTTGGTATCTATCATACATGCGCAGGAGGCAGGGTATATGTGGGCGGTGCATGCACAGGGGCGCTCGCATTGCATTTGAGGGGTTCGCACGCATGCAACCCCCCCCCCCCCCTGCACCAACCTGGAAGCCAAAGCAAGGCATGGTGGCAGCACATGAGCTTCCCCACCCTGGGCCCCGCTTTGGGCCTGGAAGACCTCCTGCACCAACCTGGAAGCCAAAACTGGGTAGAGGGTTCATGCGCAGGGTGTGTGTGCTCACATTGTATTTGGGGGGTTCGGGCATGGGCTTTGGGCAGTCGGCACCAAAAAGGTTAACCATCCCTGCCCTAGGGATTGCAATCCGAACACTGGTGGAGAGTTCCTAGTTTAGGAAACAAATATGATCCCTAAACTCCGATTCTTCCTCTTGTTTAGTTCATCATCCTTGGTCTTTTCGGTGGAAAGTCCTATTTTGGTTGAGTTAACCAGTTGTTCTTCTGAAAGAAGAACTGCTGAGGCATGAAAGGAGTTCAAAGCAAGGAAATCCCACAAGCCATGGTGTGAAACCTGTTTCAAAGGAATGCTGGTGGCCCTGCCCTCTTGGAGACCCTTCTCTGTGCCTGATGCTTCTCCCCAGCCGGGTGTCATGTTCAACAGGCAGAAACTGTCCTTGGCTAATCTCACGGAAGGGTGACTTGCCTGAAGAATGAAAGCCTGCAGGAGATCCAGGCCTCAGGTTGCACTGTAGCATCAGATAAGAAATAAGCTGATGGTAAGATGGATGGAAACTGTTGACCAGAGGATTTTTGACAGAGTATCCAATCCGGATTTATTTACTTATTTATTTATCCAATTTATTGACTGCCCATAACTCTGGGGGGACTCTATCTGAGGTTCTGTCCTATCCTTCAGGGAATAAGGGTGTAAGGATCTGGGAATCGGGTGAAATTCAGCAGGTTCTGACCAGTTCTGGAGAACCGGTAGAGGAAATTTTGAGTAGTTTGGAGAAGTGGCAAATACCACCTCTGGCTGGCCGCGCCCCCATCTATTCTCTGCCTCCCGAGTCCCAGCTGATCGGGAGGGAATGGGGATTTTACAGCATCCTTCCCCTGGAGTGGGGAAGGAATGGGGATTTTGCAGTATCCTTCCCCTGGAGTTGGAGGGAAGGAGGATTTTGCAGTATCCTTCCCCTGCCATGCCCACCGAGCCACGCCCACAGAACCGGTAGTAAAACAACATGTGAATTTCACCACTGCTGGGAATCCATCTGAGACTTGGGATACCGGAAACCTTAAAATGTGGAGTGGATATCATAGGCAGAAGGATTTGCGAGTAAAATTTCTTGGTGAATTTCGGGGAAATTATTTGCTGAATCCTATTCGGGGGCATTTTCACTACTGCCTGGCTTAAAAAACTCCCAAGGCCTCTTCCGTTCTTCGCTAGAGGTCGTGCTTTTGACTCCGCATCAGTTTGAAGCTTTCATCCAATATCGACCGCTTGTTGCGTCTCAACCTCTTTTGTCTCTTGAGGTGAACGATCACACCCAGAAGAACCGTGGCCGTGATGAAGAGCACCACCCCAGCAACGGCCAGAGTCACCACGGCTGCTTCTACATGTCCCTGGTCTAGCCTTGAGCCAAACAAAACGATGTCACGGGAGATTGTCTCTTCAGGAGCTTCCACGCGGTCCTCTTCAGAAGGTAGCACCGGTGTCTCTCCGGAAGTTTCTGTGGGAAGTCAAACAAATTATGGAACAGTCAAACTGCGGGCCAAGAGGAATTCAATAACCTAAGCCAGGGATGGCGCACCTTTTTTTGGCTCTCGGGCCAAAAGTGGGGCGGGAGGGGGAGCACAGGGGGTGGGGTCATGCATGGGCGTGCCACACCCATAATGCTATGCGCACAACCAGCGCTCCCCGCATTTTTGTGGTGCTGTTTTCGCCCTCCAGGGCTCCAGAGGCTTTATAGAAGCCCGGGGAGGGCGAAAACAGTCACCCCACTCCAGAGGCCCTCCGGAGAGGAAAAATCAACCCTACGGGCAAACTGGAAGTTCGGGAAAGGACTTCCGGTTTGCTCGTAGGGCCGCTTTTAGCCCTCCGGAGCCTTCAGGGGCCTCTAGGAGGGCTAAAACCGACCCTACGAGCAACCCAGAAGTCACTTCCAGTTTGCTCATAGCGTCATTTTTTGCCCTCCGGAGCCCTCAGGGAAGCCTCCTGAGGGCTCCTGAATGTTCCGGAGGGCTAAAATCGTCCCTACGAGCAAACCGGAAGTCCGTTCCTGAACTTCCGGTTTGCCCGTAGGGCCGGTGTTTCACACTGGAGGGTGAAAAATGGCTTCAAAGGCCAGCTGACAGGGCAGCGTCTCGCGTGCCCTGACAAATGGCTCCGCGTGCCACCTGTGGCACGGGGGCCATAGGTTCGCCGTCACGGACCTAAGCCATTGAAAACTGGAAAATAGCAGCGATAATCGTGTAATAGCGGTAACTCAAGTAAATAAAAAAACAACAACTCTCTACGGTTGGAAAACTAAATGAGGAACAGGGCTGAACTGGACATCCTGTGAAATCATTTAGAATTGAGGATTGAGTCAAGCTGACCGAACAGAATCTCTTCCAATTGTGTCATTCTGGTGTCAACTCCCCCATGTTGTCATGGTAGGAAGGGGGAGGCGGGGAGAGTACATTCCACACATACTGTCGGCTGGTCGGATCTCAGATTACTGCAGCTGGCTTGGGAGGGGTGCATCTTACAGGGGAATGTGATCTATGACACAGACCGAGGGGAGGGAAGGCACAGGAGTAAAATTCAGAAGAAAAATCAAACCAAGCACAGGCTTGACTGCAAACAGATATTGCCCAATGGATCACCGAATAAATTACTGGTTTTGTACTAAAACCTTGGGCTCGATTATTATGAATTATTTAGGGCATCGTTAGGAAATTTGACACCTGGATTCATAATTTACACTAGCCCCTGGTTTTCCTGAAATTGGCAAGCCAAAGGCAAGGACTGAGCTGGCTTGTTTGTATAGGATTCAAGAACAGCATGGTTGAGCATGATGTTTAACTGCAATTCAGGCAAAATGCCATAGCGACGTCTAAGCAGTTTCACCTAAACCACAGCCTGAAATCTGAAAACCATGGGTAAAAGGCAACCTTGCCAGCATATGCTGTGATTAAATAAGGGTTCGCCAGTTAATATTCAGAAGAGAATTTCCAGAAGATAGAGGAAAATTGCTGGAGGTTGTGCCATGCTGGAGTCCTGATTTGTAAGAGATTAGCAATATTTCAGGATGATTCCAGAGGGTGGCTATTTGGGACCACAGGACAAGAACAACGGAAGAGAGAAAAAGATTTCTAACTTGGAATATCGCTATCAATCATGATCTCTGAAAGAGATAAAACAGAATAACAGAGTTGGAAGGGACCTTGGAGGTCTTCTAGTCCACCCCCCTGCCTAGGCAGGAAACCCTAAGCCACTTCAGACAAATGAATATCCAACATCTTCTTTAAAACGTCCAAAGTTGGAGCATTCACAACTTCTGGAGGCAAGTCGTTCCACTGATTCATTGTTCTCACTGTCAGGAAATTTCTCTTTAGTTCTAGGCAAGGATGGGATTTAGCCGGTTCGGATGAACCAGGTGCTAATTTTACATCTGGTTCGCTGAACCGGTACTTGCAAGGACTGCCCACCCCTCCCCATCCCCTCCCCCTCCCCAGGAGTCTCCACATGGCCCGTTTTGGATGCCAGATAAGTGCAGGATCCATGCAGAGGCTCTGGGAAGGTGAAATACGGCCTCCGGAGGGCCTCTGGAGCCTGGGGGAGGTCATTTTCGCCCTCCTGGAGGCTCGAGGAAATGGGAAGGGCGAGAATGCCACCCCTTGCTGTGGGTCAGGAAGCTGAGTAGGCCACACCCGCCATGGCCATGCCCACCCAGCAACCAGGCAGAGAACCAGCTGCTTTAATTTTTGAATCCCACTCTTGGTTCTAGGTTGCTTCTCTCCTTGATTAGTTTGCACCCATTGCTTCTTCTCCTACCCTCAGGTGCCTTGGAGAATAGCTTGACTCCTTCTTTGTGGCAACCCCTGAGATATTGGAAGACTGCTATCCTGTCTCCCCTGGTCCTTCTTTTCATTAAAGGTATCTGAAAAGAAATATGGAAAGACAAACACGGTACCTGCAATTTTGAATACATGGTGCCTGCAATGTTCTGCACCTGAAAAGAAAAACGTTGCAGGATCAGGACAGTTTTGAGAAGCCCAGAGGGAGATGGAGGACACCCAAAGCAGCACAAGGGATCCATTCGTGGAATCCAGCTTTTACAAAGAGAAGACCACCCCGACCTCCTTTTTCCTTAGCATGACGATGTTCAGCCCTCTTTCAGGCCAAGAGACCGATGTGCCCATCCCCAGAGCTCCTTTGTGCTGCTGGATCAGCGACCACGTTTGAGGCTTTGAATGGCTTCTGACTGAATCGAATACTGGGCTGGACCTGGACTGGACTGGGATAGAGAAGCCCAGACCCTGATTCCCAATTATCTACATTCTTCTCGGTTCACAGCTCACCCCTAAGCAAGCACATCTGCTCCACCATTAGCTTTTCTGGTCCTTCCAGCTGCTGCTCTCTACTGATCCATCGCTTATCCTGAAGCTTTCCTACCATAAGACAGGGTCTTATTTTCTTTTGGCCCCCGAAATAAGCGCCTGGCCTTATTTTCAGGGAGGTCTTATTATGTTTGAGGTGCAGGAGGCCCCTTAACCTCAGCCTGTGGATCAGCTGATCCAGAGAGGGACAGAAGTTCTGCCTCTGTTTCTGGCACACTTTTGCCAGCCCGAGCGTCGCTGGGCCTGCCACTGTTTTTGTGGCCGCCACTAAGCGAAGGGGCGCAGTAGCTAGGGTTTGTGGGAGCGTCCTCTGCGAGGCCATACCATGTGGATGGCAGGCGCGGGTGGGGCATGTCCCCCCCCTTCACCCCCAGGAAATGCTGGGGACCAGCTGCGCATGCGGATAAATATTTTAAGGGAGAGCTTATTTTTGGGGGGAGGGCTTATTTTAGCACATGTCCTCAAAAGCCCGATTGGGCTTATTATCCAGGGAGGTCTTATTTCCAGGGAAACAGGGAAGTTCTGGAATTTCGTCCTTGGTTTCCAAGGGGCTTGGATGTGCCTTGGAGCCACTGAATGATTTCTGATGGGCACAGCTCCCCAAATAGATTGAGCCCCACTTGCACCGCCAGCTTTCTTCTTACCTTGGATTGTGAAAAGCGTCTCCATGCCAGCATGGATGTGGTCAGCCACGTGGCAATGAAGAAGCCAGGTGCCAGGGTTGCCAACCTGCATCTCCACCATCTCAAAGGTCCCAGGGAAGAGATCCACCACGTCAGCCCGGTAACCCTTGCCATTCTGACACACAAAATGGAAGGACAATGAGTGAAAACGTAGAACAGGGGTGATGGCCAATATTTAGCTACTACCAATTCCATGGCCAGAGAGTTGAGCGTTTTATAAGTTTGCTCAACTTAGTTGACTTGGGGAGACCCGGGGAGAGGAAAGAAACTAATCAGCCAACTTGGGACACACAAACTAACTAAATGCAAGACAGGAGCCCCCTGTTGTGGCCCGCCAGCGGCCAACAGAGCTGGCAGCAGATTCAGGCAGTGAGGAGGCTGGGGAGGAACGTGGGCCACTCCTGGAGTCTGGGGAAGGCTCGGACGAGGGCTCTGTCTCGGAGGCAGAGAGGAGGCCAGCACCATCTGGGAGTTATTTGTTGCCTCCAGACTCTGACATCAGAGAGGCAGAAGAACAGCAGGAGCCTGTTCCTAGTATGTGCATACGCAGAACTGTCAGAAGGCAAGAACAACTAAGAAAGCAGGGTCGACTTGGGAGTAAGGGTCAGAGATGTTTGGCCCCTCCCATAAGACATAAAGGAGGAGCTTTTGCAGGAAGCAATTAGTTCATCTGGTCGGTTCAAGCTCTGAAAAGTTCTGTTTTGACTCTGTGCTTAGTTTGGCCTTGCTCTGCATTTGGCAATTAGGTCTCTGGCAGCATTCCAAGGGAGATAAGGTGGGTGTTTATCAACATTCCCCTGAAAGACTGTGGCAACTCGAGCAGACATCTGTCGGAATCTTCCCAGACTGTTTGTGAAGCCTTGTGGACTGTGAATGACCATAATTTCCAGCCATACAAATAAAAGAGGGTTTTGGGGACTAAAGATTGTGATTTATGCTTTCTCCGGAAGCCTAGGACAGAACACCCCCAGCCTCTTTCTTTATATTTCTTCTTTAAGGGAGGTGGGTGGGTGGGGGGAATCCTCTGCATCAGTCTGGGGAAGAGTCTCACCCGGTAGATGAATGTCTCTGCATGGAAGTGAACGGTGTGCACGTCAATCTCCTGGCCCATTCCCAGCAGATACCAGTTCACCCAGTCTCCTTCACACATCTCCAGCCCGGGCAAGTTTGCATATACTCTACCATTGATTGCTGAGGAAAGAAGAGATCTCTGATGAATAATGGCAGGACTTTTAATCTCGTGAAGAACCACTCACCCTTCCAAAAGCGAGCCTTTGCGTTTCTCCTCAGTTTCAGATCAGTTTTGTCTCTGCAAAACTGTCTGCCATTCTTCTCCTTGCCTCTGAATCGATCACACCCATCACAAACAATGGGGTGAGCCTACACTCTGCTCAGAGTTTGTTGCATTAAATTCAAATCCAGAAAGCCCACACAGATAACTGATGCAGCAGGACTCATTAGCTTCTTTATATACAAAAGAATAGATGAATAAATGTACAATACCAACAGGTGGTTCTTCCAGGAAACACAAGGCAGGAGAGTCACAGGCGAACACAGGCAGTTAGCTTCGCTTCAGCAGACAAGCCCAGATAGACTGCTAGTTTACTTCTCAGAGCAGCAGACTGCTTAAGTTTCTGTTTCAATCCTCTGCACAGACTCAGATCTGTTTAAGTTCTCATTTGCTGGCTTAGTTGCTATGTCTATTCATTGGCTGACTTTGTTCCCATGTCTCTCCCAGTCATGAATATTTTAACAAATTTCCACCCCAATGGAGGACTCTGAACCGCACTTCACTGAAACGTTTTGGAGTTTTGACTTCTTTTCTGCCTCGTTCTCTGTCATATCTTTCTTGATGAAGAATTCAGAGACTATCTTAAATGATACAGACCAAAAAATATATATACAAGTAATCTTCAACTTATGACGATGCATGGCAGGGATCCAACGACCAGCTGGCTGGCAGGCGGTGCACGCACATGCACGGTGGAGCTGAACTAGGGTGACGGCTCGCGTGCCCACAGAGGGTACTGTGTGCCACATGTGGCATGCGTGCCATAGGTTCACCATCACGGTACTAGGGTAATGAAATATCTGCAATAAATAACCAGGCTGAGAGAACAATAAGGAGTCCACAGTTCAACCCTGAACTACAGATATTTTCTTCTATTGAAAATGATTTTTTTATGACAAAACCTCCATCTAATGAGCTCTTCCTAAGGAAATGAAAGTTGTATCCATACCGGCACTCCAGAAATCTCCCACCACTCTCAAGCACAATGTACAAGTGGAACAATCCATTTTTTTTAAAAGAAATGTCTTGTTTTCCGGAAAGAGAGTCAAATGACTTTTTGCAACATGCAAAGGCATCATCGGTCCTAATACAAAAAGGATAAGAGATCTACAAACCGTGCATTTTGTTGCTTTCCATAAATTCTTCGTCCTGCTGGTGGGAACTGTTCCAATCCCCTTGGGTGTAAATCTTCACGTTCTCCTCAAGGTACCAAGACTGATTTTCATCGAAAACCAAAAAGAGGAGGGCGAATTCCTTGCTCACACCTTTTCTCCTCCCGTTAGAGTCCAGAGTCCCTTTACGGCAAACTTTCAGGGGCCCAACAAGGCCACTGTACAGATCCTGCCAGAAAAGGAATTTGAATTTTGAATTTGAATTTATTCGCATTTATATACCACCTTATCTCCCTTGTGGGACTCAGGGCGGTGCACAGCGGAGACAGCAAAAACTCTTTGTGTACATTTGCTAGAACTCTACAAACTTTTCATTAACAGACCAGCGCAGAGCACATCCAGCTGCATCGGACAAGGCCTTAAACCAGTGGTTCCCACCCTATCAGGGTTCCAAATAGCATCCAAGAGTAAATCAGAGTCCAAGGCAAAGTATTGCTCAAAGTTCCAATTGATGAAGAGAGCCATGTTGGCACATCTGGGAAAACCCGAATCTGAAAGGTTCCCGGTTTTCCCCACCCAGTTGAAAGTTCAAGATCTTGCCCCCACAGCCACAAGTCCATCCCATGGTCCAATCTCCCACTGCCATGCTGGCAGCTTCCACCCATTTAGTTCCAGTCAGAGACAAAGGATGACCTTGGATTCTAGAAAGGAATGTTGTTATGGCTACGTCACATTCTACTCCTTACAATTCCCCACTAATGAAAAGTACAATAGAATAGAATATTAGTGTGGCAGGGCAAAGATCCCAAGAGGAATTGGCTGCAGGCCTGACACCACCTTTTTTTGGCCAGGCCCCTCCTAAGCATCTCTAAAATTCTGATGCCCCCCCTCTCCCCATGTGACACATAATTCTTACTTTACTCAAAAAGTGAACTCTACTCATGCGGAGGAAGCCTAAAAGGACATTAACTTTGGTGTGGGCTTCAGCCATTGCTAGTCTCCACCTTGACCACTAACGTTTCCTTGGGCAGCTCCATCCCACCTTGGGAGAGGACATCATCAACGAAGGAACCGGAAAACACACACCTTGACACGATCCACCGTAGAATAGTAGATCCAACTCACACAGGCTGAATCGTTTGGTCCTGGACCAGATCTTTCAGGAACATCCCATTGATAGGTTACAATTCCTCCTAGGGGAGAGAAATGTCAACACTTTTGCTAGGAACTTTAGCGACATGGGATTTTGTGCATTTGAAAATCCAGGCCTTCAGATATAAAGGCAGATTGTAGGCTCTCCCTGGTGTTCCTGAGGCAGCCCTCCTCATGAACACCAAGCTACAAAAGAGAGCACAAGCAATGAGAAAACCAACATGTTCATCAGCAGACCTAAGTTACTATATGGAGACTTAAGTTACTACAGGGCATCGGCTAATATCCAAGACCACCTTTGCCCAATCATTGTTGATTCAACACTACCTTTACTGGAACAATAGTCTGCCTGTGTTCTTCTTTGATCTGTGCTAATGTTCACAAACCAAATTTATATTTTACTAAGATTATTAGCTTAAATGCTTCGACCAGCACAGCGCTACCTAGTTGACGGGTTAAGAATATTGCTCTCTGCTATATTGTGCAACTAAAATCTATTTGATCGGAGCGTGTGGGTTTTTCTTAGACAATAATGTTCTTTTTAGCTGTTGCTCAAAAACCACGGTTTGGGTTCTATTCCGTATTTATTTCAATATAAACGTATTGAAATACTTCTGCATTTTTAGGACAGCATTGAAAATTCCCAGGGAAGGTTGTCCTCATTTTAGGGCAGATGATGCAGTTGTGGACTTTTTCGTACACAGACACACGAACCCTATATATGTAAATGAAGGAACAAAACTCAGGCGTATCGGTTGCCAAGGAAATGCCTGTAAGACTCACCAGGCATTGCCGTGTTCGAGTCCCTGTGGTTCTTTTCCAGGACTCCATGGGCATGGATGGAGTAAGGCCGCGTGGCGTTGTTCCTAAAAACGATGTTCAGCACATCTCCCACTTCTGCCCAAATAAAGGGACCTGGAGACAGGAAGGATAAAGCAAAAGAAGAGTGGCTGGGGGTTTGCAAAAATTCAAGGGGGGGGGGGTCCTCTGGTGGACAGCAATGAGTAGCCCCCTCCAAGCAGCTTCATAGCCCCCTTCAATTCAATTCAATTGCGCCCCTTACTGGACTGGGCTACCCTTCGCACAGTCACTCAGGCACTCGTGACATCCCGACTCGACTACTGCAATGCTCTCTACATGGGGCTTCCCTTGAGGTGCACTCGAAAGCTACAGTTAGTACAGAATGCAGCCACGCGGGTGATTACGGGAGCCTCTAGATGCTCCCATATAACACCGATCCTGCGCGAGCTGCACTGGCTTCCTGTGGTCTTTCGGGTGCGCTTCAAGGTTTTGACGACCATCTTCAAAGCGCTCCATGGCTCGGGGCCTAGTTATATGCGAGACCGCCTCCTGCCCCATACATCCCTCAGACCGATACGCTCCCACAGAGAGGGCCTTCTCAGGGTGCCGTCGGCCGGACAATGCCGACTGGCGACACCCAGGGGAAGGGCCTTCTCTGTGGCGGGCCCTGCCCTATGGAACGACCTACCCCCTGAACTCCGTACCATCACTGACCTCCGCCTCTTCCGCCAGTGTTTAAAAACACACCTTTTTCATCAAGCCGGCCTAACATAACCTCCGCTGGGACTAATGTAGTTTTAATTGGGGATTTTAATTGGTTTTAGCACAGGGTTGATATTTAATAGGTTTTTAAAAAAAATTGTATTATTTTGTATGTATTTTAAATTCCTGTGCGCCGCCCTGGGTCCTTCTGGAGAAGGGCGGGATATAAATCAATCAAATAAATAAATAAATAAATAAATAGAACAACATGACCACTTGGCATCCGAGGGAAGGAGCCAGCGCTTTGCTTAGCTCCGCTGGACCCCATGGCTCCCTGGCCAGCTCAAGGCATCGGCATGCTCTCCAAAGCACCTGAAGGCAGCGCAAGAAGCAAGAGATGGGAGTTTGCTAGAGGAAGACTCAACCGGAAATTAAGGAGAAGCTAGGGAGAACGATGAATCAATGGAACAATTTGCTTCTCAAGTGTTGTTGAGGTTTTCGAGAAAAGATTGGGCAACCCTTGGTCCAGGATGGCATAAGGACTCCTGTTTAGGGCAGAGGGTTGGATTAGAAGACCTTCAAGGTCCCT
Source organism: Rhabdophis nuchalis (assembly GCA_039707465.1). NCBI lineage: Eukaryota > Metazoa > Chordata > Lepidosauria > Squamata > Natricidae > Rhabdophis > Rhabdophis nuchalis. The sequence goes on along the minus strand of CM077657.1, from coordinate 7,824,758 downwards.
TGCAGACCACCTAGGGCAGGGGTCTCCAACCTTTGCAACTTTAAGTCTGAAGGACTTCAGCTCCCAGAATTCTCCAGCCAGCTGGCTGGAGAATTCTGGGAGCTGAAGTCCTTCAGAGTTAAAGTTGCAAAGGTTGGAGACCCCTGACCTAGGGCACTAGCCTTCCCAGGCTTTGACGAGCTGTGCTAGAGAATCCAGAAAGACCTGTTATCCATCACACTTCCCCAAAGCTTGTAGGGACGTCTCCAAAGGAGGTGATGTGCTGACCAAAAATTGTTTTAAGGACACTTCTCTGCCCACTCCGACATGTTAAATTTTTCCCAGGCATGAGGCCAATGCAGAAGCTCTTGGGGTTTTGGAAAGGTTGGGGAGGGGGGGTGGCGGGGAATAACAATACACGAGCACACAATATATATAAACTCAAGGCAAACTTAAAAAATAAGTCTAATAATTTGAACATTCTGTAGGCAATTATGGTCATTGACTTACCTCCTTGCAGCAAACAGCCTGTTCAATTTAACGTGATTAGAAGGGGGAAAAAAGTCTGCCTCTGCCTCCCAGCAATTTGCCTCCTTGCAGCAAACAGCCTGTTTAACTTTCAGTTTCAGTTTCAGCAGGGGCCTCTTCCCGATGATCAGCTGTTTCAGGCTGCAGGGATTGCCATAGCCCAGGGATGTCCAAACTTGGGAACTTTAAGACTTGTGGACTTCAACTCCCAGAATTCTGGGAGTTGAAGTCCACAAGTCTTAAAGTTCCCAAGTTTGGACATCCCTGCCATAGCCTATTGCCACCTTTGCAAGCTCCATTTCCCCCATTTGCTGCAAGGAGGTAAATTGCTGGGAGGCAGAGGCCAAGGGGTGGGGATCGGTGGGTGGGCGACATTTGGTGTATAAGACGCACCCAAATTTTCAACCCCTTTGGGGTGGGTGGGTGCGTCTTATACTCCGAAAAATACAGTAATGCCAGAAAGAGTTTAAAATTCTACCAGCTGGAATGGAAGTCCCACCCGTAAGTTTCAATGGGCTACCTAATATCCCCAGATGTTGCTCAGCATCTGTTCTTGTCTTCGGGGTCTTGAATGTCCCATCTGTATATTCCCTATAAACAGCTTTCTTGTAGCGGGAGCCCAGTCTTCCATTCTCGCGGTTGAGGAATATGTCACCATACCTGTGAATTTCAAAATTCCTTTTTTGCACAAATGAACAACTCACAATGGTGTGTATCAGACTTAGCATTCATTGCTTTGGGCCGATTGAACTCAAGGAAATCTGGCTTTAACGGATCTGGCCCAGATTGACAGGAAAAGACGGTAGGGAAATCAGACAGATGTAAAAAAAAATACTTCTGCAAACTTTACCTACCGTATTTGTCGGCGTATAAGACGACTGGGCGTATAAGACGACCCCCCCATCATTTCCACTCAAAATATAGAGTTTGTTATATACTCGCCGTATAAGACTACCCCCTCTTCCGCACACCTTCCACACCCCAAATAAAACGTAAAAGAACATCAGATTTGATTTCAACATGTTAATTTATATTCAAATGCTTATGACATGCAGGAAAACTGTCACAAGGCTGTATGTTATCAAACACATACAGTAAACAACTATAACAACTTTAAACAACTTTAAACAACTATCGTCCTGTCTCCAACCTTCCCTTTTTGGCGAAGGTTGTCGAGAGTGTGGTGGCAGAACAGTTTCCCCGTCACCTGGATGAAATTGATTATCTAGATCCGCGCCAGTCCGGCTTTCGGCCCGGGCATAGCACCGAGACGGCATTGGTCGCGTTGGTGGATGATCTCTGGAGGGCCAGAGATGGGGGTTGTTCCTCCATCCTGGTCCTATTAGACCTCTCGGCGGCTTTCGATACCATCGACCATGGTATCCTATTGCATCGGCTGGGGGGGTTGGGGGTGGGAGGCACCGTTCTGCGGTGGTTCTCCTCCTACCTCTCTGGCCGATCGCAATTTGTGTTGGCAGGGGGGCAGAGGTCGACCGCGAGACCCCTTATATGTGGGGTGCCTCAGGGGTCGGTCCTCTCGCCCCTCCTGTTTAACACATACATGAAGCCGCTGGGTGAGATCATCCGTGGTTTTGGGGTAGAGTACCATCTATACGCTGACGACACCCAGCTGTATATATCTACCCCAGACCACCCCAACGATGCCGTAGCGGTGATGTGCCAGTGCCTGGAAGCCGTGCGGAACTGGATGGGAAGTAACGGACTCAGGCTAAACCCGACCAAGACCGAGTGGCTGTGGTTTCCGGCTGCCCGATTCAACCAGCTCACTCCATCGCTGGCCATAGGGGGCGAACATCTTGCCCCTGTGGATGGGGCGCGCAATTTGGGTGTCCTCCTGGATACCCGGCTGTCAATGGAAGATCAGGTGACAGCCGTGGCCAGGAGGGCGTTTTACCAGGTTCGCCTGGTACGCCAATTGCGCCCCCTATTGGATCGGGACGCCCTTCGCACAGTCACTCATGCCCTCGTGACATCCCGACTGGACTATTGCAACTCTCTCTACATGGGGCTTCCCTTGAGGTGCACCCGGAGACTTCAGCTGGTCCAGAATGCAGCCGCGCGAGCAATTATGGGTACCACAAGGTACACCCATGTAACACCGCTCTTGCGCGAGCTGCACTGGCTGCCTGTCGTCTTCCGGGTGCGCTTCAAGGTATTAATTATCATCTTTAAAGCGCTCCATGGCTCGGGACCTAGCTACTTGCGGGATCGGATCCTGCCTCATACATCCTCACGACCGATTCGCTCCCACAGAGAGGGACTTCTCCGGGTGCCGTCCACTAGACTTTGTCAGCGGGCGACACCCAGGGGAAGGGCTCTCTCTGTGGCGGGCCCAGCCCTCTGGAACGACCTCCCCCCCGATATTAGGACCACCACGGATCTCCGCTCCTTCCGTCTTAAATTGAAAACACACTTTTTCTGCCTTGCCGGCCTGGGATAACTTCTCCTCTGTTTTTAGGGTTTTTTAGGGTTTTTTGGGGAATGGGGATTTTTAGTCAATGGTTTTAGTCAATGGTTTTTAGCACAGGAATTAATTTAATCTGTTTTTACATTGGTATGTATTTTGTATATTTATTGTTTTTATTTCCCCTGTGCACCGCCCCGAGTCCCTGTGGGGAGAGGGAGCGGTTAATAAATTTAACTATTATTATTATTATATTATTATTATAAACATAAAACAGTGCAAGTTGCACATCAAGAGCATAAACATTGGATCAGCAAAACCACGGGATAGGTAACATGTTTCTAGGGACATGCCCCCTTCGTCAGACCTGCTGAGCTCCCAAAGGAATGTTCATAAGGTAAATAGTGTGAGGGTGGCTAAGACCCCTCCCCCTCCTGTATTATACCAGCCAATAGTAAATGCCAGAGGCTAATTCACTAAAGCTGAATGGAACAATAAACCTATGGGAGCTACCATGCTGTTTGTTTTCTAAGCTGTTAACCAAACTGGAACTGTCAATGATAGAAGGAAGATAACAAATAGAGGGAGAGAGCAAGTGCCGGGCAAGTTTGCTGGCGTGACAGTTTCCCTTTAAAAGCCTTCAAACTCCTGTTCGTCATCTGATATTAAAAGTTCATCAATGACATCTTGTGATACAGTTGTAAGGCAGTCATCGTATGGATCTAATTCCGTGTCAGATGATGTGGCCTCAGCTTTAGCTTCCTCTTCATCTTCATCTTGCCACAAGTACTCGTCCTCCATACCATCTAATGAATTTGATATGCCACACTTCTTGAAAGACTTGATTACTGTTTGTGCATCAATATCATTCCAGGCTTTTATGACAAATTGGCACAAAACATCCAACTGTGGAGCACGCATGTTTCCTCCTTTTGTGTATGACTTTTCGCCGCTAACCATCCATTCATTCCACTGTTCTCGAATGCGATCTTTAAAAGGCTTGTTTAGGCACACATCCAGGGGCTGTACCAATGATGTCAATCCTGCAGGAATAACTGCTGCATCTGTTTTTATTCTCGCAAGCCTTTCCTTGGTGGTGGGAGTTAAATGAGCCCTGAACATATCCCACACAAGTAGACTACGTTTTTGAAGTAGACCACCTGGTCGTCTGCTCCATACATTATCCAGCCATAGTTTCACACCCTCCTCATCCATCCAGCCTTTTTCATGCACGTGCACAAAACAACCAGCAGGGAACTTGAGTTTTGGCATGGTTTTCCTTTTAAAAATAATCATAGGTTTCAGTTTGTTGCCATCAGCTGTGCATGCTAGTACCACTGTAAAACTTGACTTCTCATGTCCTGTTGTTTTTATCAAAATAGTTTTCTCACCTTTATGATGGACAGTTTTATTTCCAATCATATCAAAATTCATTGGAGTTTCATCCATATTTCCAATATTACTTAGCGCATAGCCATGTTTAGTGCGCTGTTTTATTACGTATCGATGGAAACTATCCACTTTATTATCCAGATCTGCAGGTAATTTTTGGGCAATTTTTGTCTTTTGCCTTAGTACCAGATCATGCCTTGCCATGAATCTACTACACCAGGATATAGTGGCCTTAAAATTGTTGCTGTGATCGGGGTTAGATTTGGCCCACTGAAGTGCAAACAAGCGTATTTTATTTCGTGTCACCACATAACCGTTTTGGCGATGCTCAGCCACCATATCTGCTACATGTTTTTCAAGTTCTGGCCAGTGTGCGATGCCTCTTCTTAATGCACACTTACCCCTTGGCATACTCTTTAATGCTTTTTCATTTGATTTCCAGTCCCGAACCATCTTTTCTGTTACTCCATATTGTCTTGCAGCAGCACAATTATTATGTTCCCTGGCAAAGTTTACAACTTTAAGTTTAAAACTTGCCTCATATTTCTTTCTTTTTGGTGCCATGATAGGGTTGATAGGAGTTTGACTGCTGGACAAATATCAACAATACAATGACTGGAATTTATTTTGAGAGCCGGAAGGTGTGGCCTGTTTTGCTTTGTTTTGTTTTGTTTTGTTTCGTCTCTCTCTCTCTCTCTCTCTCTCTCTCTCTGGGCCTCTCTCTCTCTGTCTCGCGCGCTCTGTGGTGATGGCTGTCCCCTTCACGTTCCTCGTCTCCCCGAATGGCGTCCAGAGCCATCCGCAGCTGCGCAGAGACTTGCCGCTTTTCCACGCACGCGCGTGGCTATCTTTTGCGCGCGATGGTTTCCTCATTCCCCTCTTGTCTCTTTCCCCTGTGTGTCTGTTACACTCTCGTTCTGGGCCTCTCTCTCTCTCTCTCTGTCTCGTGCGCTCTGTGGTAACGGCTGTCCCCTTCACGTTCCTCCTCTCCCCGGATGGCGTCCAGAGCCATCCGCGCGGAGACTTGCACGGAGGGGAAAGAGGAAACCATAGCGCGCGAGAGAGAGACTTGCAGGGAGGAGAAAGAGAGGGGGAAAGAGGAAACCATCGCGCGAGGGAGACTTGACAGAGGGGAAAGAGGAAACCATCGCGCGCGAGGGAGAGACTTGCATGGAGGAGAAAGAGGAAAACATCGCGCACGAGGGAGACTTGACAGAGGGGAAAGAGGAAAACATCGCGCGTGAGGGAGAGACTTGCATGGAGGAGAAAGAGGGGGGGAAAGAGGAAAACATCGCGCACGCGAGGGAGAGACTTGCATGGAGGAGAAAGAGAGGGGGAAAGAGGAAAACATCGCGCACGCGAGGGAGAGACTTGCATGGAGGAGAAAGAGGGGGGGAAAGAGGAAAACATCGCGCGCGCGAGGGAGAGACTTGCATGGAGGAGAAAGAGGGGGGGAAAGAGGAAAACATCGCGCGCGCGAGGGAGAGACTTGCAGGGAGGAGAAAGAGAGGGGGAAAGAGGAAAACATCGCGCGCGAGGGAGACTTGACAGAGGGGAAAGAGGAAAACATCGCGCGCGCGAGGGAGAGACTTGCATGGAGGAGAAAGAGAGTGATGTTTTCCTCTTTCCCCCCCTCTTTCTCCTCCATGCAAGTCTCTCCCTCGCGCGCGATGTTTTCCTCTTTCCCCCCCTCTTTCTCCTCCCTGCAAGTCTCTCCCTCGCGCGCGCGCGCGCGATGTTTTCCTCTTCCCCCCCCTCTTTCTCCTCCATGCAAGTCTCTCCCTCGCGCGCGCGATGTTTTCCTCTTCCCCCCCTCTTTCTCCTCCATGCAAGTCTCTCCCTCGCGCGCGAGCGATGTTTTCCTCTTTCCCCTCTGTCAAGTCTCCCTCGCGCGCGATGTTTTCCTCTTTCCCCCCCCTCTTTCTCCTCCCTGCAAGTCTCTCCCTCGCGCGCGCGATGTTTTCCTCTTCCCCCCCCTCTTTCTCCTCCATGCAAGTCTCTCCCTCGCGTGCGCGATGTTTTCCTCTTTCCCCCCCTCTTTCTCCTCCATGCAAGTCTCTCCCTCGCGCGCGCGATGTTTTCCTCTTTCCCCTCTGTCAAGTCTCCCTCGCGCGCGATGTTTTCCTCTTTCCCCCCCTCTTTCTCCTCCCTGCAAGTCTCTCCCTCGCGCGCGCGATGTTTTCCTCTTCCCCCCCCTCTTTCTCCTCCATGCAAGTCTCTCCCTCGTGCGCGAGCGATGTTTTCCTCTTTCCCCTCTGTCAAGTCTCCCTCGCGCGCGATGTTTTCCTCTTTCCCCCCCCTCTTTCTCCTCCCTGCAAGTCTCTCCCTCGCGCGCGCGATGTTTTCCTCTTCCCCCCCCTCTTTCTCCTCCATGCAAGTCTGTCCCTCGCGCGCGAGCGATGTTTTCCTCTTTCCCCTCTGTCAAGTCTCCCTCGCGCGCGATGTTTTCCTCTTTCCCCCCCCTCTTTCTCCTCCCTGCAAGTCTCTCCCTCGCGCGCGCGATGTTTTCCTCTTCCCCCCCCTCTTTCTCCTCCATGCAAGTCTCTCCCTCGCGCGCGAGCGATGTTTTCCTCTTTCCCCTCTGTCAAGTCTCCCTCGCGCGCGATGTTTTCCTCTTCCCCCCCCTCTTTCTCCTCCATGCAAGTCTCTCCCTCGCGTGCGCGATGTTTTCCTCTTCCCCCCCCTCTTTCTCCTCCATGCAAGTCTCTCCCTCGCGCGCGAGCGATGTTTTCCTCTTTCCCCTCTGTCAAGTCTCCCTCGCGCGCGATGTTTTCCTCTTCCCCCCCCTCTTTCTCCTCCATGCAAGTCTCTCCCTCGCGCGCGCGATGTTTTCCTCTTTCCCCCCCTCTTTCTCCTCCATGCAAGTCTCTCCCTCGCGCGCGAGCGATGTTTTCCTCTTTCCCCTCTGTCAAGTCTCCCTCGCGGATGACCCGGCGTATAAGACGACCCCCCCACTTGGAGGCATGTTTTTCAGGGCAAAAAAGTCGTCTTATACGCCGGCAGATACGGGTATGTTTTTTGAGTCCTGACGTGGCCCGGGGAATTTCAATGGATGGAAACTAATTAAGGAGAGAAGCAACCTACAACTAAGGAGAAATCTCCTGACAGCGAGAACAATCCATCAGTGAAACCGGTTGCTCAATTACTGGAGATTGGACAGCCATTTATCTGCAATGGAACAGGGTCTTCCGGCTTGAGCGGGGGTGGTTGGATGGGAAGACCTCCGAGGTCCCTTCCTGTTATTCTGTTAGAACCACTAGATAATTGCTTACTTCCCTGAGCTGTCAATAAGGTTTTGCTGATATTCAGGCAAAAATTAATCCTCCAGTAAGTGAGGAACCTCCAGTGTGGGACAACAGAGAACAGGGCTCGCAAGTTAGGCGTCCTCCTGGATTCGCGGCTGTCCCTGGACGACCATGTGACGGCCATGACCAGGGGGGCATTCTACCAGGTTCGCCTGGTACGCCAGCTGCGTCCCTTTCTTGACCGAGACACCCTCCGCACTGTCACTCAAGCACTCGTGACGTCTCGCTTGGACTATTGCAACGCTCTCTACATGGGGCTCCCCTTGAGGTGCACCCGGAGGCTCCAGTTGGTTCAGAATGCGGCCGCGCGGGGGATTCTGGGAGCTTCTCGTTACTCCCACGTAACACCTCTCCTGCGCGAGCTGCACTGGCTACCAGTAGCCTTCCGGGTGCGCTTCAAGGTGCTTGTTACCATCTTCAAATCGCTCCATGGCTTGGGGCCTAGCTACTTGCGGGACCGTCTCCTGCCACATACCTCCCTGCATCCGATACGCTCCCACAGAGTGGGACTACTGAGGGTACCAACTGCCGGTCAATGCCGGCTAGCGGTGCCCAGGGGTAGGGCCTTCTCTGTGGCGGGGCCGGCCCTCTGGAATGACGTACCCCCCGAACTTCGCACTATCACGGACCTTCCCCTCTTTCGCCGTTCACTTAAAACATACTTTTTTCAGCAAGCTGGGCTTGCTTAATCGTTTAGACTTTTTGTTATATAGCTTCTGCCAAATACGCAAATGGACGTTGGGGTTTTTAGGGGGAATTTTAGCACAGGCTCCGATTTAATTCTTTTTACCTATTTATTGTATTTTTATTATTGTTGGTTTTAATTTCCTGTGCACCGCCCTGGGTCCATTTCGATGGAGAAGGCGCGGTATATAAATTGAAATAAACTGAAAGTGAAAGTGAAAGCCGTTCGCCTTCTCTGAGGAAATTCCTTCAGGCAGTGGTGAAATTCAGCAGGTTCTGACGAACCGGTAGTGGAAATTTTCAGTAGTTCAGAGAATTGGCAAATCCCACCTCTGGCTGGCCCCAGAGTGTGGAGGGAATGGGGATTTTGCAGTATTCTTTCCCCTGGAGTGTGGAGGGAATGGGGATTTTGCAGTATCCTTCCCCTGCCACTCCCACCAAGCCACACCCACAGAAGCGGTAGTAAAGAAAAATGAAATTTTACCACTACTTCAACTCCTTATTGGCTCTTCTCCAGGCTAATTTTCTAGGGCTTCTTCTCATCCCACAAATCAGCTTCCTTACCTTCCTCAGGATCGTTCCCCATTGGCTTACCTCTCTTTTAAAACTCTGGCCCGTCAGTCCAATGGATTTAAACATCTTTCAAGAGAATTCCCCCCCCCCCCCCCCCCAAAAAAAAAAAACACACAACACAACACGATTGACTGCATCCCATTTCCCGGAAAGAAATCCCCGGAAGCAGAGCTGTCTCAGAAGCAGTACCGATACCTTTCCTCTCCAGAGCTGTTGTGCCTTTCCGACTCCCAGCTGCGGTCTGGAGCGTAGTCCCACTCCATCTCCTCCGCCATGATGTAAAAGGTTCTCACTCTCCCGTACTGTCGGTCTGGAAAACGGGCCTTTCCCCCACATTGCCGAACTGAGTATCGGCCTCTCATTCCATTCTGGTAGTGGTTGCTGGTTTGACAGTACACCCCAAAAGTGCCTGGAAGGAGGCAAACGAAGCTCCTGAGAAGATGCCCGGAATCAGGATGGGAACAAAGACACCCCTTGAAGCCTCTCTACCAACTTTGGGAAAGGCAGATCGGAGTTCTCTCAGATCTAGCAAGAGGCCAACATTTTTTTAAACACCACGTGTGTGCATCTTCTGGTTTAAAGAAATAGAAAAAAAAATGCTTACACTTTTCCAGGGACTGGGGATGGGGCTAGAAGCATTTATGGATACGAATAAGTGGGGGACAGTAGGACAGGGATGGTAGGCACTTTGGTGCGCTTATGAACGCCCCTTACAGACCTCTTAGAATGGGGTGAGGTCTACGATAGAGAGTTTGAGGTTAAAGGTTTTTTTGGGGGGGGGGGGTTGAGGATGTAACAACAGAGTCAGGTAGAGCAGGGATCCCCAACCTTTGCAACTTTAAGTCTGAAGGACTTCAGCTCCCAGAATTCTCCAGCCAGCTTTGCTGGCTGGAGAAGTCTGGGAGCTGAAGTCCTTCAGACTTAAAGTTGCAAAGGTTGGGGACCCCTGAGGTAGAGCATTCCAGGTATTGACCACTCTTGCTGAAGTCGTATTTTCTGCAATCCAGTTTGGAGCTGTTTACTTTGAGCTTGTACCTATTATGTGTTTGTGTATTATTATGGTTGAAGCTGAAGTAATCATTAACAGGTAGGATGTTGTAGCAAATAATTTTACGTACTACACTCAGGTCAGACCAAAAGCGGCATAGTTCTAAGTTGTCTAAGCCCAAAATTTGAAGCCTGGTGGCATAAGGGATTCTGTTGTGAGCGGAGGAGCGGAGGACTCTTCTCGTGAAATACCTCTGGACTTGCACGATTGTATTAATGTCTGATATGCAGGGTGGGTTCCACACAGATGAGCTGTATTCAAGAATTGGTCCGGCAAATTTTTTTTAATGCTCTGGTTAGCAGTAACAATATTGCTAATCGCTACTCCAAACACTGCAGTAAAAATCCTCGCCCAATTATGGCTCTCACTTGGCATTTGCTCAGCCCAACCTACAACACCAACTTCCTCTTTTCCTTGAGTTCCCGGATGCAAAGGGAGACAGACCATCTCTAAATAGGTAAGCAAAAATAGCATCCATGTGTTTTTACACACTTGCTCTGCAGGTGTTACGCTTTAACAGACAGATGAAGGGAAGGGTCATCCAGTCCAACCCCCTGCCCAAGCACGAGACCCTACATCTGACTCTACCTAGGATCGAACTCACAACCTCCTGATTGTGAGGCAAGAGCTCCACCTCTAGGCCACAGCAGAAGGTGCTCTTTGCCTTCCTCTTCAACTTAGTATGGAAAGGAGCTAAGATCAGATCTGGAAAATTCTAGAGCAGTGATGGGGAACCTTTTTTGGCTCGTGTGCCAAAAGTGGGGGGAGCACAGGGGGGGGGGGGTCGCACACACGACCAGTGCTTCCCCCCCCCACTTTTGTTGTGGGTTTTTTTGCCCTCCCCAGGCTCCAGAGGCTTTCCAGGAGCCTGGGGAAGCCAAAACAGCCCCCCCCCGGAGGCCCTCTGGAGGCTTCAGGAGCTTCCCTGAAGCCTCCAGAGCGCGAAAAACTGGCCTCACAGGCAAACCGGAAGTTCGGGAACGGATTATGCTTGTAGGTCCGTTTTTCAGGGAAGCCTCTGGAGGGTGAAAAACGGCCTCAAAAGAAGGCTGAAGTCAGCTGGCCAGCATGCGCATGCGCGCTAGAGCTGACAGGGCAACGCCTCACATGCCCTGACAAATAGCTCCGCGTGCCACCTGTGACACACGGTTCTAGAGCCTCTGGAAAGCCCAGTCAAACTGGCCCAAAAGTGAGGGACCATAGGGGGAGCTGTGGTTCTCTCCACACTGTGAAGGGCCATGTCAGTTTCTCAGTCCCGAGAGACGGAAACGGGGGGGGGGGGCACAGAGTTACGCCTTTACCTTGGTTATCGGGCTGCATGAGGGCTGTGGCGAAGGTGTGAGGGAAGAGGCTGGATGTATCTCGCCTCATCCCATTCCTCAGGATGGTGTTTCCTTGGAAAACAACCCCATGGATGTCGGTTTCACTGCCAATGCCCAGCAGGTGCCAGGATACGGTATCTCCCTTGCACGTCTCCAGGAGGGGCAAATTTCCAAAGAGGAATCCGTTGATGGCTTCAATGCAAAAGAAAACGTGGGGAGAATCAATAGTAGCAACTGTGAGAGGGATAATAATAATAATAATAATAATAATAATAATAATAATAATAATAATAATAATAATAATAATAATAATAATAATAATAATAATAATAATAATAATAATAATATTTATTTTATATACCGCGTCCTCTCCCCAGGGGGACTCGGAGCGGTGCACAGGGAAAAAATTAAAACATTATAAAACATACATAAATACAATAGAATAAAAACGAATTAAATTTAATTGTCCCTGCACTAAAATCCCCATATTAAAACTAGCATTCCCTAACGCCCTAAAGGTAGAGACTAACCTAGGCCGGCCAAGCAGAAAAAGTATGTTTTTAATTTTTGACGGAAGGAGCGGAGGTCCGTGGTTGTTCTAATGTCGGGGGGAAGGTCGTTCCAGAGGGCTGGGCCCACCACAGAGAGAGCCCTTCCCCTGTGCGTCGCCCGCTGACAAAGTCTAGTGGACGGCACCCGGAGAAGTCCCTCTCTGTGGGAGCGAATCGGCCGGGAGGATGTGTGGGGCAGGATCCGATCCTGCAGATAGCTAGGTCCCATGCCATGGAGCGCTTTAAAGATGACAACTAACACCTAGGGTCTTGGAATCCTAGTGGACAACCATTGAAATAGGAGCCAGCCGTGTGCAGCAGCTGCCAAAAAAGCCAACCCAGTTCTAGGCAGCATAAACAGAGGGATAGAATCTAGATCACGTGAAGTGTTAATGCCACTGTATAGTGCCTTGGTAAGGCCACACTTGGAATACTGCATACAGTTTTGGTCGCCACGATGTAGAAAAGACATGGAGACTCTGGAAAGAGTGCAGAGAAGAGCAACCAAGATGATTAGGGGACTGGAGACTAAAACATATGAAGAACGGTTGCAGGAGCTGAGTATGTCTAGTTTGATGAAGAGAAGGACCAGGGGAGACATGATAGCGGTGTTCCGATATCTCAGAGGGTGCCACAAAGAAGAGGGAGTCAAACTATTCTCCAAGGCACCTGGGGGCAGGGCAAGAAGCAATGGGTGGAAACTAATCAAGGAGAGAAGCAACTTAGAACTAAGGAGAACTTTCCTGACAGTTAGAACAATTAACCTCTGGAACAGCTTGCCTCCAGAAGTTGTGAATGCCCCAACCCTGGAAGTCTTTAAAAAGATGTTAGATAGCCATTTGTCTGAAATGGTATAAGGTTCCTGCCCACGCAGGGGGTTGGACTAGAAGACCTACAAGGTCCCTTCCAACTCTGCTATTGTATTGTATTGTATTATTGTATTATTGAATCAGCAGTGGGCGGAGTTTTCAGGGGACTTTTCATCCAGCGATAATTTGGGAATGCTCAAAACTGAGTGGAAAGCAGGATTCAAACTCCCGAAATCAAAAACTGAGATAAAAGAGGGAGGGGAGCGGTGGTGGGTTACTCTTACTATCACTACCGGTACCCCAATCACCCGTTCCCGCGTTCTGTTCGCGCACGGACCTGACTTGCACTGTGCGTGCGTGCGCAACCCACCGCCGCTACGACAACCAGCTGATTGTTGGGGCTCGTGCAGGCACCGCAGACTGGGTGCGCATGTGCATTTTTTCCGTTTGCCATAAAAACAGGTATAGAGCGCAGGCGGGCAGGTGGGCCAAAAGAGTCAACCGTACCGGTATTGCTCTCAGCTGCTCCAGGCCACTACCGGTATGGCCATACCAAGCCGTACCGGCAGAAACCCACATCTGGAGGGGAGAGGATTGTCAAATGCCTGGGCAGTGGCCGCCCGCAAGAGCTGTGGGGCTGCCTCAAAGGACAACTGGAGTGTTGTGTTTTTCCTTGAGGAAGAAAAAGAAGGTTCACTTCTCGTCCCAGAAGCTTCATCGGTTCTGGTAGGGCAGGGGTCAGCAAACGGCGGCTCTAGAGCCGCATGTGGCTCTTTTATCCCTCTGTTGCAGCTCCCTGTCACTAGTCGGCGCCACAATTTTGAGAGGAGCTTCCGGTGGGGGGGGGGGGGGGAAGTGAAGCACAGTGCGCCAGGAGAAGATTCTATGGCAAGGGGAGGGTTTTCCAGTTGTCTCCACAATTGATAGGGCTTTCTGTTATGACAGGTAGAGGAAAAGGGATGCTGCGCTAGCAGGAGACTCTATGGTGGGGGAACTGGACTTCCGGTCAGCTCCAGAATTGAACAGCGGGCTTCCGGTTAAGACCTTTGTGGCTCCCGGTGTTTTCTTTTCTGTGGGAAACGGGTTCAAATGGCTCTTTGTATGTTTAAGTTTGCCGATCCCTGTGGTAGGGGAAATAGAAGCCAAACGGCTGCAGGGCTGCTTCCTGCCTTTTATCCCTGGGGACTTTACCTGCTTACCAATTCCTGCCTCTTTGCTCGGCAGATGTTTGCCAATGGATGCCTCCACAGCCTCCCACCCCTCTTTGGACACCAATGCAGACCTTTCTCTTTTCCTTTTTCCCTTTATAGCTCTGATGCCAAGGCAGTCAATAACCAAGGCAGTCAATTCTTCCTGCCAGCCTCTCTAAATCCAGGATAACTTGGCTGATAGCGAGGAAGAACAAACAGTTCAGCTTCTCAGAAGCAAAGCAGCAGGACTTCTACACGGCAGCTCAAAGATGTCAAAACTAAAATAATAATAAGGGAGAGGCTGTGGGCGTGGGGTGGTACGCTTTGCCCAGTCTGGGCAGAAACTGGAAGGATGCTGTCAAGGTACTGAGGATTTAATAGCTGCCAGCTGATGAAAGGTTGTAAGCTATAATCCAGCTCTGATTCTTGAGACTTGTCTCTATGGAAGCTCATTTTATTTTGTTTATATCCCATCTTTATTATTTTTTTATAAATAACTCAAGATGAACATATACGATACTGCCCCCCACCCCCCAATAACAACTCTGTGAGGTGGGCTGGGCTGAGAGGCCATGACTTACCAAAGTCAACCAGATGGCCTTTGAATGCCAAGGCAGGACTAAAATTCACTGTCTCCTGGTTGCTAACCTGGTGCCTTCACCACTAGACCAAACTTCGGCTTCTGCAAGTGACATTGTTCTGTTTCCTGAGATCAAAACGAGGCTATACAGCCCTGCACACCAAGACAACTAGACACAAGGACAGTTTTTCCCCCGATCACCATCACTCTGCTAAACAAATCATTCCCTCACCCCTGTCAAACCATTCACTAAGGCTGCAGTACTATTAGTCTTCTTATCATTCCTATCACCCATCTCCTCCCCCTTATGACTGCAGGACTGTAACTTTGCTGCTTGTATCCTTATGATTTATATGGATATTGTTTCCTGATTGCTTATTTGTAACACTCATTAAGTGTTATGATTCTTGACAAGTGTATCTTGTCTTTTTATGTACACTGAGAGCATCTGCACCAGAGACAAATTTCACACTTGGCCAATAAAGAATTCTCTTCTTCTTTCCCCTATCCTATCCTATCCTCCCCTACCCCTTATTCTATTCTATTCTATTCTATTCTATCCTATCCTATCCTATTCCATATTCTATTCTATTCTCTATTCTATTTCATTCTTCTCTCCTCTCCTCTCCTCTATTCTTCTTTCCTTTCTTCTATTCTATTCTATTCTATTCTTTCCTATTCTATATTCCGTTCTATTTCATTCTTTTCCTCTACTCTACTCTATTCTTCTTTCCTTTCTTCTATTCTATTCTATTCTATTTTCTATTTCATTCTTCTTTCCTTTACTCTACTCTACTCTACTCTTCTTTCCTTTCTTCTATTCTATATTCTATTTCATTCTTCTTTCCTCTAATCTTCTTTCCTTTCTTCTATTCTATTCTATATTCTATTTCATTCTTCTTTCCTCTACTCTTCTTTCCTTTCTTCTATTCTATTCTATATTCTATTTCATTCTTCTTTCCTCTACTCTACTCTATTCTTCTTTCCTTTCTTCTATTCTATTCCTATTCCTATTCTTATTCCTATTCCATTCTTCTCTATTCCTATTCCTATCCCATCTCACATCTCTGAGCTCTGGTAAGAAATTGAGCTGCCTTAAGACCTCCCACCTCCTATCCTGCATTGGCTGGTCCTTTCCTTTCACCGCCCAGATTGGGCACATCGACATACCATGCATTCTATTGGACTCTTCGAAGACGGGATCCTCAACCAGTTCTCCTTTCCCCAGTCTGGGTTTCGGATCCTTCCGATTTGTGTTCCGATACCAGCTTAGGTTTTCATTAAACACACCAAACAAAAGGTAAAACTCTTTATCAATGCCTTTCTAGGAAACAACACAGAGGATATCAGGTTTTGATAACCGAGGAGAACGTCTACTTTGCTATTTCAACCACCTCAGTGGACAGAGGGGATTTCTTTGGTAGCCTAGAGTTATGAAGTGGGTGAGAGATAGCAAAACACATGGGAATAAAATGTGAGGAACAGTGAAAACAACAGGACAATTTCTATTAACTTCTATGGGGACAACAGAAAGGTAGTGAAATAGTTAGATTTCTCTTTATCTACTTAGACAAATAGTTAGATTCTTTATCTACTTTATCTAGTAATATTTGTAGAGGACTCATACAAATTGGGATTCAACACATCTGGCAAACAGATGCAGCCAAAGCAAAACACACACACACACACCGTGGCTTAAAAGATAAAGGTTCCCCTCGCACATCTGTGCTAGTTGTTCCCGACTCTAGGGGGCGGTGCTCATCTCCATTTCAAAGCCGAAGAGCCAGCGCTGTCCGAAGACGTCTCCGGAGTCATGTGGCCGGCATGACTCAACACCCAAGGCGCACGGAACGCTGTGACCTTCCCACCAAAGGTGGTCCCTATTTTCCTACTTGCATTTTTACGTGGTTTCAAACTGCTAGGTCAGCAGAAGCTGGGACAAGTCACAGGACCTCACTCTGTTACGTAACGCTAGGGATTCGAACCACCAAACCACCGACCTTTCTGCTCGACAAGCTCAGCGTCTTAGCTACTGAGCCACTGTGTCCCGCTTCACGGCTTACAGCATGTGTTAGAACGGTAGCTGCAGTCTGCCCCAAACGGAAACCCAGCCCCGAGAATGCATGCCAGCGCTGACCTGGTCTTCCTGCATCCAAAGCCTTCTCTCACAGGTTGCACAATTTCCCCTCTTGTGACAGGCGTGACCGAAGAAGGCAAGGTACCTGCTGGTTTTTCTCATTGAGTGTGCCAGGCCTACAGATGAGCAAGGGCCCCACTAAGCCAGAATTGGTGTCTCTTGTGGGATCCACTGCAGAGGAATACATCCAGGTCAGGCAAGGAGGGTCAGAGGCTGTTGGGCCCACATGTGGGGGTACCACCCAGAGATATGTGAAGTTGCCAAAGGGTTTGACGGATGCTCCGTTTTTGAGTAGGTCTTTAAAATGAAGGGAAATAAAAACCCAGTTATTTCTACATTTTAGCTTAGTTTAGTTTAGTTTATTGGTTTTTTATACCGCCCTACTCCCGAAGGACTCAGGGCGGTGTACAGCCAGAATAAAAACAAATATACAAAAGTTTAAAAAGCTTTTAAAAAACATATGGCACAACAGTTTCCCCGTCACCTGGAGGAAATTGAGTATCTAGATCCGCGCCAGTCCGGCTTTCGGCCCGGGCATAGCACCGAGACGGCATTGGTCGCGTTGGTAGATGATCTCTGGAGGGCCAGAGATGGGGGATGTTCCTCCATCCTGGTCCTATTAGACCTCTCGGCGGCTTTCGATACCATCGACCATGGTATCCTATTGCATCGGCTGGGGGGGTTGGGGGTGGGAGGCACCGTTTTACGGTGGTTCTCCTCCTACCTCTCTGGCCGATCGCAATTTGTGCGGGCAGGAGAGCAGAGGTCGACCCCGAGACCACTCACATGCGGGGTGCCTCAGGGGTCGGTCCTCTCGCCTCTCCTGTTTAACGCATATATGAAGCCGCTGGGTGAGATCATCCGTGGTTTTGGGGTAGATTACCACCTGTACGCTGATGACACCCAGCTGTACATATCTACCCCAAACCACCCCAACGATGCCGTAGCGGTGATGTGCCAGTGCCTGGAAGCCGTGCGGATCTGGATGGGAAGTAACGGACTCAGGCTCAACCCGACCAAGACCGAGTGGCTGTGGTTTCCGGCTGCCCGATTCAACCAGCTTTCTCCAACGCTGGCCATAGGGGGCGAACATCTTGCCCCTGTGGATGGGGCGCGCAATTTGGGTGTCCTCCTGGATACCCGGCTGTCTATGGAAGAGCAAGTGACAGCCGTGGCCAGGAGGGCGTTTTACCAGGTTCGCCTGGTTCGCCAATTGCGCCCCCTATTGGATCGGGACGCCCTTCGCACAGTCACTCATGCCCTCGTGACATCCCGACTGGACTATTGTAACTCTCTCTACATGGGGCTTCCCTTGAGGTGCACCCGGAGGCTTCAGTTAGTTCAGAATGCAGCCGCGCGGGCAATTATGGGGACCACCAGGTTCGCCCACGTTACACCACTCCTGCGCGAGCTGCACTGGCTGCCTGTCGTCTTCCGGGTGCGCTTCAAGGTGCTAACCATCATCTTTAAGGCGCTCCATGGCTCGGGACCTAGCTATCTGCGGGATCGGATCCTGCCCCATACATCCTCACGACCGATTCGCTCCCACAGAGAGGGACTTCTCCGGGTGCCGTCCACCAGACTTTGTCAGCGGGCGACGCCCAGGGGAAGGGCTCTCTCTGTGGCGGGCCCGGCCCTCTGGAACGACCTTCCCCCCGATATCAGAACGACCACGGACCTCCGCTCCTTCCGTATGAAACTAAAGACCCATTTCTTTCGACTGGCCGGCCTTGGATAGTCTCTCTGTCTATAGATTTTTAAATGTATTTTAATGGGTTTTAATTTTTTAGCACGGGATAACATAGTTTAATGGTGTTTTAAACTGTATATTTTGTATTGATTGTTTATATTGTTTTTAGTTTCTCCTGTGCACCGCCCCGGGTCCCTGTGGGGAGAGGGAGCGGTTAATAAATGCAAAGTTATTATTATTATTATTATTATATTAAACCTTGGCTTTAATGTGGAAAAAAAACCCCAAACTAACCCTGATTAAAATTAATAAAAATATGAATTTAAAAAACCATGTTTTATGCCAGCCCGGCTTGTTGGAAAAAAAAGGTTTTGAGACCACGGAGGAAGGTGCGTAAGTCAGGGATAGTTCTTAATTCCGGGGGCAATTCGTTCCAGAGGGCAGGGGCTCCCACGGAGAAGGCTCTCCCCCTGGGTGTCGCCAGTCGACATTGTCTGGCCAACGGCACCATGAGGAGACCCTCTCTATGGGAGCGTACTGGCCGGTGGGAGGCTCTCGGTGGCAGAAGGCGATCTCGTAAGTACCCCGGTCCTAAGCCATGGAACGCTTTTTTCTTTCGTTGGTCTATCAAAACATCTCATAGAATGCACTATAGGAACAGAGGTTCCTGGCTCTTTCCATCTATGGCAGTGTTTCTCAACCTTGGCAACTTGAAGATGTCCGGACTTCAATTTCCAGAATTCCCCAGCCAGCGAATGCTGGCTGTGGAATTCTGGGAATTGAAGTCCGGACATCTTCAAATTGCCAAGGTTGAGAAACACTGATCTACGGGCATATCACCCTGTGCAAAATGGCCATCACAGAGGAAGGAGGGTGATGGCAGCACCCAGATATGCCTGCCAAGATAATTATCACTAATCGCTGCAATATCCATGGACTGGAAGTCATGGGTTAGGTTAGCTTAATTTCCGTTTCATCCTTTCCTTGGGGAAGCGAAGGGAGAGACATTTTCAAAGGAAGGGTCGGGCTGCAACCATCAGTCATTGTTACTTTCAGAAGTTCTCATAGGGCTGAGATGTGGCACGCAGGGGGCAGGCGGAGGCATACCTGCCCGCACGCCAGCCATCAGCTCCAGTGCACATACCTGTGCTGGCCAACGGATTTACAGCCTTCCGGAAGGCCATGGGAGGTCGTTTTCACCCTCCCAAGCTTCAGGAAAGCCTCCGGAGCCTGGGGAGGGTGAAAACAGCCTCCCCCAGGCCCCCAGAGGCCCTCCAAAAACCGGATCATTTCCAAACTTCCTGTAGGCCCATTGTGCCCATTTTTCACCCTACCCAGGCTCTGGAGGCTTTCCTAAAGTCTGGGGAGGATAAAAACTGCCTCCCCCAGTTCCCTGGAGGAAATACCAAGCTCAGCTTGGAGGTGAGCAATGTAGCGGGCATGAGAGAGAGCACTGGGGGGGGGAGGGGGGGTTGTGTACATATGCACATGTGCATATGTACATATGCATATGCACATACAGTACATATGCATATGCACTAGGGGCAGGACAAGAAGCAATGGGTGGAAACTAATCAAGGAGAGAAGCAACTTAGAACTAAGGAGAAATTTCCTGACAGTTAAACAATTAACCAGTGGAACAGAAGTTGCCTCCAGAAGTTGTGAATGCCCCAACCCTGGAAGTCTTTAAGAGGATGTGGGATAGCCATTTGTCTGAAATGGTGTAGGGCTTCCTGCCTACGCAGGGGGTTGGACTAGATGACCTCCGAGGTCCCTTCCAACTCTGCTATTGTATTATTGTATTACAGTAGGTCGGTCGGTAGATAGGGGAATAGAGAGAGAGGGTTGCCACAAAGAAGAGGGAGTCAAACTATTCTCCAAAGCACCTGAGGGCAGAACAAGAAGCAATGGGTGGAAACGAATCAAGGAGAGAAGCAACTTAGAACTAAGGAGAAATTTCCTGACAGTTAGAACAATTAACCTCTGGAACAGCTTGCCTCCAGAAGTTGTGAATGCCCCAACCCTGGAAGTCTTTAAAAAGATGTTAGATAGCCATTTGTCTGAAACGGTATAAGGTTCCTGCCCACGCAGGGGGTTGGACTAGAAGACCTACAAGGTCCCTTCCAACTCTGCTATTGTATTGTATTGTATGTGGTAACACACTTTATTTATTTATTATTTATTTATTTATTTATTTATTTATTTCGATTTATAAACCGCCCTATCTCCCCGAAGGGACTCAGGGCGGTGCACAGGAAACAATAAAACCACATTCAATAAATACAATATAAGAGAATTAAAATGAATTAAATATACCTGTGCTAAAATAAATTTAATACCCTAGTAAAAACCACTCCAAAATTATGCCAGGCCGGCCATCTGAAACAGGTGACTTTGCATTACGGATGGCGGTACAGGTGCACGCAATCGGCACGCGCCCACCCATTTTTGGCACCCAACAACGAAAAGATTAGCCATCATTGTCACAGGGGCTAATGAAATAAGGCAGGCTAAGAATATCCTTTTTTTTTTTTTTGCATTTTTCGCTGAAGCGTTTTTTTTTGCATAAAAAGCTTTTAAAGCAGGAAGCTGCAGAAGCCTTCCGCATCTTGCCTTCCTTCGCCTCCCATAATCCACAGCTGACATGGAGTCGACCCTTATGAAGTTGGCAGTGTTCCACATGAAGGCTTCCCAAAAAACAGCTTCTGTTTCTCAGGCCAAGAACGTAATTTGCCTGACCTGTTCTCTGACTGAAAGAATCACACCTGTTACATACCGTGTTTCCCTGAAAATAAGACAGGGTCTTATATTCGCTTGACCCCTGAAATAAGCGCTAGGCCTTATTTTTAGGAAGATCTTATTATTTTTGAGGTGCAGGAAGCGTCAAGTGTCGTCACCTCAAGGCTGTTGCTGTGTTGCACTGCCGTGGCAGTGAGGCGCGTCACTGGGCCTACCGCTCTTTTTGTGGCGGCCATTAGCAGGGCAGAAGGGGCGCGGTGGCTAGGGTTGCGGGCATTAGGTAAGGGCGTGTGGGGTGCATGGGGTATGTTCTCCCCTCCCCCCCCGGCCTTGCCTCCTCGCCTCCTGTTGTTTCCGTGGCACGCAACCAGAGGAAATGGCGGGGACTGGTTGGACACAAGTTTAAATATTTTCGGGGGAGGGCTTATTTTGAGGGGACAGTTTATTTTTGCGCATGCGCTCGAAAGGCTGATTGGGCTTATTATCCGGGGAGGGCTTATTTTCGGGAAAACAGGCTATGTGTTTCATTCCGGAACAGATTAAGAAATGAGCACAAAGAGGTTAGAAGAACGAACCATCCTGGTGTGGGGCTTCTTCCCATGGCTTCCCGTAAACTCCACCGTGGGGCTGGATGCTGAAAGGCCAGGAGGCTTTGTTGGCAAAGGTCACCTGAATGGTGTCCCCTACTTCGCCTTTGATCACTGGACCTGCATGGGGAAAAGAGACGAGGGGCTGGATGAGCTACAACCACAACAGAACCAGCTTCAGAGGGCCTAGAACAGGGGTCGGCAACCTTAAACACTCAAAGAGCCACAAAGGTCCTAATCGGAAGCTCCCACCTTCAATTCTGGAGCTGACCGGAAGTCCGTTTCCCCCACCACAGAGTCTCCTCCTAGTGTGGCTTCGTTTTTCCTCTACCTGTCCTAACCAAAAGCCCTGCCAATTGTGGAGCCAACGAGCAACAGGGAGCCGCATCAGAGGGATGAAAGAGCCACATGTGGCTCCAGAGCCATGGGTTGGCGATCCCTGACCTAGATAAACCTGGGTAGCAAAGAAAAAACACTTTGATCCTAGAGTGCCAGGTCAGGGCCCGCAAAGCCACCCCAAAGCTTTTGGTGGGGTCCCCAGAACATGCTGACATTGCTCTCAAATTGTTCTGTTTAATGTGATAAAAAGGAGGAAATAGAAAGGATTAGACATTGGCAAGAGGCATCATAACTTATTTTAACACCAAATGTGTCCAACCAGCAGCCCAGAATATGCATGTGACCCTGGGCAGCTACCAAGGTGACCCTACAAGATTATGAGAAATATTTAGAAATAAAGAAATTTGTTATTTATATGCACTTGGACCATGATGGCGAACCTATGGCATGCGTGCCACAAGTGGAACGTGGAGCCATTTGTCAAAGCACGTGAGGCGTTGCTCTGTCAGCTGGCCAGCGTGCATGCGCATAGTGGCCAGCTGAGTTCAGCCTTCTTTTGAGGCCATTTTTTTGCGCTTCGGAGGCTTCAGGGAAGCTCCTGAAGCCTCTGGAGGGCCTCTGGGTGGGGTTTTCGCCCTCCCCAGGCTCCTATAAAGCCTCTGGAGCCTGGGGAGGGCGAAAAAAGCATGCCAAAAATGAGGGGTGGGCGCTGGTCATGCGTGCATGCGCCTGGGGTTATGTGCCTAGCATCGTGTTTTCATCGATGCAAGTTGATAAAAATACAGAAGGATCTTGACAAACCTGAACATTGGGCACTATCTAACAAAATGAAATTCAATTGTGAAAAAAGTACGGTTCTACATTTAGGCAAGAAAAACAAAATGCACAGGTACAGTATAGGTGGTACCTTGCTCAATAGTAGCAACTGTGAGAGGGATCTTGGAGTCCTAGTGGACAACCATTTAAATAGGAGCCAGCAGTGTGCAGCAGCTGCCAAAAAAGCCAACACAGTTCTAGGCTGCATAAACAGAGGGATAGAATCTAGATCACGTGAAGTGTTAATGCCACTGTATAGTGCCTTGGTAAGGCCACACTTGGAATACTGCATTCAGTTTTGGTCGCCACGATGTAGAAAAGACATACTCTGAAAAATACAGTAGTTTAAAGGGGCCAAGGTTGAGAATCATTAAGATGAGTGATCAATTAAGAAGAACTCCCCCTACTCAATTAGAGATGTAATCCTGGCCCATTACCAAGTATCCCGAGGTGCTTTTCTTCTTCCGTCTGCTCTTTCTCCACACGGAAAGTCCCGTCCGTATATTCGACGTATTTGGCTTTCCAATATGTCCCTCCAAGTTGACTGGCATTTTCCTTAAAGAACAGCTGTGAATAACTGAACACAAACAAGCCCACAATGACTTCTTGCATTAGCCAGCAGCCATGGCATTTCTTAAAATCTCAGAGCTTTTGAAAGGCGGGCTTGTTATGGGGTATTTAAATCTAGCTCTATAAGGAATGACACCGAGTTTCCTTTTGAACTGTGCAAACAGCCTTGGTAAATTCAACTTTTGTGTTGCTCTTTTAGTTCGCAGAGTACAATGCAACCAAGTGCAAATTGATGCATGGGCAGACTCAACCAACCTTTTAGCATCTGGAGTAGGCGGTGAGTAGCCCCTGTAGCTTTCCCTACTGACATCTCTGAGCTTCCCTCAGATTAACCTAATCCTGCATAGCGTCTTCTCTGGTAATATTGTACTGCTAACCAGAGCATACAAAACATTTGCTGGACCAATTCTCGAATACAGCTCATCTGTCTGGAACCCGCACTGCATATCGGACATTATTAATACAATCGAACGAGTCCGGAGATATTTCACGAGAAGAGTCCTCCGCTCCTCTGCTCGGAACAGAATCCCTTATGCCAGTAGGCTTGAAATTTTGGGCTTAGACAATTTAGCCGCCTTCGGTCTGACTTAAGTGTAGTACATAAAATTATCTGCTACAATGTTCTACCTGTCAATGACTACTTCAGCTTCAACCATAATAATACACAAACACATAATAGGTACAAACTCAAGGTAAACCGCTCTAAACTCGATTGCAGAAAATATGACTTCCGCAACAGAGTGGTCAATACCTGGAATGCTCTACCTGACTCTGTGGTTTCTTCCCCAAACCCCCAAAACTTTAACATTAGACTGTCTCCTGTTGACCTCATCCCATCCTTAAGAAGTCTGTAAGGGGCGTGCATAAGCGCACCAATGTGCCTACCATCCCTGTCCTAATATTCCCTTTTATTCGTAACCTTTCATGCATTCAAAATCATGTTTATATTTATATCTAGTGTCTTATACACGCTTGACAAAACAAAAGAATGAAATAAATAAAAACGTAGGCTTGGGAAACCCCATTTGAAACCTTGGACCAAAGAGACTTACCTGTTCGGCTCACGCAGGCTTTTCCCTGTACTTGGGTCTAATCCAGAAGGCCCGTAATTCCACCGCACTTCTTTGGCTGCTATGTAGTATTGCCGTAGTTTCCCGTTGAGGGCAGGTCCTGAATCCTGATGGGAGCAACGCTTGACTTCGTAGAGAGCCTCCATTCCCGCTGGGGAAGCCAAGAAAAGACCGTGAGAGACTGAGCCTCAATTTCCATTATGTCAATTTGTGGAGAATTTGTAGGGGAGGAAAAAAAGAGCAGTTCAGAAAAAAGAATTTGGCTCATATCCTGTATAGAATCAGACACTTTTCCTTTATCGCGAATATAATTACTGAGCCCTTTATCCTAAAAGCATTAGCGCTAGAAAAACTAGAAAATGTTTCAGATCTAGAAAATGCTCACAGTGTTATACTATACCAGGGATGTCCAAACTTGGGAACTTTAAGACTTGTGGACTTCAACTCCCAGCATAGCTGGCTGGGGAATTCTGGGAGTTGAAGTCCACAAGTCTTAAAGTTCCCAAGTTTGGACATCCCTGTACTATACATTTCTGGAAGAACTGTGGTATCTAATTATTTTCAGCCAAAAAAGAAGAAGACCCCACCGCACTATCATCTCTTTCAATTTCAATTTATTTGATTTGTAGACCGCACCCTCTCCCCGAAGGGACTCGGGGCGGTGCACAGGACTTTAAAAGCATATTTATAAATACAACAGTACAATATTTAAAATAGAATTAAATAATTGACCTGCGCTAGAAGTTTAAAATCTTAAAACCTTAAAAACCCTTAACATTAATTCCCAGCAATCCCTATTAAAACAATTTAAATTTATATTACAGCCTAGGATGGATAGATTAGGCCAGGCCGGCCAGATGAAAGAAGTAAGTATTTAGCTTTTGGCGGAACCCGGATTACAAAGTACTTCCTCAAAGATACTAAGATGTCCTCAAAGTATGATCCAAAACTTGAGAAGGCAGCTGTGATGATGGCCTGATAGAAGCCACCCATGAAAAGAACAGCTTCTTGCATTGCAGTGTCACAGCTGCAAACTTGAGCTGATCCTACAGGCAACTGAGAGAACAGCTGTCTCAGGGATAAGCAAGCTTCTTTCAGGGCAAGGACCCAAAAGAAGAATATGTTATGGGTTTGCTTCAGCTCTTCCCTCTCTTCTCAAGGACTTCTTCTCCATCCTCATGCCAAATGGAGAAGAGCTTGGTTCTTCTTTGGAGTGGGTGACTACCAAGGGCTGGAATGCTCACAACTGGTGAAATTCAGTTTTTTTAACTACTGGTCCTGTGGGCGTGGCTTGGTGGGCGTGGCAGGGGAAGGTTACTGCAAGATCCCCATTCCATCACAATCAGCTGGGACTCGGGAAGCAGAGAATCGGTGGGGGTGGGGCCAGCCAGAGGTGGCATTTGCCGGTTCTCCAAACTACTCAAAATTTCTGCTACTGGTTCTCCGAACTACTCAAAATTTCCGCTACTGGTTCTCTGAACTACTCAAAATTTCCACTACTGGTTCTTCAAACTACTCAAAATTTCTGCTACTGGTTCTCCGAACTACTCAAAATTTCCGCTACTGGTTCTCTGAACTACTCAAAATTTCCACTACTGGTTCTTCAAACTACTCAAAATTTCTGCTACTAGTTCTCTGAACTACTCAAAATTTCCGCTACTGGTTCTCTGAACTACTCAAAATTTCCACTACTGGTTCTTCAAACTACTCAAAATTTCTGTTACTGGTTCTCCAAACTACTCAAAATTTCCGCTACTGGTTCTCTGAACTACTCAAAATTTCTGCCACTGGTTCTTCGAACTATTCAAAATTTCCACTACTGGTTCTCCGAACTACTCAAAATTTCTGCTACTGGTTCTCCGAACTACTCAAAATTTCCGCTACTGGTTCTCCGAACTACTCAAAATTTCTGCAACCGGTCCTTCAGAACCTGCCAGAACCTGCTGGATTTCACCCCTGGTGCTCACCTTGCAAGTGGTCAGAGACCTCACAGGTCAACAGCCATTTGCCAACATTGTGAGGGACCATTTCAGCTGCCACGAAGGTTGCTGGGAAAAGGGAGGCCACGTCAGACCGGTGTCCTCGGCTGATCAGTGTCTGTCCGTGGAAGAAGGCAGTGTGGACATCAATCTCACTGCCCATCCCAAAGAGATGCCACGAGACCCGATCTCCGGCACACATCGTGACCCCAGGGAGGTTCCCAAAGACGAAACCATTAATGGCTGCAGAAAGAAAAAGAAAAGTAGCAGTGGGGGAGGGGCTTCCCAGGATTCACCCCTGGATAAGGGGCACCCCAGGACAGTTTTCAGTTTTAGTTTCAGTTTATTCAGATTTGTATACCGCCCTTTCTCCCTTGCGGGACTCAGGGCAGTGAACAGGCAATAATAAAACAACAATAAAAACATCAAATACAATAAATACGCTAAAAATGAATTAAACCACTAAGCCTGTTCTAAAATCCCCAATAGAAACCCCTAATAAAAACAGATTAAAAGACTACGCCATGGGTCCTTTCCTTAAAAAAGCAAAGAAAAAAATGAATTATAATTGCATTTTCCTAAAAAAAAACACAATGCGCCAGTCCCATCTCTAGGAGGCAGCGCTCATGTCCATTTCGAAGTCGAAGAGTCACTCCCTCTTCTTTGTGGGAGCTTCTCAAATATTGGAAGACTGCTATCATGTCACCCGTAGTCCTTCTTTTCATTAAACTAGACCTATCCAGTTCCTGCAACCATTCTTCATATGTTTCAGCCTCCAGTCCCCTAATCCTCTTTGTTGCTCTTCTCTGCACTCTTTCTAGAGACTTCACATCTTTTTTACATTGTGGCAACCAAAACTGGATGCAGATATTCCAAGTGTGGCCTTACCAAGGCCTTATAAAGTGGTATTAACACTTCACGTGATCTTGATTCTATCCCTTTATTTAGGCAGCCTAGAGCTGTGTTGGCTTTTTTTGCAGCTGCTGCACACGGCTGGCTCCTATTTAAATGGTTGTCCACTAGGACTCCAAGATCCCTTTCACAGTTACTACTATTGAGCAAGGTACCACCTATACCAGGGGTGGACAAACTTTGCAACTTTAAGTCTGAAGGACTTCAGCTCCCAGACTTCTCCAGCCTTCAGACTTAAAGTTGCAAAGTTTGCCCACCCCTGACCTATACTGTACCTGTGCATTTTGTTTTTCATGCCTAAATGTAGACCCTTACTTTCTTCACCCTTGAATTTCATTTTGTTAGATAGCGCTCCACATTCAACATAAATTGAAATATCCATATACATTAGACAAGACATTTTCCCAGGAACAGAAATTCCCCAGTGTTGAATAAAGTCAACATCTGAATTTCGGTCTGCTTCTTTGAGGATCTTCTTCGTAGGCAAAACACCAGCCTGAGTCGAAGAAGGAGGCAAAGAGGAAGGTGCTCACCATGCATCCTGTTGCTTTCTCTGAACTCTTCATCTTCCTTGTCGACCGAGTCTGGCTCGGTGCAGAAGGAAGCAACGTTTTTATCCAGGTGCCAACTTTCGTTCTCATCCACCACATTAAACATCAGGAAGAAATCAAGATCTACATCATAGCGTCTTGAAGGCAGCACTTTCAGAGTTCCTGGACCAGGAAAAAAACAGGAGTGAATGAAGGACACCAACAGGGCCAGGTCTGGGTTGAAATGGGTGGGAAACTTATGAGGTTTTCACCCGTTTCAACTTCTCTTTCAGGATCAGACGTGGTATTTAGCAGATTCTCACCAGTTCTGGAGAACCGGTAGTGGAAATGTTGAGTAGTTCGGAGAACCGGCAAATACCACCTCTGGCTGGCCCCGCCCCATCTATTCTCTGCTTCCTGAGTCCCAGCTGATCGGGAGGGAATGGGGACTTTGCAGTATCCTTCCCCTGCCACACCACTTTGCTTAGTTCTCCCTCTGGTGTGCCCACAGCAAGTTGTGCCTATGGCGAATTGGTCGTGTTGAGCTCTCCTGTGATGACTTGGCAGTGGTGAGTTGGCAGAGGCAACTTGGTGGTAGCAAGCTGTCTGCACCGAGTTGTCCCATTCCGCCCAAAATTACATTTAGCAGTGTTAAAATAAGGACAATTCCCCATTAAGTCTCAAGAAAAAAGCAGGCAATGTTGTCTACAAAGTACAAAATAAGCCTACTTATTTTACATCATCACTCTGCCCATTGGAGTCTTGGTTATTAAGTGTAATTTCCAGCCAAAATCAGGTGGGCCACTCTGAAATAAGAATGTGCTTAAATTAAGTCTGAAGCCTGGATCATTCCAGAAAGCTTTATAGCTCATTGTAACTCTGTAAGGTCATTTCAAAAAGGAGGGACAAAACCAATCCCATTTTTCCAGAGTGAATTTACCTTGTTTACATATCAGCAAAGGGCCAATTAAGCCACTGGCAATATCCTTTGGTGCGTTGACATGGGAATGATAGATCCATGTTAAACAGGCTGGATCATCATCAGTTGGGCCATGGGCCTCTGGAACCGTCCAGGTGTAAGTGTGGTTCCCTCCTGGTGGGACAGCATCATCGGCCTTTTGATCTCCAGAGGACCTATCAGGATACAGGGCCCCTAGAAGAAGGGATCAATGACACCACCCAGTCAAAGGTAGGTTTCACAAGAAATCTAATGGTCAATTTTCCCCATATTAGTTTATATTATTAACTGTAGAATAGTCTGCACAAGGTCCAAACACAGTAAATTTGCCATTAGCCTTTTTTGAGTTTAGCCAACATAACATCCTTTAGATACACTCTGTCTGCTACACAACATTTACAGTTGACAGTGATTGGACTTTCTGGAAGTCAAGATCCTAGAGATACACGTACAAAAAGCTTTCAACTGTTCTGTTCTGAATGGGGTTGCCCCATCTGATGTCTTCTGGCCTGCAGCCATCTTTTCTTTTGGATCTTTGGCCTGCCACACTTTCTATTATTCTACTATGCATTTTCTATTGTGGGAAAATGGGAGGGGGGATTGTACGGAGTTAGATGCTATGTAGCCATAACAACATTCTTTCTAGAAAGCCAAGGTCATCCTTTGTCTTCACACCTCCGCACCTGACCGGAACTAGATGGGTGGAAGCTGCCAGCATGGCAGTGGGAGATTGGACCATGGGATGGACTTGTGGATGTGGGGGCAAGATCTTGAACTTTCAACTGGGTGGGGAAAACCGGGAAGCCTTCAGATTCAGGTATTCCCAGATATGCCAACATGGCTCTCTTAATAAATTGGAACTTTGAGGAATGCTTTGCCTTGGACTCTGGTTTACCTTTGGATGCTATTTGGAACCCTGACACTTTCTCCCAAATTCCCAGAGGTCCTTGGTAGATCTTGCCAAGTGCTCTCCCTTCAGCAGGGAGATCTCTAAAGGTTGATTTGAGTTTTTCACTTTATCTGTCGCATGCAAGCTTTCTCACCTACGAACACCTGAAAGCTTGCAAGGCTATTTACCTTCTGAATCCTTTGTGTAGAAGACACCGTGGGGGTGAATGGTGAATGGGTGGCTGGCAAAATTTTTCAGCTGCACGGTAATGGTGTCTCCCACTTCGCCTCGTATGACGGGCCCAAGGAATCCCAGCCAGGCGGGCTTGGGTATCTCGACCTTGTATGTAGAATCGGAGTATTGCTTATAGACTGATTTCCAGTAAATCCCGCCTATTCTGTCCTTGGCAGGTTGGAGGAAGAGGGAAGCTACACTAGAAAAGAGAAGCCAAAAGTTGAGACAACATTGGTAGCAATTTCCACCTAAACTCGCTCTAGGGCAGGGATGGCTAACCTTTTTCTCCTCGCACGCATGCTGAAATTGTGCGCACATGCTATCATGTGTGCGTGCACAACCACACCCACAATTTCACCACTAAGGTAATAAAAACACAAGGAAGAAGTGGGAGAAGCCACCAGCATTGGCTTGTTAATTGTTAATTAAGGCAGGGGCGTATCAGGCACTTAGTAGGGCATACTGTGTTTCCCCAAAAATAAGACCCCGAAATAAGCGCTTGGCCTTACTTTCGGGAAGGTCTTATTATTTTTGAGGTGCAGGAAGCGCTGAGAGTGGTCACCTCATGGCTGCTGCTACATTGCAATATTTTCAGGAAGGGTTTATTTTCGGGGGAGGGCTTATTTTAGCGCATGCGCTCAAATGCTCGATTGGGCTCATTATCCAGGGAGGTCTTATTTCCCAGGGAAACATGGCATCATAGGGCTAGTGGCTTAATTTGACTGGCGACCACACCAGTTGTTCTAGCTCAGAATTAGAAAACCCTTTTCAAACCAAGACCCACCACAATCTTTGACTTACAGGCTACCCCTAGAGACATTTTCAAGGGCAGGTGGGCTGGGGTAAGATGTGGGCTGACAGGATCGTAACACAAACTAACCATGACTCGGACACGATCAATTCATTTAAAATAAGATAACTAAATACAATTTGAATGTTTTGCTCTCTGTTTACGTCATCTTTATTCCCTGGAGTAACATGAAAATTTACAGTTCACCAGCAGCATGATGGAGCACTGTGCATGGTCCACAAGCGACAGATCACAGAGGTCTGGTCCCTCCTTAGTCACTTCCGGCTCCAACAGTTGGAAATACCGCTGGAAGGATTGTTCTGCTGCAGCTCACAATAAATACAACCTCACCTATCATTAAGTATTTTATCAATCGCTCTGGCTGGAGGTCAAAGTCCAGGTTGGTAAGAGGTGGACTTTGAGTTTCTATCTGCAAATGAAGCAGGAATCTCCCAACAACTAGTGAGATTTCAAACCGTAGCTATTGTTGAGCATTTGGGGCTGAATAGTTTGAATATATAAAAAGGGACGCGGTGGCTCAGTGGCTAAGACGTTGAGCTTGTTGATCAGAAGGTCGGCAGTTCAGCGGTTTGAATCCCTAGCGCTGCACAAGGGGGTGAGCTCGTTACTTGCCCCACTTTTTGTGAGAAGGTAACAGCGTTCCCTGCGCCTTCAGAGTTTAGTCATGCCGGCCACATGACCAGGGACAGCGCTGGCTCTTTGGCTTTGACACAGTGCTGGCTCTTTGGCTTTGAAACGGAGATGAGCACTGCCCCCTAGAGTCGGGAACGACTATCACATATGTTCGAGGGGAACTTTTACCTTTACCTTTTTAGTTTGAATATAGGTCCAGCCCCAGAGAATTTTAAAGGTTAATATTCAGTTGAGACCAAAAGTTTTTCTTCTGGGATTGATAGATAAATAGTTGGACAAAAACTTTGTTTTTACACAGTGAGATTTCTGTATGCCCAAAGATGGAAAGATTCAGTACCATGATGGAGGGAGGGATGTGAAGGTGAGGATAGTTGTTGATGGCCAAACTGACCGCTTTGATCAGAGAAAAGACAAGAGCTATGCTTATGTCACAGCAAATTTGGCTCCAAATCATATATATATGTAAAACTAAGTTATCAAAATGTTACAGTGGCAGGCTCAAACATTTAGTCACTTGCTGACCGATATGCCTGCGAGACTTCTAAAATATCCTTTAGAGTCCCAAAACTAAATCCTTAAAGCGTGCATTAGAAATATGCAAAATCTCACAAAATTAAAATTATTAGTAATGTTGCCTGAAATCCTGGGTGTGAAATGGCTGAAAACTTGTGAAAATTAGAAATCCTACAAAGTTTCAATTGTATTAATTTCCCTGGGAAGATGGTGGAATCTGCCCTCTGAAAAGGTGATGGGCTTGTAGCTAGTTTCAGGGATGGGAAACTCTGTGAATTATAAGAAGGATTTTAGGACATTTCTCTCTGGTAATCAAGAAACATTTTGTACATTATAAATACTACACCGTGGAAATTGACCACGGTCAAAACTATTCACTAAGGCTGCATTACTATTACAGTAATAGTAATAGTATTAATAATAGAAGACTATTATTAGTCTTTTCATCGTTCCTATCCTCCATCTCCTCCCACCTTTGACTGCAGGACGGTAACTTTGTTGTTTGTATCTTTACGATTTATATTGATATTGTTTCCTGATTGCTTATTTGTACCCTGTGACTATTATTAAATATTGTACCTTAGGATTCTTGATGAATGTATCTTGTCTTTTTATACTCTACTCTGTATGCACCAAAGACCAATTCCTTATGTGTCCAATCACACTTGGCCAATAAAGAATTCTACTCTACTCTACTCTACTCCTTCATTCCTCTATTCCTTCATTCTTCTATTCCTTCATTCTTCTATTCTATTCTATTCTATTCTATTCTATTCTATTCTATTCCTATTCCGTTCCTTCATTCCTCTATTGTATCCTGTCCTGTCCTGTCCTATTCTATTCTGTCCTATCCTGTCCTGTCCTAGTCTGTCCTGCTCTATTCTATTCTATTCTATTCCTATTCCGTTCCGTCATTCTTCTATCCTATTCTATTCTGTCCTATCCTGCCCTATTCTGTCCTTCGTGGAGAAGGGCGGGATATAAATTTAAATAAATAAATAAATAAATAAATAAATTCTATTTTTTCTTATTCCATTCCATATTCTATTCCATATTCCATATTCCATTCCGTTCCGTCCCGTCCCATTCTATTCTATTCTATTCTATTCTATTCTATCCTGTTCTATTCTATTCTCCCATTTTTTAGATAAAAGAGGTCCGCCATGGCACCTCACAAGTTGTGATACATGCAACACATTTCAGCACAAATCCTCCAGTTTTGTGTATACAATTCGGAAGTGATTTGAAGTGCCCAGGTTGTGCTGGGTCGTGGGGATGGAGAAATGGGGCACTCACGAGTCATTTGCAACGCTTTGTCCGGTGACCACATTCTTTCCCAACGGAGCGTAGTTCCACTCCACCCTGCGGATCCCCAGATAGTAGACTCGGGTAGCTCCGTCCGCCAGAAGCAGCAGCGAAAGGAAATGGAGACCAAGGACAGAGAACCCCATTCGCTGACAGCAGCGCATCGAAGCAAAGCGTTGAAAGTCCCCTCAGGACTTGGGATCTGAAAAAAAGGGATGAAATGCAAACACAGAACAACATAGAATAACAGAGTTGGAAGGGACCGTGGAGGTCTTCTAGACCAACCCACTGCTCGAGCAAGAGACCGTGTGGCAGTGGTGGCTAACCTTTTTGGCACTGAGTGCCAAAACAGGAGCATGTGTGTGTGTGTGCACTGGACCACTAGAACCCAGAAGTGCAGCTAGTGACAGCATGCATGCGTGCGTGGCCAGCTGCTCTCTTCTGTCGCATGCATGCGCGAAGACCAGCTGGCTGGCACACTGGCGTGCGACTGAACCGAGAAGCAAGCAGTTGGCTGCGCACGCATGCGCGCCATTTCTAGCTGCGCTTCTCTGAGTTCCGTGTGTGCATGCATGAAGACCAGCTGGCCAGTGTGCATGTGCACGATGAAACCTAGAAGAGAACGACTGGCCGCACGCGCATGCACGCCAGACCAGCTGGTCTCTGCACATGCGCACGGCGGAAACTGGAAGTGGAGCTGGCAACAGCGCAGGTGCCCGAAGAGAGGGCTGAGCGTCCTACCTCTGCCACGCATGCCATAGGTTCGCCATCACGGGCCTCGACCATTTCAGGCACAAAATCTTTTTTTTTTTTTTAAGCTTTCAGGGATGAAGCACCACAACCTCTGAAGGCGACACGTTCCCCTGGTTGATTGTTCTCACCCTAAGTTCTAGGTTGCTTCTCTCCTGTGCTGGCTGTGGAATTCTGGGGATTGAAGTTCCAGCATCTTAAAGCTGCGGAGGTTGATAAACTCTGCACTACAGTTTTGACCAAGGTTCTAAATCTGCAAGCGTATTCCCAGGGGGAAAACACAAAATACGCTTTGGGTCATGGTCAGGGTGGATTTGATTTAAATCAAGTTGATTTAAATCACGATTTAAATCATGATTTAAATCACTAGTAAAAAAGCTTGATTTAAATCATAGTTTTCTACATAAAGACTAATTCTTGCTGGCATAACTTATAATATGCAAGTAGATGAAGATTTTTAGAATAACAACTTTTCATATTAGTTTTTTTATCCCCAGTTTAATAGGTTAATCATTCATATTTGGACAACTTTTCTGTTGTACTTAGGAAGGAGAAAAATAATCATTACCTTAATAATAAGAATTTAAATAGATTTATTCAACTGAAACAATAACATTACAGCATACGTTATTTGCTTAAACAAACATCCATGTGTATTAACTAATTTGGCTAAACAAAATATATATATTTTAAGAAACCTAGACTTTCATTTTGTAGTACTGCTTGTCTGCTTGCCCCTTCCTCCTCACACTTAGTTTCAATTTCTTCTTGTGCAGATCTATTCCACTCCAAACAATCAGAAAAATATTGTTTCTATTCTATTCACTGAACTTCTTGAAACTTAGCACTGAAGGAGTTGATTCTGTATTCATAGGTTTGTAGAAGTTAGGATTAAGGTCTTTTTTTCAACTCTGCTCATGTTATAACATTTTTGCTGTGAAGAAGAGGCACGTGATTTCTGCTGAGTCAAATTCAGTTTTGAGAACTGCAAAAGTAAGCCAAGCATCTGTGATAATTTCTTGTAGGCAGAGAAACTGCCCAATAATCTTACAAAAACCTCTGGAAGAGCATGACGTTGTGAATGGATTAATGGAATTTATTGACCAAAAAAATTAAACATATACAGCCTTATTCTACATAATTAAAAAACTAATCTTTATTTCATGACGGAATAACCTTTGGATGGTAATATATTTTCCTCAAAAAGCATTTTATATACAAAAAATCTGATTTAAATAAAAAAAAATCCGATTTAAATAAAAAACATCCGATTTAAATCAAAAAAATCTGATTGTTTTGATTTTTTTTAAAAAATCATTGATTTTTATCCACCCTGGTCATGGTTCACTGGGTAGGACCCGCAGATTCCTTCCTGGAAATATAGTGCCATATAGCCAAGGTTTGTTTGCCAGGTGGGTCTTTATTAGAGATTTTCAAATTTTACAGCTAGATTAATATCACTTTCACGCCGTGTTTAAAGCATCCGACCCCTGTGAGAATGTGTGCTTAGCTGGAGCTCTGCAGAAGGTCCTGAGCAATTCTGCTGACTTAATCGAAACTGGATCCCTTCATAAAGTTCTCTTATCACGGCTGATTCATTAGCCAATAATGAGACACCAGGAAAAATAGAACCGTTTTTCTCTCTCTCTCTCCTGCTTTCTTGTGTTAACATGCTTAAACCTTAATGCTTAACATGCTTAAACATCTTGCATGAGCATGCTTAAACCTTGCCTTTCTAAGCAAACATTGACTTACAACCACAATTGTCCCTGGAATTTCTGCTGCTAAGCAAGGCATTGGCTACGTGACTTTTAATAGTTAATAATAATAGTTAAATTTATTGACCGCTCCCTCTCCCCACAGGGACTCGGGGCGGTGCACAGGGAGAATAAAAACAATAAATATACAAAATACATAGCAAATTAAAACAGATTAAATTAATTCCTGTGCTAAAATCCCATTAACTAAAAATCCCCACTAAATATTGATATACATTTAAAAGCCCATAGAGAGAGAGACTACCCTAGGCCGGCCAGGCGGAAAAGATGAGTCTTCAATTTCAAGCGGAAGGAGCGGAGGTCCGTGGTCGTTCTAATATCGGGGGGAAGGTCGTTCCAGGGGGCCGGGCCCGCCACAGAGAGAGCCCTTCCCCTTTTGTCACCTTTTACAACCTTTCTTGCCACTTGTTACTAAGTGAATCACTGCAGTTGTTAAGTTAGCAACACTGGGCTTCTGCCTCCCCCCCTCCCCCACCAGAAGCTCCTCTCAAAATTGTGGCGCCAACCGGTGACGGAGCCGCAGCAGAGGGGTGAAAGAGCCACATGCGGCTCCAGAGCCACAGATTACTGATCCCTGGCCTAGATCTTTCTTGGGAGTTTGCCATGCCATCGACGTGTCCATTTACATTTAGTCTTGGTGTTTCAGTGAAACAGAAAAAAACTTTGCAATTAAGTCAAAAGTCCGGCTCCTTACCTTGACGAAGAAGAGGGAGGGCTCAGAAGCAGAAGCTACGAGAAAGAGCGAAGACGTGTTCCGGAAGCATTTTCTTCCAGCACCTGAAGTCCCAAAGAAATCTTTTTTTTGAGATTTAAAGAAGACCAGGAGGGGCAAAGTCTGACTCGTAAACCTGCAGCTCACCGTGGGCCTTTCTTTCTGTGAGGCCTGGGAATCTGACTGAGCAGGACGACCCTCGTTTATCTGCCTTGCCTCTCTTTCATTTTTACTTTAAATAACAAGGACAACCTTGGTGTAGTTTCATTCCGATGGCTGGCACAGTTTATGATGGGAGGAGCCAGGTGATATCAGAGCAATAAAAATTAGCTTTGTGATAAAAAAAAAAAAGGCAGATGTGACTAAGGTAGACCTGATACTTTCAAGAGGCTCCTTTTGTACACTGGATTTGTACAACCCTTTTAAATTTGTTAAAATACAAACACGCAAAAGATTATGAGCCGTGCTGGTGCAGTAGTTAGCATGCAGTACCGCAGGCCATCTCTGCCGACTACCAGCTGCTTACAGTTTGAGACTCATTGGCTCAAGGTTGGCTCAGCCTTCCATCCTCCCAACCTTGGTCCATAAAATGAGGACCCAGATTGTTGGGGGCAAAATGCTGACACTGTAAACCACTTAGGGAGGTCTGTAAAGCACTGTGAAGCGGTATGTAAGTCTAACTGCTATTGCCTACAGCAGTGATAGTACAATACAGATTATAATTAACAGATTAAAGACTCAAGAAAGACGACGGACCATACCACGTTAATATAGAGTTCAATGTATTGTTAAACTTAAAATCATGTGGAAACAGATGCCCCTCTTTTCATACTTACAATAGAAAGGCATTTCAAAATTGATTTACATAAATAAATCCCGGTTTTTAACAACAGGTGTGCACTTTCTCACCTGTATAGTAGTACTCTTAGCTAGCACGGTTCTTATGTTTTAAGGATTCGTTTAAAACTGAAAAAGTAGAGGGGGCCAAAGAACTGCCGAGAGAGAGAGAGAGAGAGAGAGAGAGAGAGAGAGAGAGAGAGAGAGAGAGAGAGAGAGAGAGAGAGTGAGAGAGAGTGTGTGTATTCAATGACACATCAAGATTTTTCTGCCTGTATGAATCAAACTGGGTGTGCATTTTTTTCGTTATTTTCTGAATCATAGAAATGATTCTCAAAGGTCATTTCAGGACCACACCTTTCAACGTTGTCAAGAAACATGGGCTTAATCATGCCTTTGCACCTTTATAGAAGACATATATGTGTGTGTGTGTGTGTGTGTGTGTGTGTGTGTGTGTGTGACTTTTTGAGCTGATCAATAAATCCTCCCTTAATTGGGGCTTAACAGGGTGTTGTGACACACGTATACATGTATGTATGTATGTATGTATGTATGTATGTATGTATGTATGTATGTTAGGTTTTTTTAACTGATCAATAAATAAATCAGGGAGACTAGTATAGATCTATTTCGAGCTTTTTAGCTCTCATCAGCTAGCCATACCCTTATTGGGATTCGAACCGGGACTGTATAGCATGCCAGGCAAGAGCCTTAGCCATTAAGCCAGCCAGGTTCTCTTATTGCATCAGCTGAGACAGGAGGATAAGTATAAAATTACACAACGGAACTCACGGCTTTCTGTCTAGATGGTCTCTGGTGATGAGCCGAAAGGCAGAAAAGGAAACAGTATGTTTCCTCCCTTAATTGGGGCCTAACAGGGTGTTGTGGAACAATTGTATGTATGTATGTATGTATGTATGTATGTATGTATGTATGTATGTATGTATGTATGTATATGTACATATATATA
The DNA here is from genome assembly GCA_039707465.1 of Rhabdophis nuchalis. Classification (NCBI taxonomy): domain Eukaryota; kingdom Metazoa; phylum Chordata; class Lepidosauria; order Squamata; family Natricidae; genus Rhabdophis; species Rhabdophis nuchalis. Next base: position 7,786,613 of record CM077657.1, on the reverse strand, counting down.
ACCCCAACTGGTATGTAGAGCGGGAAGAAATTCCCAACACTTCCAAACTATTTTTCTAAGTTTATTTCCTGTCCTGACCGAAGAAGTACAGATGCTCTCCATCTACAGCAGGGGTCCCCAACCTTTTTTGCACCAGTGACCGGTTTCATTGTAAAGAAAATTCCGCCGACTGGGGAGCGGGGGGAGGGGGAAACAGGCAGCGCATGCGCACACGGGGTGGTGATGAGTCGGCTCACTCGCCCCTCTAGGGCCCCCAACGGCTTGAGCGGCTGCACCTGCGCTTTCCCGCCCCCGGTGCGCGCTCTGCCCAGGGGGCTGTCCCGTCGTCCCTCCTTCTCCTCTCCGGCCCTGCGGCCCGGTTCCTATCAAGCCACGGACCGGCACCGGTCCGCGGACCGGGGGTTGGGGACCCCTGATCTACAGAACACCTCTATAGTCCCCAACAGGTTTAGAGAACATACTTGCCATGCAAGAATATTTCTAGGACATATTTGCCAAGCAGCAAAAGGGCCCATTTCATTTTAAACTGAAGATGTTCATATAGTCTTAATTTAAAGAAGAAAAGCAACATCCTGCAGCTGAGCTGGATCAAATAGATCAGGAAATGGGGGCCCAGACTTATCCCACCTGAGCAACAGCCTATGTGATCTGTGTGACTCTTTTGAAAAGAGAGATTCAAAAGAGATCTCTTTTGAAAAGTGTCTTTTGAGAAACGGGATCATTTTTGCAAAGACAGAAACTAGATGTTGAGATCCTAGAAAAAGTGCAGAGAAGAGTAACCATGGGATCTGGAGGCTACTTGATTGAGAAGACTAGGTATGTAAGAGCAGGACTAGCATGACATAAGAGCAGTCTTCCAACATTTGAAGAGCAGTCATAGAGTAAGGTATATGTTCCACTCGCATATATGTGCTAGTTGTTCCCGCTCTAGGAGGCGGTGCTCATCTCTGTTTCAAAGCCGAAGAGCCAGCGCTGTCCAAAGATGTCTCCGTGGTCATGTGGCCGGCATGACTAAACACCAAAGGTGGACAGAACGCTGTTATCTTCCCACCAAAGGTGATCCCTATTTTTCTACCTGCATTTTTTACGTGCTTGCAAACCGCTTTGCACCACTGCTAAGGATGAATACAAAACAAAATACAGAGGAAATGAGTCTCCCTCCCTCAAGCAATGCCCATGAAGGGGCTTCTAAGTGAGGCTCAGCTGTGAGGGTCTTGTATGGCAAGACAAACAAGGGAGCCTTCAGAGGGGATCTAAAGGAAATGGATCTTACAGCCTCCATTAATTGTATTTGCTTTCTCAAATACGGCAAAGTGAATGGAACTTTCCTAAACTTTATACTTTCTGCTCTCCCATAGACGGAGTCTAATATTTGCCTTAGAATTTGTAGACTACTAATCCACTTCATAAAGAGTGCAACAAGCAAGCAACCAATATTAGGCACCCACTCATTAACCCAGAGAAAATGCTTGCCTTGACTTTCCTCCCTTAGACTGCTGGGGTTTGGGAGAACCACTAGCTAAGATTCTGTGCAGTTTGAAGAACCCCCAAATCCCACAACTGGCTGGCCCCGCCCCTCCCAGGAGTCCCCATGTGGATGCAGGTTTTGGATGCAGGTAAATGCAGGGCACATGCAGAGGCTCAGAGAGTGAAAAACAGGCACGCACTCAGCAAACTGGTAGTGAAGCCTGTAGGATCCCACCCCTGCCCTAGATCCATGATGGCAAAGCTATGGCACGCAAGCCATCGCCCCAGACCAGCTCCACCTCCATCCGCATGCGCTTCCTGCCGCCCTGCTGGTCTTTGGGTCTCTGCCACGCATGAGCTAGGAGCATGCATGCGGGGGGGGACGGACTCGTATTGCATTTTGGGGCCTTGCGCAGCCCCCCATCAGGGGTGGTTTGCTGCCGGCGTTACTTCTGGTTCGTAACCCATGCGCAAGGTATGTCCACTGAGAGCATCTGCACCAAAGATAAATTCCTTGTGTGTCCAATCACACTTGGCCAATAAAGAATTCTACTCTATTCTATTCCTATTCTTTCCATTTCTATTATTTCTATTATTTCTAATTCTAAATCTTATTCTATTCCCCTATTCCTATTCCTATTATTTCTATTCCTATTATTTCTATTTTGATTCTATTCCAATAGAATAGAATCAAAAGGCCCTGGGTCCTTTTTTAGGAGAAGGTGTGGGTATAAATTTGAATAAATAAATAAATTATTTCTACTTCTATTTGTATTATTTCTAATTCTAAATCTTATTCTATTTACCTTCCTATTAGTATTATTCCTATTCCTATTATTCCTATTCCTATTATTTATAATACATATTATAATTATAGAAATATATTTCTATTTCTATTCTTTCCAATTCTAAATCTTATTCTATTCTATTTGCCTATTCCTATTAGGAGTATTCCTATTCCTATTATTCCTATTCTTATTATTTATAATAAGATATTATAATTATAATAATAGAAATATGTTTATTTATATTCTTTCTAATTCTAAATTTTATTCTAATCTATTTGCCTATTCCTATTCCTATTATTTCTATTCCTATTATTTCTATTTCTATTCTTTCTAATTCTAAATCTTATTCCAGGGGTCTGCAAAGTCGGCTTTTTTAAGACTGGTGGACTTCAACTCCCAGAATTCCCCAGCCAGCTATGCTGGCTGGGGAATTCTGGGAGTTGAAGTCCACCAGTCTTAAAAGAGCCGACTTTGCAGACCCCTGTCTTATTCTATTCTATTCCAGTCTATTTCTCATCTGTTGCATTGCATTGCATTCTATTCGTACGTTTTCCCCTGCAGAGCCCTCCATCCTCTCCCCTGCCCTCCTCCCACAGTCTTGGGCTCCTTCGCTCTGGGCTCTTCTGTCTCCGCGTCCCAAGCGGCGTCTAAGTCTTACCAAGCACCCGCAGCCCCGCCCACCTCCAAGAAGGGAAAGGGGCTTTTTAAGCAACGCCAGGTGGGGGGGCTTCTTAAGAGGGGCCCGGAGAGCAGCGGCGCCAATCCCTTCCACGCTTCTTCAGCCGGCGGTGCGTCTGCTCCAACCGCCCGCATCCCGCAGCCAGACTCACCCGCCGAAGCTGCCCGCCAGAGGCTCCTGCGGATTTCTCCGCGCCTCTTTTCGGGGACTTACGGGCGGGCGCGGGGAAGCCCTCCCCCCTCCCCTTGCCAGAGAATCGAGACCAATCAGGCGCCGGCCCTGCGAGGAGGCGGGCTCGGCTCCCGGGAGTGGCCAATGAGAGGGCGAGCCGGGCGTCGTCGTCATCACCGTCGTCGTCTTTCTTCCCTCCCTTGTCGCGCCGCCTTCTGACGCTTTTCCGCCATCGCGGGTGCGGCATGAGGAAAGCAGCGGCGGTGTTGTTGGGCGCGGGGCCGCCTTCGCCCGGCGCTTCCTCCTCCTCCTCCTCCTCCTCCGTGCCCGGATTCCTGGCCAAACTTTGGTCGCTGGTCGAGGACGCCGGGAGCGACGACGTTATCGCCTGGAGCCGGGTGAGGGCCGAGGGCGCATGCGCAGAGGGGGGGGGAGAACTCCCTTGACTCCGGCCGTCGGGGCTGGAGACGCCTCGGGGAACGAGGCCTCCGCTCCTCTCGTCTCCCCCCTTAGGGCTTGTTTCCTAAAGCCTGGCCCCCGGGGGGCAGAGGAGCCCCTTCTCATGAAGGGGGCGGGGGAAAGAGTCGTCGTTGAGCAGGGGTCTCCAACCTTGGCAACTTTAAGCCTGGGAGTTGAAGTCCTCCAGGCTTAAAGTTGCCAAGGTTGGAGACCCCTGTCGTTGAGGGTTGAAGGGAGAAGCCCGGGACGCTCTCGGCTGGCCAGGAGGCAGCATCGCCAGAGCCAGGAAGGGCTGGCTAGGTGGCTAAGAGACTGACCATGTCGATCAGAAAGCTCGGCGGTTCGAATCCCTAGGCCGGTTCTCCTGCGTGAGCCACCGGGTTTAGACTACAGCACCTGCAAGGTCCCTTCCAACTTTGTTATTGCTTTTAACAGATGAACAGAGTGGGAAGGGGACCTTGCAGGTCATCTAGTCCAACCCCCTGCCCAAGCAAGAGACCCCACACACACACCATTTAACAGATGAACAGAGTTGGAAGGGACCTTGCAGGTCATCTAGTCCAACCCCCTGCCTAAGCAAGAGACCCCACACACCATTTAACAGATGAACAGAGTTGGAAGGGACCTTGCAGGTCATCTAGTCCAACCCCCTGCCCAAGCAAGAGACTCCACACACACACCATTTAACAGATGAACAGAGTTGGAAGGGACCTTGCAGGTCATCTAGTCCAACCCACTGCCTAAGCAAGAGACACCACACACCATTTAACAGATGAACAGAGTTGGAAGGGACCTTGCAGGTCATCTAGTCCAACCCCCTGCCCAAGCAGGAGACCCTACATCTGCCTCTTCCTAGGATTGAACTCATAACCTCCTGATTGGGAGGGGAGAGCTCCACCGCCGTCAAAATCGAATAGAAACGGGATAGCAATAGGATAAAATAGAAAACGGGCTGTTTTTGCCAGGTGATACTTTTGCTTTGAAAACAAATGGGGTTTGACAAATAGAAGGCCTGCGGTGTGTGTACATGGCTCCCAAGAATTCTTTGGCCAAGGCATAAGCAGCTGATGGAAATCCCCTGGGCTGCAAATAGAATAGAGTGGAGTGGAATAGACTTCTTTCTTGGCCAAGTGTGATTGGACACACAAGGAATTTGTCTTTGGTGCAGATGCTCTCAGTGGACACAAGATGCATTTGTCAAGAATCATAAAGTACAACACTTAATTGAGAGTCAGTGGGAGGAGGGAGGAGATAGATGATAGGAATGATGAGAAGATTAATAGTAACAGTAATGAAGCCTTAGTGAATAGTTTGACAGTGGTGGGGGAATTATTTGTTTAGCAGAGCGATGGCGTTCGGGGAAAAAACTGTCCTTGTGTCTAGTTCTTTTGGTGTGCAGTGCTCTATAGCGTCGTTTTGAGGGTAGGAGTTGAAACAATTGATGCCCAGGATGTGAGGGGTCTGTAAATGTTTTTGTGGCCCCCTTTGTGACTCGTACAGAGTCCCTTCGGGGAGAGAGAGCGGGTTATAAATAAAATTATTATTATTATTATCGTACAGTGTACAGAGAGCGACAACATCCCCCCACCACGCTTTTTATTTTTATTTTATTTATTTCATCAAACATGTATTAGATAACATATAAATATGACTTTGGAAACATGAAATGGATACAAATAAAAAGGAACATTAGGACAGGGATGATAGGCACGTTGATGTGCTTATGCACGCTTATGCCCAGTTCTTGTAATCGTTCTTTGCATGTTTTAGCCTCCAGTCCCCTAATCATCCCGGTTGCTCTTCTCTGCACTTTTTCTAGAATCTCAACATCTTTTTTATAGTGACCTAAACTGGATGCAGTACTCTAGGTGTGGCCTTACTAGGGCTTTATAGAATGGTAGTGGTACCTAATAATAATAATAATAATAAATAATAATAATAATAATAATAATAATAATAATTTTAATTTATATCCCGCTCTCTCTCCCCAAGGGGACTCGGGGCGGGGCACAGGCAATTAAAAATACAACCTCCCTTGATCTTGATTGTACGCCTCTGTTAATGCAATTTAGGATTGCATTGGCTTTTTTGGCTGCCACTGCATACTGTTGGCTCATATTTTGCTGGTTGTCCACCAAGACTCCAAGATCCCTCTCACAGTCCACTAAGAATCACAAGATCCCTCTCTAAGCAGCTGCTTAGAGTGCGAGGGGCGCATCCTTGAGAGTAAATGGATCTCCGTGGCCAAGCACATCAACAAGCAGAAAAGATTCAGGCAGCAACACCAAGTCTGCCACCTCTCACATTTTGATGTGGGTGTTGCTAGTTGTCTCCTTGTTTGTGCAATGTACTTATGAATAAGTGCTATGAGAAAGCCCTGTAGCCTCTTTTGAGGTGTGTTAGGCCATAGCTGGGTGTGCTTCTCTATTCAGATGATGCTCTCCTTTTGGCAGAGAATCCAGATGACTTGTAGCAAAAGTTATGTTAGTTGTATAATGTAACAAAGGGCATGAAGCTGAAAAGTAATGCACCCAAGGCCATCAAACCTTCTGTTTGACAGGGAAGTTGGAGGGTTGCAAATTAGACTTAATAATCCCAATATATTAAAGTGGGAAGACCAGACTGGCTAATCATTGCCAATCAATTTATTATGCATAATTAGAAAGTTATATGAAACTCCTCTACCAAAAGTTTCTTGATAGGTGATCCAACAAAAAATTATAGCCAAGGGCGTATATGGGTTTAGGGTTAGAGTTCTCTATTGTAGATTAGTATTTCCCCTTCCCCTCAGCAAAATATACCAGCCCTCCAAAAGTTTCTCTAGAAAAGTGGCATTAATTTCTGAGGCCTTTTGATGAAAATTAACCATTTCCTCTGTTGATTGCTAGCTACTCCAGTTAATTAGGATGTTGCATGAAGGCACCTCAATGACATAATTACAACTGCTAAAGCATTCAGACAGATGTTCTGTTCCTCCCCTATTTGATTTTATACATGATATTGTCTAGAGATTCTAGACCCTTAATAGAGCTAATTTTTTATCCCTGACAAAATCAATTTCCATTTTTATATATGCTGAAAGGTGGGAAGGTAACAGTGTTCCATGCGCCTTCGATGTTTAGTCATGCCAGCCACATGACCACGGAGACGTCTTCAGACAACACTGGCTCTTTGGCTTTGAAACGGAGATGAGCACCACCCCCTAGAGTCAGGAATGACTAGCACATGTGTGCAAGGGGAACATTTACACATACATACATACATACATACATACATACATACGAAAGCAAGGATAATTTCTGATGTAGAAATATATTGAATGGTGTGGGGTAGGTCCTTACATTACACCTAGGATTGTTGGGGCAAACAAATTTATTATATCTGAATCTCACATTTTTTATTATGAAATGCTTGTTTCTAATTATTTTCAGCCTTTGAATAGCCACAGGCAGTTTATATAATCATCATCATCATCATCATCATCTGTGGAGATTCTCAGTCATCCAGGTCGTGGTTGTCCCTGAGGTTCTTTTCCAAGAAGCAACTGGGACTTCTTCTCATCCAAGAAACTTCTTCAGCTCTTCAGACGCCTCTTGGATGAGAAGCGAAACGTCTTCAAAGAAAACAAGAAAGTCAGATTGCCTCTTGGAAAAGCACCTTTGGGACACAGGCTGTTCAGTAGATGGACAACAGGATTGTGTAGCTTCAGAAATGGGATATTCGGACACAGTATGACTTTGAAGTGCTGTCTTGCCGCCCCCCCCCCCCTTTTTAATTCCGGCAACGCCTTGCTGGGTTAGTATTTTGTTTACAAATGAATGCAGACACGCAAAGACATGCTGTCAAAATAATTATGTGGGTGTTGGCAAAATTAGTTGGAACCAACATAAAGTCCCATTTTCCTGCGTTGATTTTAATAAATCATTTTATGCGCTTACAGTGCTGCAGGCAACTTTTTCAGGGATTATCTAGGATTCTGAACCACCAAACAGATTTTCATTAATGTTCTGAGGTTTTATAATATTTCTCTAAGGGAACTCTTAAGAATGGGCGCCTTGGTATTCACCTCTCAATTGGCTAAGAATACTTCTGGGCTGAGCATCGCACGTGGATCTGGATTAGTCCTCCTGAGAAAAAAAATGATTATATCTGCCCCAGTTTCACTTTTAATGCTGCTTGTAACATGTCAAAGAAAGAGGCCTTACTTGCATTTTGTGAATCTTGTGTATGAGCAATTCCCATATCAGTGTTATTTCATGGGCGGCCTGCTTCATGGGCTAATTCATAACTGCAAGGCTTCTTTTACTCCTGGCCACGTGGCTTCAAGAGCTGCCATATTTATATGGGCTATTTTGCCAGGTGATGTTTTTGCTTTGAAGGCAAATGGGGTTTGACAAATAGAAGGTACGGGGTGCATGTATGTGGCTCCCAAGAATTCCTGAGCCAAGGCATAAACAGCTGATGGTAATCCCTTGGGCTGCGAATTAGAATAGAAGTGGAATGAAATAGGAATAGAATTAAAACAGAACAGAACAGAGCAACAGACTCCCCCACACTCCCCCTATTCCCTCCCTCTTCATCTTTTAGTTAGAGTTGAGTATTTGTATTTTTATAGTTGTCAATTTGCGAAGTATTCCTGACCTGCTCTCGAGTGACAATATTGTTGTATTTGTATTGTTTATAGATGGTGCTTAGTTTTATCATTTAATATTATAAACCACCCCAGATTTGCCCTGTGCTGGCTGGAGAATTCTGGGAGCTGAAGTCCTTCAGACTTAAAGTTGCAAAGGTTGGAGACCCCTGCATTAGTGGGTTCTCTTTCGTTAAGAGTTGGAAGTTGCAACTCTTCCAATCTGTTCAGTGCACCACCAATATATACTACTGGGTGATGTGCACTAAAATAATAGACGGAGTGATGCCATTGAGTAGTAGATCTTGATCTCTTTAGTTTCTTTTTCTTACTGTATTTGTTTTTTTTTTCCTTAACTTTTCTAGAATGGACAGAATTTTTGCATTTTGGATGAACAGAGGTTTGCTAAAGAATTGCTCCCTAAGTACTTCAAACACAACAATTTGTCTAGCTTCATACGACAGCTCAACATCTGTAAGTATCGGGTTCTGTCTATATTTTTGTTGTTTTCGGCACCCAGTGCCCATTAAAAGAAAAAGGAAAAAAAACAAACCTACTCTATCTACCTAAACTGTCAAAAAATAAACATAACAAATTATTTAAATGTTTAACACCATAACTAGGTATATGCAAAAGGTATAATATTCACCTACCGTACAATAGTTGTAAAGCAGTGTGTGGATTTTTTAAAATTTGCATTTGGCATATGAAGGAGCAATTTACTCTGAAAGGTTCCTGTAGCTGCTTTAATAGAGGCCCCAGGAGGCCGGGCTCATGTAGGCCACACACCGTTGTTTGCTATGCTGGGAGGCAGTAGAAACACCATCTCCATGTAGTATGCCAGCTCCATAACCTTGTCCATACAGTGGCCTTTGAAGTAGCTGCAGGAGCCTTGCAGAGGATGTACAGTAAGTAACAATACCAGCTATACATCCCAAAAGTGCTTTTTCTAGAGGCAACTGGGCTTTCTTGTTTTTTTCCTTGAAGACGTTTCACTTCTCATTCAAAAAGCTTCTTCAGCTCTGACAGGATAGTGGGGAATGGAAGGATTGATATTCCTTACAGACAGCTGGCCATTTGCATCCTTGGATGCAAATGACCAGCTGTCTGCAAGGAATATAAATGGAAGGATTTTATTTATACGAAGATGAATATTTCATTTATAGTTATAGTTATCTGCAAGGAATATAAATGGAAGGATTTTATTTATACAAAGATGAATATTTCATTTATAGTTATAGTTATCTGCAAGTTAACTAAGGCTGCCTGCAAGGAATATAAATCCTTCCATTTATATTCCTTGCAGATAACTATAAATGAAATATTCATCTTCGTATAAATGAAATCCTTCCATTTATATTCCTTGCAGACAGCTGGTCATTTGCATCCAAGAATGCAAATGGCCAGCTGTCTGTAAGGAATATCAATCCTTCCATTCCCCACTATCCTGTCAGAGCTGAAGAAGCTTCTTGGATGAGAAGCAAAACGTCTTCAAAGAAAAAACAAGAAAGTCCAGTTGACTCCTGAAAAAGCACCTTTGGGACAACCCTGACCTGGATGACTGAGAATCTCTACAGACTAATAGCAGCTATGAGCACAGTGAAATCCCACAACTTCCAGTTAATCACACACACACACACAGAGCATCTGGGAATACAGATGGGTAATCTTGCAATCTCTTTTTATTCCAGAGATTTTGACAAGCCCATTTAAATGCCATTGTTAGCCACAATGTGTCCCTTCTCAATTCTAGAAAGAACTCCACCAACATGGCTCCCTTGGAAGCTGAGTTCTCGCCACTTCCTTAACAACCTTAGCTGAAAAGGGAAAGTTGAAGATAGATTAGAAATTGTCAATTATAAGCATGGCAAAAGATCCTTTTAAAATCCAATGGTATTACACCGTCCTCAAAGAGACATTGCTGAACCCAGAGGAGCCAAGAGGGGACATAAAAACTAAGTGTCATGGCTCAATTTGCAAACACAGCCCACAGCCAGACAAGAAGCAATTGTGTGTGTGTGGGGGGGGGAGGTTGGAATGCGAGGGAGGGGGTGATGGAATGCAAGAGCACAGACTCGAAGGCAAGACATACGAGCTTTCCAAGGTCACCGTCTAGGAAAGTTCAACCAAACAAAAACGGAACATAATTGATTGGATTGAGTAAAGTGACATTGGGAGGGTCAGGGAAAAGAAGGGAGCGTTTAACTATGCTGTTTGCATGTGAAACCATTAGAACTGGCTTCACTCCTTCCGAATCCATATCTGCACAGTAAATTACACTCTTGGAAACAAAGAATGGCCCAGGCGTCTTTATTTGCTACATACACTGAGTGGGATTGTAGCAGTGCTGGGTTTCAAAAAATTTTAGAACCTCTTCTGTAGGTGCGGCCTGCTTTGTGGGAGTGGCTTGCCGGCCATGTGACCAGGTGGGAGTGGCTTGCCAGCCATGTGACCAGGTGGGAGTGGCTTGGCAGTCATGTGCGTGATCGTATCCTACCCCACACATCCCTTCGACCGATTCGCTCACACAGAGAGGGACTTCTCCAGGTGCCGTCCTCCTGGCAATGCCAACAGGCGGCTCCCAGGGGAAGGTCCTTCTCTGTGGCGGGCCCAACCCTCTGGAATGACCTACCCCCCAAGCTTAGATCTACCACAGACCTCCGCTCCTTCCGTCAACAATTAACCTAACCTAATCTACCGTACCAACCTAGTTGTAGTAAATATTACCTAATCGGGTTTTTAAGCTATAAATTTAAACGAGATATTTTAACACAGGGTAAAGCATTTAATTTAGTTTTAATTATTTATAATTGTTTTATGTATATTCTCTTAAATTCTTGTACACCGCCTCGAGTCCCTTCGGAGAGAGGGGGCGGTCAATAAATCCAAATAAATAAATAAATAAATAAATGTGACTGCGTGGGCATGGCCAACTTGTAAAATGTGGTGAAACTCACTTAACAACACTCTTGCTTAGCAACCAAAATGTTGGCTCAGAAACTCTGGCATTTGAAGCACGCAAGTCTTAAAGCTGTCGAGTCACAAGACTCTCGCACCCCTAACCCTTTAGAAAAAAACAACCCCAGGGGTGTTCAAATTTAACAGCTTTAAGACTTGTGGACTTCAACTCCCAGAATTCCTCCTCTCGCTCTTCATCTTGATGATGGGCGGGCGGGGAGAGGGAGGGAGCTGGAACCGGTTCTAAACGGCAGTGTAGATTTGTGGAACCTCTTCTATAGAAGAGGTTAGAACTGGCAGGAGACCCACCCCTGGATTGTAGACACTAAATAACATAGTTCATTCTGCAGAGAATTCTAATTTAGTCCTTTCAGTTTTAAAAACTCAAAAGAATCCCAGGCTGTCTTGTAAGAATTATGCATCTTCCCTCCTTGACTTTGCCCCGCTGGTATCCAGATGTTGTTCTTCCATTGATCTATTATTACTCTGATCTCTTCGCTTTGAAGAAGGAGGAAAGGAAATGGTTTTATCATATCAGAATATGACCACTGTAACTCTTCTTTTGAGTGGGGAGTTTGCACCTAGCTCAAGGAAAAGGAAAGAGTTCAAATGAAAGTGGGCTTCTCGGAGACACAAATACATTTCATTTCCTCTTGATGTTGTTGCAGATGGCTTCAGGAAAGTGATTGCACTTGAAAATGGCATGATCACCTCTGACAAGAATTCTGCCATTGAATTTCAGCATCCGTTTTTCAAGAGAGGGAACGTTGATTTGCTGGCAAACATCAAAAGGAAGGTAATGTTTCCTAGAGTGCTACTACCTGGTTAAAATTTCTCTGTTCAATACAATTACATGTGACCGTGTCCATTTCCTGTTTAAAGCATTATGAGCAAAACTAGATTGGACCTTGACTGACCTCCCCCTCCCCCCTAAAAGTCCACCCCCAAAACTTAAGCAGGGCTGAATCTCTAGCACTTGGATGGGTGAAAAGATAGTGTGGAAGAAGGCCAGTGCAAGCCGCTTGCACACCGGGGTGTTCATGAAGTCACCAGAGTTGAGCTTGTCTTAAGGAAGGAATCTCTGCTTTGATGTTTTTCATTCACGCTAATACTTTTTCTCTAGGGGACACGGTGGCTCAGTGGCTAAGACACTGAGCTTGTCGGTCAGAAAGGTCGGCATTTCAGCAGTTCAAATCCCTACCGCCTCATAACAATGAGCTCCTATTACTTGTCCATGCTTCTTCCAACCTAGCAGTTCAAAAGCATGTAAAAAGTGCAAATAGAAAAATAGGAAGCACCTTTGGTGGGAAGGTAACAGTGTTCCATGCCCCCCCTCCCCCACCAGGCATTTAATCATGCCGGCCACATGACTACAGAGACATCTTAGGACAGCGCTGGCTCTCCGGTTTTGAAACGGAGATAAGCACCGCTCCCTAGAGTCAGGAACGACTAGAATCTATGTGCGAGGGGAACCTTTACCTAATTCTTTTTCTAATGGGTGAAATGCTGAGTTACTTGCCAAACTCTGGAGCTGTGGAGACTGAACAGCCAGCTGCAAAATATAATTACAATTACATACTTTCTGTATGACTGTATATTTCAAAAATCAATAAAAGAAAAACAAAACCTCATATTATGTTAAAACAACTGAGTTTTTAAGGCACAAATTAAACCCAGCCTGAGCAGGATCATCATCATCATGATACCAATATGACTTCCATTCAAACTGTGAGAGAGAACCAATTTCTTCAGTGGATGCTTTTGACAACTCAGTTTTTTTTTTTTTTCTTAAAATACATTCCAAGTAAAGTAAGGACAAACCTCTAAATAAATGGACACATTCCTAAAGTTTGGTACATCTTTTATTTCTCTTCCCAAGATCAAGTGACCAGTGATGTGAACATTATAGCAAAATTGACCAACTGTAAGGCAAGCAGTGTCATAGACTTCTGAGATTTAGCCTTTTCCTTTTACTCGTGTGTCGGTGCTTTTCTGAGTGGGATGTTGCAATCCTGCTTTCTCAATACAATTCTGGTACTGCGATAGGTGAGTGCCCAGGTAGCGGTTCCTGAGTGCGCATAAACAGCAGCTTTGGGCTATCCTCTAAGGCAGGGGTCTCCAACCTTTGCAATTTTAAGTCTGAAGGACTCCAGCTCCCAGGCTTCTCCAGCCAGCTTTGGTGGTGCACTGAACAGATTGGAAGAGTTACAACTTCCAACTCTTAACGAAAGAGAACCCACTAATGCAGCTTTGCTGGCTGGAGAATTCTGGGAGCTGAAGTCCTTCAGACTTAAAGTTGCAAAGGTTGGAGACCCCTGCTCTAAGGTCAACAAGGGGAAGGTTGTGTTTTCAGCATCCTCACTCCTTATGAGTGAAATTTCAGTTGCATTTGTTTCTTATAAACATGTTCCATCTTAACATCTTCAGTCTGGTCTGTCACAGGTGGCCACGGTAAGGCCAGAAGATCTCAAAATCTGTCCAGACAACTTGCACAAAGTGTTGTCGGAGGTCCAGGAGATGAGGGAGCAACAGAACAGCATGGACATCAAGCTGGAAAGTATGAAAAGGTGCAGCACCATGAATGCACCACGAGCAAGCATTAAGAGGCAAATCATGAGAGAGGCGTTTCCCACCCCATCTATAAAGCTGCAGATAGAATAAAGGGATTGCCCGAGTACAGGAAGGTGGACTTGTTGGCATCCTGGAATGCCTCCTTCTGTCCCAACAACAAACATTATGCCCATGTTATCAGCACCCACCCACTTTGAAAAGGAAATAAAGGACCTGGCTATTGTGGCTTCTAATAACTGCTAATCTAGGAGAAAGACTCTTTCCTTATTAATTTTTTTTTTGTCCTCAGTCCCCAAAGATCTTGCGCCTGCTGGTTACTGCATTGGCCTGCTCAGCTGCAGTATTTTACCTGAGATTTTTAACTCACCTGCAAGTTTAATGGTTGTTGTCCTTTAATTTCTAAACTAAACATATTTTTAAACGCTTTAGTTTTATATGGTTTTAGTAGGGATTTTAACAGGTTTTAGACAGGCTATCCATTATTTAATGTATTTTTAATAGGTTTTTAATTGCTTTCTATGTTTTTTATTCGTGATTTTACTGCTGCCTGTACACCGCCCTGAGTCCTGGAAGGGAGAAGGGCGGTATAGAAATTTAAATATTAAATTAAATTAAATTAATGTTTTAATTAAGAATGGTCTACTGTGGGACGTGAAAAGATCCATAGTCATTGGGAAAAAGCTGCCTGACGAAGGACTGGGCTGATGGGCTGTCCAACCCATTGATCTCTGCAGATAGAAAACTTTCTGCCTGTCCCCTTCCAAAGAAATCATTCTTCTTTGAAATGCTGGTGCTTTTTTCTTCAGGACAGATATTTTGCCCCTGAGCAGTGATTTCTTGTGAGTCCCGAGTCTCCATTTAAAGGTTCAAGCATGATCAGGTGTAGCCATTTCCTCACATCATTTCAGAAAAGCCTCTTTGTGCCCCTCCAGATCCCAGGAGAAAGTCCCGTAAAGCGGTGGCATCTCCTTTTTCCATTCTGGGTCTCTTGGAATGGAAAACTGGTTAGTCTCCTCCTGCTTCCACACATCCCCTCCTTTCCTTAAGTTTTGCAGCAAACCATATCATCTTGCAAAAGCCTCCACTGGACTAGACTGGAACCCCTTGGAAGTCGCTCACTTTCACTTTCATCTTGCCTCTTTCTTTTCCTCTTTTCCAGGGAAAACAAAGCCCTCTGGAAAGAAGTGGCCTTCCTCCGCCAGAAGCACAACCACCAGCAGCAGCTCTTGTCGAAGGTATTGAGAAATAGCCCAGCCTTAGCTTGGCACTCTCCTCTGCTCCAGAGCAGCTGCCCTTCGCCTGGGGCTCTCCCCTGAAGGCGGGAGAGGGCACAGTTGGAATGTTGCCTCCAGGAATCAGTCGCTCAGGGTCCAAAGAGTGATCTAGTCTGTCCAAGTGCTCAGAAGAAGAGCACCTACCGTATTTTTCAGAATATAAGACACACCTATCTTTTGAGGAGGAAAACAGAGAGAAAAATCTGCCTCTGCCTCCCAGCCATTTGCCTCCTTGCAGCAAACAGCAAACAGTACAGAAGATATACACTGTTTGTGGTGTTACATTTCAGACTACATTTGTACAGATGCTGTTAACATTGATGTGGCTTTCTGGAAGTATACGTTATTCTCTGCTATTTGAAAGAAGACACAATAGGACTGGGCCTCTTCAGATCAAGCGTTTATTTTTAAAAGTTTCTTCATTTTATTAAGTTGTCTAGAACAGCGTTTTTCAACCACTGTGCCGTGGCACACTAGTGTGCCGTGAGATATTGTCTGGTGTGCCGTGGGAAAAATTCCTGCCAGAATATCAGCTTTGTGTTCAGCCAAACAGGCCCAGGTTTCGCACTGAGTAAGTAAACAGAAATATGAACAATTATAAAATACTTTATTATTTCATAATAAAGTAATTATAAAATAATTTCTTTGTGTTTATTTGATTCCTATTCAAGAAAATTACTTTATATATAGTCAATTTAGGCACAGAGTTAATTTTTTTTAACATTTTCTAATGGTGGTGGTGTGCCTCGTGATTTTTTTCATGAAAAAAGTGTGCCTTTGCACAAAAAAGGTTGAAAAACACTGGTCTAGAACAATAATAAAGCAGTCTTTAAAAAATAAGTAATAATTTGAACATTCTATAGGCATTTATAGTTATTGACTTACCTCCTTGCAGCAAACAGCCTGTTTCAGTTGAGCCTGATTAGAAGGGGGGGAAAATCTGTCTCTACCTTCCAGCAATTTGCCTCCTTGCAGCAAACAGCAAGTTTCACTGTCAATTTCAGTTTAGGCACAGGGCTCCTGATGATCAGCTGTTTCAGGCTGCAGGGATGCCATAGGCTATTGCCACTTCCGCAAGCCCCATTTTCTATGTTTGCTGCAAGGAGGTAAATTGCTGGGAGGCAGAGGCCACTCCGAAAAATACAGTAGTCCAAATGCAAGATAGAAATATTTCTCAGATTCACAGAGACAACTGAAAGGAAGAGCCTCAACTGACAGTTCCAGAAGGTCTCCCTGGGCTAGAAAGTTGGGGAAGCCCTGCTAATTACTTGGAAGAACTCAGATAGAAGAAAAAAAGAACAACAACAAGAAAAAAAGTCCTGGAGGACTTTTAAAATATTAAAATCTGTGTAGTCTACAGGTGAAACTCGAAAAATTAGAATATCGTGCAAAGGTTCATTTATTTCAGTAATGCAACTTAAGCAAGATAGTTCAAGCCGTGATTTGTCATAATTGTGATGATTATGGCCTACAGCTCATGAAAACCCCAAATCTTACCTGTGATAACAGCGTGGAAGTATGTGTGGGCACACACAGTGTGTTTGTGTTATTTATTTGGAGGAGGCATGTGTTAAAAGGCAAAAGTTAACGGCCTTTTTAAGGCCTTTGCCTGTTCTAGTTGGCACCACTGAATATTGTGCTTAATTTTGAGGGTGCGATGGTTAAGATGAGAAAGGATTGTTTACTTTCCCCTTCTTCTTTCAGATCCTTGAATTTATACTGGGTTTAATGAGAGGAAACTGCATTTTGGGGGTCAAGAGAAAAAGGTAATTGCTCATTTCATTTCATTTCGCTCTTTTGCTTCTGTTGGCATTCAAAATGAGATTCTGATTCCAGGTTTTTCCCCCCATGCCGAAGAGAGAAAAGCATCCTTAAACTTCGTAGGGCTCCTGCCTCCCTGTTAAGGGGATACAAGCGGAACAGTTGAAATGATTCCAAAATGTTGCTGCTCCTGTTTCTTTCTTCATGCTCCTATTTCTGATTGCCTCTCTTTTCATGGCCTCTGGACGAGCTGTATTCTTGCCTATGGGAAGATATTTCAGCTACTATATTTGTGGCTTCTCAGGGTGCAGGCCCTGCTTATGGTTTTTTGTGAACATGCCATCATGGCACGGGACCTAGCTATCTGCGGGATCGCATCCTACCCCATACATCCCTGCGGCCGATTCGCTCTCACAGAGAGGGGCTTCTCCGGGTGCCGTCCACCAGGCTATGCCAGCGGGCGACGCCCAGGGGAAGGGCCTTCTCTGTGGTGGGCCCAACCCTCTGGAACGACCTTCCCCCCGAAATTAGAACAACTACAGACCTCCGCTACGGACCTCCTCTCCTTCCGTCAAAAACTAAAAACACACTTCTTCTGCTTGGCCGGCCTGGGATAATAGAACTGTTTTTAGGGTTTTTAGGGGTTTAGTTTTTAGTTTTAATATGGGATTTTAGCGCAGGGTTTTAGTATAATTCATTTTAATGTATTTGTTTGTGGTTTTATATATGCATTTTTAAATTCCCTGTGCACCGCCTCAGGTCCCTTCGGGGAGAGAGAGCGGTTTATAAATTAAATTTTTTATTATTATTATTATTATCCTTTCTGACACCTTCATCTGCCAGAAGTTTCTCCTACCTGGAAAAAAACTCAGAGAGCCTTTGTAGGTTGGTTTTTCTTCTTAGGGATCAGGTGAAAATGGCTGGCAGCTGAAGCATAAAACTTGAATAGGCCAAGGACGTTGTTTGCAAGCCACAGGGGAAATGGGGAAGGTGGCTCTGGCTAAGACGCTGAGCTTGTCCATCAGAAAAGTCGGCAGTTCATCAGTTCGAATCGCTAGCACCGTGTAACAGAGTGAGCTCCCGTTATTTGTCCCAGCTTCTGCCAACCTAGCAGTTCGAAAGCATGTAAAAAATGCAAGTAGAAAAATAGGAAGCACCTTTGGTGGGAAGGTAGCAGTGTTCCAGGCACCTTCAATGTTGAGTCATGCTGGCCACATGACCACGGAGACGTCTTCGGACAGCACTGGCTCTTTGGCTTTGAAATGGAGATGAACACCGTCCCCTAGAGTCGGGAACGACTAGCACGTATGTGTGAAGGGAACCTTTACCTAGAGAGAAACAGTGACTGTATTTCTTCCAGGTCTTAGACTTCAGAGGAGCATATTGTACGAACCTGTTCTATACAGGTAGTCCACAATTTATGACCACAATTGAGCACAACATTTCTGTTAGGTGAAATAATAGTTAAGTGAATTTTCCCCCATTTTACTACTTTTATTGCCACATTTGTTAAATGAAACACTAAAGTTGTTAACCTAGTAACATGTTTGTTAAGTGAATCTGGCTTTTCCATGGACTTTGCTTGTCAGAAGGTGACAGAAAGTGATCATGTGACCCCAGGACACTGCAACTGTCATAAATAGGAGTCAGTTCCCAAGCATCTGAATTTTAATCATGGGACCATGGGGATACTGCAACGGTCATAAGTGTGAAGAATGGTCATAAATCACTTTTTTCAATCCTGTTGTGACTTCAAACAGTCACTAAATGAAATGTTGTAAGTCGTGGGCTACCTATACTTCTCTTACTGAGGAAATTATGCAGAAGGATGTGAAGCTTTAAAGCTAATTAAAACTAATCAAAGGTTTAAAGCTAATTTCAATGGGATGTGCATGCATGTGAATCCCTAAAATGCGGTGCGCACGCGGGGCCCCATGCATGGGTGCATCCCCCACACATGTACATCGCACATGCGTGGCGAAGACCTGAAGACCAACTGGCCAGAGGGAGGCAGGAGCGCATGCGAAGTGGAGCTGAGCTGGGGTGATGGCTTGCGTGTCCACCGAGGGTGCTGCATGCCACCTCGGGCACACGTGGCAAAGGTTTACCATCACTGGTCTAGTGTCTTAAAAAGCATTCTTCCGAAGCATGCAAATGTTAGTTTATTTGTATCTTTTAAGAAGGGACTAAAGATTCCCTCTGCAAATTTATTTTCTTGGACTGTTCAGACGTCTGAGTGATGAAACTCTCAAGTTGATCAAAACCTATTTTTGTTTTTACGAAGCCATTTCTCTGGTGATGATTTTCTTGCTGGGGAGTGCTTCCATGGTGTGCATGCCGAAGTTTCTGCATACAAAGCTTTGTGGCTCATCTGTCCATCCACCTCCATAGCTCTCTGTGCTCTACTTCTCCCAGGTCTTTGGCCGATGCTTCAGACCCTTCGCCTCCAAAATTCAGCCGCCAGTACATGCGCATTCCGGTGGAAAACTGTGAAACCGTAAGCCTTGTTTTGTTTTCTTTCTCCCCCTGATCCTCCTAAAACATTCATTCTACCCTGTTTCCCCGAAAATAAGAACTCCCCAGATAATAAGCCCAATCGGGCTTTTGAGTGTATGTGCTAAAATAAGCCCTCCCCTGAAAATAAGCCCTCCCCAAAAATATTGCAACACAGCAGTAGCCATGAGGTGACCAAGCTCACTGCCTCCTGCAGTTCAAAAATAATAAGACTCCCCGACCTATTATAAGGTGAGAAAACAAATAGAAATAGATCTGGAAAGATGGAAAGACCTACAATTATCATTGACAGGAAGAATAGCAGTAGTAAAGATGAATATACTACCAAGATTGCTATACCTATTCCAAACAATACCGATAAAATTAGAGAAAAAATACTTTGAAAGTATAAATAAAATAATAGGGAAATATATATGGCGGGGGTGGGGGGAAAGCAAGAATTAATATAAAAATGTTGCAAGATGCAAGAGTTTGAGGTGGATTTGGATTACCTCCCCGAAAATAAGGCCACCCTGAAAATAAGGCCAAACACTTCTTTCGGGGATCAAAATAAGACCCTGTCTTATTTTCTGGGAAACACGGTAGCTTAGTTAGTTATAAAATTCCCTCTTAACAATACCTGTTAATTTTTTTTTTATAATGCATTTTGATTTCACTAAAAATTCTAATAATTGCCAGCGCATTAGTAGTTTTACTATAATAACAACTGCCTGAATAAGAAAACTGATGCTAAGGGTGTCGGATAGACTACTTGTTGCTCTTGTGTCCTTAGGCAGCCCTTTCGGATCATGGTCCAGACTGCCAAGACTCCATTATCATCCGTGACATCACAGATGCTCAAGAGGAAGAGGAGGAGGAAGATGCTGCTGCCCCAGAGAGGTTTTTGGCGCTGGTGCACTCCAATCATGAAAGTTGGTGAGGTTACAGATATTCAGACGTATTTTAGTGGGAGACAACACTGAAGCTGAAGCAGGCTGCTTCACAATATTTATTTATTTATTTATTTTATTAGACTTTTATACCGCGCCACTCTCACCAAAAAGGGACTCGGGGCGGTGCACTGGAAATTAAGAGCACAAAAATAAACATATACAAAAAGAATAAATACGTCATAAATAATCAATAAAATCTTATTAAATTAAACAATACCCTGTGCTAAAATCAATTTAAAACCCATTTGTTAAAACTTTAGTTTAATTTAAAATCAGTCGATAAAATAGTCTCGGAAGTTAGGCCAGGCCAGCTAAATGAAAGAAGTGTGTCTTTAGATGTTGACGGAAGAGGCGGAGGTCCGTGATGTTCCTGAGTGCGGGGGGTAGCTCGTTCTAGAGGGCAGGGCCCGCCACAGAGAAGGCCCTTTCCCTGGGCGTTGCCAGCCAGCATTGCTGATCAGAGTGCTGAATATTTTTATCCTAGAGGTGTTGCCAAGAGATGTCTGTGTACCTTTCTTTGTTCTGGAGAATCTTGGTTTGAGATGTGGTTACCGCCATGTTCCTGGGAAGGAAAAATAGAATTGGGAGTTTGTCTTAAAAAGTATCCTGTTTCCCTGAAAATAAGACCACCTCGGATAATAAGCCCAATCAGGCTTTTGAGCACATGTGCTAAAATAAGCAAAAATAAGCCCTCCCTGAAAATATTGCAACACAGCAGTAGCCATGAGGTGACCACGCTCCTTGCCTTCTGCACCTCAAAAATAATAAGAGCTCCCCGAAAATAAGGCCAAGTCAAATAAGCAAAAAGGAAGCCTGTTCCTTCTGTTGTTGAGTTGGAAAAACGACAGTCCAGAGAGAGGAGATTCTCTCGGCATGTCAGTGCTGGCCAAGTTTTCACCAGAAGTCCATTGGATTTTGTTTTATTTTTTGTTCTGGTTTTTGTTCTGGTTTTGTTCTGCAACCCAACAAGACGGACACAGATTTCAGAGGATAATTAGAACTGCAGAAAAAACAATCACTTCCCACCTGCCTTCCATTGAGGACCTGTACACTGCATGAATCAAAAAAAACCCTCACATCCTGGACATAAATTGTTTCAACTCCTAACCTCAAAACGATTCTATAGGGACTGCACACCAAGACAACTAGACACAAGAACAGTTTTCCCCTGAATGCCATCACTCTGCTAAACAAATAATTCCCTCACCATTGTCAAACCATTCACTAAGGCTGCATTAGTATTACTATTAATCTTCTCATCGCTCCTATCACCCATCTCCTCCCACTTATGACTGCAGGGCTGTAATTTTGTTGCTTGTATCCTTACCATTTATATTGATATTGATGGTTTCCTGATTGCTTATTTGTACCCTGTGACTATCATTAAGTGTTGTACCTTATGGTTCTTGACGAATGTTATCTTGTCCTTTTATGTCCACCGAGAGCATCTCCACGAAAGATAAATTCCTTCTGTGTCCAATCACTTGGCCAATAAAGGATTCTATTCCATTCCATTCCATTCTAAAACAAAATTAAAGGCAAAGATGCCTTCAAGGCAAGTTCGGCTTCTGGTGACTACATTCATGTAATATTACAGAAGAGGCTTACCTTTTATCTCCTTATGGATTGTTCTTCCACATTCCCAGTCAATGATATTTGAAGTCATATGTGGGTCTGCAGACAAGCGTGAACCAGGACCAATTGGTTGTTTAGATTCTAAGTTCACTCCAGACCTTTAGGGACTCTGGGAAAGGAAATCAACATTAGATTTCCTTTCAAGGATGCAAAACCACTTTCTGTAGCCCTGCAGAACTGCATGGATGCTGTGATTTGATTTGAGAGTTTCTTTGCCCTTTCAAACTGGGTAGACGCCAGCAGTGCAGGGTTCCCATTGGAAAAAGGGGGTTCTCTCCACTTTGGGGGGTGCTGCGGGAGGTGCTTTGCTGCACTATTCGGAGAAAAAGGAAAGTTCAGTCTGTGCCTGTTGTGTGTTTTCAGGAAGGCTCCTGTGCCCACCAGAGAAGGAATCCCCACTTGTGGAACGCTAGAGAGCTCCGAGCCAGAAGTGCCCCAAGGTGACCATTCGGTTCAGCTCTCGGATGGCTCCCTCCAGTCCAGTGCTGTGGAGTTGCACACTCCACAAGTCAGCGCAAACGAAGAAGTGGCGTCAGTCATCGAGTCCATCATCAACGAAAACCAAACAACGGCCTCGAGTGACTCTTTCCTTGACAGGTGTGTGTCTACTTTCAGAGAGGCAACACCTGGCAGGACTATCCCCTCCCACAGAACCATGGCATTGGAGGAGGTTAGTCTCTTCCTTGCCATCCATGAGAAGTACCTGTCTAGCATCAGGCAGTCCGCCTCTCTCTCCCACCCACCCCTACGTCCTAAGAAAATTGGTTCTACTGTTCATTAATGAAACCCTTGTTTTTTCCTTTTGTTTCTGGAGCTGCTGTCTTCCCTCGTTCTTCAGTGTCCTTTTGGAAGGGAAAACACCTCTTGAGTATTTCTCTTGAGCAGAAGCTGTAAATTCCTTGCTAGATTCTTCCTCCTTATTTCTCAGTGCAAACTGTTCTGAAAGAAACCCTCACTTCCCATCCTCTGTACAATAGAATGGAATGGAATGGAATAGGGAATGGAATGGAATATAATAGGGAATGGAATGGAATAGAATAGAATAGAATTCTTTATTGGCCAAGTGTGATTGGACACACAAGGAATTTGTCATTGGTGCATATAGAGTAGAGTAGAATAGAATAGAATAGAATAGAATAGAATATTATAGAGTAGAATAGAATATTATTAGAGTAGAATATAATAGAATATTATTGTAGAATAGAATAGAAAAAAGGAATAGAATAGAACAGAATAGAATAGGAATAGCAGAGTTGGAAGGGACCTTGGAGGTCTTCTAGTCCAACCCCCTGCCTAGGCAGGAAACCCTACACCACTTCAGATAAATGGTTATCCAACATCTTCTTAAAAACTTCCAGTATTGGAGCATCCATAACTTCTGGAGGAAAGTTGTTCCACTGATTAATTGTTTTCACTGTCAGGAAATTTCTCCTTAGTTCTAAGTTGCTTCTCTCCTTGATTAGTTTCCACCCATTGCTTCTTGTTCTAAGTGATCAGCAGCTGGGGCTACAGATAATTAACAATCTCAATTGGTCTCGCCACACGCCATCCTTAGTGATGCACCCAAACCAGCACCTGCATTTCCTACAACGGATGAGGAGAGCACATCTTTCTCCTGTCCTGGCCACTTTTTACAGAAGCACGATTGAGAGCATTTTAACAAGCTGCATCGCTGCCTCAAATAGAAGGTCCATACAGAGAATGGTAAAGACAGTGGAGATTATAGGAAACTTGCTTCCCGTTATTCAGGATACTGCTTATAAGTGCTCTGTGCTTAGAGTTCGAAGCATTGTTAGAGACCCCACACCCACACCCCACTCTGTTTCTGTTGCTCCCCTCTAGGAGGAGGTTTCGAAGGATTTCTAGCAGGACTATCAGATTTTGTAACAGCTTTGTTCCCTAGGCCATCTGTCTGGTAAAACCTGCAAGATTAGTTTTTCTCACCGTGTACATGTATACATCCAAATTAGACTGTGTTGTTTCTCTGTATCATATAATATATGTACGTATATGCATACTTTATTTCTTTATTTATTTAGTCATGTTTACGTGGTCTATATTGGAGGTGATGACCCTTTGAGACCTGTATGCAATGAAATTTCCTTTTAATGTATGCTGATTAGTGTACATCTAAAGGGACATATGCATTTTGTTTTTCCCATACCATAAAAAGGCATGCTGCCCCAGTTGGAGATCATGTCCCTCCAAAATTAATAATCTTTTATGCCTCAAACTAATCCATTCTTTCACCAATATAAGTACCGAAGCCTGATGGTATAGCTTCCAGTCTGGCTGTTTTAAAATATTCATGACTGGGAGAAACATGGGAACAAGGTCAGCCAATGACTAGGCATAGCAACTAAGTCAACCAATGGGAGCTTAAACAGATCTGAGTCTGTGCAGAGAATTGAAACAGAAACTTAAGCAGTCTGCTGCTCTGAGAAGTAAACTAGCAGTCTGTCTGGGCTTGTCTGCTGAAATGAAACTGTTTGTGTTTGCCCATAACTCTCCTGCCTTGTGTTTACTTGGAAGAACCACCTGTTGGTATTGTACATTTATTCATCTATTCTTATGTATATAAAGAAGTTAATGAATCCAGCTGAATCAGTTATCAGTGTGTGCTTTCTGGCTTTGAATTTATGCAGCAAACTCTTGACAATCTGTTATATTTATTATTTCCCTGTTTCCCTTCGCAGAGAAGAGATCCAAGACTTCTTGAATTGTATTGATGCGAGTCTCGAGGAGCTTCAGGCAATGCTGTCTGGGAAAAAAACCAACCATGCTTCGGAAACACACCCTGATGTGAGTCCACTTTTCCATGTGGATTTCTTAGCTGGGCTGCTGCCTGCCTCTCACATTACCTAGAGAAGAAAAACTGGGTCGCTGCTCTTCTTCCATTCTCTGCCTTCTCTGTCTTTCCCTCCCCTTCAGGATCAGGGGAAATTCTCCAACCACCTCTGACAGCCAATTGGTGTCCTGGCAAGACACCAATTTACTGTCAGGGGTGCTTGGAGAATTTCTGTGGCAGCTGGGACTGACCTAGGGAGCCAGCCTTCCGCACCACCTGTTGTGGTCCACTGGCAGCCGGCGGAGCTGGCAGCAGAATTGGACAGTGAGGAGGTTGGGGAGGAACATGGGCCAGTCCTGGAGTCTGGGGAATGCTCTGATGAGGACTCTGCATCAGAGGCAGAGAGGAAGCCAGAGCCATCAGCGAGGCAGAAGAACAGCGGGAGCCTGTTCCCAGTGTGCACATGCGCAGAGCTGCCAGGAGAAAACAGAAAGCAGGATAGACTTGGGAGTAAGGCTTGGAGATGATTGGCCCCTCTCATAAGACATAAAGGAGGAGCAAATGTGGCGTGAGCTTTTGCAGGTAGCAATTAGTTCATCTGGTTGATTTGAAAAGTTCTGTTTGACTCTTGTCTTCAGTTTGGCCCTGCTCGGCATTTGGCAATTAAATCTCTTGACAGCATTCCCAGGGAGATAAGGTGGGTGTTTAGCAACATTCCCCTGAAAGTCTGTGGCAACACGAGCAGACATCTGTCAGAATCTTCACAGACTGTTTGTGAAGCCCTGCAGACTGGGAATGACTGTAATTTCCAGCCATAAAAGAGGGTTTAGGGGACTAAGATTGCGATTTATGCTTTCTCAGGAAGCCGAGGTCAGAACATCACTCCAAGAGAATATGGCCCGTTCTGTACCTGCTGAATCATTGGGACAGAGCGTGTGACTTCCCTGCCCCCTGACTCCACACCAAAGCTCAGACCTTGCACTTCTGTTAGAAGCCATAACGTACCACAACCCCTTTGAATCAGGACTGGACTAGCGTGTGTCTAAGGACCATTTTGGTCATCCTTAACAGAACTGAACCATGGAGGGGGGAGGGGAGGAAGGAAGTGATGCTGTTCCCTTCCCCTCTCCTTGGAGACCTGGCTGAGGCCTCCAAAGGATAAGGGCAGTCAACCCCCCTCCCCTTCCCCATAATTAAGATACCTCCCTTTAGGACGAGTCAGATTCTGGGAAGGGAAGGGGAGTGCCCCTAAGAAAGAGGAGACAGTGTGGATTTGATCTCCATAGGGACGAAGAGTAGGAGAAGAATCAGTGAGTGGAAGTTTTATGTCGTTGTTATTAGTTGTAAAGTCATGTCCGACCCATGGCGACCCCATGGACAACGTTCCTCCAGGCCTTCCTGTCCTCTACCATCCTCCGGAGTCCATTTAAGCTCACACTGACTGCTTTGGTGACTCCATCCAGCATCCTCCTTCTCTGCTGTCCCCTTCTTCTTCTCTTGCCCTCCATCGTTCCCAACATGAGGCTCTTCTCCAGGGAGTCCTCCTTCCTTCTCATTAGATGGCCAAAGCCTTTGAGTTTCCTCTTCAGGATCTGGCCTTCTAAAGAGCAGTGAGGGTGGATCTCCTCTAGGACTGACCGGTTGGATGGCCTTGCAATCCAAGGGACTCAATACAGGAGTCTTCTCCAGCACCAGCGTTCAAAGGCCTCAATTTCAAAGAGGAAGCTTTATAGGGAAGGTCTAAACTTCAAAGCATAAGATTCGTCCTGATAACGTTGAGCAGTGTGGAATTGTGAGGGCTCCACCAGTGGAGACTTTCAACCAGAGGCTGCATAGTTGTTTGTTTGGGCTGATCCTATGATTTCTGGGAGAGGCAGGTTGTATCAGAAGACCTCCAGGTTCCTTTCCAACTCTTTGATTTTATTTACTTATATTTATATGCCACCCGGTTCACTTACAAAGCGCCTCTGCTTCTAGAATTGAAGGGCATCAGCTTTCAGTCTCAGCGCAGTGACAGCACTTTGGCTAACGTGAAGGAAGCTTATTTTAAGGTGTTTTTCTCTCTCTATGTTTAAGCATTTGATTTGTCTCAGGAGAGGCCCATGTCGTATTTTTGTTGTTTAAATTGTTTCTAATCCATAAAACAAATCAGATGGCCTTCATTTCTGCCTCCAGACTTTCAGCGCAGAGCTTCCCGTGTTGGATTCAAGCATACCAGAAGCTCCTCTCAGATTGGAAAAGGTAGGCAATGGGTCTTCCTTGGCTCTTGGGAGGGAGGGGAGCAGCAAATTGGGAAAACTGAAGGTACCCAAGCGTGTTTATTTCTGATCAGCAAAGCTGCTTGGAAAGCGCTGGACCCTGAACGGTTGAATATCAGGAATACCTTAACCCAGGAATACCATCACTGTGGTACGCCATTGTGGAGTCAGGAGCAATTTTCCCATTCGAGGGAGTTTTGGACCAAAGAAGCAGCGTGTATTTTGTGGAGACTCTGCCTGGCTTGCTTGGCCTTTCATCTCCTTAATGCTTCTCTTCTCTATTTATTAGGGACATTTTCCAAGGCCTAGCTTGCTGGTTTTTTTCTGATAACATTTGGATAATAATAATAATAATAATAATAATTTATTTTTCTATACCGCGTCCTCTCCCCAGGGGGACTCGGAGCGGTGCACAGGGAAAAATTAAAACAACATAAAATATATACATAAATAAATACAGTAAAAACAGATTAAATCTAATTGTCCCTGCACTAAAATCCCCATTTTTAAAATTAACATTCCCTAACCCCTGAGGTAGAGACTAACCTAGGCCGGCCAAGCAGAAAAAGTGTGTTTTTAATTTCTGACGGAAGGAGCGGAGGTCCGTAGTTGTTCTAATGTCGGGGGGAAGGTCGTTCCAGAGGGCTGGGCCCGCCACAGAGAAGGCCCTTCCCCTGGGCGTCGCCCGCTGACAAAGTCTAGTGGACGGCACCCGGAGAAGTCCCTCTCTGTGGGAGCGAATCGGCCGGGAGGATGTATGTGGCAGGATCCGATCCCGCAGATAGTTATTCTTTATTATTATTATTTATTCGATTTGTTAACCACACCAATCTCCGGCGGGACGGACTCTGGGCGGTGCACAGGACATTAAAATTTACAATAAATAACAATATACAAGAATTAAAAAGAAATTAAATCGAAAACCTGTGCTAAAATTCCCATTAAAAAACCTATCTAACTTGGCTGAAGCTCTATTGTTCTAAAATTCAAGTTCTACGCCAGTCCAGCTTGCTGAAAAAGAAGTGTCTTAAGTGAGCGGCGGAAGAGGGGAAGGTCCGTGATGGTGCGAAGTTCAGGGGGGAGGTCGTTCCAGAGGGCGGGCCCTGCCACAGAGAAGGCCCTGTTCCTGGGCGTCGCCAGCCGGCATTGACCGGCAGTCGGCACCCTGAGAAGGTCCTCTCTGTGGGAGCGAATCGGTCGGTGGGAGGTATGTGGCAGGAGTTAGAGGCTCGGGCTTGGGCTAAGCCTTTTTCTTAGGCCATCCAGCTCTAATTCTGCGTTCTGCAAGACTTGCTGTACTCTATGACCAGAGCAGCCCCCCCCCCCCTTCCTCCACCCCCTAATAAAAATTTTCAGGTTAAACAGTTTTAAATTATGTTGAGACCTCTGCAAAATCTAAATTCTTTTGCCAACTGAGTCCTCAGAAGAAAAATTCACACATCTTTTTTTTCTTTTCAAATGAGCTCCTTTCTCAGGATGGTTTGGATCCTGCCAATTGGAGTGAAACTCTGGTAGCTCCCACCAACGACCTGGACTTTGTAAGTGAAGCTCAGAAGAACTGTGTTGGACCTTTGCAGCACACAGGCCTCCCAGGAGGAAATGGGAGTGGGATGCAGGGCCTTTTGCTTCCGAAGGAGCATGAACGGCTGAGGCCCGGACCCCCCTCTGCTTCCAGAGCTTGTGCTCCGCAGGCAGACCGTCCTGGCTTCCTGCGGAGACGGTGTGGCTAGCCAAGATGGTTTGTTTCAGTAGGGAGTCCCGAAATGAAATGGAAGCGGTCAGGTGCTTGCAGCGCTCTTCTTTCATAGGATGCACATTAAAATATACCATAGTTTCGGAGTATAAGACGCACCAAGATTTTGAAGACGTAAAGCACTCGTCACCTCTCGACTCGACTACTGTAATGCTCTCTACATGGGGCTTTCCTTGAGGTGCACCCGAAAGCTGCAGCTAGTCCAGAACGCAGCCGCGCGGGTGATTACGGGAGCCTCTAGATGCTCCCATATAACACCTATCCTGCGCGAGCTGCACTGGCTCCCTGTGGTCTTTCGGGTGCACTTCAAGGTTTTGACGACCATCTTCAAAGCGCTCCATGGCTCGGGGCCTAGTTATATGCGAGACCGCCTCCTGCCCCATACATCCCTTAGACCGATACGCTCCCACAGAGAGGGCCTTCTCAGGGTGCCGTCAGCCGGACAATGCCAACTGGCGACACCCAGGGGAAGAGCCTTCTCTGTGGCTGGGCCAGCCCTCTGGAACGACCTACCCCCTGAACTCCGCACCATCTCTGACCTCCGCCTCTTCCGCAAGTGTCTGAAGACACATTTATTCCATCTAGCCGGCCTAGCGTAGCCCCCTGTATTGACCATTAGACAGTTTTAAATGGGATTTTAATTCGGTTTTTAGCACAGGTTTTACTAGAATAAGTTTTTTAAATTTTATATGTTTTGTATGTATTTTAACATTCCTGTGCGCCGCCCTGGGTCCATTTGGAGAAGGGCGGGATATAAATTTAATAAAATAAATAAATAAATAAAAAAATAAGTTAAAAAAACATTTTTTGCACTCTGCAGACCTCCCCAAAGCAGCCCATTTTTTTTATTTTTTTATTTTTAAAAAGGGCATGCATAGCCTCTAGGAGTGCTCCTGGGTACTGGTGGGGCCAAAAACGAGCAAAAATCGCCCCATTTTTTGCTCATTTCTGCCCTTCCGCCCCAGGAGTGTTCTATAAGCTTCCCAAAGGCTATGCACAACCATTTTTGTAAAGGGGGCGGAATTTCAGGAGGCCAAAAATGCTGTATTCGGTGTATAAGATGCACCCAGATTTTTACCCTCTTTTTTGATTTTTATCCTCTTATACTCTGAAAAATATGGTCGTTTACTAGAATTATTTTTATGCTTGCATCCTTCTTCTTCTTTTTTTTTAATTACAGCACTCAGTTGCAGCAGAAATACCAAAACAAACATCTCGAAATATTTATATTGACCGGCTGTCGAATAAAAGCATCACCGAGATGTACTGTCAGCCAGGGCAACTTGCGTGAAGCAACAATGCTTTAAGTTGCACCTGTTGCTGTGGCCTAGAGGTGGAGCTCTCACCTCACAAGCAGGAGGTTGTGAGTTTGATCCTAGGTAGAGGCAGATGTAGGGTCTCCTGCTTGGGCAGAGGGTTGGACTAGATGACCTGCAAGGTCCCTTCCAACTCTGTTCATCTGTTAAAGTTGAGCTTTACCAATTGAAGCTGGGGAAGCAAAGCCCCGCTGGGCTAGTCTAGCCAGAGTGATGAGCTGATTAAAAGGAAGACAGGAGATACAATTAAACTGATGAGTATACAGTTGGCTCTCTTGTCTTTGGTTGTTTTTTTTTTTTTAAAGGTACTGTAGCATTTAACACAAATATTCCAAAAACATTTCTCTCTGCATTTTCTTTCTTTTCTTTTTTTAGACAGAAGACTTACCGGCAAATATAGACACGGATGGGATAACGGATGAGGAAACCTCAGGGAGGAATGGTGAGCAGGGCAAGAAATTGGGAATTGTTTGACCACATCAGTCTGCAGAAGCTAAGCAGGGGTGGATCCATTTGGAGGGAAGATCCCTTTCCGGTCCTGTGTGGCTTACAACATCTGCTCCATATGTCCTGCAGCTGGCCTGGATGTCGCCTTCCATTATCTTGAGCCCTCAAAGAGGCTAGGAATTCGGAATGTCAGACTCCAGTCCATTTGAGAGCATCTGTTCTGACCGAGGCTTCCTGAGACAGTAAAAAGCACTCGCTTAGTCCCCAAAACCCTCTTTTTATTTCAACGGCTGTGAATTAGGTTCATTCACCTAATGAGTCACAAGTAGTTTGTAAAGAGTCTGACAGTACTCTGCCACAGTCCTTCCGAATAAGGCTGATAAGCTCCCACCTTTATCTCCCTTGAAACGCTGCCAGAGACCTAATTGCCAATTAGCTTTGCAAGGCCACACGGAGCACAGAGTCAAAGCGGAGCTTCAGAGTTTAAACCAACTAACCAGAACCAAGAAAGTTGCTTCCTGCAAAAGACTCACGTGCCTTTGCTTCTCCCTTATATCCTATGGGAGGGGTCAAGCACCTGCAAGCTTACTCCCAGGTTGCCCCTTTTGTCTTAACTGTTCTTGCCTTCTGGCAGCCCTGCGCATGTGTGCACTGGAAACAGGTTCCCCCTGTTCCTCTTGCCTCGCTCATGTCCGACTCTGGAGCCTCCGGAGGCAGCACATAACTCCCAGATGGCCCTGGCCCCCTCTCTGCCTCCCACGCAGAGCCCTCGTCCGAGCCTTCCCCAAAGAATTTTATTCTTAGCATCTTGTTCTAGTTTGACATTTTTTTTTAATTAAAAAAAAATTTTTTTTAACATAAACACAAATAATACAAACTTCAAAACAAGAAAAGCCAATATCACTAAGTCATTTTTCCTTACAAACTATCAATTTTTAAGAACGTATCATTTTATCACAGGTTTCTATAATGTTCTTCAAAGTTTATCACTTATTTTTCATATCAATTATTACAATTCTTATATCTCAATCCCAATCATACTAGTTGTTTTAACATCCTTTTATATAAGACAATTGTATAATGGCATTCTATTTATAAAACCAATCAAAAAAGAGAAAAAAGAAAAGAAAAAAACCAATATTGACAGATAAATATATTTAGATAAGTTTAAAAAGGAAAAGCCCACTCTGGATAATGTCCTATAAAGGACATTCTAGTCGGGTATCCATAAATTCTGTGCCCCTCTGAAATAGTTATTATTCATAAGTAATCTCATTTTATTTTAAATCTAACAATTTTATCATGTAATTTAATATCAATATCCACAGTTCTTCTCAAGTATTTTAACCTCAATCTATTTCTTATTTAATAATATCTTTAAATCCTGTCTAGCTATTAATATCCCTTATTTAATCCCATCATATCCCTATAGATTCCATATAATTATCTAAAATTCTATAGGTGGCTGTTCATTAATTGATCATTTCCCAAGAGTATTCTATAACCATCTAAATAGCATAGCTTCCCCTCTAAAGATAAGCAAATATATCATTAACTAAAACATTTATTATAATTAGTTTTATTGTAAGCATCTATAATTATTATTAACAGACTCCAGGACTGGCCCATGTTCCTCCCCAACCTCCCCACTATCCGACTCTGCTGTCAGCTCCACAGGCTGCCGGCGGACCACAACACTGTCCAGTTGGGAAGAGTTGCCCCACAAGTGCCCGAATCTGCCCTTGGCTCACTGGCTTTCGTGCACTGCTAAAGGGGACACCTATGCTTTCCCCATACAAAATTTTCTTCTTAGCATCTTAATACACTAGCAGAGTTGGAAGGGACCTTGTAGGTCTTCTAGTCCAACCCCCTGCGTGGGCAGGAACCTTATACCATTTCAGACAAATGGCTGTCTAACATCTTCTTAAAGACTTCCAGGGTTGGGGCATTCACAACTGCTGGAGGCAAGCTGTTCCAGAGGTTAATTGTTCTAACTGTCAGGAAATTTCTCCTTAGTTCTAAGTTGCTTCTCTCCTTGATTAGTTTCCACCCATTGCTTCTTGTCCTGCCCCCAGGTGCCTTGGAGAATAGTTTGACTCCCTCTTCTTTGTGGCACCCGCTGAGATATCGGAACACTGCTATCATGTCTCCCCTGGTCCTTCTCTTCATCAAACTAGACATACCCAGCTCCTGCAACCATTCTTCACATGTTTTAGTCTCCAGTCCCCTAATCATCTTGGTTGCTCTTCTCTGCACTCTTTCCAGAGTCTCCACGTCTTTTCTACATCGTGGCGACCAAAACTGTATGCAGTATTCCAAGTGTGGCCTTACCAAGGCACTGTACAGTGGCATTAACACTTCACGTGATCTAGATTCTATCCCTCTGTTTATGCAGCCTATAACTGTGTTGGCTTTCTTGTTCTAGTTTGACATTTTATTCGGGTTATAAGTGATTGAGTCTTTTTGTGCTTCATTTGGAGAGCAGAGAGAAGAAGAGAGGAATCGGACTTGTGCAACGAAAGGTTGTGGCTTTCCTTTCCGAAGCGCAGTCCTGTTTTTAAAGGCAACTCTGACGCCGAAGGGCTGAGCGGACAGCACAGGAATCCCCCCATCAGCTCTGTCGGTGTTTTTGACCTCAGCGTCCAGCTTTCCCTTTCCCGGCCCTTGAAATCCTTTACGGATCTGACTCCGAGGCCTTCTTCTGTGGGGCTGGAAATGGAGGGGATCGGCACCACAGGAGAGAAGTTCACAGGAAATACATTTCAAAAGACACAATGGTAGCCCCAGCGGTGAGCTTGAAATTGCCAGTTCCTTTTTGTGGAGGCAGAATTTTTGATTTCCTTCCCATTTCCTTCCTAACCAATTTCATTGTAATTTTAGTACAATGACAATAAAGATTATTATTATCTCCCCTCCCCCAGTCTTGGTGGTGGTGACAGCATCCCCTTCGCCAACTTCCTGTTTCTAGACTTGGGCCCTTTGTTTGGAAGAGAGTCAGTGCTGAGTTGGCTGTTAATTTTATTTTATTGTTTTGTATTGCATTGCTGGTAAATTGACTTTTGTTGTAAAATAACAATGCATTGAAGGAATAGTAACGGTAATGATACACGTGGAAGTAACTCCAGTGATGGCTAACCTTTTTTGGCTCGTGTGCCAAAAGCAGGGGGAGCGCAGGGGGGTCGTGCGTGGGTGTGCCACACCCATAATGCTATGTGCATGACCCCCTGCTTTTGGTGTGCTTTTTTCACCCTCCCCAGACTCCAGAGGCTTTCTAGGAGCTTGGGAAAGGTGAAAACAGCCTCCCCTCCCCACCTCCAGAGGCTTCAGGAGCTTCCCTAAAGCCTCCAGAGGGCAAAAAACGGCCTCAAAAGAAGGCCTAAATCAGCTGGCCAGCGCACACATGCGCATTGGAGCTGACAAGGCAACACCTCGCGTGCCCTAAGGAATGGTTCCGCGTGTCACCTGTGGCACCCATGCCATAGGTTCGCCATCACTGCTCTAGTTTGTCCAGACAAGAAGTCAAGTATGGAGAGTGAAGTCTATTTGTTGCTGTTCCTGTAACCAGCTTCTGTTGGTTGTTCTCGAAGGCCTGAATGGCCTCGTGTTTCATCCTTGTTGCAGCCTGTGGTGTGACTCAAGACGGCAGAGCTTCTGCTTGGACGGTCCCTCCTTCGGGATCTTGTCTACACTCTGCTTGTGTTCTGACCGAGGCTTCCTGAGACAGGAAACATCACACGCTTAGTCCCAAAAACCTTCTTTTATTTAAACTGCTGTGAATTATGGTCATTCACAGCCTGTAATGATTCACAAACAGTCTGTGAAGAGTCCAACCGAAGTCTGCCAAAGTCTTTCAGGGCAATGTTAATAAGCGCCCACCTTTATCTCCCTTGAAACGCTGCCAGAGACCTCATTGCCAATTAGCTTTGCAAGGCCGCACTGAGCACAGAGTCAAATGCATCTTCTCAGAGTTTGAACCGACCAGAATGAACAAAGTTGCTTCCTGCAAAGGCTCACGTTCATTTGCTCCTCTTTTATGTCTTAAGGGAGGGGCCAAGCCTTACTCCTAAGTCGCCCCTTTTGTCTTAACTGTTCTTACCTTCTGGCAGCTCTGCGCATGCACGCACTGGGAACAGGCTCCTCCTGTTCCCCTTCCTTGCTCAAGTCGGACTCTGGAGGCAGCACATAACTCCCAGATGGCCCTGGCCCCCTCTCTGCCTCTGACACAGAGCCTTCCCCAGACTCCAGAACTGGCCCATCTTCCTCCCCAACCTCCTCACTGTCCGACTCTGCTGCCAGCTCCACAGACCTCTGGAGGACCATAGCAGCTTTTTTTGGGGGGGGGGGCTCTTCCTCCCAGGACTCTCCACATGCCAGCACCATCCTTTAGCTTAGCTATTAACTACTTATTAACGAGCGATTCCTCCTCTCCCTCTCCCAGACATGCAGCTGATTCAGTATCGGGGGAACCCATTGCTGTCCCTGTTTGAAGAACCGCCTTCCGGTGAGGAAGACGGCCGCCTGGCAGACGCCGGAAGGGATCTGCTGGATTCCATGGAGAGCAACGAAGCAGCGCAACGAGTCGCCAGCCCAGGAAGCCAAACGGCCGGAGCCGCCCCGCTGGATCCCCTGGATCAGCCCCTTCTCTCCGAAGACCTGAACGGCGAATATAAACTCTTTCCTCTTCTGCTTCTCAGCCCAGTTGCCAATTTCATAGAGGAGGCCTCGGAAATAGAAACGAGTTGAATTGCTGACTGGAACTTTCACAAAATTCTGCGGAAGAAGATTCAAGAAACCACCGCAGGTCGCAAGTTCTGCTTCTCTTTACTTTCCTTGTGGCTGGATTTCCTCCACAGACGAGGGGAAGCTACTTTTAACCCCAAGAATGTAGTGTTAGGAAGGCAGCTGAAAGGTGAAGCTCCAAATTGCACTGATTTATTTTTTTTTAAAGGAAAAGCAAACAAAAAACTTCGCAAATTTCAGATCTGCTTTTTGAACTATTTTATACACAGATACGCTATAAGTAAGATTAATGTTTATATCTTAGGGTGAGATTTGCATAGGGGTTTCAGGTGGTTTGATTCCACGATAGTCAATCCTATCGTAATACATTTATTTTTCTTCCTGAACTGTTGTGTTGGAGATAACAAGTAAGTTAGAATTACGTTGGGTTGGGGTTTTTTTGTAACTGTAATCTTGGTTTGCTCCAAACTTTTGCATCAGTCCTCACTACTCCGACTTTGTCTGCATCTGTCACCTTTTATGTTATTATTTACCTCTTAAGTTCTCCCTCTAATTATTATTGTAACTTCTGTTTCCTATGGCAAACAATATATTTTAACATTTATTTTAAAACAATGGCAGTATGTGCTGCATATTTAGATACTTTGCAAAAAGCTTGTTTCTGATGCACATTGGATATCAAACCTTCTGTCCCTAAGATGGCTTTCCCACCAGTAAATAATGGGATTATCCAAGAAGAAGTAGCATCAAAGCCACCTTTACTCTTGGAAGTCAACATTTTCTGAACATTGAGGCTGTTCTGTCCAGGTACCTCCAGCAGGTGCACTTCTGAGGTTTAGGAGATGTCGCTCATGAGGCTTGTTGGTTCCAGCGATTTTCACCCAGACTGCAGATTCCCCTTTGCCCCTTGCCTTCAAAAGGGGCATCGTGAATCGTGATTCAAAATGTGAATCAAGATCACGTGAAGGGCTAATACCACTTTATAAGGCCTTGGTGAGGCCACACTTGGAATTCTGCATTCAGTTTTGGTCACCATGATGTAGAAAAAATGTGGAGACTCTAGAAAGAGTGCAGAGAAGAGCAACAAAGAGGATTAGGGGACTGGAGGCTAAAACATATGAAGAACGGTTGCAGGAACTGGGTATGTCTAGTTTAGGGGTCTGCAAAGTCGGCTCTTTTAAGACTGGTGGACTTCAACTCCCAGAATACCCCAGCCAGCTATGCTGGCTGGGGAACTCTGGGAGTTGAAGTCCACCAGTCTTAAAAGAGCCGACTTTGCAGACCCCTGGTCTAGTTTAATGAAAAGGACTAGGGGAGACATGATAGCAGTCTTCCAATATCTCAGGGGTTGCCACAAAGAAGAGGGAGTCAAGCTATTCTCCAAGGCACCTGAGGGCAGAACAAGAAGCGATGGGTGGAAATTAATCAAGGAGAGAAGCAACTTAGAACTGAGGAGAAATTCCTGACAGTACAATTAATGGAACAACTTTCCTCCATAATAAAATAATAATAATTTATTAATTTATAGACCGCCCCCTCTCCCCTATGGGGACTTGGGGCGGTGCACAGGAAATTAAAAATCCTATAAATACAACAATATACAAAATGTTAAAACCGAATTAAATTACCCCTGTGCTAAAATCACTATTAAAACCCTTAAAACCCTAACAATTACCCCTTAAAATTCTGATTAAACAATAAGTTGTGAATGCTCCAACACTGGCATGACGATGTTGGATATCCATTTGTCTGAAATGCTGTAGGGTTTCCTGCCTAAGCAGGGGGTTGGACTAGAAGACCGCCAAGGTCCCTTCCAACTCTGCTATTGTACTCTATTCTATTCGAGGACATTTGGCATGTTGAGATATATAGAAAGGTACAATATTTTCTGGATGGACAGGACATCTCCTGAAACTTTTGGGCCTTTTGCCCATGAACAAAATACGGTGGCCAAATCCAAGAGTCATCCCAGCAAGTGCCATGAGTGCCAACCCTTCGATTCAAGGTCATCCATGGGCAGAGCCATTGGGAATTAGAGCTTCCTGCAAAAGCTCCTGACCTGTTCGCTCCCCAATCATCTTCAAGCCTTACTCCCAAGTTAACCCAGTTTTCTTAATTGTTCTTTCCTTCATTTCATTTCATAGCAGAGTTGGAAGAGATCTTGGAGTACTTCTAGTCTAACCCCCTGCCTAGGCAGGAAACCCTGTACCGTTCCAAATAAATGGCTATCCCACATCTTATACAATAGCAGAGTTGGAAGGGACCTTGTAGGTCTTCTAGTCCAACCCCCTGCGTGGGCAGGAACCCTATACCATTTCAGACAAATGGCTATCTAACATCGTTTTAAAGACTTCCAGGATTGGGGCATTCACAACTTCTGGAGGCAAGCTGTTCCAGAGGTTAATTGTTCTTAACTGTCAGGAAATTTCTCTTCAGTTCCAAGTTGCTTCTCTCCTTGATTAGTTTCCACCCATTGCTTCTTGTCCTGCCCCCAGGTGCCTTGGAGAATAGTTTGACTCCCTCTTATCTTCTTAAAGACTTGCAGTGTTGTGGCATTCACAACTTCTGGAGGCAACTTCTGTTCCACTGATTAATTGTTCTGTCAGGAAATTTCTCCTCAGTTCTAAGTTGCTTCTCTCCTTGATTAGTTTCCACCCATTGCTTCTTGTTCTACCCTCTGGTGCCTTGGAGAATAGTTTGCCTCTCTCTTGTTTGTGGCAACCCCTGAGATATTGGAAGACTGCTATCATGTCTCCCCTAATACTTCTTTTTATTAAACTAGCCAGACCCAGTTCCTGCAACCGTTCTTCATATGTTTTAGTCTCCAGTCCTTTAATCATCTTTGTTGCTCTTCACTGCACTCTTTCTAGAGTCTACATGTCTTTTCTACATCATGGCGACCAAAACTGGATGCCGTATTTCTGGCAGCTCTGTGCATGCGCACACTGGGAACAGGCTCCCGCTGTTCTTCTGCCTCACTGATGTGAGGCTCCGGAGACAGCAAATAACTACCAGATGGCCTTTTTCCTCCCTCTGCCTCTGACACAGAGCCCTTGTCTGAGCCTTCCCCAGATTCCAGGACTGGCCCATGTTCCTCTCCAATCTGAATCTGCTGGCCACTGGCAGATCACAACAGTTTCTCCCAACCATACCTTGATAGTCTTCAGGTAAGATGTTTTCATAAATTTCATACAGGACCTCGGATAGTGGTGTGCAGCTGGGTATCATCTGCTTATTGATCATACCTTACCCTGAATTGACATGGTCTGTCCCAGCAGCCTCATGTAGATTCTAAATTAGGATCAAGCAGAAAAGACCAAACCATGGGCATCCCATAGCAGATTGCTCAGGGTGTTCTCCAAATGTTCTCCCTCTCCTTACGGGATCTATCCATTAAGAAAAAAGAACCACCGTAACATTTTAGATGGTCCACAAGGATACCAGGGTTGAGAAGAATGGTCATACTCCCAGGTCTTGTCACAGGTGGACAGGAGAATAGCTGAGAAGAGTGTCTGTCCCAGGCCAGATCCTAAATCCCATCTGTCACAGATCCAGATCATCCGTATTCTAGAGCAGGGGTCTCCAACTTCTGGGAGCGGAAGTCCTTCAGACTTAAAAGTTGCAAAGGTTGGAGACCCCTGTTCTAGAGGACCCTTCGTGATTGCAACAGTGATCAGATGGGAAACAAAAATGACGTCCATCGTGGGCAAAAAGGAAGTTCTACCCTTGGGTAACATAACTTTTGGATGCAGGGTACCTGTTTTGCCAGCCGTGCACAAGCAATGTTGGGATTCCCATCAATCATGAGCCGAACATGAGTCAGCTGTGTTGCACCATGCCAAAGAGCAGACGTGGAATAGTTGAGAAAGACTTAAATTCTGCTAAGGTTACACCCTTTCCTGCAGTGTTGATTGAGCTTCAAAAGATGACTCAAGGTTAGCGTCCAATTCAATTGATTGATTACATTTTTATTACTTTATAAGTAACTCAAGGATGAACATACTGTACCTAACGCTCTCTCCTCCTCCTGTTTTCACCATATAAACCCTAGTACAGGGATGTCCAAACTTGGGAACTTTAAGAATTCTGGGAGTTGAAGTCCACAAGTCTTAAACTTCCCAAGTTTGGACATCCCTGCCCTAGTAGGTTGGGCTCAATGAAGTTGGTCAGCTAAGCCTACCTTGAGGTTTCAAAACAGATTTCTCTGAGTCCGGACCCAAGTGAGAGGATGAAGTCAGGAAATTAGGCTGACATGTACTTTAGCATTTTAGACAGAGCAGGAGACCTGGAAGAGGAGTTTGCTATCCAATTCTTACTGCTGAGTCAGCCTTCTCTGCTGATGGGCATGTTTTCGGCTCGCTTTCAGTTTAATTGCCATGGTGCAAAATGAGTCTTCTCCCTTTGAAGGACCTCAGATATTGATGTGCAGCTGGGTGTCATCTGCTTATTGATCATACCTTACCCTGAATTGACATGATCTGTCCCAGCAGCCTCATGTAGATACTAAATTAGGATGAATTAGAAATGAGTTCACCAGCCTAATCCTCCTGCTTTCTTTCCCATCCTCTGGCCAACCTGGAGAGGACAGGCGAAAGGGTGGGGCAGAAGAATCCAAGGGCTGCAGGTAACTAGGAGGTTCTGGAAGTTGCAGATTTACCTCATATGGTAAATTACCATATTTTTTGGAGTATAAGATGCACCTTTTCCCCCCAAAAAAGAGAGTGAAAATTTGGGTGCGTCTTATACACTGAATGTAGCCGTACCCCCAGGCCAAAAAGGCGAGGCATGGAGGCAACAATGGTCTGTGGCAATCCCTGCAGCCTGGAACAGCTGATTGGAGGCTATTCCGGCAGTCTTATCCACCCGCCAATCAGCTGTGCTGAATCAGGCTGCAATAAGTGCTGAAGCTGACCTGGCTGGTCAGAGTTTGCAGCAGCAACCACTTTCAGAAAGCACCCGTAACTGATTCAGCAGGATTCAAAATGATAATAATATACAACACATTACCAAAATCAGGTTTTCCAAGGTAACAGTAAATACAAGCAAAGCACAAGCAGTTTCACTTCCAGTTCTCAGCTAAGCTAGGCTCCTTCCGGTCTCCTTGTTGCTCACACAGCAAATTTCAGAGTCCAAATAGCTCTCATTGGCTGACTTAGTTGCTATGCCTATTCATTGGTTGACCTTGTTACCATGTGTCAGCTGAATACCATGGATGCTGGTAGGCAGAGGAAGGATTTTTCTTCTTATTTTCCTCCCCAAAAACTAAAGTGTGTCTTATACTCCGGAGCGTCTTATACTCTGAAAAATATGGTAGCATCAATCAGAAAACCAACTGCAGTTTGTCAAATCTTCCTGTCAACAGCTTTT
The DNA here is from genome assembly GCA_039707465.1 of Rhabdophis nuchalis. Taxonomy (NCBI): domain Eukaryota; kingdom Metazoa; phylum Chordata; class Lepidosauria; order Squamata; family Natricidae; genus Rhabdophis; species Rhabdophis nuchalis. Next base: position 7,746,105 of record CM077657.1, on the reverse strand, counting down.
GTTTGCCTTTTGCTTGCAGCTGAGAAAGATTGATTCTACAATAGATTTGTAGAATAGGGGAGTTCTATCCTCCAGAGCAGGACAAGAAGTAATCAGCGGAAAATCATCAAAGAGAGATCCAACCTAGAACTGGGGAGGAATTACCTCACATTAGGAATGATTAATCAGTGGAAGGGCTTGCCTCCAGAAGTTGTGCATGCTCTTATCAGTGGAGACTTTTAAGAAGAGATCGGACAGCCATTTATCTGCTTGGACAGCGGTTGGACTAAAAGGCCTCCAAGGTATCTTCCAACTCTGCTATTTTGTTTTCTGTGTTCTATTCTGACTTCTGTATTTTACAGAGACGCGGTGGCTCAGTGGCTAAGATGCTGAGCTTGTCAATCAGAAAGTCGACAGTTCGGCGGTTTGAATCCCTAACACCGCGTCACTGAGTGAGCTCCTGTTACTTGTCCCAGCTTCTGCCAACCTAGCAGTTCAAAAGCACGTACAAATGCAAGTAGAAAAATAGGAACCACTTTTGGTGGGAAGGGAACAGCGTTCTGTGCGCCTTTGGCATTTAGTCATGCCAGCCATGTGATCACGGAGACATCTTCAGACAGCGCTGGCTCTTCGGCTTTGGAACGGAGAGGAGCATACCTGCCCCTGGAGTCAAGAACAACTAGCCAAAAAACCTAATACAATCCTTGGTTGCATAAACCGAGGCATAGAATCAAAACCACGTGACGTATTAGTGCTACTTTATAAAGCCTTAGCTTAGTAAGATCACACCTGGAATGCTGCATCCAGTTTTGGTCACCACATGGGAAAAGTGCAAAGAAGAGGAGCTAAGATGATTAAAGGCCTGGAGACTAAGACATGAAGAACAGTTGCAGGATTTGGATCTGGCTAGTCTAGAGAAAAAAAGGACTAGGTGGGACATGATAGAGCAAAGCTGGCTGGAGAAGTCAGGGAGCTGAAGTCCTTCAGACTTAAAGTTGCAAAGGTTGGAGACCCCTGTGATAGAGAGTATTCCAGTATTGGAGAGGCTATCAAGAAAGAAAAGGGGATCAACTTATTTTCCAAAACACCAGAAGGCAGGACAAGAAACAGTGGAGGGAAACTAATCAAAGAGAGAAGAAACCTCGAATTGAGGAGAAACTTCCTGACAGTGAGGACAATTAACCAGTGGAACAGCTTGCCACCAGAAGTTGTGGGAGCTTCATCACTGGATGGTTTTAAAAAGAGTGGATAGTCATTTATCGGAAATGGCGTAGAGCAGTGATGGCTAACCGTTTTGCTGTTGGGTGCCAAAAATGTAAGCGTGCGTGTATGATAGCGCATGTGCGTGCTGGCACTCATAATACAAAGCATACTCCCATATGCACATGCGCGCACAACACCCCTCCACACACCAGTGGTGGGTTTCTGCAGGCTCGCACCTACTCGCGAGAGCCGGTTGGTGAAATTTAGAGAGCCGGTGAGAGGGGGTTCCACCGACGTACCTGGAAGTAAATCTGGCCCGCCGCTGCCAGCGACCCAATGGGATGGGAAGGAAAGGAAGGGAAGGGAAGGGAGGGAGGGAGGGAGGGAGGGAGGGAGAGAGAGAGAGAGAGAGAGAGAGAGAGAGAGAGAGAGAGAGAGAGAGAAAGAAAGAAAGAAAGAGAAAGAAAGAAAGAAAGAAAGAAAGAAAGAAAGAAAGAAAGAAAGAAAGAAAGAAAGAATTTATTATCACAATTGAGTCCAAAATTTTGGTTGCTAAGCAAGAGCGTTGTTAAATGAGTTTCACCACATTTTAAAAGGTGGCCACTCCCACCCTGTCACATGTCTGCCAAGCCACGCCCACAAAATAGGCCACACCTACAGAGTAGGTTCTAAAAATTTTGAAACCCACCACTGCCCCACACCCACGCATGCCGCACTGCTCACCTCCAAGCTGAACTTAATATTTCTTCCAGGGGGGAGCCATTTTTGCCCTCCCCAGGCTCCAGGAAAGCATCCAGAGCCTGGGGAGGTTGAAAAACGGGCACAAGAGGCCAACCGGAAGTTCAGAAACGATCCATTTCCGGCTTCTGGAGGAGAGACTTCTGGTAGGCCCATTGGGTCTGTTTTTCACCCTCCCAAGGCTCCAGAGGCTTTCCTGAAGCTTGGGGTGGGCGAAACCTACCTTCCTTGGCCCTCTGGAAGGCCAAAAACCATCTGGCCGGCATGCGCTTGCGCGCTGGAGCTGACTGACAGCTCACATACCAGTAGATATGGCTCCACATGCCACCTGTGGCACTTGTGCCATAGATTTCCCAACCCAGGTACAGGCTTGAGCAGGGGACTGGACTAGAAGACCTCCAAGATCCTTTCCAGCTGTATTCTGATTCCAGTTATGGAAGCATCTAGTCCATTGGGCCAATTTTCATTTCTACAAGGAAAGTGGGTGAGAAGGCCAGTAACAAGAGACAGATACTCCTTGTGTTGCAACGGTCCATAGGACTGTTGCAATGACACAGTGGGCACACTGGTGTTTGCCCACAGCTCCAGTCAAGTGAAATAGCGTGTCGTGGCTCTTGTAGCATAACATTCGCCTCGGCTGATGATTCAGTTATTAATGAAAGCTTCTGCTTTTGCTCCAAGACCTTTTGTTCTCAAAAAGAGAAGTAGATCTTCAAGGAAAAATGAGCTAATGTATACAGACGGCTGCTTATATCAGTGGTTCTCAACCTGAGGGTCGGGATCCCTTTGGATCGAACAACTCTTTCACAGGGGTTGCCTAAGACAATTGGAAAACACATATTTTTGAAAAAATACTGAAAACAAAATAATTTTATGGTTGGGGGTCACCACAACATGAGGAACTGTATTAAAGGGTCGCGGCATTAGGAAGGTTGAGACCCACTGGCTTATATGGCATAAAAATGAATGTTAAATTACGAATTTTTATTAATTTTAATCGGGGTTTGTTTGGTTTTTTTAATTTTGAGACCAAATTGTTTAATATGTTTTTTTTAAAAACTTTTTAAACTTTTATATATCTGTTTTACTTTGGCTGTACACCGCCCTGAGTCCTTCGGGAGTAGGGCGGTATAAAAAACTAATAAAACCTAAACTTAAACCTTATATGGAGACATAGGATTTCTTCTAACTTGCACATTGCAAATAGGAAACAAAATTAGGAACTCCTGATTTATAAAGTATGCCACTTTGATGGGAGTTCTTGGACTATATCACTGAAATTTATTCCTCAGCTGCCATTTCAGTGCCATGGAAAACAATGTTTGCTGAATAGCAGTGTTCCAATATCTCAGGGATTGCCACAAAGAAGAGGGAGTCAAACTAATCTCCAAGGCACCTGGGGGCAGGACAAGAAGCAATGGGTGGAAACTAATCAAGGAGAGAAGCAACTTAGAACTAAGGAGAAATTTCCTGACAGAACAATTAACCTCTGGAACAGCTTGCCTCCAGAAGTTGTGAATGCCCCAACCCTGGAAGTCTTTAAGAAGATGTTAGATAGCCATTTGTCTGAAATGGTATAAGGTTCCTGCCCACGCAGGGGGTTGGACTAGAAGACCTACAAGGTCCCTTCCAACTCTGCTATTGTATTGTATTGTATTGAATGTCCCAAATATCCTTTTTGAGGAGGCAACTGAACTTTCTTGGTTTTTTCTTTTGAAGATGTTTCACTTCTTTTCCAAGAAACTTCTTTGGTTCTGACAGGATAATGGGGAAGGATTTATATTCCTTGCAGACAGCTGGTCATTTGCAGCCTTTAGAGCAGTGATGCTAACTGAGTGCCCGAAGCGTCCACACGCCCCCATGAATGCGCCCATGCGGACCTGAACCCCAAAATGCAATGCATGTGTGACCCTCACACATGTGCTCCATTCATGCATGCAGGGCCTCTTCATGCACTCTGCCCCCAGGCACATGGTCCCCCGCATGCTCCCATCCCTCATGCGTGCACACACGGTCCCCATGTATGCACCCCATGCATGTGTGCATGTCCCCATATGCATCCTGCCCCATATGCATGCACATGCAGCCACCCTGCATGCCCCCTGTCCCTGCCCCTGCATGCATGCACCCCCGTGCATGCGCAGATGCCCCCTGCCCCTGCACAGGCACAGCAGAGACCCAAAGACCAGCTGGCCTGCGGGAGGACCAAGTGCATAAGCTGGGGTGATGGCTCGCATGCCCACAGAGGGAGCTGTATGCAACCTCAGGCTTGCATGCCCACAGAGGGCAGTGCCATATGTTCACCATCATGGCTTTAGAGGATCAGTGAAGCCCTTAGAGGTTTATCTGTGTCCTCAGGGTCACCTTATTAGTGCTCCTGGTTCCTTCTTTTTTTTTAAAGAATGCAAATACAATAATACAATACAATAGCAGAGTTGGAAGAGGCCTTGGAGGTCTTCTAGTCCAACCCCGGAATATAAATCCTTCCTTTCCCCATTATTCTGTCAGAGCCAAAGAAGCTTCTTGGAAGAGAAACAAAATATCTTCAAAAGAAAAAAACAAGAAAGTCCAGTTGCCTCCTGAAAAATCACCTTTGGGGCAACCCTGACCTGCATGACAGAAAATCTCTACCTCAGGGGTCTCCAACCTTTGCAACTTTAAGTCTGAAGGACTTCAGCTCCCAGACTTCTCCAGCCAGACTTTCTCCAGCTTTGCTGGCTGGAGAATTCTGGAAGCTGAAGTCCTTCAGACTTAAAGTTGCAAAGGTTGGAGACCCCTGCTCTACAGAATGTTTTCTGAATATTGAGTTTTTAAAATTGTGGTTGGTTTATTGATTTATCTTCTGTTTCATTATTAAATAATATGAAAATGGACACATAAATGGTATACATCGAAGAGGTCAACAATAATCTGGAAGTGGGCATGAAATGAATCTGAATTACACTCCTGGATTGGAAGAGTTGTGAGAAGCCACTGGCAGGTTGGGAGTGAGGGAGAATCCAGTCAGTGCTGGTTTCTGTGAATTTGTGTAGATGTTTGCACAAATCTTCACTGTGTCAGGCCTGCGGCCATCTTTTCTTTTGGATCTTTGGCCTGCCACACTTTCTATTATTCTACTATCCATTTTCTATTGTGGGGAAATGGGAGGGGGGATTGTACAGAGCGAGATAATATGGAGCCATAACAAAATTCTTTCTAGAAAGCCAAGGTCTCTGCACCTCTGCACCTGACTTCAACTGGATCGGTGGAAGCTGCCAGTGGGAGATTGGACCATGGGATGGGTGTGGGGGCAAGATCTTGAACTTTCAACTGGGTGGGGAAAACCGGGAAGTTTTCAGGTTTTCCCAGATGTGCCAACATGGCTCTCTTCATCAATTGGAACTTTGAGGAATCCTTTGACTCGGACTCTGATTTAATTTTGGATGCTATTTGGAATCCTGACTCACTGAATGGTTCTGTACCTTTTTTTAAGTTGTCATAATCATGTCAAAGAAATCAGATGCAAGTAAACGTTCCTCCAGAGACAAGGTGTCCAAGAAATGTAAATGAAACCCAAAAAGGCTTCATTGTAAGCAGCAAATTTGTGAATACCAGCTAGCGAAGCTCACTGAAAGCAAAATCACAGGCAACAGAACAATAGTAGAAGGCAGAGGTGGTATTCATCAGGTTCTGACCAGTTCCCGAGAACCAGTAGTGGAAATTTTGAGTAGTTTGGAGAACCGGTAAATATTGCCTCTGACTGGCCCTGCCCCTCTCTATTCTCTGCCTCCCGAGTCCCAGGGATACTGTTGTGGGCAGAGGAGTGGAGGACTCTTCTCGTGAAATATCTCTGGACTCGCTCAATTTTATTAATGTCCGATGTGCAGTGCGGGTTCCAGACAGATGATCTGTATTCGAGAATTGGTCTAGCAAATGTTTTGTATTCTCTAGTTAGCAGTACATTATTACCAGAGGAGAAGCTATGCAAGATTAGGTTAACAACTCTTAATGACTTTTTGGCAAAAATGAACTCTTCCTAGGTGATTTATTCTCAGCATCCATTACGTGGCCAAATCCTAAATCAGCTGCTCAGGAAGACTGGAGCTTTACTGAAATGGGCTACAATAAGTCAATCTAACCAGTCAGATTGATCTTTGCTTCTCCTCCTGTCCCATATTCCAAAGAGTCAGAGTCCCATCAACAGAGGGACAACGTCAAGGCAACAAGAAGTGATAGTACCACTTGACACCACGGTGGTGAGGGCACACCTGGAATACTGCATCCACGTCTGGTCACCACGATACAAAAAAGATGTTGAGACCCTGAAAAGTGGGGAGAGAAGAGTGACAAAGATAAACACAAGGTCTGGAGGCTAAATTGTGTGAAGAACCATCGAGGGAGCGAGGTACGTCTGGCCAATCCAAGAGAAGGATTTCTGGGGACATGATGCCCATCTTCGACATCCATTTGTCTAAAATAGTATAAGGCAGGGGTCTCCAACCTTTGCAACTTTAAGTCTGAAGGACTTCAGCTCCCAGAATTCTCCAGCCAGCTTTGCTGGGAGCTGAAGTCCTTCAGACATAAAGTTGCAAAGGTTGGAGACCCCTGGTATAAGGCAGTGACGGCGAACGTTTCGGTCTTCACGTGCCAAAATTGTGTGCGCGTGTGTGATAGCACATTCACGCATGGCCCACACCCACAATGAAATGTGCACCTGCCCACCTGTGCATGTAGTGTGACCTTTCCCCTGTGCATGCACGCATGACCCTCCCTGCACAGTTGCACACATTCTGGAATTCCATTTTTCACCCTCCCAAACCTGCAGAGGCTTTCTTGGAGCTGGGGAGGGTGAAAACATCCTCCTCTGATGCTCCGGAAGCCTGTTTCTGAGCTTCCAGTAGGCCCAGAAGTTTGCTTTTTTGCCCTCCCCAGGCTCCGGAGGCTTTCCTGGAGCCTGGGGAGGGCAGAAACAGACTCCCACGGCCCTCCGGAGAGGCCAAAACTCAGTTGGCCGGCACACACATATGTACTAGAGCTGACATAGGGCAACGACTCATGTACGCACAATACAATAATACAATACAATACAATACAATAGCAGAGTTGGAAGGGACCTTGTAGGTCTTCTAGTCCAACCCCCTGCGTGGGCAGGAACCTTATACCATTTCAGACAAATGGCTATCTAACATCTTCTTAAAGACTTTCAGGGTTGGGGCATTCACAACTTCTGGAGGCAAGCTGTTCCAGAGGTTAATTGTTCTAACTGTCAGGAAATTTCTCCTCAGTTCTAAGTTGTTTCTCTCCTTGATTAGTTTCCACCCATTGCTTCTTGTTCTACCCTCAGGTGCCTTGGAGAGTAGTTTGACTCCCTCTTCTTTGTGGCACCCTCTGAGATATCGGAACACTGCTATCATGTCTCCCCTGATCCTTCTCTTCATTAAACTAGCCATACCCAGTTCCTGCAACCGTTCTTCATATGTTTTAACCTCCAGTCCCCTAATCATCTTGGTTGCTCTTCTCTGCACTCTTTCCAGAGTGTCCACATCTTTTCTACATCGTGGCGACCAAAACTGTATACAGACATAGCTCCACGTGCCGCCTATGACATGTATGCCGTAGGTTCGCCATCACGGGCTGCTTGGACAGGACTAGAAGACTTCCAAGGTCCCTTCCAACTTTGTTATTCTAAAGACCACTCTAACCAAATGGCTCTCTGGTCTCTTCTTGAAAGCCTCCAGTGATGGAGCATCCACAGCGTCGAGAGGCAAACAGTTGCATTGATTTGTCGTTCTCGCTGTGAGGAAATTTCTACCTTAATTCTAGGTAGGATCTCTCTTTAATGATTTTTCCATCCATTACGTCTGGTCTTGCTCTCAGATACCTGGGAGAATAGATCGACCCCTCTTCTCTGTGGCAGTCCCTCAAAAATGGGAAGACTGTGTTATTCATAGAAATTGATTGATCTGGAGAGGCAAATAACGATATTGTTTATATATTAAGAAGAAATGAAAATTAAGCGGGAGAATATGGAATGAAAATAAGATGACTGAAATGTAAAATGAAAATATGATGTAAAATGAGCTGTGCTTAATAGAAGATGTAATGGGGGGAAACCCAAACAACACTTTGTTTATAAAAGAAGTTAAAATATGTAACAAAAAAAAACACTGTTTAAAAGAAAATGGAACTAGGGTGACTACCATGTCATCCTAGTTCTCGCCTTTCTTAGAGTAGACATTCCCAGTTCCCACAACCATTCATCGTATGCGTTAGCCTCCACTTTCCTCATCATGCACCAATGTTGTATGTCTCATGTAAGTAATTGCAGTAAGAGAAAGTTGATTACATCACTACTTCAGAAATGGGAAATGAAAGTGGCCAGGACTGCCCGTCACTGAATGTGCCCACTTGGCATAGTGGAAATAATTCCTGTATTCATCAGGGTCCATAAAATTGCCATGACATCAATGGCTCTTCCTTACTAACCACTCTCTAAAAACTACTCCAGTTTCCTCTATGGAGGAGTCGTGTTGCAATTGTGGGAGGAAATACATACCCCCCCTTTAAAAAAAAAAAGGGCTTCCATTTGTGCGTCACCTCCTGCCATCCCAGGAAAAGGAGGGGCAACTGTTCTTCTGGCCCTCTGTTTTGTAACTTAAACAATCTCAGCGCTTGCATTTTGCAACGTGGCATTAGTAGGTCCGCCCAGTAGTGGGTTACAGCCGGTATGCCTCGGTCCAGCCATACCAGTGCCTGGTGGGAGCAGCAGATACGTGCATGTGGTGGACACCCGGCCTGTTACCGCATACTGGTTGCGACGGGATCCGGAACCCACCCCTGGGTCTGCCAGACTTGAAGCCAAGTGAAAAGGATGTTGATCTCTTGCATGGTGAGAAGGCTTAGTTGGTCTTGGTCAAAAGCTTGGGCTCCATAATGAGACAGAGAGGCTGGTGCAGGTTTCCCCTTAAGGCAGGGATGTCCAAACTTGGGAACTTTAAGACTTGTGGACTTCAACTCCCAGAATTCCCCAGCCAGCTCTGCTCCACAAGTCTTAAAGTTCCCAAGTTTGGACATCCCTGCCTTAAGGCCTTGGGTTCTCTTCCATTGCATTTATCCAGAATAGAAGAGCAATGTGGCTCTTAGAAAGAATCCCGATGGACATCCCAATGGGAAATTCCATACAATGAAGAATAACAAAATTTCAGAGCTGGAAGAGACCTTGGAGCAGAGGTGGGATTCAGTAGGTTCTGACCAGTTCCAGAGAACCAGTAGTGGAAATTTTGAGTAGCTTGAAGAACTGGTAAATGCCACTTCTGGCTGGCCCCGCCCCCATCTATTCTCTGCCTCCTGAGTCCCAGCTGATTCGGAGGAAATGGGGATTTTGCAGTATCCTTCCCCTGCCACACCCACCAAGCCATGCCCACAGAACTAGTAGGAAAAAAATTTGAATCCCACCACTGCCTTGGAGGTCTTATAGTACAACCAACCACTGCTTGAGCAGGAGACCCTTTACCACTTCAGACAAATGGCTGTCTGAAGTTGTGAATGCTCCAACTCTGGAAGTTTTTAAGAAGATGCTGGATAAATAAATACTGCATACAGTTTTGGTTGCCATGATGTAGAAAAGACGTGGAGACTCTGGAAAGAGTGCAGAGAAGAGCAACCAAGATGATTAGGGGACTGGAGACTAAAACATATGAAGAACGGTTGCAGGAGCTGGGTAGGTCTAGTTTGATGAAGAGAAGGACCAGGGGAGACATGATAGCAGTGTTCCAATATCTCAGAGGGTGCCACAAAGAAGAGGGAGTCAAACTATTCTCCAAGGCACCTGGGGGCAGGACAAGAAGCAATGGGTGGAAACTAATCAAGGAGAGAAGCAACTTAGAACTAAGGAGAAATTTCCTGACAGTTAGAAGAATTAACCTCTGGAATAGCTTGCCTCCAGAAGTTGTGAATGCCCCAACCCTGGAAGTCTTTAAAAAGATGTTAGATAGCCATTTGTCTGAAATGGTATAAGGTTCCTACCCAGGCAGGGGGTTGGACTAGAAGACCTACAAGGTCCCTTCCAACTCTGCTATTGTATTGTATTGTATTGTAAACCATTTGTCTGAAAGTGGTGTAGGGTTTCCTGCCTAGGCAGCGGGTTGGACTAGAAGACCTCCAAGGTCCCTTCCAACTCTGCTATTCTGTTCTATTCAAATGTTCATCATCGGTATGCACTTTTATAATTTGAAGGACAGATAAGATTATAGGTTTTTTTTGTTCATAATGCATCTTGTGAAGAAGTGAGCTGGAAGGCAAGAGGTCTGCTATCTTGGTGAAGGAAGAAGCAAATACAAAATCAAATCGAAGCAACTCTATGTGACTTAAAACACAATAAAAACAAGAATACAAAAATATTAAAAACATTACAATTGCATATTAGGAATTAAGAACCAAGAGTCTCTCTTTTTCTTTCTGTCTCTCTGTCTCTGTCTCTGTCTCTCTGTCTCTCTCTCTCTAATACCTTCTGGAGGTGGAGGAGGTGAAAAATGGCCCCATTTTTTTTGCCTCCTGGGGTGTCTGTGTGCCCCATTTTTTACCTCCCCTGCCTCCAGAAGCATTCTGCAGACAGAACACAGGTGAAAACGGCCCGGGTTTGGCCCCAAAATGGCCATTTTGACCATTTTTTTGCCTCCTGGGGCATCTGTGCACCCCATTTTTCACCTCCATCGCCTCCAAAATATCTCTGTAGGCCAAAAGTGTTGGCCTTACCTTTCAGTCCCAGCCTACGGGGCTCACGACGGTAAGTCCAGCAGGGTGGGTGGGGCAGCCTTGTGGTCCTGTGTGGGCCAGATTAATGGCTTCGGTGGGCCGCATGTGGCCCGCGGGCCATCGTTTGAGGACCCATGGTATAAGGCCAATGTTCCTCTGAGATCTGAGAGAATAAGCTTTGATATTTCTCTCCCACCTGCCTGGCCTTTTAGAAATACTGGAATCTCCCCTTAGTTGTCTTTTCTGGAGGATAACATCCCAGAGTCTCCAAGCAGTCTGTATACCCCACTATCAGGGCCTTTCAAAACTTTCAAAACTTTCCAATGGCATGATTTCACCGGCTGCTCCTTTAATCAGTTCGCTCCTGTCGCTTTGCGGACACCCAAGCCTCTTGCGAGATTCTTTCAGAAAAGGAAATAAATAAGGAAGGAAGGATAATAAAACAAAAAGGGGAAAAGAAGTCATGCTTACTTCACTCCTGGCCTTGACAGGGGTAGCATCTCACTAGTGGAGAGCAACAAAGTGGAGAATAATATGGAAAGATGGGTCCAGCTGTGGATTCTGAGCTTGGCGGCTCTTGTCCCTGGAAAAGGTGAGTTCAGACATTGTGACTTGATGGTGCGACTAACAAGAGGTTCTTCTCAGATCTAATCTCTATCTAGATCAGTGGTTCCCACGCTCCACAGGGGGGTGCAATTGGAGTTTTAATGGGGGCAATTTGAACCTTGTTTAAACCAAGTTAATGGCTTTTTAGGCTTCTTCTTCATGAGTAGAGTTCACTTTTTGAGTAAAATAAGAATTTTATGTTGGGAAGAACCACTGATCTAGATGTTGCTGAACTCCAGCTCTAGACCCTTAAGTTGCATTGTGTGAATTCTACTTCTAGGTTTGCTTTTTGTCATTGCACGTAAAGAAAGGATTTCCCACGAAGTTATGTTACTGTAAACATCAAATATCTTAATACTTGAATACTTGGCAGTTTCAGGATTTGCTTTTAAAAGCTGTCTCCAGAAATTCTCCAGTTCTACATGAGGAAATGTTGGTAATGTGAAGTCAATAGAAATGTCCATCGGTTATCCTGTCTGCCTTAATAGCAGTTCGAAAACATTCGAAAACCAATTTCATTGTAATTTTTACAATGACAATAAAGATTATTATTATTATTATTATTAGATTAGCAAAAGAATTCTGTGGCACCAGAAATCAGACAGGCATGACCAGGATAGAAATTTCTTACGTTGATAAAAACTTGCTGAGATTTGGAAAGCAATCAAGACTGTGTTTTTAAAAACACGCCCACTCCAAAGTTGAGTTTTATTCTAACTTTACTTTGAAGTTTAAAACTTTGAAGTTTACTTTGAAGTTGAAATCTAGCATATTTGCACTTTACGGTGAAATATCAAGGCCATTCAGATAAGTCCAATATCAGTACAATGTCCCACTGTCTGCAGCCAACATAAGTTAAAGGAATCTTCCAGTGAAAAAGCGTGTCTCAAACCTACACTTGTTCATGAAACAAGCATCTCACTTCAGCAATGGGTTAGGCAGACTCCTCATTTCACAGTAAATATTCTGGGCTTGCTTGTAGATAAAAACCATCCTTTTAACTGCCTTGCTGAGTGCAGCTTTGAGTTCTTAAGGGATGAATTTCACTGCCGTGTATGATTACAAAGACAGCAGTGAATATGCTTAATATGCGGATGGAGAGGTGGGATTCAGCCAGTTCTGACAGGTTCTGGAGAACCGGTAGCAGAAATTTTGAGTAGTTCAGAGAACTGGCAAACAGGCTGGCCACGCCCCTGCTGCCTCCCAGCTGATCTTCTTTTGTTGCCCTGAACAGGAGAAGGGAGCTGGAAAGCAGTTTAGTGAGGTGGGGAGGGAATGGGGATTTTGCAATATCCTTCGCCTGCCACGCCCACCAAGCCACACCCACAGAACCAGTAGTAAAAATTTTGAATCCCACCACTGTGTGGATGATTTTCGATTGATTACACACATTTATGATGGTAAAAATACTATCGTTCTAGTTTAGTGGGTTATTGATTTATAGGTTTTTAATTTTATTGATAGGGGCGTAGTGGCTCAGTGGCAAGACACTGAGCTTGTCAATCAGAAAGATTGGCAGTTCGGCAGTTCGAATCCTTAGTGCTGCGTAACAGAGTGAACTCCCGTGACTTGTCCCAGCTTCTGCCAACCTAGCAGTTCGAAAGTACGTATAAAATGCAAGTAGAAAATTAGGAACCACCTTTGGTGGGAAGGTAACAGTGATCTGTGCACCTTCGGCATTTAGTCATGCCAGACACATAACTACGGAGATGTCTTTGGATAGTGCTGGCTCTTTGGCTTTGAAAGGGAGATGAGCACTGCCCCCTAGAGTTGGGAACAACTAGCACATATGTGTGAGGGGAACCTTTCCCTTTACCTAATCTATACTGAAGAAAGTTGAAGTTTCCTTTTTTTCGATAGCTTTTACTTTTTTTCTAAACTTCCTTTCTTTGCTTTTTGTATTTTATATATTTTTAAAAAAAATTAATGAAGTTTTGATAAAATATATCCGGAGCCCTATTTCAAGGGGTGGGTGGGGCGGGGCTGCAAAACCTGAGCTACATATATTCTCTTCTATTAATATGAGCTTCACTTGGTTTTGCTGAGCAATAACTGACTAGATAGGAAGCTAAAAGACAAGTCTTCTCACTTTCTGCTCATCAGGTTCTCTACTTTTGGAATGTTCAGGGGATTTAAATTTCCAAACATCTTTATAATTTTGCAGGATTCAGACTGATTGCTACCTAATATTTGCTCACATTCAACACCACCTTTGCATTTCTTGTGTGGATCCATAAAGTAAAAAAACAAAGCAAAAACTCAAGCATGTGCTCCAGTGGTGGGATTCAATATTTTTTACTACTGGTTCTGTGGGCATGGCTTGGTGGGCGTAGTGTGGCTTAGGGGCATGGCTTGGTGGGTGTGGCAGGGGAAGGTTACTGCAAAATGCCCATTCCCTCCTGATCAGCTGGGACTCAGGAGGCTGAGCATAGATGGGGGTGCGGCCAGCCAGAGGTGGTATTTGCCGGTTCTCCAAACTACTCAAAATTTCCGCTACCGGTTCTCCAGAACTGGTCAGAACCTGCTGAATACCACCTCTGTTGTGCTCCATAAATTTCATCCTTCAAGAGAGATGAAATTTCAAAATGATTATTCTGCTTCCTCTTTAAAAAAAACTGAAAATGGGAACTTTAGCAGATGAATCATGGAATATGACATTGAACCTACGATTTTTAGTGTCCTAGCAGCTGAAAATAAGAGAAGCTAAAAGATTATGTGAATGTGAGAGGTTATCTTGCTGTCACAGCATCTGGGAGGAAAAGGAGAAGCAGAAGGTCCTTTGGACATCAAGGGAAAGACCATGGTAGAGGTAGGATTCAGTAGGTTCTTTCCAGTTCTGGAGAACTCATAGCGGAAGTTTTAAATAGTTCTTAGAACCAGCAAATACTTCCTCTGGCTGGCCCTGCCCCCATCTTTTCTCTGCCTCCTGAGTTCCAGCTGATCAGGAGGAAATGGGGATTTTGCAGTGACCTTCCTCTGCCACAGCCACCAAGCCACACTTACACAACTGCTAGAAATTTTTTTGAATCCCACCACTGGTCTGCATTCTAAATTGTAGGAGGGAGCTAGGTAGGTTTAGCCTATCAAAGAGAAGGATTGGGAGCGGGACACATGATAACTGTTTTCCAGTACTTGAGGGGCTGTTTCAGAGAAGAGGGGGCTGTCTTATTCTTCAAACCACCTGAAGGCAGGACCAGAAGTAATGTGTGGAAGCTTGTTCCAAGGCAAAGTATTGCTCAAAGTTCCAATTTATTAAGAGAGCCACATTGGCACATCTGGGAAAAATCTGAAAGCTTCCTGGTTTTCCCCACCCAGTTGAAAGTTCAAGATCTTGCCCCCCACACCCACAAGTCCATTCCATGGTCCAATCTCCCACCGCCACGCTGGCAGCTTCCACCCATCCAGTTCTTGCTGGGTGCAGAAGTGCAAAGACAAAGGATGACCTTAGCTTTCTAGAAAGAAGTTTGTTATGGCTACATAGTATCTCACTCCTACAATCCCCCCTCCCATTTTCACACAATAGGAAATGCCTAGTAGAGTAATAGAAAGTTTTGGTCAAAGATCCGAAAGAAAAGATGGCTGCAGGCCTGACAATGGCTGTAAAAAACATCCCGAAAGGGTGTTTTGAAAGCATTTTAAAGCGTTTTTAAAGACTTTTAAAGCACTACTTTACAAGCTGACAGCAGAACTGTTTTTCAAGCCAGCAGCAGCCCCTCCCCTACTCAATCACTGGCCCTGGATCAAGTGGCTGAACTGGCGAGATCACCCCTCAGTCCACTGGTCCTCCCCAGCACCCTTCAGCCTTACCTTCGGCAGCAGTGGTGTGATCAGAAGTGCAGCTCAATCGGTGAAATAACTAACCAGAAGTGCAGTTGGAGTGGATGCTTGCTGATAAGGCTGATGATGAGGGGCAGGGCAAGGGGCAGGGCTGAATCCCACCACTCTGCCTGCTGGATACTTTGCGTTGGTGGGCCGTATCCAGCTCACAGACTGTAGTTTGAGGATCAGTGAGCTAAAGGAAAATGTGCGGAGAAGACAATCCTTGTGTCTGGATTCCAAAAGTAAACCAGAGTCCAAGGCAAAGCATTCCTCAAAGTTCCAATTGATGAAGAGAGCCATGTTGGCACATCTGGGAAAACCCGAATCTGAAAGCTTCCCGGTTTCCCCCACCCAGTTGAAAGTTCAAGATATTGCCCCCCACACCCACAAGTCCATCCCATGGTCCAATCTTCCCCTGCCATGCTGGCAGCTTTCACCCATCCAGTTACAGTCAGGTGCAGAGATGCAGAGACAAAGAATGACCTTAGCTTTCTAGAAAGAATTTTGTTATAGCTACATCACATCTAACTCCTTACAACTCCCCCCCTCCCCATTTTCCCACAATAGAAAATGCATAGCAGAATAATAGAACGTGCGACAGGCCAAAGATCCAAAAGAAAAGATGGCTGCAGGCCTGACCCTTTGCCTGGCAAATTTCTCCCCCTTTAACCTGGTTCACACCACCTTGAATGAGGCAATGATAGTCTTAGATGCCCCCAGCTCTTCTTCTCTTGATGACATTGCATTTACCTTCTGGTATCGGCATCTAAATCTTCTGATTCTATTCCCCATCTTCCTCCAGCAGCTCTGGATTTGACCGGCAGCCAACTGGTCGACGGGATCTGGAGAGCTCCTGCCATTTTGCCCTGCCTGTACCAACCCTCCTCTGACTTCAAGCAATTCAAGGTGATCTGGCAGTTCTCCCAGCAGGGCCAAGCTTCTCACACCGTCTTGCACCACGATGACTCTGGGGACCAAATCTTCTTGACTGCTTTCCGAGACCGAGTCAACGTTGCCAAGGAGCGCCCTGGGGATGTGTCCCTCCACATCAAGGCACTTGAAATGACCGATATTGGTTCGTTCTTCTGCGTAGTGGAGTTGGAAGCCGAAAACAAGAGCATAATCACTGGAGAAAAGACCGTCCAGCTCAAGGTGGTCAAAGGTAATCAGGCAGTTTGGCTGCAGGGCGTCCTGAGACCCTCACGCAAAAAACCCCACGAGGCCTTTGGCTTCATTTTAACACCCCCCTCCTTTTGATTTCATCCTTTTCTTTTCTGCTGTGTTCCTGCTCAAGAACTTCAAAGCTACGAGCAGAATTTAGGTGAGAGAAGGACACCCCGAGTCCCTATGGGGAGAGGGAGCGGTTTATAAGTATTAAATTATTATTATTATCCTAACCAGGAAGCTTGACTCCTCATCAGTAGCAGAAGCAGCACAGCTCTGCTTTGAATATTCATACTTTTTATTTTTTATTTTCCACGTACAAAGAAAGTGATGCCTGGATTCAGGAAAGACCCTCAGCTTCCCTTTGGATTAATAAGGCCCGGGAGCAGGAGTGGGCTTCTGGGGGTTCGCAGGGGTTTGGGATAACCTCTAGCTAAGTTTCTGTGCAGTTTGGAGAACCCCCAAATTCCACTTCTGGCTGACCCCGCCCCACCCCACCCCACCCCTTCTCTCCCAGGAGCCCCCACGTGGCCCAATTTGGATGCAGGTAAATGCAGGGCATATGCGGAGGCTCAGGGAGGGCAAAAAACAGGCCTACTGGAAAGCCTCCATAGCCCAGCGAGGGCAAAAACAGCCATCACCACCACTGTGGTGCAGGGGGACGACTAGGCCATGCCCACCAGGGCCACGCCCACCCCACAACTGGGCAGAGAACCTCTTGCTAAAAACCTTTGAAGCCCACTCCTTCCCAGGAGCCAGGATTTCCCTTTTATCGGTGAGCTTGTAATAATTCCTCCTTTGTTTAGCTCTTCTTCTCTCTAGTTGCAGCCTCCAAGCCGGTGGTTGAAGCCAGCAGCCGGGAATCTGTCCTGCCCAGAGGATCCAGGATGAGTCTGACCTGCACAGCCAACGGCTCTCCGCCCATCACCTACCGATGGTACAAGGAGGTGCCTGGGGGGGAAGCTGTGGAGCTGCAGAGGGGCCCAGTCCTAGCCTTCGAGAGTCTGCAGCTGTCGGATTCCGCCAGATACTTCTGCACGGCAGCAAACAAGGTTAATGCACAAAAGCAACAGAGCGACTTCTTTCAGCTGACTGTGAAAGGTGAGGATCAGTGGTGGGTTTCAAAAATTTTTAGAACCTCTTCTGTACGTGTGGCCTGCTTTGTGGGAGTGGCTTGCCAGCCATGTGACCAAGTGGGAGTGGCTTGGCAGTCCTGTGACTGGGTGGGCGTGGCCAACTTGTAAAATGTGGTGAAACTAACTTAACAACGCTCTTGCTTAGCAACCAAAATGTTGGCTCAGGAACTCTGGCATTGGAAGCATGCAAGTCTTAAAGCTGTCAAGTGACAAGACCCTTAAACCCCTCACCCTTTAGGGGAAAAAACCCCAGGGGTGTTCAAACTTGACACCTTGAAGACTTGTGGACTTCAACTCCCAGAATTCCTCCTCTTGCTCTTCCTCTTGATGATGTGTGGACTGGCAGGGGGAGGGAGCTGGAACCGGTTCTAAACGGCCCTGTAGATTTGTGGAACCTCTTCTATAGGCTAGAACTGGCAGGAACCCACCCCTGGTGAGGATGCTCCAGAGATATCACCGCAACAGAGCCACATCACATAAAGGACTCAATGTTAGACGGTTCATGGAGAACATTTTCTTAGGATTCACATCTTTATGAAGAGATCCAGACTCTGAATTCTGTCTATTAATGCAGTACAGGTGGTCCTCAACTTACAACTGTTCATTGTGGAACCTTGGTGGCACAGTGGTTAGAGTGCAGTACTGGAGGCTACTTCTGGTGATTGCTATTTGCCAGCAGTTTGGCAGTTCAAGTCCCACCGGCTAAAGTTTGTCTCATCCTGCCATCCTTCTGAGGTGGATAAAATTGACCCCAGATTGTTGGGGTCAAGAGGCCGACTCTGTAGACCACTTAGAGAGGGCTGTAAAGCATCGTGAAGCAGTATATAAGTCTAAGGGCTATTGCTATTTCCCTCCCTCCCCTCCCCTTCCCTTCCCTTCCTTCCCTCCCTTCCCAGCGGTGAAAATGCAATATTGCAGGCTAACTCTGCCCATTGCCAGCAGTTCAATCCTGACCAGCTCAAGGTTGACTCAGCCTCCCATCCTTCCGAGGTGGGTCAAATGAAGACCCAAATTGTTGGAGGTAATAGGCTGACTCCGTAAGCCGCTAAGTGCTATTACTATTTAACGACCATTCAAAAATGACAATTATAATGACGCTGGAAAAAAGTGTCTGCCACACAATGGTCATGTGATCAAAATCTGGGCGGTTGGCAACCAGCAGGGACTGACGAGGATTGTGCTGCCTGGGGTGTGTGTCTGGGTGTGTGTCACATGATCACCATTTGCAATCTTCCCAGATGGCTTCTGATCAGCAAAGTCAATGAGGAAAGCCAAGTTTAACAACCATGGCAAACACCGTCATAGATTCAGGCATGGCACACTTAGCAACCACCTTGCTTAGCAACAGGAATGGTGGTCCCGACTGTGGTTGTAAGTCAAGGACGACCTGTAGTGGAAGCACACTTGGGCTAGATTCACACAAATCAATGAAATCAGGATTATGGGGTTTTGCAGTCAAATCGGGGTGTTTTAATTCTTTGTCCTTTGGGGATCAGGGTTTTGGAAAGGAGGAGGTGAATAAACTCAAGGTGACAACCACAACCGTGCCATTGAAGAGACAGATTTTTGCGACAACCCAAGGAACAAAGAGACCAATCGTTGGTTGTGTGGTTGCAGTCCCTACCTTGAACTTTTAGCTCTTGCTGCACAAGCAAGAGGTTGTGAGTTCGATCCTAGTTAGAGGCACATGTAGGTTCTTCTGCTTGGGCATGGGGTTGGACTAGATGACCTGCAAGGTCCCTTCCAACTCTGTTAATCTGTTACTCCTTCCTTCCTTCCTTCCTTCCTTCCTTCCTTCCTTCCTTCCTTCCTTCCTTCCTTCCTTCCTTCCTTCCTTCCTTGATAGAGGCAGATGTAGGGTCTCCTGCTTGGGCATGGGATTGGACTAGATGACCTGCAAGGTCCCTTCCAACTCTGTTAATCTGTTACTCCTTCCTTCCTTCCTTCCTTCCTTCCTTCCTTCCTTCCCTCCTTCCCTCCTTCCTTCCTTCCTTCCTTCCTTCCTTCCTTCCTTCCTTCCTTCCTTCCTTCCTTCCTTGGTAGAGGCAGATGTAGGGTCTCCTGCTTGGCATGGGATTGGACTAGATGACCTGCAAGGTCCCTTCTAACTCTGTTAATATGTTAAATGTTTTACCCCTCTCCTGCAGGCAGCCATCTTTTGCTTTTGAGTCCTCTTGTTCTTCAAGGGGAAGGGTAGGAAAAGCCTTCGCCAAACAGTTCGTTCCCCCGAGGGTCTGCCCAAGTACCCGCAGCTCCTGGGAGCCAGGAGGGCAGGACAGTAACTGTTGCTTTTCCCTTCTAGATTCTTCTGAAGTCCCCACTGCAGGACCAGATGGACACACAACAGGTGAGGCATTGGAGGTGTGGGCGAGGGAGGGAGAGGTCCTGCTGTCCCTGGAAGCCCACGTGGCTCATCTCATGTCACGCAAGGCATGTAAAGAAGGGGGAGGGATGCTCCATTCACCCCACTCCAGGAGAAGGATACTGCAAAGTCTCCATTCCCACCCCACTCTGGGCCAGCCATAGGTGGTATTTGCTGGTTCTCCAAACTGCTCAAATGTTCCGCTACCAGTTCTCCAGAACCTGTCAGAACCTGCTGAATTTCTCCCCTGTTCCCATCTATCTGGGAAGGTGCTCAATTAATCTGCATTTCCCATCCCGGCAGAAACAGGAACACCACTCTGGATCTTTGTAGCCGGAACCACCAGGAGGCCTGAAATGACCCACACCAGGACAGGTGAGGGACCACAACCCTTCCCCAGCCTGTTGTTTCCCCAGCCCCAACACCACTGGTGGCCAGCTGGAAATGAGGGTGCCTTTGGGTCCTGTACCTACGAGATCGCCTTCTGCCACCGAGAGCCTCCCACCGGCCCGTACGCTCCCATAGAGAGGGTCTCCTCGTGGTGCCGGCGGCTAGACAATGTCGACTGGCGACACCCAGAGGGAGAGCCTTCTCCCTGGGAGCCCCTGTCCTCTGGAACAAATTGCCCCCGGAATTAAGAACTATCCCTGACCTACGCACCTTCCGCCGTGCTCTCAAAACTCTTTTTTTTCCCAACAAGCCAGGCTGGCATAAAGCAGGATTTTTAAATTTTTAAATTTAAATTTTTATTATTTTAATCAGGGTAATTTGGGTTTTTTCCACGTTTGCATGGGCACAATTCAAAGAGAGATCATACAAACGGAAGGCCCTTTGCCTTGGTGGGATTCAGCCGGTTCGCACCTATTCGGGAGAACCGGTTGTTAACTTTCTAAGCAGTTTGGAGAGCCGGTTGTTGGAAGAAATCTCCTTTTGTGTTTTTCCCCACTTTCCAGGGCTAATCCTGTAAGGAAGGCAGGAAGGAAACATTCTGGTGTTGTTTCTAGCCTCATCTTTATTGCCCTGCTTACAGAAATTGCCTCTCCCTTATTCCACTGTCACAGCTAAGGCGAAGCGCCCATCGACCTGAGTGACATTCAGTTGGTGCCCCCCACATGTCCATTGAACCATGCCTACCCAGATGTTTATTAGGGCTGAGATCCGGTTGTTAAATTCCACCACTGGCGCAGTGGGTAGAAAAGCTTCCGTTATGCAGCCTGGATCTCCCACTGACTCTCTGGCTTGTCTTCCAGGCGGAATTGTGACTTCATCCACAGCTTCTGGGAACTTTTCAGGACAGCAGCAGAAAAGTAAGAGGAAGGAAAAGTTGGGGACCACCTGTGTCCCCGGAGGTGGGGAAAGTAGGGGATGAATCAGAGCAGCGTTTTTCAAACTCAGCCCTTTTAAGATGTGAGGACTTCCACCCCCAGAATTCTGCACGTATCTTAACCGTGGCTGGGTTGAAAAACTCTGCCTTAAGGCACTCTTGATCTACTGTGGGTTGTGAGACCTCGTGCACAATTTTGGTGGCAAGCTACGACTTCAAATATTCCTTCTCCCTCTCCTGTTTGCAGGCTGATGCACTAATATATATAAAATTGCCAGGAGAATTTGCAAAGCAGCATCAAAATCTGCACGATGGATGCAGCGCAGTACAGTAATCGAAGCCCGCTGTTTGCAAGGGCACGTGACACAAGGGCTGGCCATCAGCCTCCATGCCAGCTTTAATCCTCTCTTGCAGATGCCCCTGAAATGGACCATTTCGATTCACTTTTTATATCACAATTTCACCATCTTTCAACTCTCCCACACAATAACTCCAGAGAAAGGGTGCGTTGCTTTACACACAGAAGCACAATGGACCTCTGACTATTTATTTGCATTTTTTTTAAAAAGGTCCTGGGCAATAGTGAACATAGGTAATGAAAAATGCTATAGGGCTACAAGTAAAATGCAGATTTTAGAGTATTTTTAATCCGGGTTTGTTCAGGGAGTAGCTATGCTGCTTGCTTAGTTTGTGCACTAAGAATCTAACAATTCTTCTTCTCAGAGGTGGGTTGCTCCCAGTTCGGCCCAGTTCGATCAAACCAGTAGTGGAATTCAGGCCTGGGTCACAGAACCTGTAGCGACCCAAGCCTGCCACGCCCCCGAACCGGTTACCTCGCCACTGCTGCGCCGCCGCCATTTTGTTTTTTGGGGCTGTGCATGCACAGTTCACAGCAAATTGTTCTGCGCATATGCGAAGAACAATTTATATCGAACAGTGCATGCATGTGCAGCGTGCATCTGGTGCACGCATGTTGTGAAGCAGTAGTAAAATTGGCCAAAACCCACCTCTAGTTCTTATTGTCCTCCTATGCAAAAGGAAGGATGGCAAGAATGAATGCAAACACTTCAGGGAGTTAGTATGTTACAGGAGTGTCTGCAGTCAAAAAGTCAAGACAGTGTCATGGAAGGCCTGCCCATTTTATGCGTTGCAGAGAGATTGAATAGCTTTGCTTCTTTCAAACCTTAATGCTATTCAACTTGCCAATGAACTGGGGGGAGGGAAAGGTGAAAAGAAATGCCAAGTAGGTGTGCATGGACTGCAAGAGCCTAGCAACTGAGCTCTTAACTGGGGCTTATTTTTGGGGAGGGGAGTTAAGGCTTATATTATGGTTTATCTTCCAGTTGGGTCTTATTTTTAGGAAACAACAGTTGCAAGTGCCCAATACGTGAAACAGCTTCCTGTCTCTTCTTCCAGATGTTACTCTGAGTTGCAAAGAGGCCACACAGAGGCTGCTGGAGAAGCCTCAGTTACCCTCAGCCTACTATAGTGCAAGGCCCTGTTATTATTAATAATTTCCAAAGCAGTGGTGGGTTTCTGCAGGCTCGCACCTACTCGCGAGAACCAGTTGGTGAAATTTAGAGAACCGGTGAGAGGGGGTTCCACCGGCGTACCTGGAAGTAAATTTGGCCCGCCGCTGCCAGTGACCCAACGGGAAGGAAAGGAAAGGAAGGAAGGAAGGAAGGAAGGAAGGAAGGAAGAAAGAAAGAAAGAAAGAAAGAAAGAAAGAAAGAAAGAAAGAAAGAAAGAAAGAAAGAAAGAAAGAAAGAAAGAAAGAAAGAAAGAAAGAAAGAAAGAAAGAATTTATCATCACAATTGAGTCCAAAATTTTGGTTGCTAAGCAAGAGCGTTGTTAAATGAGTTTCACCACATTTTAAAAGGTGGCCACTCCCACCCTGTCACATGACTGCCAAGCCACACCCACAAAATAGGCCACAGACTAGGTTCTAAAAAATTTGAAACCCACCACTGTTCCAAAGCATATTTGGTACTGCAAGTCAAATGACCAATCAAAGGCCATCCAGTAGATATCAGCTGGACTAACGTCTAGGAAGCTTCAGAGGTGGGTTCCTACTGGTTTGGACTGGTTCAGCCAAACCAGTAGTAACTTGGTGGCCTGGGTCGCTAGAAGCAGCAGCGACCCATGCTTGCCACATCCCTGATCTGGTTCTTTTACAGGGCTGTCACCCTGTTTTTCAATTCTGCACACGCGCAGATCAATTTTCAGTGGAAAAATTTACTCCCTCCCATTTTTAAAGGTTTTGCACATGCCCAGACCTTTTTATTTGTAAATGTGCATGTGTCCGTAGTGCAAAATGTTTGAGGCACCGATGCTGGTAGCAACTTACCCCTGGGAAGGATGGACAAAGAATATGAACAATTAAGATAATTGATGCAAACCAAAGGGCCATGTTGGTTTGCATCAGTGATCTTAAAGGTGAAAGGTCAAGGGAAATGTGATGGAAATCTCCACTTCTGCTGTGTCCCTCTAGCTCCAGGTGCTCAGAAGAAAGGTCTGCCCCTGTATGTCATCATCCTGATCGCTGTGCTCTGTGCAGCCTTTATTCTTATGGTCATCTCGGTGGCACTTTGCAGAAGGAGATCTAAGATTGGTGAGTTGTGGGGTGCTCATTTTCTTGGATTGAGGATCGGGGCACAACAATGGAACAACGTGGATTTGGGGAACCAGACTAATTTGCTAGAGCAAATTAGGAACCAGATTGCAAATAGTGGATCTTTGGACAGCATCGTTCAGCACTTATAGGCTAAAATTAAGATCACAAATTCTAAATTCTAGAGAGAGGAAATCTCGAAGGTAGAAATCTGCCGTTTTGTCCCAAACCCGAGACTTGATTTTTGTGTAAGATTTCGAATGTGTGTGGCCAGGTAGACAGGTAGAAACTAATTGATAATCATGTGAGTGAAACACTTGAAGCAGGCCAAGTGAAATTTCAAAACATACTGTAGAACATAGAATAATACAGTTGGAAGGGACCTTGGAGGTCTTCTAATCCAGCCCCTGCTCAAGCAAAGACCCTATACCAGGGATCTGCAAAGTCGGCTCTTTTAAGACTGGTGGACTTCAACTCCCAGATTTCCCCAGCCAGCTGGCTGGGGAATTCTGGGAGTTGAAGTCCACCAGTCTTAAAAGAGCCGACTTTGCAGACCCCTGCCCTATACCATTTCAGACAAATGGATGAATGGTTCATTCACAGCCCGTAATGAGTCCCCAATAGTTGTAGAGTCCGACGGTAGGCTGCCAAAGTCCTTCGGGATAAGACTGATAAGACTGAAACGCTGCCAAAGACGTGATTGGAAATTAGCTTGGCAAGGCCACACAGAGCACAGAGTCAGAATGGAGTTTTAGAAGGTAAACTGACCAGCATGAACCAAGTTGTTTCCTGCAAAGGCTCACGTGCCTTTGTTCCTCCTTTATGTCCTATGGGAGGGGCCGATCACCTCCAAGCCTTACTCCTGAGTCGGCCGTTCTGTCTTAACCGTTCTTGCCTTCTGGCAAGAAGCGCACTGGGAACAAGGGGAGCCTGTTCCTCTGTTCCTCTGCCTTGCTCATATCTGACTCTGGAGGCTCCGGAGGCAGCACATAACTCCCAGATGGCCCTGCCCCCCTGCCACTGCCTCCGATGCAGAGCCCTCATCTGAGCCTTCTCCAGACTACAGGACTGGCCCATGTTCCTCCCCAACCTCCTCACTGTCCAAATCTGCTGCCAGCTCCGCAGGCCGCCAGCAGACCTCGACAGGTATAATGTTAATAAAACACAAGCATAACACCAAAATTCTGCTATCAAGGACAACTTCAGGAGGCCGAAGGGCCTTGATCAACTCAAAAGACCATAAGGCTTGCAATAGAAGCTGTCCACCTGATCTCCAATTATCCAGTTGTTTTTAATTGCTTTGTTCTGTTCCATTTCATTCCCTCTTCCCCCCCCCCCCCTTTTTTTTACAATTTTGTACTTGTACTTGTTCTTTTAGTTTAATGTACTGGTGACTTTGTTTTCTGGAAATAAAAATTCATTCAAATTTTGTTTCTTTTTCAGAGAACATTTACGAAGTAACCTAGTAAGTAATCATCTCATCCTGGGGTTACATGAGTGAAATGTGTTGGCCGGGTATATTCTGGAGAGCTGGGTGTAAAATGACTGACTTGGTGAAAAAAAAACGGCTGAGCCTGCTTTTTCCCATTTTGGGTGCAGAACGGAAATGCATCGAAGGAGCCTCTCAAACGCCTGGAAAAGTAACACTTGCCTGCCTACATTGCAAGTCAACCCCTGTCCTAATTAAGCAAGCAGAGTTCATACCACACATTAAGGAACAAAGAGAAAAGCAACTTAAAACCGGTCAAGCTTTTGCACAACATGAAAACTGCACATTGTGAGATTTAGTTGACGAAGGGTTACGAATGTTGCGCAACCAGCCACAACGACAGCGACAGGGACAGTGGTGCTAAAAGAGCTGAGGGTTTTCTAGCACAACCTCACCAGCATGTTCTGAGGGGGGGAGCATGGCTCTGCGTTTCAGCAATAACCAAAGAGTCACAGATGTCGTCCTTCTATGTAAGACAGGGAAGTCCAAGCATAGCTGGCTGGGGAATTCTGGGAGTTGAAGTCCACAAGTCTTAAAGTTCCCAAGTTTGGACATCCCTGATGTAAGAGATCTTTGGAAAATGTAGCTGTCTTATTGCTACTGTGTTTCCCCCAAAATACTGTAAGACAGGGTCTTATTTTCTTTTGACCCCCAAAATAAGTGCTTGGCCTTATTTTTGGGGAGGTCTTATTATTATTTGATGTGCAGGAGGCGGCGAGCGTGATCACCTCATGGCTGCTGCTGTGCTGCAATATTTTCAGGGAGGGCTTATTTTAGTACATGCACTCAAAAGCCACATTATTATCTGGGGAGGTCTTATTTTCAGAGAAACAGGGTGTTTTGGAGAAGACATGGCAGAGTAGGCTTGTTTGGGTATGGACTCAAGGAACCACGAGTCCAGGATGAGTCTCAGATGTTATCAGTCATTTTAGGAGGTATGGTGTCAGGGTTCTAAATAGCATCCAAAAGTAAATCAGAGTCCAAGGCAAAGTATTGCTCAAAGTTCCAATTTATTAAGAGAGCCGTGTTGGCACAGCTGGGAAAACCTGAATCTGAAGGCTTCCCGGTTTTCCCCACCCAGTTGAAAGTTCAAGATCTTGCTCCAACATCCACAAGTCCATCCCATGGTCCAATCTCCCACTGCCATGCTGGCAGCTTCCACCCATCCAGTTCCGGTCAGGTGCAGAGACAAAGGATGACCTTGGCTTTCTAGAAAGAATTTTATTATGGCTACATAATATGTAACTCCTTACAACCCCCTTCCCATTTTCCCACAATAGAAAATTCATAGCAGGATAATAGAAAGTGTGGCAGGCCAAAGATCCAAAAGAAAAGATGGCTGCAGGCCTGACATGTGGCCTTTATCAGTGTGCAGGCTGATAAAGTTATGTGCTGCCTTCAGAGCCTGACATTAGCGAGGCAGAAGAACAGCGGGGGCCTGTTCCCAGTGTGTGCATGCGCAGAGCTGCCAGAAGGCAAGAACAGTTAAGACAAAAAGGGTGACTCAAGAGTAAGGCTTGGAGACGATTGGTCCCTCCCATAAGACATAAAAGAGCAGCAAATGGACATGAGCCTTTGCAGGAAACAATTAGTTCATATATTCAGTTTAAGCTCTGAGAAGTCGTGTTTGACTCTGTGGTCCGTTTGGTCTTGCAAAACTAATTGGCAGTTAAGTCTCTGGCAGCGTTTCAAGGGAGATAAAGGTGGGTGCTCATCAACATTACCACCAAAGACTGCGGCAACTCGAGCAGACCTCTGTCAGACTCTTCACAGACTGTCTATGAATCATTATGGGCTGGGAATGACCATAATTCACAGCCATTTAAATGAAAGAGGGGTTTTTTGGGGACTGAGATTGTGATTTATGCTTTCTCAGGAAGCCTAGGTCAGAACAGCTTCTGCCCTCCAGGATGGGCACAGAGCTCTTAAAAGAGGCTTCCTGAGCTTTCGTGGGTCGCTGTGACTGATTCTAATGTCACTCTGGCTGTGTTAACACCTTTAACCCAGGTCAGCTAAATGCCCACAATGTGCCGCTTCCACTTTGTTCAAAAGCTGAATTGGTTTGCATGTTTGTATACATATGTGTGTTTGTGCGTGTGTGGGTTTGTGCATGCCTTAATACCCTGCCTGTGTGGCTAGTGAATCACTTACATTGTGCAAACCAGCAAAAAAATTAATTCTTGCTGAATTGTGTTGCCTCAATCCGGTTAATGGTTTTGTTGCAGGCTGTGCAAGGTTTTAAAAATTGCATTTCCACCCGTTTTCTATTTCTTTTTCAAAAGTCTGGATGATTTCAACCCGTAATTTAGTTTGTCATAAGATTTGACCACTGCTAATTGCACCACATCTGGGACTATTCCCCAAAATCAGTATCTCCACATTCAGCTTTCACTTCAGATCATGATAGTCGGCCTCTTGTTACATGGTAAATTCCACCAGGTTATCACCCACCATTATGGGGGCTAAGAGTGATTTGAGAAATCCGTATCCCCTCACATATACATTTTTTAATCTCCCCTCTACAATCTTCTTATTCTTTTCTCTTTCTCCTCTGGTTGTTTATGTCTCTGTCTGTCTGTCTGTGTGTGTGTGTGTGTGTGTGTGTGTGTGTGGGAGAGAGAGAGAGAGAGAGAGAGAGAGAGACAGACAGACAGACAGACAGACAGAGAGAAAGAGAGAGACAGAGAGAGACAGAAAGAGACACAGAGAGACAGACAGACAGAGACAGAGTGTGTGAGAGAGAGACAGAGAGAGACAGACAGAGGGAGAGAGACAGATAGACAGAGAGACAGAAAGAGAGAGAGACAGAAGAGAGAGACAGACAGAGACAGACAGACAGAGACAGAGAGACAGGGAGAGAGGGGGAGGAGAGAATGTAGAAGGCAAGTGGGATCAGGTTGATTCATGCTGAACAAATGTCACCAAGTTACCCTTTGTGCTTTTCAAAAGCAGAACTGCCAGTCTCAAAATAGATCATGTTCTCCAAGGCAGCTGATAACTGAGGCAGGCAGGCTAACTGCAGAGGCAGCAAACGGGGATCTTTCTGAGTCAGCCCTCCACAAATTGCGTTGTGCAAAGAAAGGCATCTTTCACCAGGCATTCCCTGGGTGAGTGGACGCCCCCGTTTTGCGTGCCTGTGTTCACCCTCGCCTGTCTATTTCAGCAACAACACTGCCCTCACCCTGGAGGGCAACGAAGGCATCCCAGCCAGCCCAGGAGTCAACGGTAACTGCCTGTACGAAGAACCCAATTCAGTTTTCGGTAACAACTACACAATGGAGCCGACCAAAGGTGACGAGTACGTGCCAATGGGTGAAAAGATGGACAACGATTATGAGATCCTGGTAACAGATAAGAAGTTTGGGAACTGATGGGCAACCTGTAGCAGGAAAGAGTAGATCTTGCTACATATCCAAGAGCTGAGAGTTGAAGGATGGTCATCTTTGCCCCTTCACATGAACACATGTCAACTTGCCTTCTCTGAGCAGGTCCTCCTCCTCTTCCTCCTCCTCCCAACCGGTGGCTCTCCTGTCTGGTCTCCTAAATGGACTTCTTTCAGCCTGGCAACTCCACTCACTCCGTAGTGCCAGCTTAGACTTTTCTCCCTGCCCAAGAGCAGCTGAAACTGGGGCAAGCAGAGCTGGGCCGACGTCCAATTCGCCCTTCTCTCCTTTGGTGACTCTGCTTTCTTCGTTTCTGTCTTCTCGTGAATTTGGCAGGTTTGGCTTGTTGAACAGGAGTTCTTTGTACTAAAAAAAATGTTAACACTAAAATATGCATGCATTTGATATATTTTTGTTTTGTTTTGTTTGTCTAGAATGCACTTTCTGTACTCTTCCATCTGATCCAAAGCACATTTGTCCTAATAAAAAACACTTCTCTGTTACAAACATTTTGAACGGATGAATCACACTGCGAAACATCGGGAAATGGTAGCCTTGGGTTGATGGCTTCAATTAGGATTCTGCGATGTTTCAAAAGGGGAGAATGAATTAAGGTTATTTTAAACAAGTTTTCCCTCCCCCCCTTCTCTAATTGGCAGACAAATATGGGAGCTTTTTCCGTCCCGTATTCAAATATTTTCCTAGGCTTCTTTTTATTCATTGGCCTACATATTTTAAAGCAAAATAATCTAATATTGACAAAGAGGAAGGAATTGTTTGGCAAAATTTGGTAGATGTGTGGACGTCAACTCCCAGAATTCTTCAGCCAACATATTGTTTGTAATCTGCCAAGATCACGTACCGTAGGTGGTGTAGAAATTTGATAAATAAATAAAGTTAAGAAGCTTTCTGCTCTACAGAAAGGCAAAGCAGGGCTACATGTAGGCTTAATGGATTAATATGAAGTTGGATGCCATAGTGAAGTCCATAAACCTCCCCAAGGCACCCTTCCTATTGTGAGGTCTTCAGCAACAGTAGCAGACACCCTTCTTCTTTATAAGGTGGAGCTCCTGCCTTACAATCAGGAGGTTGAGTTCGATCCTAGATAGAGGCAGATGTAGGGTCTCCTACATCTTGGGCAGGGGGTTGGACTAGATGGCCTGCAAGGTCCCTTCCCACTCTGTCAATCTGTTACTTCTGAAAAGGAGGAGGACACGGGTGAGAGCCGATTGGGTCTACTGGCTAGACCAGGTCTAGACAGGCTAGAAATCAGGAGACGGTGAGTTCTAGTGTTGCCTTACGCATGAGAGCTGATTGGGTGACTTTGGGCCAATCAGCAGGAGACTCCGAGTTCTAGTTCTACCTTGGGGATGAAAGCTGGCTTGGCCAAGCACCAGGAATACTCTGAGTTCTAGTCTCTCTTTAGGCACGAAAGCTGATTGGATGGGCCAATAAACAGGAGGAAGCCTGCTGGGTGACTTCTCTCCCTCTCTCTCAGCCCAACCCACCTCCTAGGGTTCTTGTTATAGGGAAAATAGGAGGAGGAAGGAGTATTTATTTTTTTGCTACCCTGCCTTATTTATAAAAACAAAGGCAGGATTTAAAAACCCTTAAATAGAAGCAGGCACTGACTCTTGGCAAAGAGGTACCCAGAAGATGTCAGGATAATTTAAATCTTTTAGTTATTTAATTTTATTTATTTTGCAAAGCACGTATAACAGATGTAAGTAAAAACATGATTATGAATACATGAAATGGATATGTATAAATGGAGACAATAGGACAGGGATGGTAAGGCATGCTGGAGCTCTTATGCGCACCCAGCTCTTAGGAATGGGGTGAGGTCGACAGGAGACAGTCCAAGATTAAAGATATGGGGGTTTGAGGATGTAACAACAGAGTCAGGCAGAGCATTCCAGGCATTGACCACTCTGTTGCTGAAGTCGTATTTTCTGCAATCGAGTTTGGAGCAGTTTACCTTGAGTTTGTATCTATTGTGTGCTTGTGTATTATTATTATTTTTTTTAAATAATAATAATAATAATAATAATAATTTAATACTTATAAACCGCACCCTCTCCCCACAGGGACTCGGGGCGGTGCACAGGAAGAATAAAAACAATGACTATATACAACATTTCATATTAAAAATAGATTAAACAGCATCTGTGCTAAAATACCCGTTAAAACTAACTAAACTAAAAATCCCCAATAAACCCAAAAACAGAGGAATAACTATCCCAGGCCGGCAAGGCAGAAGAAATGCGTTTTTAGTTTAAGACGGAAGGAGCGGAGGTCCGTGGTGGTCCTAATGTCGGGGGGGAGGTCGTTCCAGAGTGCTGGGCCCGCCACAGAGAGAGCCCTTCCCCTTGGTGTCGCCCGCTGACAGAGTCTAGTGGACGGCACCCGGAGAAGTCCCTCTCTGTGGGAGCGAATCGGCCGTGAGGATGTATGAGGCAGGATCCGATCTCGCAGGTAGCTAGGTCCCGAGCCATGGAGCGCTTTAAAGATGATAATTAATACCTTGAAGCGCACCCGGAAGACAACAGGCAGCCAGTGCAGCTCGCGCAAGAGCGGTGTTACATGGGTATACCTTGTGGTACCCATAATTGCTCGCGCGGCTGCGTTCTGGACTAGCTGAAGTCTCCGGGTGCACCTCAAGGGAAGCCCCATGTAGAGAGAGTTACAATAGTCCAGTCGGGATGTCATGAGCGCGTGAGTGACTGTGCGAAGGGCGTCCCGATCCAATAGGGGGCGCAATTGGCGAACCAGGCGAACCTGGTAAAACGCCCTCCTGGCCACGGCTGTCACTTGATCTTCCATGGACAGCCGGGTATCCAGGAGGACACCCAAATTGCGCACCCCATCCACAGGGGCAAGATGTTCGCCCCCTATGGCCAGCGTTGGAGTGAGCTGGTTGAAACGGGCAGCCGGAAACCACAGCCACTCGGTCTTGGTCGGGTTGAGCCTGAGTCCGTTACTTCCCATCCAGATCCGCACGGCTTCCAGGCACTGGCACATCACCGCTACGGCATCATTGGGGTGGTTTGGGGTAGATATATACAGCTGGGTGTCATCAGCGTAAAGGTGGTACTCTACCCCAAAACCACGGATGATCTCACCCAGCGGCTTCATGTATGCATTAAACAGGAGAGGCGAGAGGACCGACCCCTGAGGCACCCCGCATGTGAGGGGTCTCGGGGTCGACCTCTGCTCTCCTGCCAACACAAATTGCGATCGGCCAGAGAGGTAGGAGGAGAACCACCGCAAAATGGTGCCTCCCACCCCCAACCCCCCCAGCCGATGCAATAGGATACCATGGTCGATGGTATCGAAAGCCGCCGAGAGGTCTAATAGGACCAGGATGGAGGAACACCCCCCATCTCTGGCCCTCCAGAGATCATCCACCAATGCGACCAATGCCGTCTCGGTGCTATGCCCGGGCCGAAAGCCGGACTGGCGCGGGTCTAGATAATCAACTTCCTCCAGGTGACGGGGAAACTGTTGTGCCACCACACTCTCAACAACCTTCGCCAAAAAGGGAAGGTTGGAGACTGGACGATAGTTATTTAATAGAGCTGGATCCAAAGAGGGCTTCTTAAGGAGGGGCCTCACCATCGCTTCTTTTAGGGAAGCAGGCAAGGAACCCTCACTTAAGGATGCGTTGACAACCTCTTGGAGCCAGCCTCGTGTCACCTCCCAGGATGCCAGTACAAGCCAGGAGGGACACGGGTCCAATAAACATGTGGTGGCTCGCAGTCGCCCACGTAACCTGTCCATATCCTCGGAAGTAACGGAGTCAAACTCCTCCCAAACAAGATCTGTCTCGTGGCATCCCACTGGGCCATGAACGGGGGCTAACTCGTTCTGTATCTGAGCGATTTTCTCCTGCAGAAAAATCACAAATTCAAAAATATATATTTTTATTTTATTTTTATTGGGGATAGGCAAATGGGTGTACTTACAGACAAAATTTGTGTATTATTGAGGCTGAAGCTGAAGTAGTCATTGACAGGTAGAACATTGTAGTAGATAATTTTGTGTACTACTCTTAGGTCAACTGTAGTTCTAAGTCAGTGATGGCAAACCTTTTCAACACCGAGCGCCCAAACTCGAATGTGCCTGCATGTGTGCATGTGGCAGAGTGCCAGAAAACTGAAGACAGCTGGCCATTATGCATGCCTGTTTTTTGGCTGTTTTGGGGCCATTTTGAGGCCAGTTTTCAGCCATTTGGGGGGCAATAACTGCCCCAAAACAGCCTACAAACACCCCAAAAAACAGCCTAAAAACAGCCCAGAAAACAGCCTGAAAAATGTCCCCAAAATGGCCAGGGAAATGGATGTGCATGCCAGAAACCATTAGAGCAGCTGGCGACTGCATGCATGCCCACAGAGAGGGGTCTGCGTGCTACCTCTGGGAGGCGTGCCATCATGGTTCTAAGTTGTTCTAAGCCCAACATTTTATGGCATAAACCAATTTTGTTGTATTTAAGTACAATGACAATAAAGATTATACTCATAAGGAATGCTATTGCGAGCAGAGGAGTGGAGGACTCTTCTTGTGAAATACCTCTAGACTCGCTCAATTGTATTAATTCTCTGCGGGATCGGATCCTGCCTCACACATCCTCACGGCCGATTCGCTCCCACAGAGAGGGACTTCTCCGGGTGCCGTCCACTAGACTTTGTCAGCGGGCGACGCCCAGGGGAAGGGCTCTCTCTGTGGCGGGCCCGGCCCTCTGGAACGACCTTCCCCCCGATATTAGAACGACCACGGACCTCCGCTCCTTCCGTCTAAAATTAAAAACATATCTTTTCCGCTTGGCCGGCCTAGGGTAGTCTCTCTCTCTATGGGTTTTCAAATGTATATTTATATTTAGTGGGGATTTTTAGTTAAGGGATTTTAGCACAGGAATTAGTTTAATCTGTTTTAAATTTGTATGTATTTTGTATATTTATTGCTTTTATTCTCCCTGTGCACCGCCCCGAGTCCCTGTGGGGAGAGGGAGCGGTCAATAAATTCAATAAATTCAACATTATTATTAATGTCCGATATGCGGTGTGTGTTCCAGACAGATGAACTGTTTGGATAAATAAATAAATCTCCCATTATCACTACTGTCTCTTTGAAAGACTGGTCCTCTCATGCAGGAAGACCACCCCTCCTTCTTCTATGCTCCATTGGTGAGGAGCCACCTCACCCCCCCCCCCCCACCCCATGGTGCACCTTGGGAAGCCCCCTCCCCTCAGCCTGAACAGGACTGGCTGGCAGTCTTTGGCAGCCAAACCATTCCACTCTGTTAGATGGTAGACTCCTGGCTAAGATAACATTGCTATATGCTACATGTACATATACATTCATTTATACAGTACATAAAAATAAGACAAATGTTCACAGTATTATCACTTGTTCCTCTTTTATTCTTACTCAAATACTTTCAAAAGGATTTGCTGGATTTCTGTATATATGTGTTATTTCTTTAGGTAGTCTTATTCTCACAGCTCCATGATTCAAAAGTTGCCATGTTTGGAAAATAAGCATTTATTTATTTTTTATTTATTTTATTAAATTTATACCCCGCCCTTCTCCAAACGGACCCAGGGCGGCGCACAGGAATTTTAAAATACATGCAAAATCGAATAAAATTTTTACAAAACTTATTTAATAACCGTCCTGCGCTAAAATCAAATTAAAATCTCCAAAAATTTAAAACTGTCTAAAATAGTCATTTGTGGAGGTTACGCTAGGCCAGCTAGATGAAAAAAATGTGTCTTTAGACACTGGCGGAAGAGGCGGAGGTCTGAGATGGTGCGAAGTTCAGGGGGTAGGTCGTTCCAGAGGGCGGGGCCCGCCACAGAGAAGGCCCTTCCCCTGGGTGTCGCCAGTCGGCATTGTCCGGCCGACGGCACCCTGAGAAGGCCCTCTCTGTGGGAGCGTATCGGTCTAAGGGATGTATGGGGCAGGAGACGGTCTCACTGGGCACCTTTATAAGTTCATCCTCTGCCTTTGTGGTAAATAGAGGAATCCTGGTGGGTGGGAAGGCTGCACTTACTTCTATTGTCCGCACTTACAAAACAACAGCAACAAAATAGTATCATTATCCTTCCTTCCTTCCTTCCTTCCTTCCTTCCTTCCTTCCTTCCTTCCTTCCTTCCTTCCTTCCTTCCTTCCTATGATTTTCATGCATCAGTCATCCAGCTGACCTTTGCTTAATGACAATGATTTTAATTTCAATCCATCATTTTCAGATAACATGGACCAAACAGATAATTAAAAATCACTTGCTGAAATGTGTGTAAACACAGAGGCTGAAAAGAACCTCAGGTTAATATTTATGCCCTGCGAGAGACGACTTGTGGAGGGTTACCACATCCAGGGTGCAAAAAGAGATGCAGAGCAGCAAAGAGCCTTAGTGATTTGTGGGGCTCAACACAACGTCTCTTTCAAGGACTTGCAAGACAATGGGATGCGAAGGCGCAAAGAAAATGGTGGCAACAGTAGCAGATTTTTCACCAACAGGAGGACTTTTCAGGGGCCTGCGGTCACCTGCTTCCTTTTTTGTGAGCCAGTATCCAAAGTGTTGGGGTGAGTGAGCAGCGCCTGGGTGGGTGGGGTGCAGTGGTGGGTTTCTGCAGGCTCGCACCTACTCGCGAGAGCCGATTGGTGAAATTAGAGAACCGGTGAGAGGGGGTTCCACCGGCGTACCTGGAAGTAAATCTGGCCCGCCGCTGCCAGTGACCCAACATGAAGGAAAGGAAAGGAAAGGAAAGGAAAGGAAGGAAGGAAGGAAGGAAGGAAGGAAGAGAAAGAAGGAAGGAAGGGAAAGAAGGAAGGAGGGAAGGAAGGAAGGAAGGGAAAGAAGGAAGGAAGCAAGGAAGGAAGGAAGGAAGGGAAAGAAGGAAGGAAGGGAAAGAAGGAAGGAAGGAAGGAAGGAAGAAAGAAAGAAAGAAAGAAAGAATTTATCATCACAATTGAGTCCAAAATTTTGGTTGCTAAGCAAGAGCGTTGTTAAATGAGTTTCACCACATTTTAAAAGGTGGCCACTCCCACCCTGTCACATGATTGCCAAGCCACGCCCACAAAATAGGCCACACCTACAGAGTAGGTTCTAAAAAAATTGAAACCCACCACTGGTGGGGTGAGCAACTGCTGACAGGGGAACCAGTTCAGGACCGTGGCCAGTTGTCCATCGCTACCAGTTCACCGAACTGGGCAAACTTTCTGCCACTAGTTGGGACAAACTGGTGTGAACTCTCTGAATACCACCTCTGATCTCTTTGTTATTCATTAAAGCTGTCTGATTAGTTACAAACACGTACACAAACACTTTCTGAAATGTGTCGGGACAGATTGAACTGAAGCAATTCATTATCCAAAGCCTGTAATCCGACTCAGGAGTCTGAAAAAGAGATGCAGCTCCTTTAACAGATTTATTAGAGGTCGACCCCGAGACCCCTCACATGTGGGGTGCCTCAGGGGTCGGTCCTCTCGCCTCTCCTGTTCAACACATACATGAAGCCGCTGGGCGAGATCATCCGTGGCTTTGGGGTAGAGTATCATCTCTATGCTGATGATACTCAGCTGTATATATCTACCCCAAACCACCCCAACGATGCCGTAGCGGTGATGTGCCAGTGCCTGGAAGCCGTGCGGATCTGGATGGGAATTAACGGACTCGGGCTCAACCCGACCAAGACCGAGTGGCTGTGGTTTCCGGCTGCCCGATTCAACCAGCTGACTCCATCGCTGGCCATAGGGGGCGAACATCTTGCCCCTGTGGATGGGGCGCGCAACTTGGGTGTCCTCCTGGATACCCGGCTGTCCATGGAAGATCAAGTGACAGCCGTGGCCAGGAGGGCGTTTTACCAGGTTCGCCTGGTACGCCAGTTGCGCCCCCTATTGGATCGGGACGCCCTTCGCACAGTCACTCATGCTCTCGTGACATCCCGACTGGATTATTGCAACTCTCTCTACATGGGGCTCCCCTTGAGGTGTACCCGGAGGCTTCAGTTGGTCCAGAACGCAGCCGCGCGAGCAATTATGGGCACCTCTAGGTTTGCCCACATAACACCGCTCTTGCGCGAGCTGCACTGGCTACCTGTCGTCTTCCGGGTGCGCTTCAAGGTGTTAATTACCATCTTCAAAGCGCTCCATGGCTCGGGACCTAGCTACCTGTGGGATCGGATCCTGCCCCATACATCCTCACGGCCGATTCGCTCCCACAGAGAGGGACTTCTCCGGGTGCCGTCCACTAGACTTTGTCAGCGGGCGACGCCCAGGGGAAGGGCCTTCTCTGTGGCGGGCCCAGCCCTCTGGAACGACCTTCCCCTCGATATCAGGACAACCACGGACCTCCGCTCCTTCCGCTTAAAATTAAAGACACACTTTTTTCGCCTGGCCGGCCTTGGGTAGTCTCTTTTTAGGTTAGGGGTTTTAGGGGTAATTTTTAGTTTAGTTTATGGGTTTTAGCGCAGGATCAATTTAATCTATTTTTAATTTTGTATTTTGTATTTTGTCTGTGGTCTTATTTGTATTTTTAATTGCCTGTGCCCCGCCTCAAGTCCCCTTGGGGAGAGAGAGCGGGATATAAAATTAAATTATTATTATTATTATTATTATTATTATTATTAACTTTGCATTCATATAAGTAGGTTCCTTAAAGTGGCAGGTTTTTTTTTTTCAGGGCCAAGAAGATGGCTGGGGAAAGGCTGTTTTAATACACAACAGAGGAATTAATACACACAAGGGCCAAAGCAATAATTTGTAAAACCTGTACATTGACATTGAGTCTTTATTGATTAGCCCTTGGGCCATATCAAAGTGCAAAGTTCCAGAAACAAATTATGACTAAAATTTGATAAAAGCAATATAAAATGGAATTTGATAAAATACGATTTAAAATGGAATAAAATGCAGTCTAAAATGAAATTGGAACAGAATACAATAATTTACGATATAGATCAAATACGATAAAATTATATTTCAGTGTCACCCCTGCAATCCATCCCAATCAGTCTCACATATGTAGATCTCAACCGAACAAGTTTGTTTAAATCCTGTGCTTGTTAAATCTTATTTTCTGGTTCTGGCCGCACAAAATGTAAGTTGCTTTGATATGGGGATCTCAAGGGGTCCTTCGTTTGGTATATGGACCAAGGTCCCTGTCTCTCATCCCTTATACAAGCAACATTCTAATAGGATGTGAGCCAGGCCTTCTACCTCTTCCGCTTTGCAAATGCAGAGGTGCTCATTCAGTGGTGGGTTCCTACCGGTTTGGACTGGCTCAGCTGAACTTGTAGTAGCTTGGCAGCCTGGGTCACTGGAACTGGCAGTGACTCCGGCCTGCTACGCCCCCAAGCCATAGGTGGCGCTATCTTCTTTTATGCTTCTGCGCATGCACAGAACATTTTAGTTGTACTGCACATGCGTGCACAGCATTCACAGTGCACCCCTAAGCAAACCAGCAGTAGCATCTTCCAGAACCCACCCCTGCACTCACTGTAGGGCAGGGGTCCCCAACCTTTGCAACTTTAAGTCTGAAGGACTTCAGCTCCCAGAATTCTCCAGCCAGCAAAGCTGGCTGGAGAATTCTGGGAGCTGAAGTCCTTCAGACTTAAAGTTGCAAAGGTTGGGGACCCCTGCTATAGGGTATAGAATGGAATCTCCCATATCTGACTATTGTGTCAAGCTGTTCGAATCTCGCTCGCGTCAATATCTCCCTAAGATGTTTTGGCAGTTGTAACATCAAATAGCTGCCTACTTGAAAAGCACGTCTGTATTTATAATTTGTAAAGCATTCACTGTAATGGACAGAAGGAATAACCTTGAGGAACAGGAGGAAGAACTCCTACCAAGGTAATAGTGAGATAAAATAAACCTGAGTCAGGACCAGAACTGTAAACTGGTGGAAGCATTTTAGACAACACATCCCTGGTTCTCACAGTGACAGAGGGAGGCAGAGAGCGCGAAGCTCATTCAGACATGCAAGATTCTCTTATTGTAGCCCTATAATAAAAGCAATGTTAGCCTGCATGACCCAGAAGGGCTGACACCACCAAACACATATCTACAGGATATATTGATGCATCCTTGAGGCTGATGCTGAATGGGGAGAGCCGGCTATCCTGGCAACCTGTCTTCGGAAGACCCTGGAAGATCCGCTGTTCCGTTGCTGGACAAATGCCGCACTTTGTATATTTGACAAACTGACACTGCCACACTGAGTGTCGAACTCAGCTTGTCAAATACACAGAGGGCAACACCGAGGACACCTGTAGACGGTGACTGGCTGCCTCTTCGTTCAGCGGAGGCCTGAAAATGTGAAAGAACAAAAGTTAGCAACTCCGTGAAACTTTCTCTCTGCAGCCGAGCGTTTCCCTGGTCTTGGAGGCCCCTGGAACTGTCAGCCTCCAACCTGAGCCGGGTCTGCCACCTGCTTTGGGTTCTCATGGGTGACCCAGGAGTTTCCCTGGGATTTCTCCGTTGCAGCAGTGGGTTGCTTATCTGGTTTCAGTATTATGTTGCAAACATATCAATGATAATTTCCCTATAGAAATAGATGCATAGTTGGACATATGTGCTAGACATTCCAACTCTAGGGGGCGTTGCTCATCTCCGTTTCAAAGCCGAAGAGCCAGCGCTGCCTGAAGACGTCTCCGTGGTCATGTGGCCGGCAGGACTAAATGCCAAAGGTGCATGGAATGCTGTTCCCTTCCCACCAAAAGTGGTCCCTATTTTTCTACTTGCATTTTTTACTTTCTTTCAAACTGCTAGTTTGGCAGAAGCTGGGACAAGTCACGGGAGCTCACTCTATTACGCAGCGCTAGGGATTCGAACCGCTGAACTGCCGATTTTTCTGATCGACAAGCTCGGTGTCTTAGCCACTGAGCCACCATGTCCCAATATTAAATATGTAGATGACATAATATAATCAATGTGTCAGATCTGCTTCACCGATAACCAAGAAAGAAACCTCTCGACTCCATTATTAGTGGAATTAAAAGTACTTTTACTGGTTAAGGAATGAATAGCTTAGATGCTAAGCAAGGTCTGAAGCATTTAGGCGCGAAAGCATACATATCAATATATGTCCAACCCCCTTCCCCTGAATAACCCCCTTCCATGGTCTAATGTGTAAAGCCTCTAGGTGTCACGTGGCTTCATCTTCAAAAGGCATCATCAGGTTGGCATGTAAGGCCGTTGACCTTGACCATAAGATGACCCAAGCACTGCTACGCAAAATAGATGGTAACAGTAGATGGCACCAGAGTATTTCCTTCTGCAACTCACTCTCCTGCACCGTACAGTCCCAAATTCATGCAAAGCTGTCCCCCCCACCCCCCCGTTTCATATGGCAGCCAGAGCGAACAGGAAAGCGATTGTATTATTGTCTTTATTTGTGATTAATGTCATGAGGAGTATATGTATAATGTTATGAGGCATATAAATGCTTTGGCTTTAAAACCAAAACAGGACCAGCAAATAGAATTGGCCCCAGTGCTGCTCAGCTAAGGCAGCTGCTAACCAAGCGAGGCAGAGCCTGGCAGCCGCTGAGCAAACGGCAAAGCAAAGGCCAGAGCTGCCCCCTGTGCCCAAGGTGTGCGGTGATGATGACCTTCAACAACGATCACCCTCTTTGCTCCCTCCCATGACGCTTATTTAAATCATCCTCAAGCAGTCTGGAAAGGACACAAACACGATTTTAGCATGCCTGCAACAACTCTCTTCTACTTCGCCTGGCGAATTGGAAAAAAAAAATGATCCAAATTACCCTGTTTTCCCCAAAAATAAGACCTGCCCAGATAATAAGCCCTATCAGGTTTTTGAACGCATGCGCTAAAATAAGCCCTCCCCCAAAAATATCACAACACAGCAGCAGCCTTGAGGTGACGACGCTCGCCGCCTCCTGCACCTCAAAAACAATAAGACCTCCCCGAAAATAAGGCCAAGCGCTTATTCCAGGGGTCAAAAGAAAATCAGATCCTGTCTTATTGTCGGGGAAATACGGTAGCTTCATGAGCTACAGCACTTCCTTTTTGAAAAGGAGAAGCCAACATTTAGCGCATGGGTTGCAATTGTACTAACAGCTTCTCCCCCCACCCCCACCTCTCCTTCTCACGCAGGCTTGGCCAGAGAGAAGTGTCACCCAGCAGTCTGCTGATTCATGCCTTATTGGCTGGGTTTGCTCAACCTGAATACTTGTTGGCTGGATACACACAAGGAACCATTGTGTCCAAGCAGCAAATGTTGACTGCTTGCTGTCCTCTAGTGGTTGCATACTAACAGTCCAGGTACCGTAGCCTTCAATAAGCTAAAGTGCATTTTGGTGGGCAAGTGATGTGAAAGCAGACTGGGACTACATTTTGGACTGGGTAACTGGCTAACTCGCCTATGGTTTACTTTGCTTAATTTACTGGACTTGCACCAATAAGGAAGGCTAAGTGAAGCTGTGCTATGCTTTTTGTTCGTTTAAATTCAGAAGCCGCTCAACTTGACTCTGGGCAGCTCACACCTTAAACAGTAAAGAGCAATAAAATGGAGGAAAAAGTCACGTACAGCACACACACACACACACACACACACACACACCCCCTACTAATACAATATTCACCGAAGACCTGGGCTAGGTTGGCACAACAGC
Organism: Rhabdophis nuchalis; assembly: GCA_039707465.1. Lineage (NCBI taxonomy): Eukaryota > Metazoa > Chordata > Lepidosauria > Squamata > Natricidae > Rhabdophis > Rhabdophis nuchalis. The sequence continues at coordinate 7,704,917 of CM077657.1, read as the reverse complement.
TCAACTTAAGGAAGTTGACTATTCTGCAGCCAAATGTGACATGTAGTCTGCACCAGGCATAGTATCCAAGGATCAGGTGCACCCCAAAGTGTGATGCCCATCCTGACTTTCCCACCATACCCTGCAGATACCTGCATACAAGCACGGTTGACCTTCAAGGCTCATTTCTCCTCTCCCCCCCATCTCTGATATTTTCCCCCTTAATGTGAAAAATGACGACGTTGGAGATGGTTCAGATTTGGAGGACATAAACTTTTGTCCCAGATTATTTATTCAGATTATTTCTGTCCCCCTCTACTCCAAATTTCTCGGGTGGGAGTTAATGTCATCTCTGAAGTGTTAATGACACTGTATGGTGCCTTGGTAAGGCCATACTTGGAATGCTGCATACAGTTTTGGTCACCACAATGTAGAAAAGACGTGGAGACTCTGGAAAGAGTGCAGAGAAGAGCAACCAAGATGATTAGGGGACTGGAGACTAAAACATATGAAGAACGGTTGCAGGAACTGGGTATGTCTAGTTTGATGAAGAGAAGGACCAGGGGAGACATGATAGCAGTGTTCCGATATCTCAGAGGGTGCCACAAAGAAGAGGGAGTCAAACTATTCTCCAAGGCACCTGGGGGCAGGACAAGAAGCAATGGGTGGAAACTAATCAAGGAGAGAAGCAACTTGGAACTAAGGAGAAATTTCCTGACAGTTAGAACAATTAACCTCTGGAACAGCTTGCCTCCAGCAGTTGTGAATGCCCCAACCCTGGAAGTCTTTAAGAAGATGTTAGATAGCCATTTGTCTGAAATGGTATAAGGTTCCTGCCCACGCAGGGGGTTGGACTAGAAGACCTACAAGGTCCCTTCCAACTCTGCTATTGTATTGTATTGTATTGAAGCCAGCACAGGAAGAATGAACAAAGATCAACCCCCATCTGTAAACACAATAATAATTGACCTGCCACCCTTCTCCCCTAATTTCCTTGCTGAAAAGGACACCAGGGTCTAACCTGAGACCCTACTGAGAAGAAGGGAGGCAACATGTGAACACCTGGGTCAGTATTTTCCAACCTCGGCAACTTTAAGAAGTGTGGACTCCAATCCCAGAACTCCCCAACCAATATTTGTTAAAGCAGCTGAAGCGGAGAAACGTCAGATGAGTGGTTCCCAACGTGAGCCCCACGCCCCACAGGAGGGCAATTAGATTTTTAATGGGGGCAATTTGAACCTTTAAACCAAGTGAATGGCCTTTCTAGGCTTCCTTCGTGTGAGTAGAGTTCACTTTTTGAGTAAAGTAAGAATTATATGTCATGGGAGGGGTGTGTGTGGCATCAGGATTTTAGAGATGCTTTGGTGGGGCATGGGCAAAAAAAAAAAAAAGGTTGGGAACCACCAATCTAGATGTTGCTGAACTCCAGCACCAATTAGACACAATTATAACATAACATAACATCTGTCAAATGCGTATATGGATTTTAGATTTAGGGAATTTTAACTTAGGAGGGTTTCTATTTTAATGTTCTTAATTTTTAGTACAGGTTAATTTAATTCGTTTTTAGCTTTGTATATATTGTATGTTTTATATGGTTTTTTAATTTTTTCCTGTACACCGCCCCGAGTCCCTTCGGGGAGAGGGGGCGGTTTATAAGTCTAATAATTAAATTAAATTAAATTAAATTAAATTAAATTAAATTATCTCATGATATGGGAGGATGGGATTGGAGATCTGAGCTGCACACCTTAAATGATCACTAGATGGCAGCAGAGAAAAAGGGGGATTAAAAAATATTGCTGTAAGGGTTTTGCAACTTTTAGCCCAGGGGTCTCCAACCTTTGCAACTTTGAGTCTGAAGGACTTCAGCTCCCAGACTTCTCCAGCCAGCTGGCTGGAGAAGTCTGGGAGCTGAAGTCCTTCAGATTTAAAGTTGCAAAGGTTGGAGACCTCTGCTTTAGCCTTCCTCTCCTGGGTGAGGAAGGGCATCAAGGAATGAGAGAGGGCTGGGTGGCTGCAGCTTTAAGACAGCTGTACCAAAGAATGCTCAACAACCAACTCAGCTTGCATGCCGATTTCCCAGAGCCAGGGTGGGGTGGGTGGGAGAGGCCCATTAAAAGCCAACTGTCCATGATGAATGAACGGTTAGAGATCCCCTATGACTGTGTTTCCCTGAAAATAAGACAGGGTCTTATTTTCTTTTGACCCCCAAAATAAGCTCTTGGCCTTTTTTTTTTTTTTGGGAGGTCTTATTTTCAGGGGAGGGCTTATTTTAGCGCATATGCTCAAAAGCCTGATTGGGCTCATTATCCGGGGAGGTCTTATTTTCAGGGAAAGAAGGAAGTTTTAGGGAGCTCATTGCAGGAGGATTTCCATTCCTAGGGATGTACCAGATTGGCTTCAGGTGCCCTCAGAACCTGTGCGCCAGCCATCTGGGTTGGACTCTGGACATTTGCTTTCTGGTACAAGAAGTTCTTCCATTGAAAACTCACATTGAAAAATGTGGCTCGGTTACAACTTCCAGCATTAGCTTGAAAAGTATCTGCTGGGATCTCAACTGAAATGATCCACTCAGAGTTGAATCCTCTTGTACTGTTTTCAGTGGGGATTCTTGAAGAGAAAGCTGTCCTGGGTGATTTCAGGCTAACGGATTCCTGAGAAAGTGGATCTTTCATTGGATCTTTAGTTTCCCCAGCAAGTTTCATTACTGGGACATTTTTTTGCTTGTTTTCTAACAAGTTTATGTAGCTCAGCAGTGGGGATGGGGGAGGTTTAAAAGACTACAGCATAATCTTTTTATTCCCATCTGTTTTTATAGCATGCAATGAACAAAGAACAGTTTATCCAGTCTCTGAAACTTTTCCAAGATTGCAGTCACATGAGATGCTTGTTAATGATTTACAATCACATTTTTTATTTCAATTAATCCAATTTCCTGGGCTCCCCTGACACCCCTTAACTATGACTTCAGTTGGAGAACCTCCTAGCCCAAAAGGTGCTTAAATGGGTTTTGGACTTCATGAGTCAGATCTGAACCAAAGATCTCAAGAGTTTTTTTGGCCTTAAGATTATTACATGCCTGTTCTTTTAGATCCAGAGTTTTATAGGGATGCTGATATTTTACGATCAAGAAACGTGATGCCAAGTTACCAATGGATTATAATAAAAGAGTCAAGCCGCCTAGCCATTTTAGGCATACCTATTTGTTTCAATTGTTATTCTTAATTTTAAATTAAGGTGCAGTTTCATGTTCCCAGAAATAACTGAGTCCTATCACCAAACAAGATTAAAAACCCTTGTCATAAATACATCTGTAAAAACAAAACATTCCTAAGATTGTAAAAAAGAAATGAAAAGCAGTTCTCAAAAAATTGCAAAATATCTCTGATGCTTCCTATTGCCACAATAAATTTCCCTTCAATTGAATAGTACGAAGCACTCCATCTGAACAATCCTGAATATTAATATATAATATAGACAGGGAAGGTATGTTGCAGACCCCATCAGTTAAAGCAGGGGTCTCCCACCTTTGCAACTTTAAGTCTGAAGGACTTCAGCTCCCAGAATTCTCCAGCCAGCAAAGCTGGCTGGAGAAGTCTGGGAGCTGAAGTCCTTCAGACTTAAAGTTGCAAAGGTTGGGGACCCCTGAGTTAAAGGACTCCAAATGGTAGGGTCCAGGTAAAGAGCTACCCTAACAGACTATTCTTCAACTTTTGAATTCTTTTTTTTTATAGGGCTTCCTTATCCTTGCCTTCTTTTAAAATTCTAATTTTTATAAACCATTTTACCGTATGTGAAATCTAAATAAAGAAATAAACCAAAATATCAGTGTTCAAGAAAACATTCTTAGCTAAAGATTCCCCTCGCACATATGTGCTAGACCTTCCTGACTCTAGGGGACGATGTTCATCTCTGTTCCAAAGCCAAAGAGCCAGCACTATCCCTAAACGTCTCCGTGGTCATGTGGCCGGCATGACTAAATGTCGAAGGCGCACGGAGCGCTGTTGCCTTCCCATGAAAGGTGGTCCCTATTTTTCTACTTGCATTTTTTCATGCTTTCGAACTGCGACAAGTAACTGGAGCTCACTCTGTGACACGACGCTAGGGATTCGAACCACCGAACTGCCGACCTTTCTGATCGAAAAGCTCAGCGTCTTAGCTACTGAGCCACTGCATCCCTTCAAAACATTCTTAAGTGAAGACAATAATGTCTTGTTTAAAGACACATGCATTTAGTGCTGTTATGCATAGTGCATTTGAAATGGTCCAGAGGCTTATTCATTAAAGTTACTGCCTAACACAACTTTGGGGAAGGACACAAAGCCATGGAGTTGGAATGAACAGAATAACAGAGTTGGAAGGGACCTTGGAGGTCTTCTAGTCCAACCCCCTGCCTAGGCAGGAAACCCTACACCACTTCAGACAAATGGCTTTCCAACATCTTCTTAAAAACGTCCAGTGTTGGAGCATTCACAACTTCTGGAAGCAAGCAGTTCCACTGATTAATTGTTCTGACTGTCAGGAAATTTCTCCTCAGTTCTAAGTTGCTTCTCTCCTTGATTAGTTTCCACCCATTGCTTCTTGTACTGCCCTCAGGTGCTTTGGAGAATAGTTTGACTTCCTCTTCTTTGTGGCAACCCCTGAGATATTGGAAGGCTGCTATCATGTCTCCCCTAGTCCTTCTTTCTATTAAACTGGACATACCCAGTTTCTGCAACCATTCTTCATATGTTTTAGGAAGACTGCAGGCCAATTATCATTCACCTTCCTTCCAGGCCTTGGTTTTTATTCCTAGACCACTTAGGTTCTAAAGAGAACAAATTCTGAACAGTGATGGAAATTGTTTTAGTTGTCTGGGTGCTTCTTCTTTTTTGTGCCTACAGGTTTTGAAAATGCACCTATCTGCAAATCCAGGGTTCAGGGTTTGAAAGTGGGCAGAGACTCCACAGTGCTGTGATTCCATCCCTTCTTTCAAACTATCTTCTCCTTAACAGGAGATACCGCCCATCTCCATCTTTAGGGAGAGGAAAGTTACTCGAAGAAGAAGTACATTCCACTCACTCCTAAAAGTGCGAAGGATCCATCCCATTGGTTGCTAAACAGGTTTTGCACATTTTGTAACTGGACCCCCTGGAAAACAATGGCCAATTGGCAGCTTCCCCAAAGGAGGAATTCAACCCATCTTCTTACCAACCCAGACGAGACGATCCATGGAAGGCACCACTTAGAAGAACCGGAGAAGCATACTTTACCCTCCTCTCTTTGAAGTTCTCCCTCGGGCGGTCTGTCTCTATCTCCTGCCATTGGAAGCCGAAGAGGAAGAGTAGCGATGTCCACAAAGAGAAGAACTTGTTTTGCAAGGGACCTCTCCTTAAGAGGAAGCTAAAATGGGGAAGATAACGTTGAGGTCAGATGATGACAGGAAATTGCTGGAGGTTTGACAAGTCAAAATTGAGTAACGTGCTGCAGTCGTTGGTTCTCGCCTGCCGAATCTCCTGCTCCTGCCCCTAATTTGGTGGTTCTTCAGTGTCCAGTCCAGATAATTATTCTGGGAATAGAATGGAATGAAAATAGCATTAAAGAGGAAATGAGAGAGGAGGAAAGACAACAGCTTCCGCTCTCCCCAAAAATCATGAGGACTCTTCCCACTCTTCTTCAAAGCCCAATTATTTTCCTGGTCCCCCCAAACATGAACATTTCCCAAACCTTAATTTATTTATTTATTTATTTAATCAAATTTCTATACCACCCTATCTCCATGGTGGGACTCAGGGCGGTGCACAGAAGGGATAAAAACACCAATAACATACCATCACAACATAAAACAGAATTAAATCTAGTAAATCTGTGCTAAAATATAATTAAAAACTCTCTGGGGGAGATGGGTGCGGGATATAAGTATGAATAAATTCAAATTATTAAAATTAAATCATTAAATCTATGCCAGGCCAGCCAGATGGAAAAGGTGTGTTTTGAGCGTCCGTCGGAAGAGGCGTAGGTCCGTGATGGTGCGAAGGTCGGGGGAGAGCCTTCTCTGTGGGAGCGCCTTCCCTTTGGAATGAGCTTCCCCTGGAGCTTCGCATAATTCCCGACCTCCCGTCCTTCCGGCGCGCCCTAAAAAGCTGGCTTTTCCAACAAGCCGGCCTGGCCTGAACAAAATAATGTATTAATTTTAATTCCAATTTTAATTTATTTTATAATGCTTATTAATTTATTGCTTATTGGATTTTTTTATTTAATATATATATATTTAACTTTTGTGTTATATGTCTCTTATGTTGTACGCCACCCTGAGTTACAGTGGTACCTCGGTTCACGAACTTAATTCATGAACTGACTCTGGTCGCAAACCGAATCGGTTGTGTAAATTTACAGTTTTGTAAATCCGGTTAATCTGTTCTGATCTTTTTTTTTGGTTTTAATTCTTGAACTGACTCTGGTCGCGAACCAAAGCGGAGTTTGTGAACCGGAGCATATTTTGATGAACTTTTCTGTTCGTGAACCAAGTTGTTCGTGAAGAGAAGCATTCGTGAACCGAGGTACCACTGTATTTGGGAGAAGGGCGGCATATAAATTCAATCAATCTGAATCTGAAGTTAAACTCAGGTTTGAGCAATGGAGATGAAAAAATGACCCTTTGTAGTTTCAGTCCAAGTGAATAGGCATTTTTATTTATGTCCTGAAAGAATAAGTAATTTATATGCATTTATAAAAGATTCCCCTCCCCTCCTGCCCCGACCAACAGCCCCAGGACACTGCAGAAGTTTCTTGAGCTGATCTCTTGAGACAACTGCTGTACCTTGAGCTCTTCCCAATCATGACCTTCTCCAGCATTTTCCTACTTGATACACGGCCTATGTATTTCTGCCTTAGTTTTGATCAGATCCTGTAGTCCAGGGGTCTCCAACCTTTGCAACTTTAAGTCTGAAGGACTTCAGCTTTGCTGGCTGGAGAAGTCTGGGAGCTGAAGTCCTTCAGACTTAAAGTTGCAAAGGTTGGAGACCCCTGCTGTAGTCCATCTGCCTCCTCCCATCATGCAGTGAGTGGTCTGGCCAGTGTCTGGGATGGACACAAGGGGAGCGGTTGGTCAATGCAATCCAGATGGTAGCTGGAACTGTGCAATTGAAACTGCTTCCTCTTTGAACATCCATCACACAATCACACAATTGCACAACACCCAGGACAAGTGTGAACCTAGTCAGGGAGAACAGTCAAATGCTCATGGGAAAAACTTTGTTGAAAGGCCATACGAGAATGTGGCCAATACTACAGCAACATTTATAAGTCACTTTGAAATAATATTTCATTCTGCTCAAATCAATTTAACAGATTGCAACAGATTAACAGAGTTGGAAGGGACCTTGTAGGTCATCTAGTCCAACACACCCCTCAAGCAGGAGACCCTATGCCATTTCTGACAAATGGCAGCCCAGTCTCTTCTTGAAAGTCTCAAGTGATGAAGCACCCACAACTTCTGAAGGCAACTTCTGTTCCATTGGTTGACTGTTCTCACTGTCAGAAAGTTCCTCCTTGCTTCTAGGTTGAATCTCTCCTTGGTCAGTTTCCATCCATTATTCCTTGTTTGGCCTTTGGGGGCTTTGGAAAATAGCTTGACATCCTCTCTGTTGCAGCCTTTCCAATATTGGAAGACTGCTGTCATGTCTCCCCTGGTCCTTCTCTTTACTAGACTAGCCATGCCCAGTTCCTGTAACATTTCTTCATATGTTTTAGTCTCCAGTCCCCTAGCCATCCTGGTTGCTCTCCTCTGCCCTTTTTCTAGAGTCTCAACATCTCTTTTATAGTGTAGTGACCAAAGCTGGATGCAGTACTCTAGGTTGGTCTTACTAGGGCTTTAGAGAGTAGTATTAGTACCTCCCTTGATCTTGATTTTATCCCTCTGTTAATTCAATTTAGGGTTGGCTTTGTTGGCTGCCGCAGCAGCTCATATTTAATTGGTTGCCACTAAGACTTCAAGATCCCTCTCACAGTCACTGCTATTAAGCCTCGTTACACCCAGTTTATATGTGTCCTTTTGGTTTGTCTTGCCTAAGTGCAAAACTTTACTTTTCTCTACACTGAATTTCATTTTGTTAGATAGGGCCCAATATTCAAGTCTTTCCAGATCCATCTGGATCTTCAGCCTGTCTTCTGGGGTGTTGGTTATTCCTGACAGATTAGTGTCATCTGCAAATTTGGTAAGTTCTCCTATTCCCTCATCTAAGTCATTTACGAAGATATTTAAGAGTACTGGGCCTAAGACGGAAACTTGTGGTACCCGCACTGCTTACTTCTCTAATTTATGTACACTAATTTATGAGAGGTAAGAAGAGACTGGGCAACCATTTGTCTGAAATTGTTAAGGTCTGCTTAAGCAGGAGGTTGGACTAGAAGACCCCCAAGGTCCCTCTCAACTCCATTGTTCTGCTATATACTTGCTTTATCCCTGTGGAGTGGAGCAAAGCTACTCTCTGTGAATCTCACAAAAGGGCTACCAAGGGGCTCTGAATCAAAACATAGAACTTTAAAGGGCAAAATATGCTTTACAAACTATCACTCATAGCTGAAAAACATTGCATGCATACCAGTGGTGGGTTTCTGCAGGCTCGCACCTACTCGCGAGAACCGGTTGGTGAAATTTAGAGAACCGGTGAGAGGGGGTTCCACTGCCGTACCTGGAAGTAAATCTGGCCCACCACTGCCAGTGACCCAACGGGAAGGAAAGGAAAGGAAAAGGAAAGGAAGGAAGGAAGAAAGAAAGAAAGAAAGAAAGAAAGAAAGAAAGAAAGAAAGAATGAATTTATCATCACAATTGAGTCCAAAATTTTGGTTGCTAAGCAAGAGCGTTGTTAAATGAGTTTCACCACATTTTAAAAGGTGGCCACTCCCACCCTGTCACATGACTGCCAAGCCATGCCCACAAAATAGGCCACACCTACAGAGTAGGTTCTAAAAAATTTGAAACCCACCACTGGTGCATACTATCATCTCAATGACCATCTCGATGAGGTTTGGTAGGTACTGCAACATCCATATCTATCCTGAATGTTGAAATGAAGGCAAACTAAGAAGTTCAAACATTAGTTTACCTTTATTGCTTCATTTAAACCAGGGATGTCCAAACTTGGGAACTTTAAGACTTGTGGACTTCAACTCCCAGAATTCCCAACTTTGGACATCCCTGATTTAAACACAGAGTTGTTTTTTTTTTCAAATTTGGAAACTTTAAGATGGGTGGAGTTCAAGCACCAGAATTCCCCAAACAGTATGGCCGCTGGAGAATTCTGGGAGTTGAAGTGCATGCATCTTCAAGTTGGCATATTTGAAAAACATTGGTTTAAGGGAACAAAGTAATGTCATTTTCTCTCTTGAACGCAACGATGCTTTTCTGGAGAACTGGTAGCGGAAATTTTGAGTAGTTTGGAGAACCGGCAAATTCCACCTTTGGCTGGCCCCGCCCCCATCTCTTCTCTGCCTCCTGAGTCCCAGCTGATTGGAAGGGAATGGGGATTTTGCAGTATCCTTCCCCTGCCATGCCCGCCAAACCACGCCCACAGAACCAGTAGTAAATAAAATGGAATGCTACCACTGTTCTGCTTCCAATTTGAATGCTATCTCTTCCTTTTAATCTTGAATTGAAGACGTGTAAATTCATTTTAAATATTGATCTCACTCTCAGAAGCAAGCAGGGAAAGGAAATCTGATCTCTGAAGAGAATGACCTGTTGGCTATCCTCCTTTTAGTCCATACAATAAAAGCCAGTCTGGAATTAGTCAGTGTTGACCATTTGCAATTATTTACAATAATACAATAGCAGAGTTGGAAGGGACCTTGGAGGTCATCTAGTCCAACTCCCTGCCTAGGCAGGAAAGCCTATACCATTTCAGACAAATGGTTATCCAACATCTTCTTAAAGACTTCCAGTGTTGAGGCATTCACAACTTCTGGAGGCAACTTCTGTTCCACTGATTCATTGTTCTCACTGTCAGGAAATTTCTCCTCAGTTCTAAGTTGCTTTTCTCCTTGATTAGTTTCCACCCATTGCTTCTTGCTTTGCCCTCAGGTGCCTTGGAGAATAGTTTGACTCCCTCTTCTTTGTGGCAACCCCTGAGATATTGGAAGACTGCTATCATGTCTCCCCTAGTCCTTCTTTTCATTCAACTAGACATACCCAGTTCTTGCAACCATTCTTCATATGTTTTAGCCTCCAGTCTAGCAGACCTTATCCAGGACCCTCACTTCTCAGTGTGTAAATGAGGAGTTGTTGTCTTTTTAAATGCTCTCTTTTGCCCAGGGGCAGAGAGATTCATCAAGTTCAGTTGCTGATCACTTCTTCTTTCGTTTCAAATAAAAGAGGAATGGGAAAAAAAGGATACACATTCTTAAAAATAGGGTGGATAGAGGAAGAGACTATTCATAAAGCATGCCTCACTGAAGTAACCAAGCTAGAATAGAAAATGAATCATTATTTTATTTATTTGATGGATTAGAATTTTTCTTTGCAATAACGTATTCTTCTAGAAGGTTTATGCAATTACTAAAGAATAGAATAAAAATCCATTAAAATAACATACCCTGTTGAAATAATAACCGTGACATATAAATCATGTAACCATCTAAGAGAGGTGCAAATTGCAAACGAGACCACATTAAAATGAGAACACAGATAAAATGCAAAATCCAGAAAACTGCCTGTGACTCTCCTGGAGTCATGCAAAGGGAAGAATTGTATTTATGTTGACATTCAAAAATACGGTCCACCAGGAAAGAGGCTATCTTCAACTGACCACTTGCTTGGGATGTCCCTTCTAAGACCAAGGGGATACCTGCAAGTATCGCCATTTTATGTACCAAAGTGGAAAAGTAGCCTACTTCTGGGTCTCCATCAGTGATGGACCTCCGCTCCTCGGACCTCCGCTCCTTCCACCAAAAGCTTAAGACTCATTTCTTCCAGCAGGCCGGCCTGGCCTAATCTACCTTTCCAGCCTTAATCTGAATATTCAAACTGTTTGAACTGGGTTTTTAAGGGGTTTAGTTTTTAAGGATTTTAGGTTTTTAGCGCAGGGACTCAATTGTTTAATTTGATTTTATATATTTATAATGTGTTTATGTTTGTACGTTTTTAACCTCCTGTGCACCGTCCTGAGTCCCCTCGGGGAGAGGGAGCGGTCTACAAATTAATTTTTGATTGATTGATTGACTGATTGGATTCAATTTTTTTTTACTACCAGTTCTGTGGGTATTGCTTGGTGGCTGTGGTGTTGCTTGGTGAGTGTTGCTTGGTGGGCATGTCAGAGGAAGAATATTGTAAAATCTCCATTCCCTCCCCACTCCAAGGGAAGGTTACTGCAAAATCCCCATTCCCTCCTAATCAGCTGGGACTCGGGAGGCAGAGAATAGATGGGCATGGGGCCAGTCAGAGGTAGTTTTTGCCGGTTTTCCGAACTACTCAAGAAGTCCACTACCAGTTCTCCAGAAGTAGTCAGAACCTGCTGAACACCACCTCTGATCTCCATCCTGAAGACCACTTAATGCTGAATGGCTTTCTCATGAATATACTACAAAAGCCAAAACCTCTGGCACTTAGGTCATTAGAGATGAGTACTCCTTGACAGAGTGAGGGTCTTCTACAAGGTTGTGTCCACCCAGCTTGTATTTTGTGTTCTGATTTTTTTGCCAATGCATAAGATAGAGCATTTGTTGGTCTCTGGTAGCCTGAAGGTGCTTATCCTAATAAAACGGAGTACCCAGAAGAATTATTCTCCATATTCACCCTTGTCTCTGGATGCCTTCTTTGCCCCAATACAAAGAGGGATGAGACTCTCCTTCCCAAAGCGATGCCACATTTCTCCATCTGGTATTGGAGTCTTTGAGAACACAGAATTACAACCTTCAGCTCTTGGCCTGTCAAGAAAGATCTTCCATCATTTGCAAAATCTTTTCTCATTCCACGCAGAGAAGGCATCTGGATCCAGCTTCCGTGTTACCCAAGTAAGGACACAGCAAGCTAATTTTGGGGACTCAGACTGGGCACCTTGAGAGGACTTGGGGCAATAAAGGGGAGGCTCCATTCCCAGCAGTTGGATGGACCCTTCTAGGAAGACCTGGGGGGTAATATTTGAAGCGTAACATATTTCATGAAATTGCTTCTTCCTGTATTGCCCAAACTTGTTCCCAACTTACTATGTTGCTTAAAATTGTTCTATCAAGTAGTTCTTCTCTGCGGTCTTTTGCACAAAGTACAATATTTTTCAGAAATTTTTGAAGACAAGCCTTAGCAGCATGAAGTTGGAGTTTTTTCCCCCCACCCTCTTTTTCCTGCAGTTTTGTTATTTTGTTCAAGAGTGAGATTTGGAGAAGATTCTTACATAGACACAGACATTTTTTAAAATTTTTTTAATATACATTCATATCATTTTTGCAACACTTCTACATCTTTAAATATCAGTTATGTTCCTTTTATCCGTATGTATGTATGTATGTATGTATGTATGTATGTATGTATGTATGTATGTATGTATGTATGTATGTATGTCTATATAGTTGTGTCACAACACCCTGTTAAGCCCCAATTAAGGGAGGAAGCATACTGCTTTCCTTTTCTGCCTTTCGGCTCATCACCAGAGACCATCTAGACAGAAAGCCATGAATTCCATTGTGTACTTTGTTTATATGTGTGTTAGGTTTTTGAGCTGATCAATAAATAAATAAGGGAGACTAGGATAGATATATTTCGAGCTTTTTAGCTCTCATCAGCTAGCCATACCCTTACTGGGATTTGAACCGGGGAAGTATTACATGTGAGGCGTAAGCCTGATATAAATCTAAGAATAAAATGTAAAAGTAAATATAGCAGGGTACTTGTAAATACTAAAACCAATGACTGGGAATTTGCCCTAAGCAGAAGGGGAAGATATTGGAACTCTGCTATCCCGTCTCCCCTGGTCCTTCTCTTCACTAGACCAGCCATGCCCAGTTCCTGCAACCATTCATCGTATGTTTTAGCCTCCGGTGCCCTAATCATCCAGATTGCTCTTCTCTGCACTCTTTCTAGAGCCTCAACATACTTTTTATAACATGGTGACCAAATCTGGACGCAGTGCTCTAGGTGTGTCTTACTAAGGCTTTATTGAGTGGTGTTAGTACCTCCCTTGATCTTGATTGTATCCCTCTGTTAATGCAGCTTAGGATTGCATTGACTTTTTTGGATGCTGCTGCACACTAAGACTCCAAGATCCCTCTCACAGTCACTGCTATTAAGCCAGTTTATATGGTGGGTGGCAGAGAATATGAAAATCTAAAAATGGCTCTCTTGGAACTGCTGAAAACCAACCACTTATTTTCTGGGCATAAATGAAACCAGGGGGACCTGCGGTCTTTACAGGCATTCTCCAAATCCCCTAGCACTGTGATGGGGAACCACAGGTGGCACATGGAGCCCTCTCTGTGGGCACACAAACCGTCGCCCAGCTCAGCTCCACCACACATGCGTGCGCACCTCCCGCCAGCCAGATAAATCTCGGGTCTCAGCCGTGCATGTGGGAGACATGCAATCATATGCGAGTTGGGGGTTTGCATGTGCATGCATGGGGGTGGGGGCAGCATGTGAGGTGCAGCACTCCCCCCTGAGCTCCATTTATGGTTTCAGGAGGCTTCAGGGAGGCCTGCTAGGCCCAAAACAGGGTGTAGGAGGTTGCACACTTGCATGGGGAGGGCACGTGGAGGTCGTGCACATGCATGGGGGGGGCGAGGGGAACGTGTAAAGAGGTGTCATGCGCACATGTGCAGGGGAGTGGGGTGCATTGCATTGTGGGTATGGGCACTTGAAGACAAAAAGGTTAGCCATCACTGCCCTAGCATGTTTTCTGGGCAATATTTATGACAATGCCAGACTGTGTAAACTGCAATTCTTCAAAAAGGAGAACAGAAACAGACTTCCCCAGTGTGGAGAGAGGCACGTTTCTATAAAATTGCATCAGTCTAAGACGATTGTTACAAATAGGATCAAAAAACGGCCTTGATCTTCTCCAACACTATTTCACCTTCAAGACTTAATTTTATCTCCCTTATTTTCAGGGGGCTTAATTTTTCTTTCTCTTGGTGGGGTGTTTGGGTATAGCTTAGCTTGATTAGCAGAACTGCATATCCGCTTCTGGTCACCACAATACAAGAAAGACACTGAGGCCAGTGGTGGGATGGGATTCAAATAATTTAACAACCGGTTCTCTGCCTTAATGATTTATTTCAACAACCGGTTCACCCAACTGCTCAGAAAGTTCACCCAACTGATCAGAAACAACCGGTTCTCCTGAAGTGGTGCGAACTGGCTGAATCCCACCACTGGTTGGGACTCTGGAAAGAGTGCAGAGAAGAGCAACCAAGATGATTAGGGATCTGGAGCAGTGATGGGTTCCAGATTCAGTTGCAACCGGTATGGTGCAATAGGGCCTGACGTCCACCACATGAATGCGTGCAGCACATGCATTACCTCCTGCGACACTCAGCAACAACTCCGCGATGCTCCAGCTGTTGGTGGAGCATCACGCAGGTGCCGTACGCGCCGCGCACATGTGCAGAAGCACTGAAGAGCTCCAATACAGGTAAGGAGAATGGGCAGGTGGGCCCTCCAGAGCACCATACCAGAACGGTACCTGGTGCTCCCAGCAGGCACCGGTATGCCCATACCAGAGCCTACAGCCTGCAACCCACCACTGGGCTACAGGCTAAAATGTACAAGGAACGATTGTGGGAACTGGATATGACTGACAGTGGTGACATTCAATTTTTTTTACTACCGGTTCTGTGGGTGTGACTTGGTGGGCATGGCAGGGGAAGGTTACTGCAAAATCTCCACTCCCACCCCAGTCTGGAGCCAGCCAGAGGTGGCCTTTGCCGGTTCTCCAAACTACTCAAAATTTCTGCTACCGGTTCTCCAGAACCTGTCAGAGCCTCCAGGATTTCACCCCTGATGACTGATCTAACGAAGAGAAGGTCCAGGGGTGACATGATAGCAGTCTTCCAGTACTTAAGGGGTTGTCACAGAGGAGAGATGGGGTCCAGGGCGTTAAGCAAAGGTTGGGATCCAGAGACGCCGTACAATTCAAGAGAAGAGGTACAACAGGGAGAGATCATTCAGCAGAATTGCCATTCCAATTCGCCCCAATGATCTCTCCCTGACTAACTCTCGTAAGTCTAACTCAGTGTTTCCCACCCTTGGCAACTTGAAGAGGTCTGGACTTCAACTCCCAGAACTCCCATTTGCTGGCTGGGGAATTCTGGGAGTTGATGTCCAGACCTCTTCAAGTTGCCAAGGTTGGAAAACTCTGGTCTAACTGAAAAGACCACTTCCGTCTGCAATGATTTCAACCATGGAAAGCAAATGATCTTTTTATCAAACTGAAGAAGAGCTGATAAAAAAAAGGGAAATATTATGTTGGTTTGTCACTGAGGAAGACAAGTTCTGGCAGAGGCCGATGGACCCCAGTAAGGGAGGATTTTCTGAGCAAGCAAGAAAATGCTACATCTTTGCAGATCCCACAAAATCCTTGCTGCTAGCAGAGAAAGCCAGCAAATTGCTACACCACCCTTGGGGCTACCCTTAATTTCAAGATGTTTTTTCTCGCAGGCACTTGCCTAAATCCCGTCATGGTGAAGTGAAAGTTCTCCCCTTGCTGTGAAGCGTTCCTTCTTTAAGACGCAAGAAACACATCAATGTTTGCAGGCATCTTTTCTGCACCCAACCTTGAAATTTTGGGCTTAGACATCTTAGAACTACTCTGCCTTTGGTCTGACCTGAGCGTAGTACTTAAAATTATCTGCTACAACCTCCTACCTGTCAGTGACTGCTTCAGCTTCAACCACAACAACACACGAGCACACAATAGATACAAACTCAAGATAAACCACTCCAAACTCAACTGCAGAAAATGTGACTTCAGCAACAGAGTGGTCAAATCCAGGAATGCTCTACTTGACTCTGTGGTTTCTTCCCCAAACCCCCAAAACTTTAACCTTAGACTGTCTCCTGTTGACTTCATCCCATTCCTAAGAGGTCAGTAGGGATGTGCATAAGTACATAAGACTCTGCATCTCTCCCTCTCTCCCCCCCCCCTCTCTCTCTCTCTGTGTGTGTGTGTGTGTGTGTGTGTGTGAGTGTGTGTGTGTGTTTCCTGTTCTGAAACTGCTTGGTGAGAAAGAAGAGGGTAAAAACATCCAACACTCAAAAAACACTCCTTAATGGCAGAAAATACAACTTCAGCAACAGAGTGGTCAATGCCTGGGATGCCCTACCTGACTCTGTGGTTTCTTCCCCAAACCCTCAAAACTTTAACCTTAGACTGTCTACTGTGGACCTCACCCCATTCCTAAGAGATCAGTAGGGATGTGCATAAGTACATAAGACTCTCTGCATCTCTCTGCATATCTCTCTCTCTCTCTCTCTCTCTCTCTCTCTCTCTCTCTCTCTCTCTCTCTCTCTCTCTCTCTCTCTCTCTCTCTCTGTGTGTGTGTGTGTGTGTGTGTGTGAGTGAGTGTGTGTGTGTGTGTTTCCTGTTCTGAAACTGCTTGGTGAGAAAGAAGAGGGTAAAAACATCCAACACTCGAAAAACACTCCTCAATGGCAGAAAATACGACTTCAGCAACAGAGTGGTCAACGCCAGGAATGCCCTACCTGACTCTGTGGTTTCTTCCCCAAATCTCCAAAACTTTAACCTTAGACTGTCTAATGTTGACCTCCCCCCATTCCTAAGAGGTCTGTAAGGGGCATGCATAAGCGCACCAATGTGCCTACCGTCCCTTTCCTAATGTTCTCTTTTATTTGTATCCATTCCCTGTATCCAAAATCATGTTTATACATATATCTGTTGTCTAATAAGTGCTTTGCGAAGTAAATACAAATAAAACCTCTTCTGCTAACAACCAAGGATGGCGGGTAGCAATCCTGCTCTGAACCCCTCCTGAAGCATTTTAAGTTGGGAGGACTTGCTGCAGATTGGCTGTTCTGTTGAGTCCTGAATCCCATGTGCTGCCATTTTCAAGGCAGCCTTTTCAAAGGGTTCCTCCCTTGGCAGCTGGGCACACCCTCACCCTGCCGCACCAGCAATTCTGAAAGATGCAGCTCCCACCCTCCTGCATCAGGGATTTGACGTTAAGCCATAGCATTACAGATATTTGGGCCCAATATTTCCATTGCTAAGCAAGCTGTTTGTTAAGTGAGTTTTGCCCCACTGTATGACCCTTCTTGCCAGAGCTGTTAAGGGAATGCAGTTGGAATGACTAAATTAGTAACATGGATGTTAAGTGAATTAGCTTTTCCCATGGATTTTCTTTGTCAGAAGGTTTAATAGATTTAACAGATGAACAGAGTTGGAAGGGACCTTGTAGGTCATCTAGTCCAAGACCCCTTTCAAGCAGGAGACCCGACACCATTTCTGACAAAGGGCAGTCCAATCTCTTCTTGAAAGTCTCAAGTGATGAAGCCCCCACAATCTCTGAAGGCAACTTCTGTTCCATCGGTTGATTGTTCTCACTGTCAGAAAGTTCCTCCTGATTTCTAGGTTGAATCTCTCCTTGGTCAGTTTCCACCCATTATTCCTAGTCTGGCCTTCAGGTGCTTTGGGAAATAGCTTGACCCCCTCCTCTCTGTGGCAGACCCTCAACTATTGGAAGACTGCTGTCCTGTCTCCCCTGGTCCTTCTCTTCTCTAGACTAGCCATGCCCAGTTCCTGGAACCGTTCATCGTATATTTTAGTCAACAGTCCCCTCATCAACCTGGTTGCTCTACTCTGCACTCTTTCTAGAGTCTCAACATCTTTTTTATAGTGTGTTGACCAAAACTGGATGCAGTACTCTAGATGTGGTCTTACTAAGGCTTTACAAAAAGATATTAGTACCACCCTTGATCTTGATTGTATCCATCTGTTAATGCAATATAGGATTGCATTGGGTTTTTTGGCTGACGCTGCACACTGCTGGCTCCTATTTAGCTGGTTGTCCACTAAGACTCCAAGATCCCTCTCATAGTCACTGCTATGAAGCCTGGTTTCCTCTAGTTTCACCATGTAGACGTGGTTCCATTAAGGACTACACGTCGAGTACAGCCAGTTTCCTCATCATCATGGTTGCTCTTCTCTGCACCTTTTTCTAGAGTCCAAACATCTTTTTTTATAGTATGGTGGTCCAAAAGGTTGCAAAGGGGGATCACGTGACCGGGGGACACACTGCGACTGTCGTAAGTATGAGTTAGTTGCCAAGTGCCTGCATTTTGATCCCATGGCCCCAGGGGATGCTATGATGGTTGTGCGTCACTTTTTTCAGTACTATTTAACTTTGAACAATCCCTAAGTGAATGATTGGAAGTCAAGGACTATCAGCATTTAAAAGGGGGAGGGGGACCCCACCCCATTTCCTGGAGCAGAAGCATTTTCTGAAAAGCACACGGGAAGTCATTCCGGGGCAGCATCTTGAGACTTCCTGGGATCACAAAGAGGTTTATTGCTTTGTCTCTTCCTCCCCCCCCCCCCACATTATCTCTTACAGGCAGACTCCGAATCCTGGCTGTCTACTTGCTGAATAGATGGCAGATGTGCTCCTTATCAGCCACCCGCCTTGCGCCAACCCAGCCCTCTTTCAACACTGCGGCCTCTGAGTGCAGAGTCATCGCCAGGAGGAAGCGACTGACCGCTGGGCGTCAGCCTCCACTGGGGGAATCTGCTTGCTCAAAACTGGCAGTTGAAGGTTTGCATCAGCCCTCATCCGCTGTGGCCAGGGCGTTTCTTCTGCTATTGCCAGCAGCTGCTGTGGAAAGGGAGCCACAGCTGGAGGAGGGAGGGAGGGAGGGAGAGCAGGGCCTCAAGGAGGCCACCATCAACCCATACTTGGGGGTCGGGTGTACTTTAGATCTCTAAAAGCAGTGTTTCTCAACCTGGGGAGCTTTAAGAGGTGTGGACTTCAACTCCTAGAATTCCTCAGCCAGCTATGAAATTCTACTTATTCTCTTTCGTTTACTTTATTGCCATTGCACATGGTCCAACGAAATTAAATGCCATCCTCAGTGTACAAGATTTTGTTCACATAAAGGCTTAAATTTCCCCCTTTGCTCTTGATGGATCCACCATTCCTGGTATCCTCAAATAATGTTATTCTTTAATTTTCTTCCACACCAATAATAATGCGTTCCTTATATAATCTCAGATGTATCTTATTTTCCCCATACCTTAAGAAGGCATGCCAGCCCAATCACAAATCATGTCCTTCCAAAGTCAATAATCTTATATTCCTCAGTACAAACCATGCTAATACTGCCACCTGATAGTATAATTCCCAGTTTGGTAATCCAAAGCCTCCTCTTTTTCTTATATCTTGCATCATTTCCAGACAAATTCTTGCTTTTCCCCCCTTGCCAGATATACTTATGTATTATTTTATTCAGTTCCTCAAAATATTTCTTTTCCAATTTGAATGGAATTGTGTGGAATAGATAGAATAGCCTTGGCAGTATATTCATTTTAATTGTTGCTATTCTAATATTCACTATTCTTGCCCTGCCGGTGAGCTAGGTAGCCTTCCAGCACAACAGTTGCATCCAGAAGGAGTGAATGAAGCCAAGTTTCTGCGATTAGCAAAACACAGCAGCTCTTGATGTATTTAGTCTTTGCAATAAATAGTCTTAATTCATCCATTTTGTTTGTAAGAAGTCTTGCATTGGTAAGAAATGTATTTGGAATTGAAGGCTTGTGTGGAAACCTACTCAGCTTAAAAGGAACACCTGCACGACATTCTCTTTTTCTCTTCCTGTCCCTCCATTTTCTCCTCCTCCTCCTCCTCCTTCCTGCAGAGATAGTAATCCATGGCTCCCCCAGGGGCCTAGCTGCCCCCTTCGGTATTTTATGAGAACATATAAAATTGTCTGTAATAGTCTTCTCACATTTCAATCCAATTTGTAACAAGGCTTGCCGACTATAGATGCCCCTTGCCCCACCGGATTCATCCACGTGCGTAGTCATTTTGAATGGCAGCTGGAACTAACTTAACTTCATTAAGTTCTTCTGTACGTTCTCCTTCTAGAGATGTTGAAGGATGAGATTGTGGCCAGCTTTCCCAAAGGCTAAACAAAGGATTGCCAACTATAGATGCCCCTGCCCCACAGGGTTCAATCAAGTGATGAAGCTCCCACAACTTCCAAAGGCAATTTCTGCTCCATGGGTTGATTGTTCTCACTGTCAGAAAATTTCTCCTTATTTCCAGGTTGAATCTCTCCTTGGTCAGTTTCCATCCATTATTCCTTGTCTGGCCTTCGGGTGCTCTGGAAAACAGCTTGGCCCCCTCCTCTCTGTGGCAGCCCCTCAACTATTGGAAGACTGCTATCATGTCTCCCCTGGTTCTTCTCTTCTCTAGACTAGCCATGTCCAGTTCCTGTAACTGTTCTTCATAGTCTCCACATCTTTTTTATAGTGTGGTGACCAAAACTTGCCGGCCGTCTTGAAAGAGGCTACTCTAGGTGTGGTCTTACTAGGACTTTATAGAGTGGTATTAGTACCTCCCTTGATTTTGACTGTATCCCTCTGTTAATGCAATTTAGGATTGCATTAGCTGCCGCTGCACGCTGCTGACTCATATGTAGTTGGTTGTCCACTAAGACTCTAAGATCCTTCTCACAGTCACTGCTATTAAGCCTAGTTTCACCCAGTCTATATGTGTAGTTTTGGTTTTTCTTGCCTAAGTTACTTTCTCTACATCGAATGTCATTTTGTTAGATAGGGCCCTGTGTTCAAGTCTGTCCAGATCCATCTGGATCTTGAGCCTATCTTCTAGGGCAGGGGTCTGCAAAGTCGGCTCTTTTAAGACTGGTGGACTTCAACTCCCAGAGTTCCCCAGCCAGCATAGCTGGCTGGGGAATTCTGGGAGTTGAAGTCCACCAGAGCCGACTTTGCAGACCCCTGTTCTAGGGTATTAGACCTTAGAGGGGACAACCCAGAATATTAAGGGGGTAGGTGGAATTTCCCCCAAGGAACATCTTAGCCCTGACTTGGCTGGCCCTTTCACAGAGGTAGCTTTTTCATGCTAATTCAGAATAGAATAGAATAGAATAGAATAGAATAGAATAGAATTCTTTATTGGCCAAGTGTGATTGGACACACAAGGAATTTGTCTTTAGTGCAGATGCTCTCAGTGGACATAAAAAGACAAGAGACATTCATCAAGAATCCTAAGGTACAACACTTAATGATAGTCACAGGGTGCAAATAAGCAATCAGGAAACAATCAATATCTTTATAAATTGTATAAAAGCAGCAAGTTACAGTCCTGCAGTCATAAGTGGGAAGAGATGGGTGATAGGAACGACAAGAAGACTAAGAGTAATCATAACGCAGCCTTAGTGAATAATTTGACCAGCGTTGAGGGAATGATTTATTTAGCAGAGTGATGGCACTCAGGGAAGAGTTGGCACTGTTCGTGTGTCTAGTTGTCTTGGTGTGCAGTGCTCTATAGCATCGTTTTGAAGGTAGGAGTTGAAGCAATTGATGTCCAGGATGCGAGGGGTCTGTAGATATTTTCACAGCCCTCGTTTTGACTCATACAATATACAGGTCCTCAATGGAAGGCAGGCTGGTAGCAATTTTTTATCCTCCCTCTACAACCCTGAATTCCTTGGTAGTATCCAGTTTGCATGTTAACCAGGTCTAATCCTACCTAGCTTCTGAGTTCAAGGCTGGCTGGCCAGGTGCCACCACCAGCTAAGGCTCTGACCGGGATAAGAAAGGAAAATTAGGAAAAATTGGGATTGTGCCAAAATGGATAGATTAAACTTAAAAATTAAAGATAAGGAAGCCTCGAAATATTATCAGACATGGCATACATTTTACAAATGGATAGAAGTAAGAGGTAGAAATGAGAGGGAATAAAAGTTTACAAATTTCTAGAATTGTTAGTATGGAAAATAAAGATGTATTAAAATAGGAATATAGTAAAGGAAAAATTGTAAACAAGCTAATGTAAAAAGAAAGTTAGTAAAAAGCTTTTTCTTTCTTTACTCTTTTTGGTCACACTACTATAATTACTGTGCTTGTTACTGTTATTATAGTATTGTTATGGTCAGTAGTTGGTGTGTTAAGATGTATTAGTAACTTTTTTTGTGTGGGGGCTTTGCTTTATTTGTAACTAGCCATTCCTGGCCACGTGTTGCTGCGGCCCAGTCTGGTTAAATGGCCAACCAATCTGTGTAGATCTACACATGCACACATACACACAACCACCGCATAACCCCTACCTACCTACCTACCTACCTACCTACCTACCTACTGTATTTCTCCCTCTCTCTCTATCCACCTACCTACCTACCTACTGTATTTCTCCCCCTCTCTCTCTATCCACCTACCTACCTACCTACTGTATATCTCCTTCTCTCTATCCCTCTACCTACCTACCTACCTACCTACCTACCTACCTACCTACCTACCTACCTACCTACTGCATTTCTCCCTCTCTCTATCCCTCTACCTACCTACCTACTGTATTTCTCCCTCTCTCTATGCCTCTACCTACCTACCTACACCTGCACACATACACACAACTGTTATGTCCTCAACCTACGCCCAGACATTCAGTCTGGGGAACTAAGATTGACCCGGAGGTCTGTTAAACACTGTAACAGCCAGTCGCGTCTGATTGGCCGAGACGCGGCTGGCCGGGCCAGACTTTCTGTCTGGCTAAGGTTTTTCCCGCTTTTGGAAAGCCTATAAAAAGCTATCGAAGTGGGGAAGTCTCAGTTGAACTGATTCCTTGTTACCTGTATATAGTTTCTTGCTAGTTGCAAATAAACCTGTTCCAATGACTAGCCTGTCTCGGACTGAATTCCTGCAAACTTAACAACAACCACCGCATAACCCCTACCTACCTACCTACCTACTGTATTTGTCCCTCTCTCTCTCTATCCACCTACCTACCTACCTACCTACCTACCTACCTACCTACCTACCTACCTACCTACCGTATATCTTCCTCTCTCTATCCCTCTACCTACCTACCTACTGTATTTCTCCCCCCTCTCTCTATCCACCTACCTACCTACCTACCTACCTACCTACTGTATATCTCCCTCTCTCTATCCCTATACCTACATACCTACCTACCTACCTACCTACCTACCTACCTACCTACCTACCTACTGTATTTCTCCCTCTCTCTATCCACCTACCTACCTACCTACTGTATTTCTCCCTCTCTCTCTCTATCCACCTACCTACCTACCTACTGTATTTCTCCCTCCCTCTCTCTATCTATCCACCTACCTACCTATCTACTGTATTTCTCCCTCTCTATCCCTCTACCTACCTACCTACCGTATTTCTCCCTCTCTCTCTCTATCCACCTACCTACCTACCTACCTACCTACCTACCTACCTACCTACCTACCTACCTTATATCTCCCTCTCTCTATCCACCTACCTACCTACCTACCTACTCTATTTATTCCTCTCTCTCTATCCACCTACCTACCTACCGTATTTCTCCCTCTCTCTATCCCTCTACCTACCTACCTACTGTATTTCTCCCTCTCTCTATCCCTCTACCTACCTACCTACCTACCTACCTACCTACCTACCTACCTACTTTCCTACCTACTGTATTTCTCCCTCTCTCTATCCCTCTACCTATCTACCTACTGTATTTCTCCCTCTCTCTCTATCCACCTACCTACCTACCTACCTACCTACCGTATTTCTCCCTCTCTCTATCCACCTACCTACCTACTGTATTTCTTCCTCTCTCTATCCCTCTACCTACCTACCTTCCTACCTACCTACCTACCTACCTACCTACCTACCGTATTTCTCCCTCTCTCTCTCTATCCACCTACCTACCTACCTACCTACTGTATATCTCCCACTCTCTAACCACCTACCTACCTACCTACCTACTGTATTTCTCCCTCTCTCTATCCACCTACCTACCTACCTACTGTATTTCTTCCTCTCTCTATCCCTCTACCTTCCTACCTACCTACCTACCTACCTACCTACCTACCTACCTACCTACCTACCGTATTTCTCCCTCTCTCTCTCTATCCACCTACCTACCTACCTACCTACCTACCTACCTACCTACTGTATATCTCCCTCTCTCTATCCCTCTACCTACCTACCTACTGTATTTCCCCCCCTCTCTCTCTATCCACCTACCTACCTACCGTATTTCTCCCTCACTCTCTCTATCCACCTACATACCTACCTACTGTATTTCTCTCTCTCTATCCACCTACCTACCTACCTACCTACCTACTGTATTTCTCCCTCTCTCTATCCCTCTACCTACCTACCTACCTACCTACCTACCTACCTACCTACCTACCTACCGACAGAATGTTTTATGTCATAAAGGATGACATAATACCTGTGGCCCACTGCTCTTATCCATCTACCTACCTTTTTAAAAAGATTTTTACATTTCCGTTGCGTGTACCTGGCACAGGTGTGACCTCTACACAATCTATATATATATATCATTGGTGCCGTACTCAAAAGGAATGTTGTGGGAAAATTTGGAAGCGATTGGTGCAGTACTTTCGGAGATTAGCGGTTTTGAACAAACTCTTGTTATATTTTTATTTATATAGATTGTTATCGTGACATGGCACTGTCTTTTCCATTAATTAATTTTTTAAAAAAAGACTCTGATTGGGATAAAATAAGCTCCCCAGAGGTGAAGGCACCCGTGGGAGTTTTCACAAGCCGGGTGGCATGCAGAGGTTTGAGAAATAAAAGCTGAACCACCCAGTTCAGCAGAGGGGCAGCAGAGGGAGCAGCTGCTTTAGGGTTGGAGAAGACCAATGGCGTCTTCTTGGCATAATCCGAGCCCTTTTCTTTCGGGGGGGTGGGGGTGGGGGGAGAGGAAAGCCCTGCCTGTCCCTGGATGGTTAGCCACCGAGGTCGAGGTCTCCCAGGGGAAATCCAAACCACCCACAGCCCACGGGGGATCCTGGGCTGGAAGTGATAGCAGACCGGCCAGCTCTGTGTTTACAGCAAGCCGGCTCTGCGTCCACTCCTGGAAGAGTTTGTGCCTTCCGACAGAAGGGCAGCTACGGCTCCTCGACTTTTCCATAATTGGTAGCAAAGGCCGCGCAGCCTGGGAACGTTCTCTGCCACCCCACGGTTCCCAGGGAAAAATGCTCCTGCATTTAAAATAGTGGAGCTTCTCAGTTTTATTTCCAAGAACGCTCCAAAACACAAGTGGAAGGCACGATTCACAGACATTCACTTGGGAGGCTCTAATTGAAACTTTAACCAGGTTGATAAAGGGAAGAAGGGTGGGGAGGGAGGAGTCCCAGGGCTGTCTCTGCATAGCAGGCAGCATTTTCAGCTTACATTTGGAGCAGGTAACAGGGGA
Organism: Rhabdophis nuchalis; assembly: GCA_039707465.1. NCBI lineage: Eukaryota > Metazoa > Chordata > Lepidosauria > Squamata > Natricidae > Rhabdophis > Rhabdophis nuchalis. The sequence continues at coordinate 7,679,555 of CM077657.1, read as the reverse complement.
AGGATGCACGGATAGGGTGTGATGGTTTTTCCTAAGCAATTCTGCTCTTCTCTGGCAAATCTGCCAACTTTTCCCAAAGATAGACTTCAATTCATAAGGCATAACTGCCTACTAGGGAAGAAGGGGGAGCATTCTTCAAATTTCTGCATTAGGATTCTAGGCCACTGAAATCCCTGTGGTATTTCTTCCTCATTTTTTTCTGGATTTCTAACAGCTGCAATTCTTTGGGTACTATAAAAGGGAAATGGAAAGGTTCCCCTTGTACATCTGTGCTAGTCATTCCCGACTCTAGGGGGCGGTGCTCATCTCTGTTTCAAAGCCGTAAGAGCCAGCGCTGTCCACAAATGTTCCCATGGTCATGTGGCCAGCATGACTCAATGCCGAAGGCGCACGGAACGCTGTTCCCTTCCCACCAAAGGTGGTCCCTATTTTTCTACTTGCATTTTTAACGTGCTTTCGAACTGCTAGGTTTGTAGAAGCTGGGACAAGTAACGGGAGCTCACTCCGTTACAAGGAGCTAGGGATTCGAACTGCCAACCTTTCTGATCAACAAACTCAGCATCTTAGGCACTGAGCCACTGCATCCCTACTATACATATACTGCATACATATAATAAATTAGGCATTATTTACTTAGGTTACTGTTAGATTTATATTTATTTTGTGCAAATCAAGGTAGCCCACCAGGTGTTCCCTTCTCCCATTTGCCCCAAGAGAGCCTTTTCTCCTTCCATTTCCTGAATATATCCCTTTTTTCTTTTATTTTCAGCATGTTAGAGAACTCTCTGATTTTTTCCCTTGGGAGAGTGGTGGTGGGTGTGGTAGAGCAGGGGTCTCCAACCTTTGCAACTTTAAGTCTGAAGGACTTCAGCTCCCAGACTTCAGCTCCCAGAATTCTGGGAGCTGAAGTCCTTCAGACTTAAAGTTGCAAAGGTTGGAGACCCCTGTGATAGAGTATTCAATACTGTAGAATTTCCTGGGCCTTGTTCTCCCTCAGGATTTCACTCCTTTGGGTCCTTGGCTCCAACCTGCCTTTCGCCACAATTCTGTTGTGTTTGTGCTGCAGGCTGATCTTTTCATTTTTTAAAACATTTTGCTATATACTTTATTTTTAAGAATTCTTCTTCTTCTTCTTCTTCTTCTTCTTCTTCTTCTTCTTCTTCTTCTTCTTCTTCTTCTTCTTCTTCTTCTTCTTCTTCTTCTTCTTCTTCTTCTTCTTCTTCTTCTTCTTCTTATTATTATTATTATTATTATTATTATTATTATTATTATTATTATTATTATTATTATTATATTTAAATACAAATTATACAAGCATAGTAAATACAAAAAAGAAAGAAAAAAAGGAAAAGAAAAAAACACAAATATTATAGTGCACCCTCTCCCCCGAGATCTCTCCCCCCTCTTATATTTCTTCATCTATAACAACTAAAAGATATAGAATATACTTTTGGAAGCTAGAGCTCAAACAAACAAGAGGAAGTACTTTTTCACCCAGAGGATCCCTGATCTATGGAACTCCCTGCCAGAAGAAGTGGTGACAGCTGTCAGCCTCGACACCTTTAAGAAAGGATGAGAGGAGTTCATGGAGAATAAGGGTATCAACGGCTATCATGATGGATGCCTAAGGACACCATCCCGGTTGGAGAGATAGGCAGGATATTTCTCAATGCCATTTGCAGGGAATCATAAGCAGGTGAAGACATCTGCTTGGGAAGACCCTGAAGCAAATGGGGAGCCACTGTGGGAGACACAATGCTGGACCGGATGGGCTGCGGCTTGTTCCAGCAAGGCTGTTCTTATGTTCTTAATATATTCCAATTGTGTCCTTATCCCCCCCCAAAACAGCATATATTCTTGAGTAGGTTTATTTTACCTTTGCCTTCCACCCACACTGATTTTATAAAATCCTCCCAGATTTCATTATAATTATTTGCTTTAATCGTCCCTTTTTTAAATTTAATTTCCGTTGTTAATTTATCGTTTGTTGCCATGCTCCAAATTTATACTATACCACTCTTTCTTTGAATATCCCGATTTCATCCCCAATATTTAGCCATCCCTAATCGAGCTGCCATTATCAAATTTACAATCAACTCCTTTATTGTTTCATTTATATCTGGGTTTTCCACCAGCAACAGTAATGCAATCCTAGGTGACAGGTCTACATTTGCATTCAGAACTGCCTCCTTCGGTGGCTCTCTCAGATTCAAGGATGACGAGATCATTTCCCCTCAGCTCAGCGTCACTTCTTCAGCCAATTCCTTCCTGTTGGTGAGGTCCAGGGTAGCAAACCCTGATTCTTTCTTTCACCTTCTGACAGGGGAATTTGTCAGCAAGAGAGGACAGGTCTCTGTGCAAATGTACAGTGTTCTGCCCTCAACCTGTTTGTCAGTCAGTTTTTCTGAACACGTTGTAGCTTTTCACTGCTGTTCATGAGCAACATCCAGCTAAGTTTCAGGGAACGCTGTCCTTCCTGAGGAATGGGAAGGTTCTCCTCCTCCCCTTCTCCGCACCCATTTCGCCCCCAGGTTTCCACCCCCAGCCATTAACCTCTGCCATCTCCTCTCCGCTGTTAGGACCCTAGCTGTTTGTGCCGGCCAATGGGACCCTCCCTCTTTAGTCCCACACCCTTCCTCATGGGCCTTTGGGAGATCCTTAGGAAACTCTTTAGTTCTCTCTCATCTGTCCCCTGGGCCTAGCTTTGGTGGCATTGCTGACTGCCTTCATGTTGCCCTTTCTTTCTTTCTTTCTTTCTTTCTTTCTTTCTTTCTTTCTTTCTTTCTTTCTTTCTTTCTTTCTTTCTTCCTTCCTTCCTTCCTTCCTTCCTTCCTTCCTTCCTTCCTTCCTTCCTTCCTTCCTTCCTTCCTTCCTTCCTTCCCTCCTCCTTTCCTTTCTTCTTCTTCTTCTTCTTCTTCTTCTTCTTCTTCTTCTTCTTCTTCTTCTTCTTCTTCTTCTTCTTCTTCTTCTTCTTCTTCATAAACATCTTATTAGATTATAGAATAAAATACAAAAATGCAAAAGCAAATGGGAGGGCACAGTGGGGAGGAGAAGGGGAAAAAGAAGTGAGAAGCAGAGGGAGAAACGAGGGGGGCAGCGTTGATTGCTGACTCCCTCTGTTGCAGTAAAATAAAGCATTAACATTGAACCAAAACTTTTTACTTTTCCATCATAGTATAAACTAACCATTTCTATAAAAACAAATCAATCTATGCAGTAAAACCCAAAATCAAAGCTTCGTTTTTCTCCACCTCAAGCACAAAGTCCAGAAGCGGTTTCCACGTAACAAGTTCGTTTATATTATGATGGAAAAGTAAAATATTTTGGTACTCTTTTCTTTGATCAAAAGGGTCAATTTAGCCATTTCTTCTGACACCGTGAGTCCCTCACCCTTGGTCTATTCCTTTTCCTGCTTCTCCCTTTCGGTCTTTGATTAATGTGCAGTGTTGGATATTTCTCATTCTTCCTCTTTTATTCTAATAAAAGAATATCTTACGGAGATTGGTGAAGGGCCTGACAAACACTTCCTTCCTGCTCTTTGTAAGATATAACCCGTTTCTTTCCAGGAGTCCTTTGGAATGTAGCCCAAGCCCTTGTAGAATTCAAACCACGGCAAAATCCTTTTTTTTTTTTACTACTGGTTATGTAGGTGTGGCTTGGGGGACATGGCAGGGGAAGGATATAGCCAAATCTCCATTCCTTCCTCACTCCAGGGGAAGAATTCTGCAAACTCCCCATTCCCACCTAGGCTGAATAAACAGAGGAATAGAATCAAGATCGTGTGAAGTGTTAATATCACTTTATAAGGCATTGGTAAGGCCACACTTGGAATACAGCATTCAGTTTTGGTTGCCACAATTTTAAAAAGATGTGGAGACTCTAGAAAGAGTGCAGAGAAGAGCAACAAAGATGATTAGGGGATTGGAGGCTAAAACATATAAAGAACGGTTGCAGGAACTGGGTATGTCTAGTTTAATGAAAAGAAGGACTAGGGGAGATACGATAGCAGTCTTCTAATATCTCAAGGGCTGCCACAAAGAAGAGGGAGTCAAGCTATTCTCCAAAGCACCAGAAAGCAGGAGAAGAAGTAATGGATGGAAACTAATCAAGGAGAGAAGCAACTTAAAACTAAGGAGAAATTTCCTGACAGTTAGAACAATTAATCAGTGGAACCACTTGCCTCCAGAAGTTGTGAATGCTCCACCTGGATGTTTTTAATAGGAGGTTGGATATCCATTTGTCTGAAGTGGTGTAGGATTTCCTGCCTAAGCAAAGGGTTGGACTAGAAGACCTTCAAGTTCCCTTCACAAGGTGCCTTTTCCCTGAAGTGGAAAAAAAATGAGATTTCTTCCAACAACTGGTTTTCCGAACCTCTTAGAAAGTTAATAACCGGTTCTCCTGAATAGGTGCGAACCTGCTGAATCCCATCACTGCTTCTCCCATGGATGTCAAACAATTACACTTTGTAAAAGGAACTCCACCGTGTAATGGGAGCCATTGCGGAATGTCTGTGCATCGGGGGCATATAATGCAGAGCCCCCTACTCTTCTGTTGCCACAGGCATTGCAGAGTCTGTGAACATTGAAATAAACAAGATAGCATAGCTGTCCATCGACATGGAGCGTTTGAAGAAAAACTGCAAGCATAAAAGCATGGAGCAGCCACTATGACAACATCATAGACCAAAATACAGTGAGGGGCAAAAAGGTTTTTAATTAGCCTGCGAAAGCTAACAGAAGGAGATTTCAGCAGATCCCCGTGGGAAAGGAATTCCACAGTCATGGTGCCGCCATTGAAATATTGTCCTTCTCCAATACTGTCCCCCTCTTGTCAGATCCACCCATCCTTGGAATGCAAGTTCAGCTCGGGTCCTCCTAGCTCCAGGGAAAAGGCTGTTGGGAGCTTGCCCACCATCCCACCCCCACCCTGGCATGCCAAGGGGCTGGAACTGGCTCTTCTCAGCCTGCTTGGCCTGACTCTGCCATCTTGAATGTTTGCATGCAGACCAGAGGTGGTATTCAGCAAGTTCTGACCAGTTCTGGAGAACCGGTAGTGGAAATTTTGAGAACTTTGGCGAACCAGCAAATACCACCTCTGGCTGGCACTGCCCCCATCAATTCTCTGCCTCCCGAGTCCCAGCTGTTTGTGAGGGAATGGAGATTTTGCAGTAACCTTCTCCTGGAGTGGGGAGGGAATGGAGTTTTTATAGTATCCTTCCCCTGCCATGCCCACCAAGCCACACCCACCAAGCCACACCACGCCCACCAAGCCATGCCCCAGAACCAGTAATAAAAAAATTTGAACTCCACCACTGTTGCAGACATTTTATTATCCAAATAATGACTCTCTCTTCTCCCCCACTCCCTTTCAAATTTTATAAAGAATGAAATTGCCCAAAACAGAATCTGCCCTTTCAAAGAGAGCTATAGTGGGAAGGGGCAACATTAGTCCTCTTTCTCTGCACATCTGAAGTGAATTATATTGTATTTTCCCCAAAATAAGGCAGGGTCTTATTTTCTTTTGACCCCCTGCACCTCAAAAATAATAAGACCTCCCCAAAAATAAGGCCAAGGGCTTATTTTGGGCGGTCAAAAGAAAACAAGCTTTGGAGAAACACGTAGGATAGTATGATTTATAAATACTATTAAAAAAAATTCAATCAATCAATATAATAAATATATATATAGTATATACCAGTGATGGCTAACTATTTTTCGATCACGTGCCAAAAGCAGGGGGAGCGCAGAGGGGCCATGCATAAGCATGCCACACCCATAATGCTGTGTGCATGACCCCTGCACACACATGTGCATGCAACCAGCACTCTCCCCCTGCTTTTGGCATGCTTTTTTCGCCCTCCCCAGGCTCCAGAGGCTTTCTAGGAACCCGGGGAGGGTGAAAACAGCCTCCCCTGTCCCCTGGAGGCCCCCTGGAGGCTTCCCTGAAGCCTCTGGAGTGCGAAAAATGGCCCTACGGGCAAACCAGAAGTTCAGGAGCAGTGACTTCCAGTTTGCCTGCAGTTTGTTTTTCATCCTCTGGATGTTTCAGGAGTCTTTCCTGAAGGCCCCAGAGAGTGAAAAATGGTCCTATGGGCAAACCAGAATTTCGGCCCTAAATTTTGAAAGCTTTCCTTTGATAAGCTGAGTTTCCAAAACAAAGCCAGCAAAATGGAGGCCTCAGAAGTGTGCAGTGGTGGGTTCCTACTGGTTCGAACCAGTTTGGCCAAACAGGTAGTGACTTGACGGCCTGAGTCGCTGGAACCAGCAGCGACCGAGACCTGCCACGCCCCCTAACTAGTTCCCTGCACAGTGGCACCATCTTGTTTTTCAGTTCTGTGCATGCACAGACCAATGTTAATCATACCGCGCAAGCACGCGCAGTGCACATCAACCGAACCAGCAGTAGTGCCTGTCAGAAACCATCCTGGAAGTGTGTGTGTTTGTGTGTGTGTGTGTGTGTGTGTGTGTGTGTGATGCTTGTACCCAGTTGCAGAGGTAGTGGTGGAGGAAGCACTACAAAAGGGCAGGTGCAATGTGGGGGGAGTGGAGTAGAGCGGGGCAGACGTCTCCATCTCCCCAGGGTTTTCCCCTTTCCAGAAACCTTCTGGACGGATGTTCTTCGGTTGCCAAGGAGGTTTATAAATGTTATTTACTTATAAATCCATTTTCTCTGGCTGCTCTCTCATACTTTCTCTGGGTGGTTGGCAAAGGTTAAGATAACAGAATAACAATTTAAAAGGATATAAAAGTGGCCATGCTAGAGCATGGGAAGAAGTTCGGGAGATTGGCATTTAATAATAATTTTGAGCTGGTTCAAAAGAGGGTTCATAAGACAACCTGACCAGGACCTGAAGAAAAGCCAGATTTCTAAGGATGGAAGTCCTGTGTTGCTCAACAGCGAGGAAGAAGTGGTCATGGGAATGCAAAGCCCCTAGTCAACTTCTTCTCCAAAGCACCAGAAGGCAAGACAAGAAGCAACGGATGGAAACTAATCAAGGAGAGATCCAACCTAGAACTAAGGAGGAATTTCCTGACAGTGAGAACAATGAAATGGCTTGCCTTCAGAAGTTGTAGGTACTACATCACTGGAGATTTTCAAGAAGGGGAAGATACTGCAAAATCCCCACTTCCTCCCGATCAGCTGGGACTCGGGAGGCAGAGAATAGATGGGGCCAGTCAGAGGTGGTATTTTCTGGTTCTCCGAACTACTCAAAATTTCTGCTACAGGTTCTCCAGAACTGGCCAGAACCTGATGAATACCACCTTTGCCCCACATCCTATATACATTCCAATTATTTGATGTCAAAAGTCTCAGGGTGGGCTGTGGGTAGAGGAATAAGCCTAGGTGGGAGCCACCACTTCACAGGTGAGACTCTTCCACTGTTTAATCTCCTGCAATGAACACCCTTTTTGGTGGACATCTTGTTCCTCTTTGTTATAATATTCTGTATCAATGGTCTCCTAAAAAAAAGAAACCCCACTCCCCAAAGTGGTGAACTGATTAAGAATTCAGCAGCAAGTAGAGTTCTGATTGGCTCTGTTACATGACTGGTAAGACTAGACAGTGGTGGGATTCAGCCGGTTCGCACCTATTCAGTTGTGAACTTTCTAAGCAGTTCGGAGAACCGGTTGTTGGAAGAAATCTCCTTTTGTTTTTTCCCCACTTTCCAGGGCTAATCCTGTAAGGAAGGCAGGAAGGAAACATTCTGGTGTTGTTTCTACCTCATCTTGATTGCCCTGTTTATAGAAACTGCCTCTCTGGTTAACCCTTTTTATATTGTAACAGCTAAGGAGAAGCGCCCATTGACCTGAGTGACGATGAGTTGGCCATGCCCACCCAGGCACATGCCCACCGAGCTCCCGCTTAACCAGCTGGTAATTAGGGCTGAGAACCAGTTGTGAAATTATTTGAATCCCACCACTGAGACTAGTGCATAGAAATGAAATGATTCCAGATATGACACCCCCCTCCCTCACATTCCACACATTCAGTCTTGCAATAAACACAGAGAAATTATTTCAGCCTTAAGATCTGAAAGAAGAGGGAGCCTGTTTAATAGTCCAGTGATCTACTCATTTGTTTAACTGAGCTTACTTTTTTATTAGACATTGTCTCGAAAAGCTTTTAGGATGGAATTTATTTCAGACAGTTGCAAGTTCATAAACACTTTGATAAATCCCTTGTAATTAAAGCTTTTTTAAATATCTGCTTAATGAATGTCTATTACAGGAGCTTGTAAAGTACATAAATTCCCTTTTCTGGAATATCTAGTTCAGTGGCTCTCCTTGACTGAGTTGATTGCTCTGAGACTTCAGCTCCTATCTCAGGTGGGGTTCATACAGTATTTCTCCTGGAAAAGAGAAACAGTCAGGTGGAATCCCCCCCAATGCAGAGTGAGATATTCAGGCACAGATTTTGCTTGGAGGTGGCCATGGGCATTGGTGAACATCCTGCCTTTCCCAATCCAATCTGGTCTCCAGCAGCCTCCTGGTTTCCCAGGCGTCTATTGAGGTGCAAAAGTGATCTTATTGGGGCTATTTTCATGGTTGTCCTTCCACGGTGGGAAGATATATTTATGGGCCTGTTGTGGGATTAAATTTTTTTTACTACTTGTTCTGTGGGTGTGGCTTGGTGGGCATGGCATGGCTTTGTAGGTGTGGCTTGGTGGGCATAGTGTGGCTTGGTGGGCGTGGCAGGGGAGGGATACTGCAAAATCCCCATTCCCTCTCAATCAGCTGGGACTCGGGAGGCAGAGAATGGATGGGGGTGGGGCCAGCCAGAGGTGGTCTTTGCCGGTTCTCCAAACTACTCAAAATTTCTGCTACCGGTTCTCCAGAACCTGTGAGAACCTGCTGAATCTCACCTCTGTTATGGGCCCATTGCACTGGACCAAAGGCCAGATGTTTCTTGTGATTTATGAACAAGTCATTTGTTGATGTAGTTGGTGGATGGATAATGGCAATGCTCCTTCTTTATTGGAACAGTTGTGTAAAAATGCTATGGGTGTGTGTATAAGAAGGGTCTGTATTTGTGTGTTTTGTTCTTGCTGCTGTTTTGTTTGTTTCTCATTCTTTTTTCTTTCGTTATTTTCTCTTTCATTTTATTAAATAGGGGTGGGGGGATAACAAAGGAAGACACTGAGAGGAAATATTTCCTGTGAGGTTTTTTCCCCCACTTTGGCCTTGGAGTCAGTAGTGGAAAATGACATCTGCTTCATACTTTGGTAAAAGGAAAAAAACACACACCAATTTCTATCCCTACAGCCTGGTGAAGCTCCCTTACTCAGATCTCTTTCCAGCCTTGTCTGAGAAGAGGCTGCTGGCTCAACTGACTTCCTCAAGTTGGTCTCCAGCTGCACTGAGATTCCAACTCTGGGAATGGCCACCACCAAACCCCGGAGCAAAGGAACCAGCACACAGATTTCTGTCCCTGCATTTGGAGCTTCGGAGAGACAGATCAAACAGGTGCCTTATGGCAAATCTCTGCTAGGATCCTTTGCTCCGGCTGGAAAGGGAGCAGCCGAAACAACTAGATAGGTGACATTACCTGGGCAAAGAGAGGCCTTTGGGGGTGTTTGACTGGTGCATTCATAAGCCTCGGGTGACTGCACTAAGAGGAACAGCAGACCACATCCTTCATCTTCAATCGAGCTGGCTGAATACCAGAGTTGGTATTCAGCCAGTTCTGACCGGTTCTGGAGAACCGCTAGTGGAAATTTTGAGTAGTTCGGAGAACCGGCAAACAGGCTGGCCCCGCCCCTGCTGCCTCCCAGCTGATCTTCTTTTGTTGCCCTGAACAGGAGAACGGAGCTGGAAAGCAAGTTAGTGGGGTGGGGAGGGAATGTGGATTTTGCGGTATCCTTCCCATGTCACGGGCACAAAGCCACACCCACAAAGCCACACCACACAGAACCGATAGTAAAAATGTTTGAATCACACCATTGGGCTGCCCCTGCCTCCCCCACCCCATTTCCCATGGATAGTCCGTGCTCTGCCTCCCCACTTCCTTTTCGTTTTCCAATTGCATTTCCTTCTATTGTTCATCTTAGACTTTGGGGATCATAATTCCGACAAAGCTGCTCCAGATGCCCCTAAAACCAAGAGTGGCAATGGGACACGTCCTTTATGCCTGCCCTGCCCCCTCCCCAGTCAAGGGAAGCCAGTCTCTTCCTCTTCTCAACAAAGACATGGGACATCAGAAGGCTTCTGGGCATTTTTCATACGGATGTGCATCTGGAAGAGTCCCGGGGGTTTGTTTCTACTTCCTAGGTGAGGGTATCCTGCTTAGCAAGAAACTTATTCTGAGAGCTTCTTTTAAGATGCATGAATCATGATTTTTTTTGTTCATGTTTGTTGTGATCTCCTTTGGAATATCCTGCATTTGAGCATGTAGTATAGAGATACAGTGATTAAAAAAAGGTAAAAGTTCCCCTCGCACATATGTGCTAGTTGTTCCCGACTCTAGAGGGCAGTGCTCATCTCCGTTTCAAAGCCAAAGAGCCAGTGCTGTCCGAAGACATCTCCGTGGTCATGTGGCCGGCATGATTAAATGCCGAAGGTGCACAGAATGCTGTTACCAAAGGTGGTCCCTATTTTTCTACTTGCATTTTTACATGCTTTTGGAATGCTTGGTTGGCAGAAGCTGGGACAAGTAATGGGAGCTCACTCCATTATGCAGCAGTAGGGATTCGAACCACCGAACTTGGAGAATAGTCCCTGTCATACAGTGGTTATCTATAGGTAAAATTATCCTTCTGTTTACAGAGCTCTGATTTCATTCTAAATGTTTTCAGCAGTGGTTCTAGCAATTCTCCTTTCTAGTCCAGCCTCTCTCCCTCCCACCTCCCTCCCCAGGTCAAAGTGCAAAATGTGTGGCCCAGAGCATCCCCTTTAAGGTCTTTCTGAGGTGAGGAAGTCAATGACACCCCTTATTTTGCAAAGGGGTAAAAGGAACCTCTCAAGTGTTTCAGTTGCTTACTTCCTGGATACAGTGATCCCTCGTTTTTCGCGGCTTCATGTTTTGCGGCTTCAGTGCTTCGCAGGTTTTTCAAAAATACTGTACGAGTGGATTTATCGGCTCTCATAAAGGCGCGTGATTGGTTTCCGGTGCGACTGGTTTCCGGTGATTGGTTTCCGGTGCGACTCTCATAAAGGCGCGTGATTGGTTTCCTAGCGAATCCTACTTCGCGGTTTTTCAGCTTTCGCGGAAGGTTCTGGTCCCCATTAACCGCAAAAAACGAGGGATCACTGTATATTAATCAAGTCTCCAATCCTCCCCATTCAATAGGGAAAATGCTAGATGGGAGTTACAGTCCAGCTTGCTTGGAGATTTCATGGCAGAAAATTATTTATTTATTAAATTTATATGACACCTGTTTTGCTATCCAAAGTGACAAGAGAAGTAATTGAATTGCGGAGAAGAAGAAGAGATCCATTTTGGTTTTTTGATGTTGGGACTAATTCTAGAATAGAATAACAGAGTTGGAAGGGACCTTGAAGGTGCTCTAGTCCAATCTCTTGCTTAGGCAGGAACCCCTACACCACTTCAGACAAATGGATATCCAACATCTTCTTAAAAATGTCCAGTGTTGGAGCATTCACAACTTCTGAAGGCAAGTTGTCCCATTGATTAATTGTTCTGTCAGGAAATTTCTCCTCAGTTCTAAGTTGCTTCTCTCCTTTGCTTTCCATCCACTGCTTCTTGTTCTACCCTCAGGTGCCTTGGAGAATAGCTTGACTCCCTCTTCTTTGTGGCAACCCCTGAGATATTGGAAGACTGTTATTATGTCTCCCCTACTCCTTTGTTTCATTAAACTAGACATGCCCAGTTCCTGCAACCGTTCTTCATATGTTTTAGCCTCCAGCCCCCTAAGCATCTTTGTTGCTCTTCTCTGTACTCTTTCTAGAGTCTCAAGACCTTTTTCACATTGAGGCAACCAAACCTGGATGCAGAATTCCAAGTTACCAAAGTATTATAAAGTGGTATTAACACTTCACGTGATCTTGATTCTCTCCCTCTGCTTATTCAGCCTAGAACTGCGTTGGCTTTTTTGGCAGCTGCTGCACACAACTGGCTCCTATTTAAATGGTTGTCCACTAGGATTCCAAGATCCCTCTCACAGTTACTACTATTGAGCAAGGTACCACATATACTGTACCTGTGCATTTTGTTTTTCTTGGCCTAAATGTAGAACCTTACTTTTTTCACCCTTGAATTTCATTTTATTAGATAGTGCCCAATGTTCAAGTTTGTCAAGATCCTTCCTTATCTTAAGCCTATCTTCTGGAGTGTTGGCTATTCCTGCTAGTTTAGTGTTATCTGCAAATTTGATGAGTTCCCCATTTATTCCCTCGTCCAAATCATTGATGAAGATGTTGATGAATTCAAGGATCTTTTGGAAGATGTTTGACACATATTAACTAAGGAAGTTGTTGTTCTTTTGTATGATACAGTTGCTCTCTCCATTTCACAGCAAAACCAAGAAAGGATTTCTGAGCTAAGAAAGGTTAAGAAATGCCACGCAGCTTAACCTTGGGAGGTGGATGGATAAGATGGATGGATAAGAAGGAGTTAACTTACTGGGAGGGTTTTGGAATTCCAGAGCTGCTAAGTAATTATTGGCAGTACATCATAAAAATAACATTTTCCATCTGTGCAAAAATTCAACCACGAGTTCTATATATTAGTATTACCTGTTAGGGCTATTTGAATTGAGTATTTTTCTTTTGCCTTTACTAAAAAGATAAATATTTGAAAGTGGTCTCTAAAACTCAGGACTCAGCCCTGCATAGCCTTCCTCTTACACTTAGAGAAATGGGAGGGGAGACCCTCTTTCCATTGGCAGGAACACTTGACTCTCTTCCTAAATGGGTGTGCATTCCTCACCAGCATGGCCCTCCCCTCCTACAATCATGGTTTCCATATGGGAACAAGGGGCATCAGCCATTAGGATGTCGTTATGCAAAAAGGGGGATGCAGTGGCTCAGTGGCTAAGACGCTGAGCTTGTTGATCAGAAAGATCGACAGTTTGGCGGTTCAAATCCCTAGTGCTGTGTAACGGAGTGAGCTCCCGTGACTTGTCCCAGCTTCTGCCAACCTAGCAGTTCGAAAGCACATAAACAATGCAAATAGAAAAATAGGGACCACCTTTGTTGGGAAGGGAACAGCGCTCCGTGCGCCCTTCGGCATTGAGTCATGTTAGCCAAATGACTACAGAGACGTCTTCGGACAGTGCTGGCTCTTCGGCTTTGAAATGGAGATGAGCACTGCCCCCTAGAGTTGGGAACGACTAGCATGCATAGGCGGGGGAACCGTTACCTTTACTTATGCAAATTCTATGCAACATCAGCAACTAATGAAAATCATTTATGCCATTTGTGTGATACTGTCTTAAGGCAAAGCATATCCAGATTAGCTCCTAATTGCCTATCACCATTGGTGCCCTTCTCTGGATCCCCTCCAGTTGATCTGAATCTTTCTCCATGGGTGCCGTGTAGAACTGAACCCAGTTCTTTAAATAGAATCTGTTTTGTCTGTAGATATTCTCAGTCATGCAGGTCATGGTTGTCCCAAAGGTGCTTTTTCGGGATGCTCTGGTCTTTCTTGTTTTTTTTTTGGAAGATGTTTTCTTTCTCTTCCAAGAAGCTTCTTCAGCTGTCAACTATCCTGTCAGAGTGCTGTGGTTTGCTGGCAGCCTGCAGAGCTGGCAGCAAAGTCGGACAGTGAGGAGATTGGGGAGGAACATGGGCCTGTCCTGGAGTCTGGGGAAGGCTCTAACGAGGGCTCTGCGTTGGAGGCAGAGAGGGGGCCAAGGCCATCTGGTAGTTATTTGCTGCCTCCAGAGTCTCCAGAGCCTGACATCAGTGAGGCAGAAGAACAATGTGAGCCCGTTTCCAGTATGCGCATGCGCAGAGCTGCCAGAGGCAAGAACAACTGAGAAAACAGGGTCGACTTGGGAGTAAGTCTTGGAGATGATTGCCCCCCCCCCCTCCCCATAGGACATAAAAGAGGAACAAACAGGATGTGGACTTTTTCAGGAAGCAATTAGTTCATCTGGTTGGTTGGTTCAAGCTCTGAGAAGTTCTGTGACTCTGTGCTAAGCTGGCCTTGCAAAACTAATTTTGCAATTAGGTCTTTGGCAGCGTTCCAAGGGAGATAAAGGTGGGAGCTTACCAACATTCCCCTGAAAGACTTCGGCAACTCCAGCAAACATCTGCTGGAACCTTCACAGACTGTTTGTGAAGCCTTGTGAACTGGGAATGACCATAATTCACAGCCATGCTAATAAAAGAGGGTTTGGGGGGGACTAAGATTATGATTTATGCTTTCTCAGGAAGCCTAGGTCAGAACACAGAGCTGAGGAAGCTTCTTGGATGGGAAGCGAAAAGTCTTCAAAAGAAAAAACAAGGAAGTCCAGTTGCCTCCTAAAATAGCACCTTTGGGGTGTCCATTTTGTCAAATCCCAATTTCCTCTTTGCTGCAGCCACATCTGGCTAGCCTAGGGAATTCTGGAGGTTGACGTCTGCACGCTTTAAGACTGCTGAGGTTGAGAATCCTGCTGAAGTCACACCGCTGACGACAATCCCAAAATTCTTTTCATACAATCTTGAGCCAAGCTGGAATGTCTCCATCCTAGTTTTTCTGTCTTTATCAGATCCTGGAAGAAATATAGAGGGGAAATGATCTATTTAACCCATGGCTTTCTTTTTTCTTTGGGAGGAGAAACTCCATTTCCTTCAGGGTCCTAAGGGATTTAGTATTTATGCAAAACTTGACATGCTAAATTGACATGACTGCAAGGACTTTGGCACGCCAGCGGCCACATTATTGATGAAGTGAAGCAGAAAAACCCTCCTGGATTTTGGTTCTTGGAGAAAGAATTTGCTCTGAGAATTTCCAACCATAGATATGATATTTGAAGGGAAATTGTCTTGACTAAGGAGTGATGTGCCTGCCATTATTTTGTCGTTTTTTTAATAGTAATTTTATTGAGTGATTCAGTGGCCTGGCAGAGAAGATGCTCGCCTCTGACTTGGAAGGTTGAGGGCTCGATCCTACGTAGCGGCAGATGTTTCTGCTGTAAACTCTGTATTGGAAGGGCATCTAGCCAGTAAACACTGGACTCCATCCACTCACCCTGAATCTACCCCGAATGAAGGGATCGTGGGTTGTAAAAAAGGGGAAAAAATAGTAATTTTATTTAAAATTACAATTAAAAAAATAAAAACTAATACAAATTAAAGGAAAAGAAAGAAAGAAAAAGAAAAAAATTGAAATTTTCAGTCTTCATCAACAAAAATCCATTATGGGTTATCAGAGACAATAGCATATTGTATTTTAATCTTTTTTTAAAAAATAATCTTTATTAATATAAGTATAAAATTAACATTTAACAGATATAAAGAAAAATCGACATACATTATTGAGTCGGGAAGGAAGGTAGGGGAAGAGGGGAGGAGGGAGATAGAAGAAAGAGAAGAGAAGGGTAGACATACCGGGGATATAATTATTCCCCAAATTCAAAAGTTTTTGTTTGTCCCAGTCTGTTCTATTCATTCTTATATACATTTTGACTTAACTATCTACCTATGTATCTCTATAATTATCTTGTTCATTATCGTCTCACTTGTTCCTTGTATTTATTCCACGTTTATACTATTTGGTTGTTCACTTTGGTATCCTTTTGTTCTCTTGTCGTACCATATGTACCATTTTTCCCATGTTTGTAAGCTCAAAATTTCAAGTCTGGTGCCATAAGGGATTCAATCTGAGGATTGGTTCTAAGTTCCCCATAATGGCTCAGTGCTGGGGTAACATCTGAAATAGACTGCACATTCTGACAGCGAAAGCTGGCTGCTATCTCGAGAGATTTGCAAGATTGCAGGAATGCAAAATATGCATCCCAAGTAGTAACTGTGGAGACAAAATTGCCCTTTAATCTTGATCAAATAAACCAACTTTATATTCCTTCCTTTTATCATCCCTGACATTATAACGTGAAGAGGTAATTGAGCACCAACCCCACAATGTAGACCATATCAGGAACCAACTCCACATGAATGCAAAGACTACTTTTATAGAGATTGCTTGTCCTGCACCAGCATATAATTTTTATATATACTGTTATTGAAGTTTGTAGTTGAAGTTTATTTGATTTCTATACTGCCCTTCTCCCTTTCGGGACTCAGGGCGGTGTACAGCAATAATAAAATAAGTGATACAAAATCTAAAACAATGTGGTAAAAGATATTAAATAAATGGCCTAAATTTTTAAAATCCCATACTAAAATCGCTATTTAAAATCTCTTTAAAACTACGACAGGCCTGCAGAGCAGAATAAAGGGCCCGACGGAAGAGGTCCCGATGGAAGAGGTGTAGGGCCTGACGGAAGAGGTGTAGGTCCGAGATCGTCCTTAGTCCAGGGGGTAGATCATTCCAGAGGGCGGGAGCTGCCACAGAGAAGGCTCTCCCCCTGGGGGTCACCAGCCGGCATTGTTTAGCCAACAGCACCCTGAGGAGGCCCTGGTCGGAGGAAGGTATTTGGGAGCAGGAGGTGGTCTTGCAGGTAACCAGGTCCCTTGCCATGGAGCGCTTTAAAGATGGTCACGAGTACCTTGAAACGCACCCAGAAAGCCACAGGCAGCCAGTGCAGCTCAAGCAGGAGAGATGTCACATGGGAGCATCGAGAGACTCCCAAAATCCCCCACGCGGCCGCATTCTGAACCAACTGGAGCCTCCGGGTGCACCTCAAGGAAAGCCCCATGTAGAGAGCGTTGCAATAGTCCAGACGCGAGGGGACGAGGGCTTGAGTGACCGTGCATAAGGCATCACGATCCAGAAAGAGACGCAACTGGCATATCAGGCGAATCTGATAGAAAGCCCCCCTGGCAATGGCTGTCACGCGGTCTTCTTCTGTTGCTCTCTAGCTCCATTTAGTGGCCGGAGGGGCAACTACCAATCTATATTCGTGCGCCTGCGCGAGGAAGATGGCGGTCTAGCTCAGAGCTCTGCTGGGCCATGGAGCTCGTTAGCCGCTTTTGGTAGTGCCCCAGCCCTCTAGTTACTATTTTGAGGGCTGGGATCGGAGAGGGACCCACCTGGACACAGGGTGAGGTCTTCGCTGAGGCGGCTGGGTGGACGGCGGCGGCGGCGGTGGCGGCGACGGCGGCGGCGGCGGTGTGAGCGTCGGGCCGGAAGTCGGCTTCCCCGGCGTCCCGGCGTCCTGGGATGGCGTTTCCTGATGCTCCCCTGGCGTCCTTGGGATGGTGTTTCCCTGGTGCTCCCTTGGTGTTCCCCTGACGTCCCTGGCATTCCCCGGCGTCCCTGGGATGGCGCTGGAAGTCGGCTGTGCGCCTGGAGGTTGGTGAGCCCGGAGGGACGGAAGAACAAACCCAGGTGCGGGGGCGGCGGTGAGAGAGCCGCCGTGAAGATCAGCGGCTTGAGGGCGGAGATGGCTGTGAGAGAGCCTGGAAAAAGCCCTGATGTCGGAGAGCCAGAGGGCCTGGAGGGCCTGGAGGGCCAGGAGGATGGGCTTAGGTGCGGAGGCGGCGGTGAGAGGGCCGCCATGAAGACCAGCGGAGACCAGTGGCACGTCAGAGGTGGAGATGGCTGTGAGAGAGCCAAAACGGAGGTTGGTGCCCTGGGGATGGTTGCTCAATTGAAAGCAACCACTAAGATCTTCCGACCATGGACATCTTTCTAAGATCTCTTTAACCCTCCCAAGGGAAAGAAGACTCTGAACGCTTTAGCTGAACTGAACTCCTACCGATGCACTTTAACCTATTAATGGAACTGATATTTTAACATCTATTTATCATTTTTAACATCATCTATCATCATCTAAATGCGGCTAACGATGCACTTTTAAAACCTTCATGACCCATGCTTTTATGCTTTTATGCTTTTATGTATTTGAACTGCTCTACATTACATTCATTTATAATTATTTATGTATTTATTTAATTATCTATTTATGTCATGTATGATAGGCTAGACTTGTTACGACTGCGGGAGTCCCCGCTCTCGCAGGTTTGGCCCTCCGTTCTAACGAGGGCCCACCTTGATGAAGGATTCATTAATCTGGAGAGGTGGAAAAAGCGTAGGCTTAGGGGTTTTTTAATTTTTAAATTAATGACTATTTTAGGGGGTACCAGGGAGGAGGGAGGGTGTAGTCAGGTTGAGGCGGGTGAGGGAAGAGAGGGCCAGGCCAGCGGGCGACGGAGGGTAGCGGAAGGTTCCGTTAGGAGGGGGGAGATTCAAGTCGTTCCGACAGAGGGCATTTCCATCCAGAAGGTCGTGGGGAGAGGCAGGTCCGAGGGGAGACAAGTGTCATACTCCCGGTTGGGGACAGAGGCCGTTGGCTACAGACGGTCAAGTGCCTCAACCCCTGCAGGCTAGGTGGCCAGGGTGTACAGAGCCAGGGCCTGCGGCTGATGTTCTGCAACGCCAGGTCCGTTGCCAACAAAGCCCCCCTCATTCACGACCTCGTGTCGGAGGGGGAGCCGGACCTGGTGGGAATTGCAGAGACCTGGTTGGGCCACGAGGGTGGACTCCCCCTCGTTGAAATGTGCCCGCCAGGTTACCACGCTTTTCATCAGCCTCGGGCCCTGGGTAGGGGTGGTGGGGTAGCGGTCATTGTAAAGGAAGGTCTTGAGCCGAGAGAGACCATTGTGCCACAGACTACCGGTTGTGAGTCCCTTT
Source organism: Rhabdophis nuchalis (assembly GCA_039707465.1). Classification (NCBI taxonomy): domain Eukaryota; kingdom Metazoa; phylum Chordata; class Lepidosauria; order Squamata; family Natricidae; genus Rhabdophis; species Rhabdophis nuchalis. The sequence goes on along the minus strand of CM077657.1, from coordinate 7,660,856 downwards.
GTGTGAAGTGGGGCCTAGGGAGGCAGTTGGGCTTGCTGGTTGTATACCTGGCTCCCCGCTATGTAGCAGCAGCCCTGCCCGAGCTCCTCGAGGTGATCGCTACGGTGGCAGTGGAGACCCCCAGACTTTTAGTCATGGGGGACTTTAATCTGCCATCGTTGGGCGAATCATCCGAGGTAGCTCGGGAGTTCATGGCTTCCATGACGGCCATGGACCTGACCCAACTAATTCAAGGCCCCACTCACGAGGGTGGACATACACCGGATCTCATCTTTGTCTCAGGCCAATGGACGAGTGATCTGGGTATAGGGGACATAGTCATCACACCCTTGTCATGGACAGACCACTCACTTCTCCGGCTCGACTTTCCGACCGCTGCTCCCCTCCGCGGGGAGGCGGGACCTGAATTACCAATCTGGTTCCGCCCCAGGCGCCTGATAGACCCGGATGGGTTCCAAACGGCGCTTGGGCCAGTTCCTGTACCCCTGACCCGCGCCCCGATGGAGGACCTCGTGGCCGCATGGAATAGTGCGACCACGGGAGCCTTGGATCGGGTCGCGCCCTTGCGGCCTCTCTTGCGGCGGCGGAACACCCTGGCTCCTTGGTTTACCGAGGAGCTGGGGGTGATGAAACGCCGCAAGAGATGCCTAGAGAGTAGATGGAGGTCTTCTCGTTCTGAATCTGACCGGACACAGGTAAGAGCCCATTTACGGACTTACATTGTGGCGCTGAGAGTAGCCAAACGTCATCATTGCGCTACTCTCATAGCATCCGCAGAAAACCGCCCTGCCGCCCTGTTTAGGGTGACCCGCTCCCTCCTTCAACAGAGGGTGCGGGAAGCCCCGCTACAGGGTAGAGCAGAGGAATTTGTGACTTTTCTGCAGGAGAAAATCGCTCAGATACAGAACGAGTTAGCCCCCATTCATGGCCCAGTGGGATGCCACGAGAGAGATCTTGTTTGGGAGGAGTTTGACTCCGTTACTTCCGAGGATATGGACAGGTTACGTGGGCGACTGCGAGCCACCACATGTTTATTGGACCCGTGTCCCTCCTGGCTTGTACTGGCATCCTGGGAGGTGACACGAGGCTGGCTCCAGGAGGTGGTCAACGCTTCCTTGAGTGAGGGTGCCTTGCCTGCTTCCCTTAAAGAAGCGATGGTGAGGCCCCTCCTTAAGAAGCCCTCCTTGGATCCAGCTTCTTTGAACAACTACCGTCCCGTCTCCAACATTCCCTTTTTGGCGAAGGTTGTCGAGAGTGTGGTGGCACAACAGTTTCCCCGTCACCTGGAGGAAGTAGACTATCTAGATCCGCGCCAGTCCGGCTTCCGGCCCGGGCATAGCACCGAGACGGCATTGGTCGCGTTGGTTGATGATCTCTGGAGGGCCAGAGATGGGGGTTGTTCCTCCATCCTGGTCCTATTAGACCTCTCGGCGGCTTTCGATACCATCGACCATGGTATCCTATTGCATCGGCTGGGGGGGTTGGGGGTGGGAGGCACCGTTTTACGGTGGTTCTCCTCCTACCTCTCTGGCCGATCGCAATTTGTGTTGACAGGGGGGCAGAGGTCGACCGCGAGACCCCTCACATGTGGGGTGCCTCAGGGGTCGGTCCTCTCGCCCCTCCTGTTCAACACATACATGAAGCCGCTGGGTGAGATCATCCGTGGTTTTGGGGTAGAATACCATCTGTACGCTGATGACACCCAGCTGTACATTTCTACCCCAAACCACCCCAACGATGCCGTAGCGGTGATGTGCCAGTGCCTGGAAGCTGTACGGATCTGGATGGGAAGTAACGGACTCAAGCTCAACCCGACCAAGACCGAGTGGCTGTGGTTTCCGGCTGCCCGATTCAACCAGCTTACTCCATCGCTGGCCATAGGGGGCGAACATCTTGCCCCTGTGGATGGGGCGCGCAATTTGGGTGTCCTCCTGGATGCCCGGCTGTCCATGGAAGATCAGGTGACAGCCGTGGCCAGGAGGGCGTTTTACCAGGTTCGCCTGGTTCGCCAATTGCGCCCCCTATTGGATCGGGACGCCCTTCGCACAGTCACTCATGCTCTCGTGACATCCCGACTGGACTATTGCAACTCTCTCTACATGGGGCTGCCCCTGAGGTGCACCCGGAGGCTTCAGCTAGTCCAGAATGCAGCCGCGCGAGCAATTATGGGGACCGCAAGGTCTACCCATGTAACACCGCTCCTGCGCGAGCTGCACTGGCTGCCTGTCGTCTTCCGGGTGCGCTTCAAGGTGCTAGTCATCATCTTCAAAGCGCTCCATGGCTCGGGACCTAGCTATCTGCAGGATCGGATCCTGCCTCATACGTCCTCACGGCCGATTCGCTCCCACAGAGAGGGGCTTCTCCGGGTGCCGTCCACTAGACTGTGTCAGCGGGCGACACCCAGGGGAAGGGCGCTCTCTGTGGCGGGCCCGGCCCTCTGGAACGACCTTCCCCCCGACATTAGGACAACTACGGACCTCCGCTCCTTCCGTCTTAAATTGAAAACTTACTTTTTCCGTCTGGCCGGCCTGGGATAGCCTCCTTGCCTTGGGATTTTATAGAATAGGTTTTAGTTTAATTGGGATTTTAGCACAGGGTTTATTTAATTGGTTTTTAAATTTTGTTGTTTATTTATTGTTGTTGTTATTTATTGCTTTTATGCTACCTGTGCACCGCCCCGAGTCCCCGTGGGGAGAGGGGGCGGTATAGAAATAATAAATTATTATTATTATTATTATTATTATTATTATTATTATATTCTTGTGAAGTTGACCCAACCTCTTTACTCTCGAAACCAATGCATGCTGGGAAGCCAGACTCCTATTTCCATTGGCATTTGGAGGAGGCAGAAGCATCAGGAAGAATCCAGTGTAATCTGTGGCACATGTTCATCTGAGGACAAGTCCACATCCCCCACACACATAGCATTGCTGGTGATATTTAGATTACTTGTATTTATTACTTGTCATGTTTGGCTGCAACTCAATACTGCCTATCGTGTATTGGGTTCTCATTGTATGTATTCCTATTTCTGTTCCTAGAAACATCTGAGAAATACAACTTGAAGCTTAACGCCTCAAAAATCAAGATCATAGTCATCAGCAAACAACCCATTAACCTACCACTGATAAATTTGGAAGGAATACCGCTAGAAAAAGTTGAAAGGATCACATACCTTGGTTTTAATTGACCTGAAAGCTGGGACATGATCCCTGAAGTAAAGACAAGGATAGAGAAAGTGCAAACAGCATTCTTCAAAATGAAAAAAGGTCTTCTTCAATCATGACATGTCTAACACTAAAAGCAAGGCTTGTCAGATGTTACATCTTTTCTATCCTGCTCTACGGAGTGGAGAATTGGCCTCTGGCAGAAGAAAATAGAAGCATTTGAAATGTGGATTTACAGACGGCTGTTAGGTGTAAGCTGGGTTGACAAAATCACAAATGAAGAGGCGATAATCTGCCTGGGAAAGCCAAGGAAAATCATCAAAGCCCTTACAAAGTGTAAATTAGAATATTTTGGACATGGGATGCGACACCCAGAAAAATATGCCATATTTCACTTAATCCTCCAGGGAAAGATTGAAGGCAAATGAGGTCCAGGGAGAAGAAGAACATCAGGGCTTCAAAACCTAAGGACCTGGGTTGGACAAAACTCAGCAGCACTTCTTCATGTGGCTGTTGACAAGAATAGGATTATTTTAAGGGAAAATATATATATGAAGTTCGCAACGTTGAAACGCCACCCCCAGAACCCATCAGAGAAAATAAACAAGCAAAGGCAACAACGGAAAGAGGAGAGACGAGGAGGGAAAGGAAGAAAGGGTAAAGTAGAGAAAGGAAGGGTGGGGAATTAAGAGTAGGAGAGAGGATAAGAAAGAAGAGAGGAGAGAAAGAGAGAGGAAAGAGAGGGGGGAAAGGGAGAAGAGAGGAAAAATGAGAGGAGGAAACAAGAAGGCAGAGAAGGAGCTTGAGAAAGTAGGAGTGAGGCTGTTGCAAAATAAGATGGCGACACGGGGTGGCAAGAAAGCGATCCAAACTGTATCATACAGTATATATGTAAGAATGTGTATTAGAGATTAATGATGAATAGATAAATGTTAAATAGTATGTATAAGAATGTATATCAATGAATGTTTATGAAATGGGAAAAATAATAATAAAAAGGACAGTTCAAAAAAAAAAAGAATAGGATTGCCAACATGATCGCCAGTGTCCGATGATGATATGGCAAAAGAAGAAGATGTACATATTCCTATTTTCCCCAGCTTCACCACATCCTACTCTTCAATAAAGCATCCAGATCTACGCACATGGTCTGTTTTATCGGAGGATAGGTGAGTTGAGCTGCTAGTTGAGCTGCACACAGAGTAACGTGTAGTGAGTACAGGACAGTGGTTGTAATAACAGAATCCTGTAGGTGTGATTGTGTATCCCCTGCTTCTTCTTATACTTACCATATTTTTCAGACTATAAGATGCACTAGGGTCTAAGACACGCCAAGATGGCAAAGAGGTAAGTAAGAAAAAAAGTTTTTGTCCTCCCCGGCAGTCAGGAGCACTTGTCAGGCTTCAGCAGGGCTGGGGGGAGGCAAAAACACCCCTGTTTTTGCAAAAAAAGGGCAGAAAATAGGCTGTTTTTAACAAAAACGGAGGCATTTTTGCCTTCCAACAGCCCTGCTGAAGCCTGCAGAGTGCTGCTGGGGACTGGAAGACGGCAAAAACTCCTCCATTTTTCAACCAATTTTTTTCAAAAATGGGATGTGGGGGTGGGGCTTCAGGAGGCCAAAAATGGCTGTATTCAGTGTATAAGACACACTAACATTTCCTCTGCTCTTTTGAGGGGGGGGGGGAAAGGTGCGTCTTTTACTCCGAAAAATAGAATAATTAAGATGGTATCTGCCTGATCCATTTCCAAATGTTATCTGTGCATTCTGGATGTAACAAATGCTTCAGCCCCCTTTACCTAGGCCAGGGATGTCCAAACTTGGGAACTTTAAGACTTGTGGACTTCAACTCCCAGAATTCCCCAGCCAGCTATGCCAAGTTTGGACATCCCTGACCTAGGCAGTAGAACCTGCATCTCTCTGCCAAGGTCATCTTCCTTAGTCCTTACGCTGAGGGTTCAGATAATGAAACAACCATTCCTCCAATGGTTGGAGCCTCCTTGGCTTGGTCTCTCTAAATGCAAGGCGTGGACGTTACTAGAAATTCCTCCCTTTCTCCTTTTTATGGCCTGCTCCCATCATCTCTGCTAAGAGGGAAAGCCCTACAGTGACATTCTTCAGGCATTGCTTCTTCTTTTCAAGGAATTGGGAGAAACTGTGGGTAGAATTTCTCTCTCCATAAATTAAGTGGAAATCTTCCAAACATCCTCAGTATTTGGCCTTGCTTGTTGCCAGTTGTTCCAACAGCTCTGGATTATGATTTTTATTTTATTATGTGCTATTTTTCAACAAATTCCTTTGAAAATATTCATTCACCAAGTGATTTATTCATTTCAAATTTAAAAAAAAAAAAGAATATACAGGAATTAACTTGCCCCCTGCAATCCCAGATGCATCTGGATTCCAGAGATTCATTTCTCCTCCCTGTAAAGATCACCAACCAGTGTGAGAAACAGCTACCAATAGTCTCTTGTGAGCTGGGGGTTTAAAGGTAAAGATTCTTTACCTTTATTTATTCTTTAAAGGTAAAGATGAGCATCGCCCCCTAGAGTCAGGAATGACTAACATATATGTGCAAGGACATATATGCTAGTCGTTCCTGACTCTAGCGGGCGGTGCTCATCTCCATTTCAAAGCCGAAGAGCCAGCGCTGTCCAAAGACGTTTCTGTGGTCATGTGGCCAGCATGACTAAACACCGAAGGCGCATGGAATGCTGTTCCCTTCCCACCAAAGGTGGTCCCTATTTTAATACTTGCATTTTTATGTGCTTTCAAACTGCTAGGTTAGCAGAAGCTGGGACAAGTAATGGGAGCTCACTCTGTTATGCGGTGCTAGGGATTCAAACAGCTGAACTGTTTTGGGGAGAGGGAGCGGTATATAAATAAAAGTTTGATTGATTGATTGAACTGCTGAGCTTACTGATCGACAAGCTCAGCATCTTAGCCACTGAGCCACCACATCCTTGCTGAAAAGGGGTTACTCAGTTTCTAAAACTTCAGGAAGCCTTTCCCATTTCTGGGCGGGGGGGTGGGTGGGAAATCAGTGGAGGGGGGGGTCCTCATACTGCGTACTCTTAGTGGAAAGATATTTCCTGAATCCTCCCTCTGCTCAGCCAGTAGGCCTGGGCTCTGCTTCCACCCCTGAGCTCATAAATGGAAAGGGCTGAGTGGTAGACCTGGTGCTGCATTGTACGTTTTGCACACACTTTGACCTACTTTGGAGTAGACAAGGAGCTTCCACTTTTCCTGGAATTAAGTTTTTTCCAAGGGCAAGGAAGCTGCATTTCCTGCCCTGGGCTCCGGCACCACTTTCCGCATTTTTACCCTGTGAGGTCGGGATCCAGGAGGAAGATTATGGAGTCTGGAAAGTAGCTCTGCTCTAAAGCTTGGTGGAAGGACTTACCAAAGAGCAACTTGGGATCAAAATGGGAGAAAGAGATGACATCTCAATTCGCAGACCCACAGGTCTGATCTCAGAAAGGTCAATATTCGCCTTTCTGGGGAAGACACTGCAAAAACATTCCAGAAGAAAGCAAAGCAAAGATGTTTCAGAGGACAAAGCGCCCTTCATGGACCAGTCCTTTCAGGGCTAAAGGGTAGCTTGGCCCAGAGGTGGCATTCAACAGGTTCTGATCAGTTCAGGGGCTGGTAGTGGAAATTTTGAGTAATTCGGAAAACTGGTAAATATCACCTCTCACTGGCCCTGCCCCCATCTATTCTCTGTCTCCCGAGTCCCAACTGATCGAAAGGGAATGGGGATTTTGCAGTATCCCTCCCCTGGAGTGTGGAGGGAATGGAGATTTTACAGTATCCCTCCCCTGGAGTGGGGAGGGAATGGAGATTTTACAGTATCCTTCTCCTGGAGTGGGGAGGGAATGGAGATTTTGCATTATCCTTCCCCTGGAGTGGGGAGGGAATGGAGATTTTCCATTATCCTTCCCCTGGAATGGGGAGGGAATGGAGATTTTACAGTATCCCTCCCCTGGAGTGGGGAGGGAATGGAGATTTTACAGTATCCTTCTCCTGGAGTGGGGAGGGAATGGAGATTTTGCATTATCCTTCCCCTGGAGTGGGGAGGGAATGGAGATTTTCCATTATCCTTCCCCTGGAGTGTGGAGGGAATGGAGATTTTACAGTATCCCTCCCCTGGAGTGGGGAGGGAATGGAGATTTTACAGTATCCTTCTCCTGGAGTGGGGAGGGAATGGAAATTTTGCATTATCCTTCCCCTGGAGTGGGGAGGGAATGGAGATTTTCCATTATCCTTCCCCTGGAGTGGGGAGGGAATGGAGATTTTCCATTATCCTTCCCCTGGAATGGGGAGGGAATGGAGATTTTACAGTATCCCTCCCCTGGAGTGGGGAGGGAATGGAGATTTTACAGTATCCTTCCCCTGGAATGGGGAGGGAATGGAGATTTTACAGTATCCCTTCCCTGGAGTGGGGAGGGAATGGAGATTATACAGTATCCCTTCCCTGCAGTGGGGAGGGAATGGAGATTTTACAGTATCCTTCCCCTGGAGTGGGGAGGGAATGGAGATTATACAGTATCCTTCCCCTGGAGTGGGGAGGGAATGGAGATTATACAGTATCCCTTCCCTGGAGTGGGGAGGGAATGGAGATTTTACAGTATCCTTCCCCTGGAGTGGGGAGGGAATGGAGATTATACAGTATCCTTCCCCTGGAGTGGGGAGGGAATGGAGATTATACAGTATCCCTTCCCTGGAGTGGGGAGGGAATGGAGATTATACAGTATCCTTCCCCTGGAGTGGGGAGGGAATGGAGATTTTACAGTATCCTTCCCCTGGAATGGGGAGGGAATGGAGATTTTACAGTATCCCTTCCCTGGAGTGGGGAGGGAATGGAGATTATACAGTATCCCTTCCCTGCAGTGGGGAGGGAATGGAGATTTTACAGTATCCTTCCCCTGGAGTGGGGAGGGAATGGAGATTTTACAGTATCCTTCCCCTGGAGTGGGGAGGGAATGGAGATTATACAGTATCCTTCCCCTGGAGTGGGGAGGGAATGGAGATTTTGCAGTATCCTTCCCCTGCCACGCCCACCAAACCATGCCCACAAAATTGATAGTAACATTTTTTTGAATCCCAGCACTGGGGATGATTCTGTAAAATCCCAATTACCAGCGTTTCAAGGAAGATAAAGGTAGGATTATCAGCCTTATCCCGAAAGACTTTGGCAGAGCACGGTTGGACTCTTTACAACTCTTTGTGACTTATTACGGGCAGTGGATGAACATACTTCGCAGCCTTTGAAATAAAAAGAAGGTTTGGGGGAGGAAGCGTGTGCTTTTTACTGTATCAGTGAGCCTAGGTCAGAAGAGAGGCGTCCCCCCTCTTCATTCCCCCTCCCCACAGTTCTTGGCCGTCTGTCACTGCAGAGCAGCGAAGCACAAGCAAGCCCCAGGGGGCAGCTGATACATGCAATCAGGGTGTTTTTTCTCTCATTTCCATACCTTTCTCTCAGGGGTGGGTTTCAAATTTTTAGAACCTACTCTGTAGGTGTGGCCTATTTTGTGGGTGTGGCTTGGCAGTCATGTGACAGGGTGGGAGTGGCCATCTTTTAAAATGTGGTGAAACTCATTTAACAACGCTCTTGCTTAGCAACCAAAATTTTGGACTCAATTGTGATGATAAATTCTTTCTTTCTTTCTTTCTTTCTTTCTTTCTTTCTTTCTTTCTTTCTTTCTTTCTTTTCCTTCCTTCCTTCCTTTTTTCCTTCCTTTCCTTTCCTTTCCTTCCCGTTGGGTCACTGGCAGCAGTGGGCCAGATTTACTTCCAAGTACGCCAGTGGAACCCCCTCTCACCGGTTCTCTAAATTTCACCAACCGGTTCTCGCGAGTAGGTGCGAACCTGCAGAAACCCACCCCTGCTTTCTCTGTAACCAAAAGGTCCCTCCCCTGCCAATTTGTGCCTTTGCTCCTGGTCTTTTCCTTTTGCAGAGGGCCACAAAAAGGGCCACCGTGAGGCACAGATGTCACTCTTGCGTCCCTTAAGCAAGCCGTCGAATCTTCCATCAAGCGTATCTCTACCTTAGCTTGTTTCGTGTTCTAGCAGTTCCATAGTTTCAACACTCCCACCGCAATTTATGACTTCCTTTTCAGCCAGGCTCTCTTGGACACGAATGCTATTCTTCTCAGCTCTTCTTCTCTTTGATGTTTTACGTACTATGAAATCCGTCCAGCAATCCTTCACTTCAATTTCATATCAAATAATTTCATCACTTTTATTTCTATCGCCATGTACTTTACTGCTTTGTTTAGCTCTCTTCATTCAGTTCCAAAATATTCTTTTTGATTTCTATCAAAACCACTCTGCAATTTCTCTGCTACTTCTAAGTCTTTAATGTTCCTAGAACTCTTTGATTAATGCTTTATGAATATTTTTCCTCTCAATACAGAGTATACAATGCATGCTTTCATTGTTTTTGCAACAATTATTCATATATATATATAGTGTGTGTGTGTGTGTGTGTGTGTGTGTGTGTGTGTGTGTGTGTGTGACAACACCCTGCTAAGCCCCAATTAAGGGAGGAAGCATACTGCTCTCCTTTTCTGCCTTTCGGTTCATCCCCAGAGACCATCTAGACCAGGGATGTCCAAACTTGGGAACTTTAAGAGTTGTGGACTTCAACTCCCAGAATTCCCCAGCCAGCCATGCTGGCTGGGGAATTCTGGGAGTTGAAGTCCACAACTCTTAAAATTCCCAAGTTTGGACATCCCTGATCTAGACAGAAAGCTATGAGTTCCGTTGTGTAATTTTTTTATATGCGTGTTACGTTTTTTGAGCTGATCAATAAATAAGTAAGAGAGACTAGTATAGATCTATTTCTATTATTTATTGATCAGCTCAAAAACGTAACATATATATGTATGTATGTATGTATGTATGTATGTATGTATGTATGTATGTATGTACTGTGTACTGTGTGTGTGTGTGTGTTTATTTCTTTTCATTATTTCATTATTTCCCTACAAATATCTGCGAGATCGCATCCTACCCCATACATCCCTCCGACCGATCTGCTCCCACAGAGAGGGACTTCTCCGGGTGCCGTCCACTAGGCCAGCGGGCAACGCCCAGGGGAAGGGCCTTCTCTGTGGCAGGCCCAGCTCTATGGAACGACCTACCCCCCGACCTCAGAACAACCACGGACCTCCGTGCCTTCCGACAAAAGCTCAAGACTTATCTTTTCCAACAGGCCGGCCTGGCCTAACATACCTTCCAGCCTTTTCAGTCTGAACATCTAAATTGTTTTAATTGGGTTTTTAAGGGGTTTCGTTTTTAGGATTTTAGGTTTTTTAGCGCAGGGATAAATTGTTTAATTTGATTTTATATATTTAGGATGTATCTATGTTTGTACATTTTTAATTCCCCTGTGCACTGCCCCGAGTCCCTTCGGGGAGAGGGAGCTGTCTACAAATTAAATTTATTTATTTATTTATTTATTATTATTATTTTGATACCTGAAATAAGCGCTTGGCCTTATTTTTGGGGAGGTCATTATTTTTGAGGTGCCAGGATGTGGCAAGCGTGGTCACCTCATGGCTGCTGCTGTATTGCAATATTTTCTGGGAGGGCTACCTACCTACCTACTGTATTTCTCCCTCTCTCTATCCCTCTACCTACCTACCTACCTACCTACCTACCTACCTACCTAGTGCATGTCTCCCTCCCTCTCTCTATCCCTATAGCTGCCTACCTACCTACTTTATTTCTCCTTGAATCTTATGGACAGAGTATTTTATGTCATAAAGGATGACATGATACCTGTGGCCCACTGCTCTCTCTGTATCCATCTACCTACCTTTTTTACAATTTTTTATATTTCTGTTGCGTGTACCTGGCACAGGTGTGACATCTACACAATCTATATATCATTGGTGCCGTATTCGAAAGGAATGTTGTGTGAAAATTTGGAAGCGATCGGTGCAGGACTTTCAGAGATTAGTGGTTTTGAACAAACTCTTGTTACATTTTTATTTATATAAGATTTACTGAAAGAAAGCAGAGTGACTAACTAAGGGTTCTATATGTAAGTGGGTGACTGGGGTTCCAGACAGACAGACTGGGGATGGGGGGTGGGGGGGGTAGCAAAGGAGATTATCAGGAGACCGGCACGGGGGAAGCAGTGTAGAGGATGAAGGACTCAGCCTGACTTCCAGATCTCCCACTTGCCACTAAGTGAAGGCTGAACGTCTTTCAAATTTTTATTTTTTATTTTATTTTCAAATTTATAACCCGCACCTTCTCCTAAAACGGACCCAGGGCAGCGCACAGGAAATTTAAAACAATACAAATATACAAAAAATACAAATTTTAAAAAACTATTAAACCCATGCCCTGTGCTAAAATAGTATAAAATCCCCTTAATTAAAATCTATCTAAAAACAGTCAAGAACGGGAGATTATGCTAGGCCGGCTTGTTGGAAGAGGTGCGTCTTAAGACGCTGGCGGAAGAGGCGGAGGTCTGAGATGGTGCGCAGTTCGGGGGGCAGGTCGTTCCAGAGGGTAGGACCTGCCACAGAGAAGGCCCTTCCCCTGGGTGTCGCCAAATGTGGTTGTAGCTTGGACAACCGAAAACTACGCCGCCTGTGGTCTGACCTAAGTGCAGTACATAAAATTATCTGCTACAATGTCCAGCCAATCAATGACTACTTCAGTTTCAATTGCAATGATAAACTAGTAAACAATCGATACGAACACAAGGCAACGAACGCCGCCCTGGGTCCTTTGTGGAGAAGGGCGGGATATAAATTTAAATAAATAAATAAACCACTCCAAACTCGACTGCAGAAAATACAACTTCCGCAACAGAGTGGTCAACTCCAGCAATGCCCTACCTGACTGTGGGTTCTTCCCCAACCCCCCATAATTTTAACCTTAGAGACTGTCTACTGTTCACCTCACCCCATTCCTAAGAGGTCAGTAGGGGCACCAGCATGCCTAATGTCCGTGCCCTACTGTCCCCATTTATTTGTATCCATTTCCTGTGTTCTTAGCCATGTTTATTCTTATTCCTGTTATCTTTTACATAAGTGTCTAACTAACTAACATAATAAATAAATAAACAAATGAAAGAAAGGCCAAAAAGAAAGAAATGTTGAGTGATGAATCAGTGGACAATGACCGGAAATGCCTTGTGCTGTGCATATGTGGTAGAGACTCAGAGAAAGCCGTGGGGAGGGGGGGGAGGATGTGTGTGCAGTGCAGGAGGTGATGGGGAGGGTGACGGAGGAGGCAGCTGGGGGGGAGGGCAAATCCATGGGCACCTGAGACCCTGAGAGAGGAGGAGGAGATACAAGAGACAAAATTTATTTATTTTATTTATTTAATCGTATTTATAAGCCATTTCAACCACACAGGGACTCGGGGCGGCGCACAGGGAATATAAAATATAAATATACATATAAACAAAAATATAGGCATTCTTAAAACTAGATTAAACTAAACCCACCCTGCGCTAAAATCCATTTTAAAACCCCTGAATTAAAACTTTGGTCATCTAAAAGCAGTACAGTGTCGAATAAAATCATGCCAGGCCGGCTTGTTGGAAGAAGTGCGTTTTTAACCGCTGGCGGAACAAGCGGAGGTCCGAGATGACACGGAGTTCGGGAGGTAGGGCATTCCAGAGGGTTGGGCCCATCACAGAGAAGGCTCTTCTCCTGGGCATCGCCAACCGGCATTGCCTGGTTGATGGCACCTGGAGCAGACCCTCTCTGTGAGAGCGGATTGGTCGTAGGGACGTATGGGGCAGCAGACGGTCTCATAGGACAAAAGGAGTCAGGTCTGGGAAGGAGAGCCATGCTCAGCTTTTCACAGGCTCCTCTTATTAATTTTGAACTAATTAAAAAAAGGAGTTTCTGTTTTTGCCACTTAAAGCTGAATCTATCTGGAGAGGAGACAAAGCAGAGGTGGTCTTCAGCAGGTTCTGACCAGATCTGGAGAACCGGTAGCAAAAAGTTTGAGTAGTTTGGAGAATTGGTAAATACCACCTCTGGTTGTCCCCTCCAAGACTTTGAAGCTCTGATAAAGAAGAGGGGGTCAACCTGTTTTCCAAAGCACCAGAAGGCACAACAAGAAACAACGGATGGAAACTAATCAAGGAGAAATCCAACTTAGAATTAAGGAGAACGTTCCTGAAAATGAGAGCAATTAACTAGTGGAACGACTTGCCTCCAGAAGTTGTAGATACTCCATCACTGGTTCTTCACTGGACCAGACAGACATTTGTCCAAAATGGTATAGGATCTGCTGTTTGAACGGGGGGTTGTACTAGAAGATCTCCAAGGTCCCCTCTAACTCTCCCCCGGCTGCCTCCTTTTTCAATCTTTCCTATTAGGCCATGCCCTGCTTAGCTTTGGCTCTAGACTAATGGGGCCCAACATGGGGCCCATGCCCCACAGTGGGGCAATTTGACTTTTAATGGGGGCAATTTGAACCTTGTTTAAACCAAGCTAATGGCCTTTTTGGCTTCCTCCACATGAGTAGAGTTCACTTTTTGAGTAAAGTTAGAATCATATGTCATGGGGGGAGGGGAGAATCAGGATTTTAGAGATGCTTAGGTGGGGCATGGCCAAAGAAAGGTTGGGAGCCTTTAATCTTTAAATCGCTCCATGGCTCAGGGCCTAGCTATATACGAGACCGCCTCCTGCCCCATACATCCCTTCGTCCGCTCCGCTCCCACAGAGAGGGTCTTCTCCGGGTACCGTCGGCTGGGCAATGCTGGTTGGCGACGCCCAGGGAAGGGCCTTCTCTGTGGCAGGCCCAGCCCTCTGGAACGACCTACCCCCCGACCTACGCACCACCTCGGACCTCCGCCTCTTCCGCCAGCGTCTCAAGACGTATTTATTCCAACAAGCCGGCCTAGCATAACCCCCTGTTTCTGACTTTTATCTGAACAAATTTTAATTCTCATGATTTTAAAGGGTTTTTAGCACAGGATTTAATTTAATAGTTTTTTAAAAATGTATTTTGTATTTTGTAAGGTTTTATATTGCCTGTGCGCCACCTTGGGTCCTTACAAGGAGAAGGGCGGGGTATAAATTTAATAAAATAAAATAAATAAATAAATAAACCACCTTTCCTAATGCTGTCAATTGTTAGACAGTCATTGGAATTGAAAAGTAAATACACTGAGGTGATTTCATTGAAGCATTCTGACGTGAAACATTTCACATGGCAGGACCACAGGTGGTATTCAGCAGATTCTGACCAGTTCTGGAGAACCAGTAATGGAAATTTTGAGTAGTTCGGAGAACTGGTAAATAGCACCTCTGGCTGGCCCCACCCGATCCATTATCTGCCTCCCAAGTCTCAGCTGATTGGGAAGGAATGAGGATTTTGCAGAAATCCTTTGCAGAAATCATCCCCTGGAGTGGGATGGAGATTTTACAGTATCCTTCCCCTGCCACACCCACCAAGACAAGCCACACCCACCAATAAAATACAATACAATACAATAGCAGAGTTGGAAGGGACCTTGTAGGTCTTCTAGTCCAACCCCCTGTGTGGGCAGGAACATTATACCATTTGAGACAAATGGCTATCCCACATCTTCTTAAAGACTTCCAGGGTTGGGGCATTCACAACTTCTGGAGGCAACTTCTGTTCCACTGGTTAATTGTTCTAACTGTCGGGAAATTTCTCCTAAGTTCTAAGTTGCTTCTCTCCTTGATTAGTTTCCACCTATTGCTTCTTGTCCTGCCCCCAGGTGCCTTGGAGAATAGTTTGACTCCCTCTTCTTTGTGGCACCCTCTGAGATATCGGAACACTGCTATCATGTCTCCCCTGGTCCTTCTCTTCCTCAAACTAGACATACCCAGCTCCTGCAACCGTTCTTCATATGTTTTAGCCTCCAGTCCCCTAATCATCTTGGTTGCTCTTCTCTGCACTCTTTCCAGAGTCTCCACGTCTTTTCTACATCGTGGCGACCAAAACTGTATGCAGTATTCCATGTGTGGCCTTACCAAGGCATTATACAGTGGCATTAACACTTCACGTGATCTAGATTCTATCCTTCTGTTTATGCAGCCTCACCCACAGAGCCATACCCACAGAACCGATAGTAAAAAAAAATTGAATCCCACCACTGGGTAGTAACCACAGTGTATCCCATTTGAGGAGAGTTTCTTTTATCCCTCCTAAAACCTTTGATTCCTTTTTTTCCCTTCGGGGCCAAGGTTTCTGGAAACAATCACAAGAAGGAGGAGGAGGAGGAAATGGTCCCTGGTCACAAAACCACTTCGGTCTCGAAGGGAGCCTGTCAGGTCTGCTGGATTGGTTCAACTTTGCTACCTATTAATGCCTACATTCTCTCCCCAAACCAGATTTATGTTATCATATCAAATCCGATAGTCTTCTCTGGAGAGAGTCAATATGACCCAGCAGTTCTATTGTCAGTCCTGCTATTTTCGGTTTGTTCCATTGCATGCAAAAATTTTCCTCTGAGAAAGGAAACTAAACTCTGCTACTAGAGGCTGAGCTACAGGTTGTGTCTATAAATGGGGATGCTATTTCCCTGTTCTCGGAATCTGGCATCCTGCGGCCCAGTGTGCTTCTGATATATTCATTCACTTCAGAGTATCGTTTGAAATCTGGGCTCAATCCTGGACGAAGAAGATTAGCTGACATTTCTTTTAAAAACCAAAACATAAGATGAGATTGGAAATTATTTGAAATTTGTGGGTCTCCGAATTTTGCAATGCAGTTTGCCAATTGATGAAAAGCTCTATTTGGGAAATGTCTTAGCAAGATTTATATGCTCGTAAACATAATGACCAGCCTTGTCTTCTATTATAGATAGTATTATGTTCCAAGCTCAGGGTTTTAGGCAAAACTGCAAATGAAAACATACTTCTTTGCACCAGAATATGTAGATATTTGCTGTTTTCCAAGGCAACATACCAGGCAAAAATTGACAACCAGGCTGACTGGATGTCTGTGCCATTTTCTTTCCTAGGGGCATTTACAAGTGTTGTCAAAAAAAAAAGAGAGAGAGAAAGAATTCAAGATAGTTGTCAAGGTTCCAAATAGGATCCAAAATTAAATCAGAGTCCAAGGCAAAGCATTGCTCAAAGTTCCAATTGATGAAGAGAGCCATGTTGGCACATCTGGGAAAAGCCGAATCTGAAAGCTTCCCGGTTTTCCCCACCCAGCTGAAAGTTCAAGCTCTTGCCCCACACACCCACAAGTCCATCCCATGGTCCAATCTGTTACTACTGTGGATGAAGCTTCTTCCCATCTGTCAGGTGCAGGGATGAGGTGACCTTGACTTTCTGAGAAGGAATGTTATTATGGCTACACATCTCCCAAGCTCCATGCCATCCCCCCCCCCCAGTTTCCCATAGTAACTATAGTTGAATATGTGCTAGGCTTAAGGCCCTATCCCCCCCATGGCTTCCAAGCTTGATAATGGTGGTTGAAACAGCCTAATTGAGGAAGACTGGGATCATGCGGGCACAGGGACCATCTTAACTATTTTGATCCCTCGTTATTTCCCGCCTAGACTACTGCAACGCCCTCTACATGGGGCTCCCCTTGAGGTGCACCCGGAGGCTCCAGCTAGTGCAGAATGCAGCCGCGCGGGGGGTTCTGGGAGTCTCTCGTTACTCCCACGTAACATCTCTCCTGTGCGAGCTGCACTAGCTGCCTGTGGTCTTCCGGGTGCGCTTCAAGGTCATAGTTACCATCTTCAAAGCGCTCCATGGCTCGGGTCCTGGTTACTTGAGGGACCGCCTCCTACCACATTCCTCCCTTCGACCTGTCGGCTCTCACAGAGTTGGCCTTCTCAGGGTGCCGTCAGCCGGTCAATGCCGACTGTCGACCTCCAGGGGAAGAGCCTTCTCTGTGGCGGGTCCGACACTTTGGAACGACCTTCCCCCCCGATATCCGTACCATCACGGACCTACGTCTCTTCCGTCGGATGGTAAAAGCTCATTTCTTTGGTCTTGCTGGCCTGACATAGGTTAGGGATTATTTTAATTAGGTATTTATGGTTTTAACTATTTATTCAATTTTAGCACAGTCATATTATTTAATTGTTTTTTAATTTTTTTATATTGTGGGGTTTTATCTTTCTATGCACCGCCCAGAGTCCCTTTTGGTGAAAAGGGCGGTATATAAATTGAAATAAATAAATAAATAAATAAATAAATAAATGATCCCACTCATGGGCCCCCTTTCTCTGCCGACACCTCCCCCACCTAGTGCCCTTGCTGGTTGTTCTAGTGCTGGTCCGCTTGAAGGACCTTCTGGCGTTTCCGTAGCTCTTAATGGACTGAGACACACCGTTGTGAAGCCCAGTGTGGCAGGAAATGGGGAAAAAAGGGGAAGTAGGTTGCAGAGGAAGCCAAGAACTGATAGATGGCCTAGAGAACATTCCTTCCATGCCTACAAGCACAGTCAGCCCCAGATTGTGTGAAGGGGTGGGCTACAGGCAGGAGCGGGCTTCAAAATTTTTAGCAAGGGGTTCTCTGCCTGGTTGCTGGGTGGGCGTGGTCATGATAGGCATTCCTCGAGCCTCCAGGAGGGTGAAAATGGTCTCCCCAGGCTCCAGAGGCCCTCTGGAGGCCAAAAACGGGCCCATTTCTGACTTTCCCAAACTTCTGATAGGTCTGTTTTTCACCCTTCCTAAGCCGCCGCATGCACCCTGCATCCAAAACGGGCCACGTGGGGACTCCTGGAAGGGGTGAACAGGGCCAGTCATGAGTGGGATTTGGGGGTTTTCCAAGCTGCACAGCATCTTAGCTAGAGGTTCTCTCAAACCCCTGCGAACCCCCAGCAGTCCACCTCTGGATACAGGGACACTCTTTTGAAGACAGCAAAATCCACATTTTGGACAAAGAGGGCCACTGGTTTGAAAGAGGGATCAAAGAGGCCATCTATGTCAAAATTGAACAGCCTTCTCTCAATAGAAGGGGAAGGGGATACAACATCATCTCTCTCCAGTCTACAACACAGATCCTTTCAGCAGTTCCAAGAAGGCTCTGAACCCATTTGCACCACCCAGGTGACTCTGAGGACACGGAGAAACCTCCAAGTGGCCTCAATGACTCTCTAAAAGAATGCAAATGAACAGCTGTCTGCAAGGAGTATAAATCGTTGCATTCCCCACCATCAAGTTAGAGCTGAAGAAGCTTCTTGGATGACAAGTGAAATGGCTTCAAAGGAAAACAAGAACTTTTTTTTATTAATAAAAAAATAAAATTACATTGATATTTTACAAATAATATTAAAAATAACAAGGAACATAAAAATATCTATAACAGATTTAACAGATTATCAGAGTTGGAAGGGACTTTATAGGTCATCAAGTCCAACCCCTCACTCAAGCAGGAGACCCTGCACCATTTCTGACAAATGACAGTCCAATCTCTTCTTGAAAGTCTCAAGTGATGAAGCTCCCACAACTTCTGAAGGCAACTTCTGTTCCAGTTGGTTGATTGTTCTCACTGTCAGAAAGTTCCTCCTTATTTCCAGGTTGAATCTGAATCTGTGCATTTCGTTTTTCTTGCCTAAATGTAGAACCTTACTCTTACTCTATAGTTTTTAACTTCCTTTTAGATTGGGTTTTTATCGAAATTTGAAAATTAGGCGTACTGTTTAATACATTTTTAATAGCATTTTACTTGTTTTTATCATTAATTTTATACTAACTACTTTTACTGTTGCCTGTACACGGCCCTGAGTCCTGCTGGGGAGAAGGTGCGGTATACAAATTCAATAAAATTCAAATTTTCACCATTAAATTTCATTTTATTAGATAGTGCCCAATGTTCAAGTTTGTCAAGATCCTTCGGTATCTTAAGCCTATCTTCTGGAGTGTTGGCTATTCCTGCCAGCTTGGTGTCATCTGCAAATTTGATGAGTTCCCCATTTATTCCCTCATCCAAATCATTGATGAAGATGTTGAAGAACAGTGGGCCTAAAATAGAGCCTTAGGGTACTCCGCTGCATTTCCCTCCATGTAGATGCAGTTCCATTGAGGACTACACGTTGAGTGCGGTTGGTCAGCCAGTTACGAATCCATCTGGTGGTGATGCTGTCTAACCCACATTCTTTTACTTTATCTAGTAGTAGGTTATGGTCTACCTTGTCAAATGCCTTTCCTCTCTTCATCTTTACAGGCTCGGGTTATTTGCTAATATTCTGCCTTAGTTATGTCCCCCTCTTTCCACTTTTTTATACTTATCTTTTTTGTCTTTCAATTTGTCAGAGTGTTCTTTATGAAGCCATGTTGGTTTCTTTTGGGAACTGTTATTTTTCTTCTTCAGTAGTATTGTGCTAGCCTGGGCTTTTGTAATCTCATTTTTCAAAATTTCTCAAGCTTCTTGAGTTGTTTTCTCCTTGAGGATTTTCATCCATGGAATTTTTCCCAAGCTCTCTCTAAGTTAGCTCTCTTAAAGTCCAAAACTCTAGTTTGACTTTGTTCTATGACCTGTGTTTGCATAATGTTGAATTCCAAAATTGCATGGTCACTTGCCCCCAGGGTTCCCGTGGCTTCGAAACCTTCTATCATTTCCTCTCTGTTAGTGAGAATTAAGTCCAATATGGGTTGGGAAAGTTGTCTTCTAGGTTGGAGAAGGCACAGCTTTATTGTACATGGTGCCATGAAGTAAAGTCTTAAGCTATTCATCTATGATTGCTTGGTCTCAGAGATGCTCCGGATGACTTTGGAGAGGGGTTGGCTACTAATAGGATCTGGGTTGATCCAATGGCCGCACTGCCGGAAGATTTCCTCCATGGATTCAGCTGAAGCCAGAGCCACCAAGGGTTTGCAATCATCTTGCAGATCCCGGAGACCTGAACTCCTCATTCCCACAGCACTGCCTTAGGCCTAAGGACAGTTATCCATATAGTAGGGCTGTATTGCTATTATCCTTCTAATCTTTCTCCTCTTCTCCTCTTTCCTTCTATCTTCTCCTATTGGTATCTTATCATTTATCGTGTTTTAAAGATTAATAATTGTAACTAAGATTTATGAACTTTGACCATAATTTCATTCCATTCCATTCCATTCCATTCTATTCTATTCTATTCTATTCTATTCCCCATTCCATCCCATCCCATTTTGCAAAATCAAGGTAAACTCTTACCTGATATGCTCCACTCCGCTCTGCTCCTCTCAATCCTCCTACACTACACTCTCCTCCCCTGCCTGCCCCCCATCTCCCCTCCTCTCCTCCCTTCCCCACTCCTCCCAACCCCTCTGCCCCCTCCCACCCCACCCTCTCCTCCAGCCCCTCCTGCCCCTCCTGCACTTCCCACCCCTCCCGCACCTCCCACGCCTCCTGCCACACCCACCCTATCCACCCCTCCCTCTCCTCCCTCACCTCCCCTCTCCTCCCCACCATTTCCCTCTCCTCTCATCTTTTCCCCTCCATTCCTCCTCTCTCCTCCTCCTCCTCTCTCCTCCTCCTCTATTCGCCTTCTCTCTCCTCCTCTCTCCTCCTCCTCCTCTCTCCTCTACTTCACTCCCCTCTCAAATCTCTACTCAATGCTACTCAACCCCCTTTTCAACAAAGAATGCTCTATTCCGGTATATTTCAAGGATCCGGTTTTGGTTTTTGCTCGTCTTCAAAGACAGAATGTTTTCAAGCCCTTTTGCATAACAGAATCCGTAATGCAGGAGGAGGCGATTTTCCATGATTTTTATCTGAGCTTCCAATCTTCTTTCTATCTTGCCACACTTCCTGGATGTGGCTGTTTTCTTCCAACCATGCAAAATTATTCCTTTTTTTTAGGCTCAGAAAGTCCTTTTCTATATATAGTTCAACATCATATCAGCATCTTTAAGAAACAGTAACATACTTAAAGTCATGGGGAAGATTTTATGACTGGCTAGAGAGAGAAATCTAGAAAAGAACGTAAGGGGAAGATTCAGAACCCATACTATGAAATGGAAAGTGAGGGGAGAAGAGGGGGGAAATAGAAAAGAAAGTACTAATATACAAATATATATTCAAGAGTGAGATATAAAGGGGGAAAGCATAGTTAGGATAGATTAGCGAAGGGAAGGGAATAAAAAATGATACTAAACTATATTGGGGTTTGCGGAAATACAATCCCAAGGAAACATAAATTGAGGTTTGAAAGAGACACCTAGAACAACAGAAAAAGAAAGGGAGAGAGGAGGAGAGAACGAGAGGAAGAGAAGGGAAGGAAGAAAGAGGGAAGGAGAGGAGGGTGGAAGGGAGAGAAAGAGAAGGTGGGAAGGGGAAGAGGAAGAGCAGAAGTAGGGGAGAGGTAAGGGAAGAAGGAAGGGGAAGGAGAGGAGGAAGGAAGGAAGTAGAGAAGGGAAAAAAGAAAGGGAAAATAAATTGGTGTTACAACAGGAGGAAGGGATGATAAATAATAATAATAATAATAATAATAATAATAATAATAATAATAATAATAATCTTTATTGTCGTTGTACTAAAATTACAATGAAATTGGTTTTAAACAAAGCAACCCAAACTGTATATTATAACCTTTTAAATGGAATAACAAATGTATAAGAAGGACAAAGGTAAAGAAGAAGAATAACTATGTGAATGTATACTTATAATTGTTATCTAAGAGAATAAAAAATAAAAAAACTTTTCTAAAAAAGCAAAAAAGAAAGAATAACATCATAACACAGTTGGAAGGGACCTTGGAGGTCTTCTAGCCCAACCCCCTGCTCAAGCGGGAGACCCTATACCATTCTGGACAAATAGTGGTCTAATCTCTACTTAAAAGCCTCTAGTGATGAAGCATCCACAACTGCTGAATGAAAGCTGCTCACTGTCACTCCAAGTGATAGCTGGCTTAAGTTAGTGTTGGCTGGATCAGCAACAAGTGTCTGACCACACTCTAATAATAACAACAACGATAACGACGACAATTACTTGCAAATTGAAGTTGAGCGACTGTGGAAAAAGACATTGAGTGTTGTCCCAATTGTAATTGGAGCCCTTGGAGCAATACCTAAAGGACTACCTCGCTATTTGGAAATTCTAAATTTATTGGACTTGAACATTCTGATTCTACAAAGAAACACCTTACTTGGAACAATTTTCTCCATAGTTTTAGGTTGGATCTTTCCTTGATTAGATTCCATCTGCTGTTTCTTATCCTGCCTTCAGGCGCTTTGGAACATTGGTTGACCCTCTCTTCTTTGGGGCAGCCCCTCAAATATTGAAAATCATGTCACACCTTGTCCTTCTCTTCATTAGATTAGACCAGGGGTCAGCAACCTCTTTTCTCTACCTGTCCTAACCGAAAGCCCTATCAATTGTGGAGCAGACCGGAAAATCTGCCCCTTGCCATAGAGTTTCCTCCTGGCATGCTCTGCTCCATACACAAACACACACAGAGAGACAACTGGAAGCTCCTCTCAATATTGTGGGGCTGACCAGCGACAGGGAGCCACAGAAGAGGGATGAAAGAACCACATGCGGCTCCAGAGACGTGGGTTGCTGACCTCTGGATTAGGCATACCCAATTCCTACAATCATTCGTCCTATGTTTTGTTCTCCAGTACTCTAATCATCTTTGTTGCTTTTCTCTGCACTTTTTCAAGAGTCTCAATATCTTTTTATATGGTGGCGACCAAAACTGGCTGCAGTATGAACTTAAGCCTTAAGTTTCTTTCCAAAATCATCTTAACCGTCATGTGAATTACAGAGTAAAATGCCATTCGCATCTAGAGAGGGAGATGTGTTGTCTCGTTATAAGTGAAGATCAGCCCTGCATATTGAAGACCAAATGCAGAGATCTCCCAAATGAATCCCATAGTCTGTTACTCTCTTGAGATACGGAAAAAGCCCTCAAAGGCTAAGATTCTATCTAATCAACTACTTGCTGTCCTGTTTTCCATTTTAATTTCTTTGCCTTCAAGTGCTAGAGTGACAGAGAATGCACACTATCCAGAATAGAATAGAATAGAATAGAATAGAATAGAATAGAATAGTTGGAAGGGACCTTGGAGGTCTTCTAGTCCAACCCCCTGCCTAGACAGGAAACCGTACACCACTTCAGGCAGATGGTTATCCAATATCTTTTTTTAAACTTCCAATGTTGGGACATTCACAGCTCCTGGGGGCAAGTTGTTCCTGTCAGGAAATTTCTCCTTAGCTCCAAGTTGCTTCTCTCCTTGATTAGTTTCTACCTATTGCTTCTAGTCCTACCTTCAGGTAACTTGGAAAATAGCTTGACTCCCTCTTCTTTGGGGCAGCCCCTCAGATATTGGAACACTGCTATCATGTCATCCCTAATCCTTCCTTTCATTAAACAAGACATACCCAGTTCCTGCAGCCCTTCTACATATATTTTATCCTCCAGTCCCCTAATCCTCTTTATTGCTCTTCTCTGCACTCTTTCTAGAGTCTCCAAATGTTTTCTACATCGTGGAGACCAAAACTGGATGCAATGTTTCAAGTGTGGCCTTACTAAGGCTTTATAAAGTGATATTAAGACTTCACGTGATCTTGATTCTTTTCCTCTATTTATGCAGCCTAGAACTGTGTTGGCTATTTTGGCAGCTCCTGCACACGGTTGGCTTCTATTTAAATGGTTGTCCACTAGGACTCCAAGATCCCCCTCACAGTTACTACTATTGAGCAAGGTACCAACTATACTGTACCTGTGCATTTCGTTTTTGTTGTCTAAATGAAGAACCGTACTCGTTTCACCATTCAATTTCATTTTATTAGATAGCGCCCAATGTTCAAGTTGTCAAGATCCTTCTGTATCTTAAGCCTATCTTCTGGAGTGTTGGCTATTCCTGGCAGCTTAGTGTCATCAGCTAATCTGATGAGTTCCCCATTTATTTATTTATTTATTTATTCAATTTATATACTGCCCTATTTTCCCTGGTGGGACTCAGGGCGGTGCACAGAAAGATGAAAACCCACAACACATACAAAATATAAAATGACATTAAATTATTCGATCTGTGCTAAAATGGTTAAGATAATTTAAAAGTTAAAACCATTAAATATCAAAAATTTAAAATTATACCCTTAGTCTATTTATTTCCTCATCCAAATCATTGATGAAGATATTGAAGAGCAGTGGGCCTAAAACAGAGCCTTAGGGTACTCTGCTGCATACTTCCCCCCATGTAGCTGCAGTTCCATTGAGGACTACACGTTGAGTTTGATTGGTCAGCCAGTTACGAATCCATCTGGTGGTGATGCTGTCTAACCCACATTCTTCTACTTTATCTAGTAGTAGGTTATGGTCTACCTTGTCAAATGCCTTCCTGAAGTCCAAGTGAACTATATCGATGGCGTTCCTCTGGTCCACTAATTTTGTCACATTATCAAATAATGCAGTAAGATTAGTCTGGCATGACCTGTTTTTGACAAACCCATGTTGGCTTTTGGCTATTACTTTGTTTGCTTCTAGGTGTTCGCTAATTCATTGCTTGGGGTGTAATCTATCCGGTCCTGGTGATTTGAACTTGTCTAGGGTAGAAGGTGCTCGCTTACTACTTTCTTCCCTATTTCAACTTCTGTTCCTAATCTGATTTGTGTGGTGCTGTTTTTGATAGGTTGCACTATTTTATCCCTTTGTGTAAAGACAGATGCAAACAATGAATTCAATAGTTCTGCTTTCTCCCTGTTGCTTGTCACCTTCTTGCCACTTTCTGCCAGCAATGGACCGATTGTTTCCTTAACTTTTTTCTTGTTTTTGTCATGTTGCAAGAAGCTTTTTTTGTTATTTCTTACTTTTGTGGCAAGCCTTTTTTCATGGCGAGCCTTAGCTTTCCTCAATTCATCTTTACAAGCTCAGGCTATTTGCTGATATTCTGCCTTAGTTATGTCCCCCTCTTTCCACTTTTTTATACTTATCTTTTTTGTCTTTCAATTTGTCAGAGAGTTCTTTATGCAGCCATGCTGGTTTCTTTTGGGAGCTGTTATTTTTCTTCTTCATTGGTATTGTGCTAACCTGGGCTTTTTTAATCTCAAAATTTCCCAAGCTTCTTGAGTTGTTTTCCTCTTGAGGATTCTCATCCATGGAATTTTTTCCAAGCTCCCTCTAAGTTTATTGAAATTACTTCTCTTAAAGTCCAAGACTCTAGTTTGACTTTGTTCTACTACTTGCCTTTACATAATGATGAAATCCAATATTGGATGGTCACTTGTCCCCAGGGTTCCTGCAGCTTCAAAACCTTCTATCATTTTCTCTCTGTTAGTGATAATTAAATCCAATATGGCTGAACCCCTTGTTCCCTTCTCTACTTTTTGGGAAACACACTTGTCTTCTAGGTTGGAGAAGGCACAGCTTTGTTGTACATGGTGCCATGATGATAAAGTAAAGTCTTAAACTATTCATCTATGACTGCTTGGTCTCAGAGATGCTCCGGATGACTTTGGAGAGGAGTTGGCTACTAGTGAGATCTCGGTTGATCCGATGGCCGCACTGCCGGAAGATTTCCTCCATGGATTCAGCTGCAGCATGAGCCACCGAGGGTTCGCGATCATCTTGTAGATCCTGGAGACCTGAAAGGAATCCAGAAAACAAATCATTTCCAGATCTGGAACCCACCACTGTCATGGTGGCATGGAACCTCTGCTGTTCCTAAGAAGAAGCCCTCTAGTCAGTTTAGTCATTTCTGCGCAGTCCATTAATTTTTTAATTATCATGTTTTCCGAAGGTATACTGTCTGATTTCCCATTTTGAAGGATATGTTGTTCTTGCTGCTGTCAGAATATGTATTATAATATAATTGACTTCTGGCCATGTCCACCACATGTGGAAGTGGGAACCATGTTTGTCTTTACATTTCCAGCATCTGGGGCTCAAATTGGGTAAATGTTTGCCAATCTTGCTGGCGCTAGATGCCAACGGTAAAACATTTTATACACATTTTCTTTGCAATGCGCCAACGCTGATTTGTAATTTTTTGTCCATAACTGTTCCCAATCCCCTAATTGAATGCTGTACGGCAACTGGCTCATACTTACGACAGTCGCAGTGTCTCAAAGTCACGTGATTCCCTTTTGCGATCTTCTGACAAGCAGAGTCCTCGCGGAAGCCAGATTCCCTTCACAGCCGTGGGACGAGCTTAACCAACGCCATGATTCACTTAACCACTGTGGCAAGAAAGGTTGCAGAATGGGACAAAGTTCACTTACCGACTGTTTCACTTTGCGGCATAAATTTGGGGCTCTGTTATGGAGGTTGATTGGATCTCAAACCTCAATGACCCCACTTGATCCTCTCGATCTTCTTATTTTGCAGAAGATCCGCAGTGTTAGGGAGGGACAGGAGGAAGCCCAGAGCATTGGCGGCCTAGAAAGGGGGTGAAAGGAGAGTCACTTTGGGCCCCCACCAGTTTGCCCACTGCCTCCCTTCCCCCTTCCCTCAGGCGGGCCCCACCTCTAGATCAAGCAAAAACAGAGCCGCCGGTGGAGGGCTTACCGCAACGGACAGGAGGGCCCGGTTGGTCCGCGGGGCTGCGGGGCTGGGGTCCTGGCCTTGCAGTCTTTTGAGGAGGGGATTCATTATTATTTTTTGGGCAAACGTATCTTCGGCCAGGCCCCCCCAGAGCTCCTTGGCAGTTCTGCGGAGGGGGAAAAACAGATTGGGGGGGGAAATCAGATCCTTTCCCCATTCTGACAGAGACAGCCAGTCCAGAGAGATTAACGCCCCAACGGAAGGAAGGATTGGAAAACCGATGGTTGTCTAACCTGAGAACTGCAGGGATTCACTTAACAAATGTGACAAGAAAAGTTTAAAAATATCTTTTTAAAAAAATTCTCATCTCTTCCCTCCCTCCCTCCATTCCTTCCTTTCTTCTTTCTTTCCTTTCTTTCTTCCTTCCTTCTTCCCTCTCTTCCCTCCCTTCCTCCCTCCATTCCTTCCTTCCTTCTTTCCTTCCTAACTCAACAACTGCTGTGTGTCACTTAACAACCATGGCAAGAAAGCTCGTAAAATGGGCCCACCGCAACCCCCAATCATCAAAGGTCCAGGAGGCTCATCTCCTTGAGGTTCTCCTTACCCATCACAGTTTATTGATGTCTCCAGCAGTGTGTCTACTACGCAGTTTGCTCTTTTAATGGCCAGGTGACACACTGCTTTCCTTGCGAGGTCTTTAGTGGAGGGGTCCCAAATTGTGGGGAATTTTTCATGAATGTTTCTGATGATCCTGGGGACCTAGGGAAAAAGAGAAATCAGAGCAATGAGTCTCCATTGGAGATGCAGTAGGGACGATAACTCCCACGTCCCTTTTGCTCCAAACCCTGCAATTGTCTTACCTCCTCCACATCCATCGCACACTCCTCCATGATGGAACATAGGAGCAGCCCCGCAGCCTCAGAGGTGTTCTTCTCCGGGTTTGCCAAAGCTTGAAGGGCTGCCATAACCAGCTGTGTGATTTGCATGGGGCTGAGATGCTCCCCAAAGGCCTGTCAGAAACAAGGAAAGGAGACCATGCAGAGATGCCTCAGGGCCATCCCCACTGGGAGATTGACTCCTTTGAGGAGCTCCAAGTCAGGAGGAGGAGCGAAAGGAAGGTCAATTAGAAGCCAGGCCAAAGGCTGATCCAAAACATACCTTGGCCATTTTGGAGATGTTGTTGTAGAAGATCTTAACCCCTGAACCATGGAAATCCTCCCTCAGGAAATGGACGGTCTTCCCCTTCTTGTTCTTGTGTTTTTTGTCCATTTCTTTCGCTTTGTGAGGAGGGGAGAAAACCACAACGTCAGATTTTGGCATTCGGAACTTGGGAACGTCCTTCGTCTGACCGCCGGTTTAGTCGTTGCAATATGAGAAGATCTGTAGCTCAGAGTCGGCCTGAGGGGTCCCTGGTGCTCTCTGAATTGGGGGGGGGGGCGTTCCTTGCAGGTGTTTCATTGCCCAACTAGGGAACCTCATCAGGGATGGTGGCCATAATACTGACAGGGCAAAACACTTGTATAAAAATACAGAGAAAAGCTCTCTCCCTTCTAGCACTGATGAGGTTACCTAGTTAGGTTATGAAAGGTCCACAAAAAAGCCACCAACCTCAGAGAGCACCCAGGACCCCACAGTCCTCCTCCTCCTCTTCCAACTCTTCTCCCTCTCTCTCTCCCCCCCCCCTCCTTTCTCATCAAGTCCTCCTCTTGGCCTCTTCCTCCTCTCCCCCTCCCCTCCTCTCTCATCTCCTCCTCCTCCGGCTCCTCCCACTCTGCTCCCTGTCTTCCTCTCCCTCTCCTCCTTGCTCCCTGTCTCTCTCTTCATTGCTCCTCCTCCCTCTCCCTTCTCTCCTCCTCCCTGACTGTCTCACTTAACGTGAGGAACTCAGTCTTAAAAGGACCCCTGGTCCTGAGAGGTGCCAATATCATCTGCCAATTCCGGGCATCTCTCCCAAGGCCAATGACCAGGGTCTTGGTCACGCCACAGCTGAGCCACCCAGTGCCCTCCTGGGCGGTGGGCGTCCCTGGTTTTCTTGCAGGAAGTCAGCCCTTAGAGCCCAAAGGTCTCACCCATTTTGCTCATGAGGAGCTGGTGCAGGTGGTAAGCGGCCTCTGCAGATGTCTGCCCAACTTCTTGGCTAGTGTCGCCAATGTGCACGGCCAGCAAAGCAACCAGATGTCCCAACATAGAAAAGTCAGCCGTCGTCTAATGAAAGGAAGGGAAAAGGAAGGGAAAGATGAGAAGGGGAGGGGGCTCATGAAGCTTTCAGCCAGTTGGAATCAGGGCATGGGAATCACAGATCCATAGAATCTTAGTGTCAAGTACCCTAACGATGCCTGCTTCATAAGAAGCGACCCAATATTCTAATACAAAAAGCAGTGATTTATTAACAGCTTCATTAGGCATTCCTCATTAGGCATTTCTTGTTTGCAGCCATCTTTTTTGCTTTCTTTATCTGCTTCTGAACTTTGCTCACATTACTGTCCTCCCTTCCGCCTTCATCATAAATCACATAGCCAATGAGAGATGGTAGCTTAGACATGCGCATTCGTAGGCCAGCTTGAGATTCCATCCTGACCACAGGTATGTTTGGAATTCTCCTCTCTATGGCAGTTTGATAGTAGTCAGAGAGAGGCTTCACAAACTGACACGTAGAATCATATATTTTACAATACATTGACTGGGGAGGTCTTCTCCTCCAATCTCCTGCTCGAGCAGGACTAAAGGCAAGTGGACTTCCTTTGGATTTTTTTTCTTTCTTTGAAAACATTTCCCTTCTCATCACAAATGGAGACTTACGTCAAAATCTGAGTGTTCACAAGCAAACTTTATGAGGTGCCTGGTGGTCTTCATGGCCCTCTCCCTCTCGTGGCCCTTGGGAGAGTCAGTCCAGGGATTGATGTGCTGCCAGGACAAACAAAGGAGAAGGAGGAAAGGAAGGGTTGGTCATTCCCAGGTGGAAGAGCCACAGACTCCCCAGGAGGACAGAAGGGCCAAATCCAGCCTCAACCTCTGGCTGACCGTGCGACCAACCCCAAGAAAGAATCACTCTTTACCCTCAAGATATCCTGCAGAGTATCCAAATTGGGAGCCTCCATGAGCAATCTGCTTAGCATGTTGTTGCAGGCGGTGACCGTCTGCTGATAGAAATCCTACAAGAAGCAGAAACGATCGGTAGGCAGAAGTGGCATAACATACAGAACAGCACCCAAAAGAGGCAAAATCCAGGTGGGGGCACTTATGGCTCTGGGATGACTGGGGCACTGCAACTCCCAACATTCCGGAGCCAGCCATGGAATTCTGGGAGTTGAAGTCCACAAGCCTGCCCTAAACGGAGTGGCCGAATTTGCAGGGCCGATTCTTCTTCTCTGCTGAACACGAGGAACCAAAGGGCTTCCTTCCTATGATCGTTCAGAGAAGATCGACCAAAAGGGACATTGAAATAGAGGCAGTCCTTAACCTACGACCACAATTGAGCCCAATGTTTCTGTCGTAAGGAAGACGGTTATGAACTGAATTCTCCTTCTGTTTTACGACCTTCCTTGCCACCGTGGTTAAATGAGCCACTTCAGTTGTTAAGTGAATCTAGATTCCCCAAGGACTTTGCTAGTCAGAAAGTCACCAAAAGGGATCCAGAGCTTTTGAGGAGATCTTGAATCATGTTTACCACCTCCTTGTTTCCAGGTGGATCTCCTCTTGCTTTGCTCCACCTGGACTGCTCACCTGCATGGCAGTTGAGGGGGCTGGGCTCTGCATCTGCACTTTGGCCATCCTGAGAGCCGGGAGAGAAAACACCTTCTCGATGCATTTGCTCACCACGTTCCATCTCACCTCGGAGTTCAAGGGGGGATTCATCCGGCTGATGAAAGACAAGAAAAGAAGATCCAACTGAGTCCAACTCCAAGTTCCTACCTAGCTGGTGAGAAGATGAGGGCGGTGCAGGTACGTACGTCATGGAGGTGATGGTGACGATGGCTTGATGCAGGATAATTACGTTCAGGGGTTTGGCGTCCTCATCTTCAATAATTTCCTGAAAGGAGAAGGAAACACATCGAAGAAAGGTCCTGAGATATGGCCACCATCCAGCTGGCACCATTCCCATCCCTACACTTTTTCGGTTTGATACAGGAAGGGATTCCAATTCATTTTTGAAATTCACTTTCAAAAATGAATACACCCAGGAGCACCTGCCACCCCTTCCCCACTTACCATGATCTTTGTGGCCAGTTCGTTCTTGTTGGGCAAACTGTTGTCTGGCCCCTTGCCAGTGACTTTTTGAATTTCCCTCATGAAGGCTTTTTTCTCCCTTTCATCCTGTAAAACCCAAGTGGAAGTAGGACGGGGTGAGAAGAAACCACAAGGAAGAGGTGCATTTCTTTAAACCTTTACTTAGCCACCCGTCTCTGGTTGAACTCTGGGGGGCTCCCAATCAAAATATGACTGGACAATCTGGGTTCTAGTAGGCGTGAAAGCTTGGCTTGGCCAATCACCAGGAGATGGTGGGTTCTAGTTCTAGTCTTGCCTTAGGCATGAAAGCTGGCTGGGTGATGTTGGGCCAATCACCATTAGACTGCCGTGTAGATCTTAGACTCTACTTTGGGGATAAATTATCACCATCGGGGCAGCCCTGGCTTCTGCAACCTGTCTACGAAGGATCCACCGTGACACACACCAAGCTCCTTACCTGCAGAGGATGCTCCAAGGTGGTAGGGATCTTGCCCTCCAACAAAGTTTGCTTCGATAGTCCTGGGAAGAAGAGAGAGACTGAGATTGATGGGCAATTTGATGGGGTGGGTTCTGGCAGTCAGGACTGCGGGTCCACTCATGGGCGCACTGGGTGTGCATGTGCAGTACAATAAAAATTGTTCTGTGCACGCACAAAAAAACAAGAACTGGTTCTGGGGCATGGCAGACCTGGCTCACTGCCGGTTCCAGCGACCCAGGCCACCAAAGCACTACCGGCTCAGGTGAACCGGTCCAAAGCGGTAGGAGCCCACCACTGGGATGACTAGGCTGAGCCTGAGGGAGGGGTCAAATATGTCATAAATCTCAAGCCCCTGGTCTTCTTGTCCTTAGGCAACCATCTTGAGAAAGACCTCTGAACTCCAGGGCAATCAACATATACAACAGCAAATCCCAAGGGCTTGGAATAGAATAGAGCTGGAAGGGACCTCGGGAATCCCAAGGGCTTGGAATAAGGGCATTAATGGTGAACCGTTTTTGGCTCGCTTGCCAAAAGTGGGGGAAGAGCAAGGGGTTGTGTAAAACCCATAATGCAATGTGCGACCCCTAGTGTGCATGCGTGCGTAACCAGGTTTTGCATTCTTTTTTCGCCCTTCCCAGGCTCCAGAGGCTTTGTAGGAGCCTGAAGAGTGCAAAAACCGCTTCCCCTGCCCCCGGAGGACCTCAGGAGCTTCAGGTGCTTCCCTGAAGCCTCCGGAGCACCAAAAACTAGCCTTATGGGCAAATCGGAAATGCAGGAACGGACGTCCGATTTGCTCGTAGGGCTCGTTTTAGGGGTCTGGGGCCTTCAGGGACCTTCAGGAGGCTTCCCTAAAGGCTCAGGAGGATGAAAAACGGCTCTTGCCCTCCAGAGTCTTCAGGAAGCCCCCGGAAGGCCCTTGAAGGCTCTGGAGGGTTAAAACCGGCCTTACCAGCAAACCGGAAGTCCGTTCCTGAACTTTCGGTTTGTCCATAGGGTGGTTTTTTTTGCACTCTGGAGGCTTCAGAGAAGCTCCTCAAGCCCCTGGAGACCCTCTTGGGGGGGCTGTTTTCACCTTCCCAGGCTCCTATAAAGCCCCTGGAACCTGGGGAGGGTGAAAAATGGCCTCAAACAAAGGCTGACAGGGCAACGCCTCAGGTGCCCTGACAAATGGCTCCGCGTGCCACCCCTGGCACATGTGCCATAGGTTTGCCATGCTGGGTATGGGGGCTCCCACTTGAGCAGAGGTTGGACTAGAAGACCTCCAAGCAGGAGTGAAATCCTCTTATCTTCGCTACCGGTTCGGTGCATGCGCAGAGCATCTGTGATGACGTTTGGGTGGGTGGCTCGCCCGAACCGGTGTGAACCGGTAGAATACCAGCTCTGCCTCCAAGGTCCCTTCCAGCTCTGTTCTGATTGGTTGGTTGGTTGATTGCTTGATTGATAGATAGTGTGGGGTGCATGCCTATGGAACCAGCCTTCCATAGGTAGCCTACATACCTGGAAGCAAAGGGAGGGTGGCGTCAGGCAGCACCAATGCTGGAAGTTGGATTCTCTTCCTCGCCTCCACTGGCGCTGGGGAAGGCTTCACCAGTAGAGGCAGGACCAGTGACTCTCGCTCAGTGGTCGATGGGGGGCACCCAGAGAAGTGGGCTTCTTGCTTGTCCCACCACTGCTGCCGATTGGTGGAGTCTTGGGTCATTTGAAGTGGGGGGAGACCCTATCAGGAAAGGAGAAGGTTTGTTGAAATGAGGCGTCATTGGTACTGTTACATATATCTATCTCTCCCTCTCTCCCCCCTCTCTCCCCCCCTCTCTCACCCCCCCCCCGCCCCCAAATTAAATAATAGAAAGGGAACAGCTGTCTGATCTTGCTGTTTTTATCTTCAACCCTGCCAGGAAGTTAGAGGGAGGAGGTGGGCAGATCAAATCCTTCCCCCACTGCCTTGAAATGTGAGGATCTGCATTGGTCATTGTATCAGAGACCAAAACCTATACAAATCACTTTCCTTTTTGAGACAGGGGGTTGGACTAGAAGACCTTCAAGGTCCCTTCCAACTCTGTTATTCTACGTGGAAAAAGAACTGCAGAAAAAACAGTGGCAACCAGACTGTCCCCCATTGAGGATCTGTAGATTGCAAGAGGTAGAAAGAAGGCTGAGAAAATAACCAGAGGCTACACACAACCTGGGCATAACCTGTTTCCATTTTCCCCCTCTGGACGTGGCTGTAGGACATTGCGTGCCAAAACAATTGGACACAAAGGGAGTTTTTTGCCCTCTCTCGGCTGAACTCCTCATTCCCACAGCACTGCCTTGGGCCGAAGGACCTTTACCCACATAGTAGGGCTGTATTGCTATTATCCTTCTAATCTTCCTTTTATCTTCTCCTATTGGTATCTTATCATTGATCGTGTTTTTATCTTAAGATTAATAATTGTAACTATGATTTATGAACTTTGAGCATAGTTTCATTCTCTTCTCTTCTCTTCCCCATCCCATCCCATCCCATTGTGCAAAATCAAGGTAAACTCTTACCTGATATGCTCCACTCCGCTCTGCTCCTCTCAATCCTCCTACACTACACTCTCCTCCCCTGCCTGCCCCCCATCTCCCCTCCTCTCTCCTCCCTGCCCCACTCCTCCCAACCCCTCTGCTCCCCTCCCCTCTCCGCCCCTCCCCTCTCTGCCCCTCCCCTACTCTCTCATCCCGCCCCTCCCGCCCCTCCCATCCCTCCCGCCCCTCCCATGCCTCCCGCCCCACCCGCCCCTCCCTCTCCTCCCGCCCCTCCACTCTCCTCCCCCCCATTCCCCTCTTCTCTCCTCTCTTCCCCTCCATTCTTCCTCCTTCTCTTTCCTCCTCTCTCTTCCTCTGCTCTCCTCTTCCTCTCTCCTCCTTCTCCTCCTCCTCTTCCTCCTCCTCCTCTTCTATCCTCCTCCTCCTCTATCCACCTCCTCCTCCTCTATCCTCCTCCTCTATCCTCCACTTCACTCACTTCTCAAATCTCTACTCAACGCTACTCAACAACTCAACTCAACTCAACTCTCCTCTCCTTCAATCTCCTACTCTCCACAGCTTTTCTCTCCTACATTTTGCCTTTATATAGGTACCCCAGGGGCTATGACATCAGAGCATTGTGTATTGTTCCATGGGGGACAGCTGATGTCATGACCCCAGGGGCCTCTTACTTCCCAAGATAATGGGGATGGGATATGAAGGGTCCCCTTGATAGCCCCCTTGATAACCTTCATGATAGCATGGGGAGCGAAGCCAGGACTCCCCTACGGAATGGCTGAATGGGTCGTTTTCCCTGCCACCTTTAGGGCTGCCACAGCAGAGCTGAGCTGAGCTGTGGGAATGGGAGGGGGGAGGCCTTGTAACCGGAATAAAGTCCTTTCCTCTGGGAACCCAGGACTTTCCCAACATCTGCTAAGGAGGTGGGATCTGAGACCCACTGACCCTTGGACCGCCCCCTGATTGGACCATGTGATGGATTGTATGGGCAGGAGGAGAAAAACCTGGGGGGAAACCCACAGGGGAGTTTAGAGTCAGGTGTGCCAATATGTCGTGCCTAATAAACCTGTGCTGAACACCAGGCTACAGATCATCGGTTTTTCTTTTCTGCAGAAAGCAAAAAGACGTGACGCCATTTTTGTCTCCCACCTTAACAGAGCAGGCAGAGAGAGAGAAACAAAGAGGCTCGCGCCT
This sequence comes from Rhabdophis nuchalis, assembly GCA_039707465.1. NCBI lineage: Eukaryota > Metazoa > Chordata > Lepidosauria > Squamata > Natricidae > Rhabdophis > Rhabdophis nuchalis. The sequence goes on along the minus strand of CM077657.1, from coordinate 7,625,899 downwards.
CATCGTTGTCGTGGGGAAAAAAACATTTTGTCAAACTTCTTATAGTCTTACACAGCTTGCACAGATCGTCATAGTGTTAGAAACATTATTTCATGTTACGGAAACCTCATGATTTTTCTCAGCGCACTGAAAACAATGGACCTCAGAAGGGGAAAGAAATAGATTTTCTGGCATATAAGACAGAGCTTTGTTAGGAAATGTTGAACACACATTTCAAGTTACAAGCAAGATTCCCTGGCAGAATCCACTTTTTACTTTTCATAGGTAGTTACTTTAGGACGCTAAGCTTGGCAATTTGCTTAGACGTTTTATCTATGAAGTTGGCACGTTAGGCTGCAACGGAGCTTCTCTCAACATCAATTGAACAAAAGATGCATTAGGTTACACTCTGTGTACTGCTGTTGTGGCCTAGAGATGGAGCTCTTGCCTCTCAAGCAGGAGGTTGTGAGTTCAATCCTAGATAGAGAGAGGCACATGTAGAGTTGCTTATACACACTGTTCTGCAGATGTGGAATTCTTGACTGTCATTTGTCGGCCATTTTATTTGCCTAGAGAGATTTCTGTTATAGTTATCACTGCTGTCTTTATTCCACTTGATGCAAATGTTAGCACAACGCTCAAACCAATTTCATTGTGATTTTATTACAATGGCAATAAAGATTATTATTATTATTATTATTATTATTATTATTATTATTATTATTATTATTATTATTATTAATGTAAGGTCTTCTGCTTGGGCAGGGGGTTGGACTAGATGACCTGCAAGGTCCCTTCTAACTCTGTTAATCTGTTATGCTCTAATCCTGTGTATGCAAAGGTCATAACAGTCCTAAGTCCCTTTTTTCAGTGCTGTTGCAACTTTGAACAGTCATTAAGTCGAGGACTGCTTTTAAAGGTGGGATAACAGCCTCATAAGTGAAGAATGTTCAGCGGAGTGGGACTATTTCTAGATGTGATGCCAAAAATATAGCTCAGCGTTTTTTCCACCTAGGCTCCTTTAAGAGGAGAGGACTTCAACCTCCAGAATTCTCCAGCCAGCGCATGGGAGTTGGCAGTTGAAGCCCAGCCCTCTTAAAGGGGCCGAGGTTGAGAAAACTCTGATTTAGATTAACACGACAGCCAGGTTAAAATGGTGTAGGATTCCACTTGGGACAAACCCTAATTCCTTCCTATCTCAGTTTGCCTGGTTGTAAAATTTAAGGTTTCATGGGCAGAGATGGAGCACAGCCGTGTGTGAACTTGTAGTGTGATGAAAAAGACAACAGGCGAAGTGACCTTTGCGGTGCTGATTGCCGAAGCAAGGATAAAGTGCATGCCAGGACTAAAACACAAGATTATTATCGGGCGATGTTTACAGGGAAGCTTGGAATTCCTGAATGGAAAGGTAAAACAGGGGGCAGTTCTCGACTTATGGCCATAATGGACACTACGGTGGTGAATTGTGAGGTTCCTTTCAAGGCTCTGGATTTGGTTTTTCCATACATTGTTCACGGTGGTTGGTAAGCGAACGTGGTCAGTAAGCGAAGCAACCAGTGATGGGCTCCAGTGCAATGGGGCCTGGCATCGACCACATGAACACGCACAGCACTCGCATGCATTCTATCCTCCAACGATGCCTCCGTGACTCTCCCACTGCTCAGCAGTGCAGCGCAAAGGCGCCCTATGTGCCGTGCCTTGCGCAGAAGCAGCTAAGAGTTCAAAAACAGGGAAGGACAATGGGCGGGCAGGTGGGCCCTTCGGAGCACCATGCTGGAACAGTCCCCAGTGCTCCAGGCAGGCACCAGAATGCCCATAGTGGGGCGTACCTCCTGCAATCCACCACTGGAAGCAACGGTTGGTGGTGGGCCTGTTTTGCATAAAACTGAAAATAAATGCTGTTTTTGAAAAAATCAACAAAATAAAATAGGGTCAGGTGACCACGGAACGTTGCAAACAGTCATAAACCGAAATATGTGGTAATTGGATGGTTCATAACTTTGAATGGTCACTAAACAAGGACAAGCTGTCTGAGGAGAGTTTGAGTGTGAGACAGAGTATGAAGGCTACCTGGATGAAGACAGTCACTGTGGGATGAATATTTCATGTAGAGGCTTTGTTCTTTCCCGGAACCTTCCAGGTGGGTTGAGAACATCCAGTGGAATCTCTTCATGCAATAGCTTTCAACCTCGGTCGCTTGGCCCATCCGTGGAACAGAAGTTGCCTCCAGAGGTTGTGGGTGGTCCATCCCTGGAGGTTCTTAAGAAGAGCCTGGTCATCCATTTAAATAACAGAAGAGCAGAGTTGGAAGGGACCTTGAAGGTCTCCTAGTTCAACCCCCTGCTCCAGCAGGAGACCCTACTCCATCCCAGACAAATGACTGTCCAGTCTCTTCTTGGAAAACGACGGTGATGGAGCACCGCTGGCACAGACCCACTTCTTCCTTCGCCATCTGCTGGGCGTCACAGCCCCAGCGATTCTCCTGTGGAGTTGATCAAAGCATCGGGGAAAGGGGGAGAGGGGAGGAGGGGAGTGGAAGCAGTGGGTGGGCCCAGGCTCTTGTGCGCTCACCTTTGGAGGCCAAGAATTGGGAAGGGATTCACCCCTGAAGCTTATCAAATCTCCCCACCAGCTCCCGAATAGGCGTGTGCATGCACACACTCTCCTCCCCCTCTAATATCCCCACCCTTCACACACACACACACACACCTCCATCTAATTCCCAGCTCCTTCCTTCCTTCCTTCCTTCCTTCCTTCCTTCCTTCCTTCCTTCCTTCCTTCTCATTTCCTATTAGTGTATTATGTGCATGTGAGCAAAAGTCTTAATACTTTGGCTTTGAATAATCATATTGTTATGGTTGGGATTTTATATAATAAATATTACAAGTGGTATTAAATGCTTGCCATTCCCTGGTGGGCGGAAACGGGGACATGCCTTCTCCTCCGGGCCTGCAAGCTGGGCTCTCAACAGCTGATCAGCCATGAGGCTAAAGGGGAGATGCTGTGCTGGAGCCGAGACTGCTGTTCTGCAGCCCCAGGACATCTGCCTGCCCTCCTGGAGCACTGTCATCACTGACGCCCCTCTTGGCCCCAGCGCAGAGGCAGAAGGAAGAAAGCGAGTGGGTGAGTGGATATCCCAGCAAGATTCAAGTGACGGGTTATTGCACCCCCTCCCAGCCACGTGGCTGCAAAGGTTGCTGAGACTGCTGGCCAGTGGGGAGGAAGGGAGGTAGGCGAGTGCAAATGCTTACTGAACTGGTAGGCACCCATCTCTGGAGACTAGGAGAGAGGGGGGAGCAAGTGGGGGCAGGCCAGGGAAAGGACCAGACCGTTACTGGGCCTCCGACTCAACGGGTACGCAAACGTACGCCCGATTTCTGCAGCCAGTCTGGGGGTACCGTTGCGTACTGGTAGAAACCCACCACTGGTTTGAGGTGGCGATGCTGTAAGGCTGGGGGGTTCTTTGGCATGATGGTGACAGATGGTGACAAGAGAGAGGCAGGGTGACAGAAAGGGCCATGCAAGGTCAGCGGAAGCTCAATTGACCGGTTAGACTTTAAGAAGATGATAGGAGATGAAAGAGCACAACTGAGTTTGAAGCCACTGCCAACTCCAAGCTCTTTAGAACGATGTCTTCCTTTCCAACAGAAGTCGTGTCTGGAGGCTGGTGACCGAGATGTTGGAAACATTAGTCAAATATCATCATCATCATCATCATCATAAATAAGATCTGTCCTAAACTGCTTTTGATCTTCGTGTCAGTTACGCAAAGAGGTAGGGGGAAAGGGAGAGGATCTTATGTGTCTCAATAGATAGATAGATGGATAGATAGATGGATGGATGGATGGATGGATGGATGGATGGATGGATGGATGGATGGATGGATAGATAGATAGATAGATAGATAGATAGATAGATAGATAGATAGATAGATAGATAGATAGATAGATAGATAGATCGATGATAAATGGATTGATATATAATAGATGGATGGATTGATGGATGATGGTGAATGATGGATGGATGAATAGATAACAATGGATGAATGGATGGCGATAGATAGATAGATAGATAGATAGATAGATAGATAGATAGATAGATAGATAGATAGATGATAGATAGATATTATAATCTAGTATATATATATCTAAAGAACTATATTCTATATATCATCATAATCTATCACTCTATAATCATAATCTCTATATCTATCTATCTATCTATCTATCTATCTATCTATCTATCTATCTATCTATCTATCTATCTATCTATCTATCTATCATCTATCCATCCATCCATCCATCTATCATAATCTCTCTCTGTGTGTGTGTGTGTGTACCTTCCTCCTCCTCCTTGGAATCTTCCAGACCAGCCAGGGTTGGTGTACTGGGCAAAGGGGTGCCAGTGAAACGCTGAGACAGGTCAGCTTGGAGATGCTGTTGATCGTCATGCAGCCCAGGGAAACTGGGTTGTCATGAAGAGAAAAGATCCTGGTTTGTGCAATATGCAACGGCCAAACCTTACATCCCAACGTTGTTAGAGACCCCGGAGAGATTTTGCCAATGAAGGAAGGGCATTTTCTCAAAGGTCAAAGGAGGAGAGCAGGACGTTTAACCCAAAGATACAGAATGAGGCCTCTTAGGACCAGAGAAATAAGGATGGACACCCCTCCCCCCCCCAAAAGTTACAGGTAATACTCGATTTACAACAGTTCATTTAGTGACCATTTGAAGTTACGTGGGTCACGTGATTTTCATTCGGATGCTTGACAGCCGACTCGCATTTATGACAGTTGTGGTGTCCCAGGGTCATGTGATTCACTTAACGGCTGTGTGACTCATTTAACAACTGCAGGGATTTCTGTTAACAAATGTAACCAGGAAAGTCATAAAATGGAGCAAAACTCACATCACAAATTTTTAACTTAGCCACATAAATGTTGAGCACAATTTTGGTCATAAGTCGAGGAGTAATTCTACTTACGACCCAGTTCTGAAGTTCTAAGGGTCTCCACTGTCACGTGACTGTATTTGGGGTGCCCAGCATCCTGTCTGCATTTGTGGCTGTTTGTGATGTCCCACACTCACACAAACACAATTTATGATGTTCTTGTCAAAAACTGGCGATTGCTAAGGATTTTCTGCAAAAATGCCCCATAGTGAACGATGTGTTTGCCATGTGACCAACCTTGGTTTTTCCCCAAAGTTTTGATTTTTTCATTTTCATACAAATAACCACATCTATACCATGACATAATCAACAGTATTTTGTATTATTCAATGTCAATTCATCTGACCATCAACCCCCCAAAAACTCTCATTAGCTCTTCTGCTCTTCATATACCACATTTATACCCTATCCATCACTTTCTTCTCCTTCTCTCCTCCTGCCTCCCTCCTTTCTTCCCTCTGCCATCCTTCTCTACTTCCCCTTCCTCTCTCCTTCTCCTCTCTCCTCTTTCCACTCCTTCTTTCTCTCCTTCTCTTCCCCTCCCACTCTCTCCTCCCCCTCTTTTCTTCCTCTTGCCTCTCTCCTCTCTTCCACACTCTTCACCTCCTTTACACGGAGCATTTCAGCCTCTGAGTGGGCTCCATTTAACATTGATGGTGTTACTAATTTCATAAATTATTAGTTCTCTCTTTATAACCTCAATAGTTTTCCACTGTAAGTAGATTTCAAGTTCCCCCTCCATTTTTCCATATCTTTACTTAGCTTACATTTAATGATCTTTTCATTACAATCCTTGCTATTCAATGCTTATTACAATTCAGTTGATCTGCTATATAAAATAACAAGCAATATACACCTCATATTCCTCTGCTTCAAAGTTCTATATGTATCCATATATAACCTATAATACAATAGCAGAGTTGCAAGAGACCTTGGAGGTCTTCTAGTCCAGTGTTTCCCAACCTTGGCCACTTGAACATGTTTGGACTTCAACTCCCAGAATTCCCCAGCCAGCATTTGCTGGCTGGGGAATTCTGGGAGTTGAAGTTCAGACGTCTTCAAGTGGCCAAGGTTGGGAAACACAACCCCCTGCCTAGGCAGGAAGCCCTATACCATTCCAGACAAATGGCTATCCAACATCTTCTTAAAGACTTCCAGTGTTGGAGCCTTCACAACTTCTGGAGGCAAACTGTTCCACTGATTAATTGTTCTAACTGTCAGGACATTTCTCCTCGGTTCTAAGTTGCTTCTCTCCTTGAATAGTTTCCATCCGTTACTTCTTGTCCTGCCCTCAGGTGCCTTGGAGAATAGCTTGACTCCCTCTTCTTTGTGGCAACCCCTGAGATATCGGAACACTGGTATTGGAAAGAGTCCTGTCTTTCTCTAGCCCCTATTGAGGTTTTTGAAACGGCTTTGGCACAGCTCCTAGCAATTTCCTGGCTTCCCCCTCCCCTCTTCCCCTTCCTCCTCCCCTCCTCCTTCCTTCCCTGCCCTGGTGCCTCCTCCATGCAACCTTCTTGCTGCAGCCTCCCCATGCCTAGACTTTGCACACTCATTTTGTACGGGAAAACTGTCTCCATCCTGAGCAATCGGTGGGGCTTCCAGGATAAAGCCCGGGACAGCTTGCAAAGAGTAAAACTCCTTATTTAGGCAACATGGGGAGGAGCTGCTCAGCTGGTACACCCACCGCTCCTTCCTCTCCTGGCTAATGGGGGGGGGGGAGAAAGTGGGCAGGCAAGGAGAAGTTCCTCCAGTCGCTCCATTCTCCAGCTTGGGGCCTGACGTCCAGCTGACACTCTGCCTGCATTCCTGTCGGGGATTTTAAAGGGTCATCTGGACAGCTGGAAAAGGAGATGGGGCTCCTCTTTCCTTCTGGGTAGAGGGCCAGGAGGCTGAGGGTAGCATGCTGGCAGCCAGAAGTCCCAATGGCCAGTCCCCAGGATGACTTCCCTGCAGACAGCTAGCCTGCCACAAGGGCACCACAAGGAGGGTGTGAGAGCCTGTCTTCTCCCGTAGGTGTGAAGCAAGGTAAGGACCTGGCCAAGGGGGGGTGGAGAGAATGGGAAGCTGGCAACCTCGGTCTCCTTCTGAGAGGCAGGAGAACGGTTCTCCCCTCTGCCTGGAGCCTCCAACTCTGTCCCGCCTGGAGGCCCGCTCTGCATTCCTTCCTCCACGTTTCATTTTTTCCAGCTAGTTTTTCTCCTCTTCTGTTTATCCCTGGCGCGCTTGTTCTTGGACAAGCCCTGCGGAGGATCCGCTAAAAGTTCATTTTCTCGGGTGGATGGGACCTCCACATTTTGGAGTTGTAGCTGCTTCCTCCAAGCTCTTTGGTGCCCCTGTTTATTCCACCCCCCTCCTCCCGATTTCACTTTCCGTGCTAGCTGGACAGTGAACGCACAACAGGCTGGTCTCTGAAGATATGTGCGTATGCAGTAGTTCTCTGTCACGCACAGAGATGGGACTGGAAGGCTCGCAGGCTCTATCGAATAAACATCTGATTCTTCCTACTGCACGAATATTTGTTGCACACAAGCATTAGTACGCTCTTCCCCAGTTGCATAGTTGGGGAAATGGTTGGAGAAATGCACTGGTTGGAGAAAGGAATAAGAGCAGCATGTTTCGACCTGTGCCGCTTGAAGATGGGTGGACTTTAACTCCCAGAATTCCCCAGACAGCACGCGTCTGACATATTGTCAATAAGCTGCCAACTGTGGTAAATAAAAAGAAATGTAGGAAGCTATCAGGGCCAAGAGCAATGCAGGGAAGGACCTAGAAGATGTTCAAGAATGGAGAAGCCATCACACCTGTCTAATGGGGGCTATCTGACCGCACTGGATGGGCGTTTCTAGGAACTGTGGGCTAGCACAGCCCCTGGTGTGAGAAAACCCTGAGATGTGCAGTGTGACCTGGACCCTGAGGCCGTTCTGCTCCGCCTGTCACTCCTGCAGCCCATGTGTAGGTACAGGCATATGCTTGGGGTGGGGTTGGGGAGCAAATATTATGAGTAAGGTTAGATTAACAGAGTTGCAAAGGACCTTATAAGTCATCTAGTCCAACCCTCCCTCTCCGCCCAAGCAAGAGACCCTACACCATTACTGACAGATGGCAGTCCAGTCTCTTTTTGAAAGCTTCCAGTGATGAAGCTCCCAGTACTTCTGAAAGCAACTTCTGCTCCATGGGTTGATTGTTCTCACTGTCAGAAAATGTCTCCTTATTTCCAGGTTGAATCTCTCCTTGGCCAGTTTACATCCATTATTCCTTGTCTAGCCTTCGGGGGCTTTGGAAAATAGCTTCCTCTCTATGGCAGCCCCTCAAGTATTGGAAGACTGCTATCCTGTCTCCCCTGGTTCTTCTCCTCTCTTCACTAGACTAGCCATGGCCAGTTCCTGCAACCATTCTTCGTATGTTTTAGTCTTGAGTCCCCTCATCATCCTAGTTGCTCTTCTCTGCACTCTTTCTAGAGTCTCAAAGTGTTTTTTATAGGGTGGTGACCAAAACTGGATGCAGTACTCTAGGTGTGGTCTTACTAGGGCTTTGTAGAGTGGTATTAGTACCTCACTTGATCTTGATTGTATCCCCCTGTTAATGCATTTTAGGATTGCATTGGCTTTTTTGGCTGCCGCTGCACACCGCGGGCTCATATTTAGTTGGTTGTCCACTCTCCAAGATCCCTCTCATAGTCAATGCTACTAAGCCTGGTTTCACCCAGTCTATATGTGTACCTTTGGTTTTTCTTGCCTAAGTGTAAAACCTTAGTTATCTCTACATTGAATTTCATTTTGTTAGATAGGGCCCAATTTTCAAGTCTGTCCAGATCCATCTGGATCTTGAGCCTATCTTCTAGGGCAGGGGTCCCCAACCCCCAGTCCGTGGACCGGTGCTGGTCCGTGGCTTGATAGTAACTGGGCCGGAGTGAGCATCAGAGAGAGTAGCGCAACTCTTAGGAAAGTGTAGCAAACGCTCCGCTATCCTGGCAGCTGGCCGGGGCGCTCTCCAGGGGCAGGACGGGGGCAATGGCTTGCATTGGGGGGGTTCGGGGCCCTGTGCGGGGGGAAGAGGCTGCCAGGCCCCCCTGCCCGGGGCGCAGCCCATCCTTCCCTGCCCCAGCCGAGGATCCTTTGCCCGGGACCCCTGGCAGCTTTCCCGCCCGGTTGCATGTGACCGCCGAACGCGCGTGCGGCCCACGTGACTCGACTCACCTGCTGGAGGCTCCCACTGGTCCACGGAATTTTTTTTTACATGAAACCGGTCCCTGGTGCCAAAAAGGTTGGGGACCCCTATTCTAGGGTGTTGGCTGTTCCTGCCAGCTTAGTATCATCTGCAAATTTGGCAAGTTCCCCTTCTATTCCCTCATCTAAGTTATTTATGAAGATATTGAAGAGTACTTGGAATAAGATGAAAACTTGTGGTACCCCACTGCTTACTTCCCTCCATGTAGAGGTAGACCCGTTAAGTCTGTGTCAGACAGTTACGAATCCATCTGGTGGTGATGCTATCTATCTCACTTTTTTCTAGTTTACCAAGAAATAGGTTGTGGTCTACTTTGTCGAATGCCTTGCTGAAGTCTAAATATATTATGTGCATGGTATTTTGTTGATCTACTAATTTAGTCACTAGGTTGAAGAATGAAATAAGATCGGTTTGGCTTGGTCTGTTTTTAACAAACCCGTGCTGACTGCTAGTTATTACTTTACTCATTTCTAGATGTTGGCAGATCTGTTTTTATTTTATTATGATGATCTTTTCCAGTATCTTCCTGGGTATTGATGTTAGGCTGATTGGTCTGTAATTTCCTGGGTCTGTTTCCCCCTCCCCTTTTTTTTGAAGATGGGAACCACATCATATCTTTTTCAGTCCTCTGGTAGTTCCCAGATGCTCCAGGACTTTTGAAAGATGTGGTACAGTGGTTCTGAGATGACATCTGCTAGCTCCTTTAGAACTCTGCAATGTAATCCATCGGGTCCCGGTGATTTATATGCATCAAGATCAGACAAGTGTTCTTTTACTTTTTTTTTTTTGCTTATTTTAACTGTTATTTCTAGTCTATCTTTTACAGTTATGTTTTTGGTAGGTTGGGCTATAGTTTTCTTTTGCGTGAAGACCGATTCAAAGAATGAGTTAAGCAGCTCTGCTTTCTGTCTGCTGCATGTTATTTCCTTGCTGTCTTCTCTCTTTAGTGGACCGAGTGTTTCCTTGACTTTTTCTTTTTTATATATATATATTTCTTTCCTGAAAGATGAATCCCTTCCCAAACCTGCTCAAGTCCAAAGTAATCCTCTCCAATCTCCTGGATCGGATATCCTGAATGTCCAGGCTGTTATGTAGGTCACTTCATGCAATTCAGCAGATCAAGTATGGGACTTTGGGAAGCAAGTAATCTGTCAAAAGGCTCATGGTAAATGCTCAGGAAAAGCTGCATCAAGTTAAGTTTTCCCTGTTTGATAGTAATTCACATCACAGCAGAGGTGGTATTCAGCAGGTTCTGACCAGTTCTGGAGAATCGGTAGTGAAAACCGCCTCTCCAAGGGAAGGGTACTGCAAAATCCCCATTCCCTCCTGATCAGCTGGGACTCGGGAGGCAGACAATAGATGGAGGCAGGGCCAGCCAGAGGTGGTATTTACCAGTTCTCCAAACTACTCAAAATTTCCACCACCAGTTCTCCAGAACTGGCCAGAACCTGCTGAATACCACCTCTGTCCCCCTGCCCCATCTTGCAGATCTCTTTCTCATCAGCACTGGTGGAGGTCTGAATCCCTTCCTCAAGGGGCGGGGGGCCTTTCAAAAATTTCCAATAAATCTTTTCCCAGTGTGTCCCCCACCAAGAGACACAGGCCAGGCAGCAAGAGGGCCACCCCATTGCGCACACACATTGCCGGATAAACAAGAGCTGAAATCTTCATAAGAGTACCTTGGTGGTGGGCGTGGGAAGTGTGTGTCTGCAGGCACAGAGTAGCATCAGTGGTAGGATTCAAAACTTTTTGCTACCGGTTCTGTGGGCGTGGCTTTGTGGGCGTGGTGTGGCTTTGTGGGCGTGGCAGGGGAAGGATACTGCAAAATCCCCATTCCCTCCCCACCCCACTAACCTGCTTTCCAGGTCCGTTCTCCTGTTCAGGGCAACAAAAGAAGATCAGCTGGGAGGCAGCCAGGGGCGGGGCCAGCCTATTTGCCGGTTCTCTGAACTACTCAAAATTTCTGCTACCGGTTCTCCAGAACCTGTCAGAACTGGCTGAATATCACCTTTGAGTAGCATCCCTGGACAGAGACAAGTGAGGGCTTTGTAAGTTCTGGAAGCAGAGGAATATTGCATGGGCTCCTACAGCAAAATGTGTCCAACTCAAGGGTCTCTCTGACTTCCTGGGGCTGAGAGCACATTTGGAAATTTAACACCATACTTTTGACAGCACTTTCCAAAAAAGGATTGTCATGGTAAATATGGTCAGCTGTAATACATCCATCCTCCTCCCACTCTGGGGATATGACTAGAATATCTTATCTTATCTTATCTTATCTTATCTTATCTTATCTTATCTTATCTTATCTTATCTTATCTTATCTTATCATCTTATCTTTCTTTCTATCTATCTTTCTATCTATCTATCTATCTATCTATCTATCTATCTATCTATCTATCTATCTATCTATCTATCTACCTACCTACCTACCTACCTACCTACCTACCTACCTACCTACCGTACCTGCCTACCTACCTACCTACTTACCTACCTACCTATATTACATAAAAGGTGTTCTTTAACTTTATACAAAAGTTAAAATCCAGAATCTATTTACATGGAATGACAACTTCAAAATCTGGTCAGAATTGGGCACTTTAATCATAGGCTACGTCTGTATATCACACTTAGCTTTGTTACTGAATATAGCCCATTTCTAAGTTCACACAATACCTAAAATTGTAACATAATCAAACAAGATGGATTCCCACCACAAGCTGAGGCAAGGAAGCCAAGATGAAATTGAAGAGGGCTTAGAGTCTGGGGCAAATGCAGCTGGTGAGCTTTAGAGTGTTTGAGCATCACAACTTCTGGAGGCAAGCTGTTCCACTGGTTAATTGTTCTAACTGTCAGGAAAGTTCTCCTTAGTTCTAAGTTGCTTCAAGGAGAGAAGCAATTTAGAACTAAGGAGAAATTTCCTGACAGTTAGAACAATTAACCTCTGGAACAGCTTGCCTCCAGAAGTTGTGAATGCCCCAACCCTGGAAGTCTTTAAGAAGATGTTAGATAGCCATTTGTCTGAAATGGTATAAGGTTCCTGCCCACGCAGGGGGTTGGACTAGAAGACCTACAAGGTCCCTTCCAACTCTGCTATTGTATCTTGTGTGAGCCTGGACTCTGGGGATGACATCTGCTTCCCACTTTCTTAGCAGTTTTCTTTCCCTACAAAGAAGACATCTGTTGTCCCATTGTTCCCAGGTTGGTTGGGAATTTCAGATTCCTCTTGGTGGTGTGTTTAAGCTATGCTTACTTGTTAGGTGGTGTGCATGTGTGTGTGTGTGTGCACACACACACATGCATGCATGTGTGCGTGCATCTGTTCTCTTGCTGGTCCTCCATGCCCTTCTTAGTTCTAAATTGGATCACCCATCTCCTCCCACTTATGACTGCAGGACTGGAACTTTGTCGCTTATATCCTTAGGATTTATATTAATATTGATTGTTTCCTGATTGCTTATATGTACCCTATGACTATCGTTAAGTGTTGTACCGTATGATTCTTGGCGAATGTATCTTGTCTTTTTATATCCACTGAGAGCACCAAAGGCAAATTCCTTGTGTATCCAATCACACTTGGCCAATGAAGAATTCTATTCTATTCTATTCTATTCTATTCTATTCTATTCTATTCTACTCTACTCTACTCTACTCTACTCTACTCTACTCTCTTCTATCCCATCCCATCCTATCCCATTCTATTCTCCTATGCAATGCTACCCCATCCCATTGTATTTTTCATTCCATTCCATTCCATTCTCTTTGATAGATTTCCATCTGTTACTTCTTGACCTGCCTTCAGATGCTTTGGAGAATAGGTTGACCCCCTCTTCTTGTGACAGCCCCTTAGATATTGGGGACGCCACTATCATGTCACCCCTAGTCCTTCTTAGACCAGGCACTCCCAGTTCTTGCAACCGTTTTAGCCTCCAGCCCCCTAATCATCTTTGTTGCTTTTCTCTGCATTCTTTCTAGAATCTCAACTTCTTTTTTTCTTTTTTTGGTATCATGCTGAGCAGAATTCTCTGGTTGCAGAGAGAGTCTCTCCCCATCTCTCCCCACCCTTTCCAAAAAGGCCTGTGGGGGAGGGGGAGGGCAGGAGATTTTGGTAATCAGGTTGAAGCTTGGGAAGCCAAGGGGGCAGTGGCCAGCTGGGCAGAAGGAGAACTGGGCGCTCTTGTGCAAAATGCCCTGCTGTCGCTTTCCATGAGAATTTCACTGCAATATTATACAATACAATAGCAGAGTTGGAAGGGACCTTGTAGGTCTTCTAGTCCAGCCCCCTGCATGGGCAGGAACCTTATACCATTTCAGACAAATGGCTATCTAACATCTTCTTAAAGACTTCCAGGGTTGGGGCATTCACAACTTCTGGAGGCAAGCTGTTCCAGAGGTTAATTGTTCTAACTGTCAGGAAATTTCTCCTTAGTTCTAAGTTGCTTCTCTCCTTAATTAGTTTCCACCCATTGCTTCTTGTCCTGCCCCCAGGTGCCTTGGAGAATAGTTTGACTCCCTCTTCTTTGTGGCACCCTCTGAGATATCAGAACACTGCTATCATGTCTCCCCTGGTCCTTCTCTTCATCAAACTAGACATACCCAGCTCCTGCAACCGTTCTTCATATGTTTTAGTCTCCAGTCCCCTAATCATCTTGGTTGCTCTTCTCTGCACTCTTTCCAGAGTCTCCACGTCTTTTCTACATCGTGGCGACCAAAACTGTATGCAGTATTCCAAGTGTGGCCTTACCAAGGCACTATACAGTGGCATTAACACTTCACGTGATCTATCCCTCTGTTTATGCAGCCTAGAACTGTGTTGGCTTTTTTGGCAGCTGCTGCACACTGCTGGCTCATATTTAAATGGTTGTCCACTAGGACTCCAAGATCCCTTTCACAGTTGCTACTATTGAGCAAGGTACCACCTATACTGTACCTGTGCATTTTGTTTTTCTTGTCTAAATGTAGAACCTTACTTTTTTCACCATTGAATTTCATTTTGTTAGATAGTGCCCAATGTTCAAGTTTGTCAAGATCCTTCTGTATCTTCCCCTTTGGGAGAGAAAAAAGGGACAAAAAGCAGTTCATTTAGCATCAAGGAGGATGACTTTCTAACGCTTGGAAACATTTTATTGCAGCCCAACACAATTAATTCGACTGAAATTTTGTCCAAAAAGAAAATCTAAACAGACTGTCTAAGGGTCAGTCTGTTTAGAAAAAGGCTAAGTGGCTTCTTAAATTTCATAACTGGGATTCTTCTTCTCCATCGCAGCAATAAATTAAAAGGCTGTTTTAAGAGAACCCTGAGGCTGCTCTTTTCATTCTCAGATTTATAAGCTGCCTGATGTGAAGGCTCACTGTTTGTTGAATCTGGAGCATTTATCACTTCCCAACTTCTCAGAACCTCAGTGATTCTACAGAGCCGTGGCCTCGTCCTTCTTCATCCTCCTTTCGTTGCTCAACAGATAGCATTTGTGGTCCTTGTATAAACAGGTTTTGATCAGAAGTGTCAGCAGCAGGAACAAAGGCAGGGCGATGCTGTTACGACCAGCTCCCAGCCTGCTTAAAAAACGGGGTCTGCCTGCCGCTTTAAGAGAATGAAGGCAACGTGTTTTAAGTAAGGCTCCTTCCTGTAAATTGTATGCTGGCAAACTGAGGCGTTCTCTGTTTGAGGCCTTCTGTGGGGAAGCCATGCCATCGACTGCTTTGCGATGGCTTTGCGAGCTATGTGGGATTCTTGCTTTATGTAAAAACCGGGGAACTTTATTGGAAAGGGCAGGCAGAGCTGAGAAGACCATTTCTGGCTTACTGGAAGGGAAACCTTGGAGTTTTTACACCTGGGCCACGCCGGCCAGAGTTGGGTTTCTAACGGTTTGCACTGGTTCAGGCGAATCGGTAGTGGTAATTTGGCCTTGGTCGCAGAACTGACAGCAACCCAGGCTGGCCACGCCCTTGAACTGGGTCCATGGTCTCTGTTGCCGGCATGTTTTTTTAGTAGTTGTTCATGTTCTTTGTGCCTGTGCAGAACAATTTACAGTGAACTGAGCCTACATGCACGAAACGAACCGGTACCAATGCCGGTAGGAACCCACCCCTGACATTGGCCAAAAGGGCACCATACATGATGCGACCACCACACATTCACCGCAAAATCACATCATGGCAATTGATGCAGATTCCTAAGAATTTGGAGCAGGAAGGGAACCCTCTTAAGCTGCCTTTCTCTCTAGTGTTCCCACAGGGCGTGTGACCAGGGAGTTCTGACAGCAGCATCTCTCTCCGGGTCTCCTACTCAAGGGCAACATCAGCTCCAGTTGAAGCATCTCAACATAAGAACATAAGAACATAAGAGCATAAGAACAGCCTTGCTAGAACAGGCCAGAGCCCATCTGGTCCAGCCTTCTGTCTCACACAGTGGCTCCCCATTTGCTTCAGGGTCTTCCCAAGCAGATGTCTTCACCTGCTTATGATTCCCTGCAAATGGCATTGAGAGACATCCTGCCTATCTCTCCATTCCGGAGGGTGTCCTTAGGCATCCATAATGATAGCCATGGATACCCTTGTTCTCCATGAACTCGTCTCATCCTTTCTTAAAGGTGTCGAGGCTGACAGCTGTCACCACTTCTTCTGGCAGGGAGTTCCATAGACCAGTGATCCTCTGGGTGAAAAAGTACCTCCTCTTGTTTGTTTGAGGTCTAGCTATCAAAAGTTTCATGGAGTGCCCCCTAGTTTTAGTGTTGTGCGATAGGAAAAACAGTTTTCTCTTTTGTACTTTGTCCACACCGTGCATGATTTTATAGACTTCAATCAGGTCACCTCTCAGGCGCCGTCGTTCTAGAGTGAAGAGGCCCAGCCGTTGCAGCCTCAGATGGTAAGGAAGGTGTTCCAGCCCCCTAATCATTCTGGTTGCCCTCCTCTGCACCTTTTCCATTTCCATAATATCCTTCTGAAGGTATGGGGACCAGAACTGGACACAATACTCCAGATGGGGCCTCACCATAGATTTATAAAGAGGCAAAATGACACTTGCTGACTTATTTTCTATACCCTTCCTAAGGATCCCTAGCAATGAGTTTGCTTTTTTCACTGCTGCTGCACACTGTATTGACACCTTCATTGAGCTGTCCACCAGGACACCAAGGTCCCTTTCCTGGTTAGTTGCAAGGAGTTCAGACCACAAGGAGATGCCCAAAGTGCTATGACCAGAATTAGCTGCTTCAAAATTGGATAAAGGATCAAAGCCGTGTTCTGAATCAGTAGGAGAAACCCTGCTCCCCAATCCCCCAACTCTTCAGAAATCTACAAGCACAAGAGACTCACTGTTCTCTTGAGGCTGACAACAACCTTGCACTTTCTCATCTCCTAAGAAAGTGGCTTCTTTTTTATATATACTTTCAGGCTGCTGTTTTTTAATTAGTTAATTCTCCCTTGCTGAAGGTGCTGTGCTTGCATTCCTGGAGGCAGAGAAGGCTGCTTTTGCTGGTGAGGTTTTGTTCTTTCCATCCCTTTATGGATGCCCCCCTCCCACCTTCCCAAGTGGAAATGTCCCCAGGAGGAGCTGCTGGATGAAGTCTCCCCATGGAATTGAATCAGTGGTGAAATTCAACTTTCTTTACTACTGGTTCTGTGGGCCTGGCTTGGTGGGCATGGCAGGGGAAGGATACTGCAAAATCCCCATTCCCTCTCCACTCTGGGGCCGGCCAGAGGTGGTATTTTCTGGTTCTCTGAACTACTCAAAATTTCTTCTACCGGTTCTCCAGAGAAGGAAAATTGGGCAAGAAACCACCCATGCTGATGCAGGAAGCTGAACTGGGGAATGAGGAAGGGGGTGGCTAACTCACAGGTAGACCTGATAAAAATGGGACTGTAGAGGAACGTCTACAGGGAGGGTCAAAAAAGTCAAAATGGTGCCTGCAACCAGATCATCAGAGCCCTGTGCTTGCAATACACATTAAAAACCAGTCTGGCCTTTGTTGGAATGATTGCAGATGCCATCTTGGTTTTTATTTTTACACCCTCTGGGGATGCTCTGTGTCTACAGCCCCATTTTTACCTAATCTAGTATCTTGAGTTAGACACATTTGGATGCCCCCATGGTGGTTATCTCAGATTCTTTGTCTTGTAGGAACTAGCCATCATTCTGCCAGTGTCAGGGTTCCAAATAGCATCCAAAAGTAAATCAGAGTCCAAGACAAAATATTGCTCAAAGTTCCAATTGATGAAGAGAGCCATGTTGGCACATCTGGGAATACCTGAATCTGAAAGCTTCCCGGTTTTCCCCACCCAGTTGAAAGTTCAAGACCTTGCCCCCCCTCTCCCCACAAGTCCATCCCATGGTCCAATCTCCCACTGCCATGCTGGCAGCTTCCACCCATCTAGTTCCGGTCAGGTGCAGAGGTCCAAAGACAAAGGATGACCTTGGCTTTCTAGAAAGAATTTTGTTATGGCTACATGTCATCTAACTCCATGCCTTCCCCCCTCCCATTTTCCCACCATAGAAAATGCATAGTAGAATAATAGAAAGTGTGGCAGGCCTGAGATCCACAAGCAAATATGGCTGCAGGCCTGACAGCCAGCTTGTGTGAAGGCGACCACTGCATTCAGTGCCACTCTGATCTATTTATTTTATTTGGCCATAGATGGACAGTCGTGCTTGGCTAGCATGTGGTTTGGTGTGTAGGAAAAATGCGGCCTCTCTCTCTCTCTCTCCCATCTTCAGCACAGCCAAGCCTCATGCCACCACGGCGGTGTCTGCCTGGTGCTCCGGATTGCTCACTTGGGAGTTTGTAATGAGAAGAAAACGCATTCACACCCCGTGTCCTTCCATGTTTTTGCCCACTCTCTTGCAGAGCAGGGGTTGTAGTCTGACCTCCTTACACAAAGAAGACTGGCTAGCCCCGAGAAGGCACCAGTCCTTTGCAAAACCTTCGGTGGGGAAATAAATAACTCTACAGTGCTGACAAATGTCTGGGAAAACTTTGTGAGCTCAAAATAATCTGATCTTCCAAAAACAGACAGGGTGGGGTTACGTTTGCATCCAGTATCAAGAGACGAAGAAAACAGGATGTTTTTTTCCCCCCCCGATAGAACTGTTCCTCACCGAAATGTCAAAGTGAGGGCCAGGGTTTTTTGCTTTCGGAGTTGCCAGAAAATGTTTAGAAAAAGAAGAGAGCAAAGAGATTTAAAAAAAATATACCAAGAAACCACGGAGGAGAAAGCAACCGAAGAAGAAACTTTGATTTCTGTAAACTGAGAGTAGGTGGGGCTATTCTGACCTCTTAGGTATGGTGAACGTCAACTTAATAATAATAATAATAATAATAATAATAATAATAATAATAATAATAATAATAATAATAATAATAATATTTTATTTATAGACCGTTTCCTCTCCCCAATGGGACTCGGAGCGGTGCACAGGGAAATTAAAAATACCAATAAATATACATAAATAGATTAATAAAAGGCAAATTAAACAATGATTATCCCTGCGCTAAAATCCCCAATTTTAAAATTAACTAAA
Organism: Rhabdophis nuchalis; assembly: GCA_039707465.1. Taxonomy (NCBI): domain Eukaryota; kingdom Metazoa; phylum Chordata; class Lepidosauria; order Squamata; family Natricidae; genus Rhabdophis; species Rhabdophis nuchalis. The sequence continues at coordinate 7,607,223 of CM077657.1, read as the reverse complement.
ATCCCCTAAGCCCTATTAAAAGACGGAAGACTAACCTAGGCCGGCCAAGCAGAAAAAGTGTGTTTTAAGTTTTTGACGGAAGGAGCGGAGGTCCGTAGTTGTTCTAAACTTCCATAATCCCCAGCTAGCACGGCCAGGCCAGGTTTTTCTGACAGATTACGGGCGTTCAGACTGGAGGAGGCTATTTTTAACAATAATTATAGGGGACTTTGGATCCATTCGAAATTATGAGGTTTCTCATCCTTATGAGAGAGCGATAATAGCAGAATGGGAAGATGGAAATCACACTCAATAACCAAGAAAAATAAACAGCCTGTGAACGGAGCCCAGCCCGAAACGTCGCCAACTGTCTCAGGACAGAAGCAGGGATGACAACTTGTTTCCAATTCTGTCTCGATGCCATCCTTCAAAGGTGCTGCGACTGGAAAGCTTTCATCTGGCATGTGCAGCTGTAATGGTAGTTAAACTACCAGTGATTAAGATCTCAGCATCTCGGCCTAAACCATACGACGAACGATTGAGGGCAATAGATGCGACTACTGACAAGAAGGTTTAAGGGTGGCATGATAGCAGTGTTCCAATATCTCAGGGGATGCCACAAAGAAGATGGGCTCAACCTGTTCTCCAAAGCAGCAAGAGGCAGGACAGGAAGCAATAGATGGAAGCTAATCAAGGAGAGAAGCAACCTAGAACTGAGGAGAAATGTATCTCCACAATTAATCAGTAGAACCACTTGCCTCCAGAAGTTCTGGGTGCTCCATCACTGGAGGTTTTTTTAAGAAGAAATTAGACAACCATTTATCTGAAATGGTATAGGGCTTCCTGACTGAGCATGAGGTTGGTCTAGAAGACATCCAAGGTCCCTTCCAAACCTGTGATTCTATGTTCTATTTTTTTTTTGGGGTGGCCCATGAAGACAAAGCTCACCTGTCAATCAGGCCTTGGGGACCCCAGAAGCCAATGGCAGCTTTCCATGATCTGCTTCTGGCAAAACATCACAAGTGGCCTTGAGGACAAGCTGTATATTGAGTGTGTCTCTGCAGGCCTTTGATTTCTTGGAAACATTCAGTCCCCTTTTGAGCATAAGAGGAACTCCATCTGGGAGGTTCTGGTTTTTACATAAGTCCCTAGACAGCAACTCTAAAGACAGCTAGAAAGGGAATACAATAAAGCCACCTGTGAGTCTGCCTAAGCATCAGTTTCCTATCAATTAGCCCTCTGTTGGGAAGGGCCCTCCTTTCCTGGGCTGGAACTGTTGGTGGAGGTTCATCCTTCCAGGATCATGTGGCTCAGTGGCTAGCACACTGAGCTTGTCGATCAGAAAGGTCGGCAGTTCGGCAGTTCGACTCCCTAGTACAGGTCTCCTGCATGAGCAGGAGGTTGGACGAGATGGTCTCCAAGGTCCCTTCCAACTCTGCTACGGTTTACCTTTACCTTAAAGTTTCACTTGAGCCAGAGAGCAACTCCCCCAGGACGCAAATAGGAAGGAGCCTTTATTTTATGTTGATGTATTGATTTTATTTCATTCAGTTTGAAAATGAAACAGATAACAGGTATACATATAAACATAAGTATGAACACAGCAAATGGGTACGCATCAATGGAGACAGTAGGACAGGGACGGTAGGCATGCTGGTGCGCTTATGCACATCCCTTACAGACCTCTTCGGAATGGGGTGAGGTCAACAGTAGACAGTCTAAGGTTAAAATTATGGGGGTTTGGGGATGTAACAACAGAGTCAGGTAGTGCATTCCTGGCATTGACCACTCTGTTGCTGAAGTTGTATTTTCTGCAATTGAGTTTGGAGCGGTTTATCTTGAGTTTGTATCTATTGTGTGCTCGTGTGTTGTTGTGGTTGAAGCTGAAGCAGTCATTGACAGGTAGGAGGTTGTAGAAGATAATTTTGTGTACTATGCTTAGGTCAGACTCAAGGCGGCGTAGTTCTAAGTTGTCTAAGCCCCTAATTTCAAGCCTGGTGGCATAAGGGATTCTGTTGTGAGCAGAGGAGTGGAGGACTCTTCTCGTGAAATATCTCTGGACTCTTTCGATTGTATTAATGTCTGCTATACAGTACAGATCCTAGACAGATGAGCTGTATTCAAGGATTGGTCTAGCAAAGGTTTTAATTGCCCTAGTTTGCAATGCAATATTACCAGAGAAGAAGCTTCGCAAGATTAGGTTAACAACTCTTAATGTCTTTTTGGCAATTTTGTTACGGTGAGCTCTGGCACTTAGATCGTTTGAGATGAGTACCCCAAGGTCCTTGACTGCTGAAGGCAAAACCAGCCCTCTTTCTAAGGTTCTTTTTAAGAATCTTTCATCAGTGGAATGGCTTGCCTCCTGAAGCTGTGAGTGCTTCATCGCTGAGGTTTTTAAGAGCTTTGACTCTGTAATCACAGAGGGTCTCGTGCTTGAGTAGAGGGTTGGGCTGGAAGACCGCCAAGGTCTCTTCCAACTCTGTTGTTCTCTTCTGTTCTGCTTTCACCTTGGTCTGCTTTGTGTATCAGCTGAAAGTAGGTTCATGCCCAGAGACATACCTTCAGCATTAGGCTCTTAAAACAGGTTTGTAAGTCCCACTGAAACTCACACTGGATCATGAGCTCCCTATTTCTCCTTTGGGATGCAGTGGCTCAGTGGCAAAGACACTGAGCTTATTGATCAGAAAGTTCGGCAGTTTGGCGGTTCGAATCCCTAGTGCCGCATAACAGAGTGAGCTCCCGTTCCTTGCCCCAGCTTCTGCCAACCTAGCAGATCGAAAGCATGTAAAAAATGCAAGTAGAAAAAAAGGAACCACCTTTGGTGGGAAGGTCACAGCGTTCCGTGAACCTTCGGCATTTAGTCATGTCGGCCACATGACCACAGAGACGTCTTCGGACAGCGCTGGCTCTTTGTGTTTGAAACGGAGATGAGCACCGCCCCCCAGAGTTAGGAACAACTACCAACTCTAGTCGAGGGGAACCAGAACCTTTACCTTTAGTAGCCATGAAGTTGCAACACTAAATTTGAAAGAGGGTAGGAGAAGCAATGTCTACCCTCTTATCATGTCTTCTCCTGTTCCTTCTTGGCTGAAAGGGCTGCAAGAGGTCAGATAGCCTCTTCCCCCCACCCACCCACCCACCCCAATTCCACCACTGCTTCTTTGAAGGCTATGTCGCACATTGGCAGCGGGTAGACGCACGTTGCTCATAAAGCATAAAGGAATTAATGTTCTGCTCTAATGGAAACCAGATGAAGACGAAGCCTGGCCAAAAGGGACTTTCTCCTGCCAAACGGCAGATGAAGTGATTCAATCAGCAGGAAAGCTTTGCCAAAACTGAAACTCTGACCGCACCATTCTTGGGAGGAGATGCAGGAGCTCCAGGAGATGACTGGAGATGGTGGGGGTGGGGAGGGGGAGAACAAGGAAGCACCCTTAAGAAACGGGCGAGGTTTCCCGCAGGGCCTGGGTCGATTTTGCCGAAGTGAAGGGAGCAGGAGAAAACATGCTGGATGTTGTTGGGCACCCTTAAGCTCCTACGCATTTCTGACTTTTAAGAAACGGAATTTGAGCATGCGCAGTGGGGCCGCCAATCATGGGGAGGGGGAGAGGGAGCAGGAGCCCCCCGGGATGTCTTCTGCAACTGCATCAGGACAGGATGAGAGTCTGATCCTTTAGGGCAGGGGTCCCCAACCTTTGCAACTTTAAGTCTGAAGGACTTCAGCTCCCAGACTTCAGCTGGCTGGAGAAGTCTGGGAGCTGAAGTCCTTCAGACTTAAAGTTGCAAAGGTTGGGGACCCCTGCTTTAGGGCACTTTGTAGACCTTGTAAACGAAACCTACGCCTAAACCTCTACCAAAGCAAACTCCTTAAAAGTCTTGATCAGTTAAAAGTTAAAGGGAAAGGTTCCCCTCGCACATGCGTGCTGGTCGTTCCTGACTCTAGGGGGCAGTGCTCATATTCATTTCAAAGCCGAAGATGTCTCCGGGGTCATGTGGCTGGCATGACTAAACACCAAAGACGCACAGAACACTGTCACCTTCCCATCAAAAGTGGTTCCTATTTTTCTACTTGCATTTTTAGATACTTTCAAACTGCTAGGAGAAGAAGCAATGGGTGGAAACTAATCAAGGAGAGAAGCAACCTGGAACGAAGGAGAAATTTCCTGACAGTTAGAATAATTAATCGGTGGAAAAATTTGCCTCCAGAAGTTATGGATGCTCCAACACTGGAAGTTTTTAAGAAGATGTTGGAGAACCATTTGTCTGAAGTGGTGTAGGGTTTCCTGCCTGAGCAGCGGGTTGGACTAGAAGACCTCCAAGGTCCCTTCCAATTCTGTTATTCTATTCTATTGTATAGACAGATCTTTCAGACCCATTGAAGCTGCCCCACCCTCACCCTCGACTGCTTCGGGGACCAGTCAGGCAGGTGTGGGCCAAGAAATGCATGATGGATTAGGATCAGCTCTCTTTATGACTGCAGTATATTATCCTGTCCAGGGTAGAATCATGCTGAATTACTAGAAAGCACAAGCTGCACTTCATTCTTCTAGTCGTGAAAATGCTACAGCTGAAATTAATTTAAAAGGCAAAACCATGCTTGCTCAAAATATTTTTTAACTTGAGTTTGAAAACAATGCTTTGCTCATTTGGTCTCCTAGTTAACAGGTATCAGCAGAAAGAGCTGTAAAGCATTAAATTATGGTAACAGTGTTAGAGTCTTTGGTATGTACTTTGGACTTAGGCAAGTACAACTGCACATTTGGTGTTTTGCTGTACAAATCCTTAGAAACTGTGCGAAATGCTTCCTTTTTGCTAAATTGAGATACAATACAATACAATAGCAGAGTTGGAAGGGACCTTGGAGGTCTTCTAGGCCAACCCCCTGCGTGGGCAGGAACCTTATACCATTTCAGACAAATGGCTATCTAACATCTTCTTAAAGACTTCCAGGGTTGGGGCATTCACAACTTCTGGAGGCAAGTTGAGATGCTGAGAAGAATGTCTTTATGGCACTTGGATCTCTCTTCTGTCTTCCCAAGCTGGTAGGCCACGCCCTTGCTATTCCCACCTTATCCCAGTTAGAGAAACTGGTCTGGGCAACTACAACCAAACCCCAAATCGCCTCGTGAACTTCCATGGCTGAAAGTGGCCTTGGAACTGGTGCTCCTTGATCCTAATCCAACCCCCTCAATGGAGCCTTGCATGCTGTCCGCATCTCAAGCAGTGGATGTGCTGAAATGCTGCTCCCAAAATCCTTGAGATTCCCCAGCAACTTCTCAGAGCTTCTTGAGGAGATCATCATTAAAGCTGCTTCCCTGGTAGAACCTCCCCATTCCCCAGCAGTCCTCTGCTTATAGAATTTGAGGCCAACCTCACTCTGTCAAGGACCTTGGAGTACTAATTTCTAACGATGGAAGTGCCAGAACCCACTGTAACAACATTGACAAAAAGTCATTAAGAGTTGTTAACCTAATCTTGCGTAGCATCTTCTCTGGTAATATTGTATTGCTAACAAGAGTATACAAAATATTTGTTAGACCAATTCTCGAATACAGCTCATCTGTCTGGAAATTGCACTGCAAATCGGACATTAATACAACCGAGTTCGTAGATATTTCATGAGAAGAGTTCTCCACTCCTTTGCTCTCAACAGAATCCTTTATAATAATAATCTTTATTGTCATTGTACTAAAATTACAATCAAATTGGTTTTATGCCACCAGGCTTGAAATTTTGGGCTTACGCAACTTAGAACTAGGCCGCCTTCGATCCAAGCTAAGCGTAGTACACAAAATTATCTGCTACAATGTCCTAACTTTCAATGACTACTTCAGCTTCAACCACAATAACACACAAGCACACAATAGATACAAACTTAAGGAAACTGCTCTAAACTCGATTGCAGAAAATATAACTTCAGCAACAGAGTGGACAACGCCAGGAATTCAATTCAATTCAATTCAATTCAAATTTAATTTGTAGAACCGCTCCCTCTCCCCACAGGGACTCGGGGCGGTGCACAGGGAAAGTAAAAACAATAAATATACAAATATAAATACATAATATAAAAACAGATTAAATCTATTCCTGTGCTAAAACCCGTTAAACTAAAATACCCAGCAGCTATGAATAAGTTTAAAACCCCATAGAAAGAGAGACTAACCTAGGCCGGCCAAGCGGAAAAAGTGTGTTTTTAATTTCAGACGGAAGGAGCGGAGGTCCGTAGTCGTTCTAATATCGGGGGGAAGGTCGTTCCAGAGGGCCGGGCCCGCCACAGAGAGAGCCCTTCCCTTGGGCGTCGCCCGCTGACACAGTCTAGTGGACGGCACCCGGAGAAGTCCCTCTCTGTGGGAGCGAATCGGCCGTGTGGATGTATGAGGCAGGATCCGATCCCGCAGGTAGCTAGGTCCCGAGCCATGGAGCGCTTTAAAGATGATAATTAACACCTTGAAGCGCACCCGGAAGACGACAGGCAGCCAGTGCAGCTCGCGCAAGAGCGGTGTTACATGGGTAAACCTGGCGGTTCCCATAATTGCTCGCACGGCTGCGTTCTGGACTAGCTGAAGTCTCCGGGTGCACCTCAAGGGGAGCCCCATGTAGAGAGAGTTACAATAGTCCAGTCGGGATGTCACGAGAGCATGAGTGACTGTGCGAAGGGCGTCCCGATCCAATAGGGGGCGCAATTGGCGAACCAGGCGAACCTGGTAAAAATGCCCTACCTGACTCTGTGGTTTATTGCACAAACCCCCAAAACTTTAACTTTAGACTGTCTACTGTCAACCTCATTTAAAATTAAAATTATAATCCTTTCTGGATATATTGGAGCTCCAACATAGGCAAAGAGCATTCATGCAGAGAACCAACACTCTGACTTGGAAGCTTTCGAGAGTCGCGATCTGTCTTTGGGTTATTTTTTCATAAAGCTTCTAGTATCTGATCCAACCACTAGATCTCAGCAATAGATGAGAGGGAGAAAGGCGCATTGACAGACGTGGTGTGGCCAGCAACACTCAGCAGCCAGGGTGCCTGAAGATTTGTGCTCAGAGGAATCAAAAGATGTGGCTTTAAAGGCACCGAAGGATGAGCTAAACTCTTCAAAACATCAGACTGGCTGCTACCCTGTTTCCCTGAAAATAAGACCTCCCCAGATAATAAGTGCAATCGAGCTTTTGAGCATGTGCGCTAAAATAAGCCCTCCCCTGAAAATAAGTCCTCCCCTAAAATATTTAACTGCGTGCACGGATGGCCCCTGCGCCCCACATGCACCTGCCATCCCCATGAAACAGCTTTGCGGAGGCTGCTCCCACAAACTGTAGCTCCTGCACCCTTTCTCTTAGTGGCGGCTGCAAAAAGAGCGGTAGGCCCAGCAACACCAGGGCTGGCAAGAGTGTGCCAGAAACAGAGACAGAACGTCCGGCCATCTCTGGATCAGCTGATCTGCAGGCCGGGGTTCAGGGCCCTCCTGCACCTCCCCAAAAATAAGGCCAAGCGCTTATTTCAGGGGTCAAAAGAAAATAAGACTCTGTCTTCTTTTTGGGGAAATACGGTACATGGAAAATGCTCATTCTTCAAACTTCAGCCTAAGGAAATGCTTGGCTTTGTTGGCTTTCAACCATTTCCTTGAATTGGATTCTGGCAAAATCACTTCACAACTGACCTTGGCCTGAAGATGAAGTTTTTACACACACACACACACAAAATGCAGCTCACTTTCCTTCCTAAATTTCGATCCTCTGAGAGCCATCCCAGGAGGGCCAACAGGGTTGCGATGGCGTTGGTGACTGTGTGATGGAATGGAGCTTCATCGCTGCAGCCACTATCATGACTTTCCTGAGCCTTCTGTGGACATTCCTGCTCAGTCTCTTCTCTACACACACACACACACACACACACACACACACCCTGATCCCCTTGCATAGACATATGTACACATCAGTGCACACCTGGTTGTTCTACCTGGTAACTTTTACAGGCTGTCCAATTAAAGTGTTGCTCCTCCTCTGACAGCGAGCAGCCCCAGCCCTGGGCAGAATGTTCAGAAGCAACTCCCATGAATGTAATAATAATAATAATAATAATAATAATAATAATAATAATAATAATAATAATAATAATAATAATAATAATAATAACAACAACAACAACAACAACAACAACAACTACTACTACTACTACTACTACTACTACTACTACTACTATTATTATTATTATTATTATTATTATTATTATTATTATTATTATTATTATTATTATTATTATTATTATTATTATTATTTAATTTGTAGACCGCTCCCTCTCCCCAAAGGGACTCGGGGCGGTGCACAGGATAATTAAAAACGTACAAACATAGATACATCAGAAAAATATAAAATCAAATTAAACAATTTATCCCTGCGCTAAAAAGCTAAAATCCTAAAAACCAACCCCTTAAAAACCCAATTAAAACAATTTAGATGATCAGACTGAAAAGGCTGGAAGGTAGGTTAGGCCAGGCTGGCCTGTTGGAAAAGATAAGTCTTGAGCTTTTGTCGGAAGGCGGGGAGGTCCGTGGTTGTTCTGAGGTCGGGGGGTAGGTCGTTCCATAGAGCTGGGCCCGCCACAGAGAAGGCCCTTCCCCTGGGCGTCGCCCGCTGGCATTTCCTAGTGGACGGCACCCGGAGAAGTCCCTCTCTGTGGGAGCGGATCGATCGGAGGGATGTATGGGGCAGGATGCGATCTCGCAGATAGCTAGGTCCCGTGCCTTGGAGCGGGACCAAACACATGTTGCATTCTTTAGAAAACTCCACTAGGAACTTGCCTCTCAACCTTTTGGGGTGAAATATTTGCCAGACTTTTATTAAATGCAGAAATGTCTGCGAAACACACTGATTTTCAGATTTCCTTCATCTTGGAGGACAATTGTGGAGTAAGGTTTACAGCTGAGAGTGAGGACCCAATCCCTAGCAAAGATTGGGAAGGAGCTTTCTTTGCGTTGGACCTTAGAGGCTCCTGCTCTCCAAGGGCAAAAAAATGGCCTTAAAAGGCCGAAATCAGCTGGCCAGCACACACATGCATGCTGGCCAGCTGACAGGGCAACACTTCATGTGCCCTGACAAATGGCTCCGCGTGCCACCTGTGGCATGCGTGCCATAGGTTCGCTATCACGGGTCTAATCTCTACTGCTCTGATAAGTGATATTGTGAATTGCTGGAAAGTCGTAAGAGCCTGTTCTGACTATGCCAAATGGATCATCTTTGCCAGAGGTGCTCTGGCTCCTGCTGGCCTGGTGTCGCCATAGAACTGCAAGTTCTCTTCTGCTGCCTCTCCAGGACTTTATTTTATTTATTTGTTTCTTTGTTTGTGCATTTATTTGTCAAGCGTGTATAAGATAACAGATATAAGTATAAACATGATTATGCATACATGAAATGGATACGAATAAATGGGTATAGTAGGACATGGACAGTAGGTACTTATGCACGCCCTTTATAGACCTCTTAGGAATGGGGTGAGGTTGACAGCATAGTCTAAGGTTAAAGTTTGGGGGGTTTGGGGAAGAAACCACAGAGTCAGGATGAGCATCCCAGGCATTGACCACTGTTGCTGAAGTCATATTTTCCGCAATCAAGTTTGGAGCCGTTTACCTTGAGTTTGTATCTATTGTGTGCTCGTGTGTTGTTGTGGTTGAAGCTGAAGCAGTCATTGACAGGTAGGACATTGTAGCAGTTAATTTTATGTACTACGCTTAGGTTGGATCGAAGACAGCCTAGTTCTAAGTTGTCTAAGCCCAAAAATTCAAGCCTGCTGGCATAAGGGATTCTGTTGTGAGCAGAGGAGTGGAGGACTCTTCTCGTGAAATATCTCTGGACTCGCTCGATTGTATTAATGTCCAACATGAAGTGCGGATTCCAGACAGATGAGCTGTATTTGAGAATTGGTCTAGCAAAGGTTTTGTATGCTCTGGTTAGCAGTACAATATTAACTAGCTTTCTTCTCAGCAACGGAAGGACGTTTCGGCGCCCTGAGGCCAGTGGTTGGGTGGAAAAGAAGCCTCTGATCCTCTGGCACTCAGCAGCTGAGAGGCTTCTTTGACAGCCAGCCACTTCCCAGCTCTGGTAAGCTTGCCATCAGATGGACACATTGGGTGGGTGAGTGACCGGCAACCAGGGGACCAGTTCAGGGGCATGGCCAGCCTGCCAGTCCTACTGGTTCAGAGTCGCAGGAGTGGGATTTGGGGGTTCTTCAAACTGCAAAGAATCTTGGCTAGAGGTTCTCCCAAACCCCTGTGAATCCCCAGAAGCCCACCCCTGCAGGTTAGTGAACTAAACAGGAGTTCGGTTAGCTACTGGTTAGTATGCTGCGCACAAAACAATCGAAGTGTCTTTAAATGGTGTTTCCAGAAGAACTGAATTACCTGCTCTGCATTTCATTAGAATCTAGCTTCCTCCCCCCCCCCCCCCCCCACACACACACCCTACTTTAGTGCCACAGAAATTGCGGGGTGACCTAGCTCAGTGATTGTTTTGCTAAAATGAATATTGCCAATAGTTTATATTATTGAATGGTTTTTGATGAAGGAAAAGAAGCAGAGTGATAACCTACACTGTAGTTCTTGGAAATATATATTTCTATTGTCCGAGTCATGAGTGCTGATGATTCATAAGCCAGCTCATATTAATGAAAAGGAATGCATGAATGAATGAATAAATGAATGAATGAATGAATGAATGAATGAATGAAGTATATGAAAATGCTTTCTTGCAGTCAATATTTTCTTATTAGATGTGAACATGCCAACCTACTAGGATAGAAAAACAACCTGCACAACTCTGAATTGGTGCATATTCCTCAGCTTAATTGCTGATTTGTGATGTAGAAGAAAGAATGGCAGGAGGAAACTTCTGCAGAATCAAGTTTTGATTCCAACCCAACAACCAAAAGTGTTAATCGATTCAAACTAGAAGAAGCTCCCATAGAATCAGCTAGCTTTTCCAAAGGGTTTTGCATTTTCCACATCCAAATCAAGCTTGTGTATCAGCCATGCAGTTGGCAGCCATGTTTCCCCCTCTGTTGGGGCTTCTGAAACCAGTTGTGTACAACATTTCCAATCCATAATCTATTGATCCAAGGTCACACTTGCCACTGGAGGTTTTCTTGAAGTCCAGATGTTGCCCAGTTCCATAAAAATGGCCTCTTGAGAACAGCTTTTGGAAAATACAGTTATGCTTCAGAAGGCATAACTGGGAAAGAAGAAGGTTTTTATTCATATTATATAATATTATATGGTATTATAGTCTACTCTACTCTACTCTACTCTACTCTATTATATTATGTGCTAGTCATTCCCAACTCTAGGGGGCAATGCTCACCTCCGTTTCAAAGCTGATAATGAGATAAAAGACTTCTACAGGTGTGGGCTGGGTGGGGGTCCACCACCACAGGTTCCCTCATTCTTCTTCAGGTGGTGAAGGTTGTAGGCACCAAGAGAAAGTGGCTGCAATCTTTTTGTTGTTGTTGAAGAGGTCATCTTGACTAAGCAAAGGGTTAAATGTAAAGGTAAAGGTTCCTACTAGTTTGCTACAAAATTCCCATTCCCTCCCCACTCTGGAGAAGGATAATGCAAAATCTCCATTCTCTCCCCACTCCAGGAGAGATTTTACAGTATCCCTCCCAATCAGCTGGGACTTGGGAGGCAGCGAATAGATGGGGGTGGGCCAGTCAGAGGTGGGATTTACTGGTTCTCTGAACTACTCAAAACTTCTGCTACCGGTTCTCCAGAACTGGTCAAAACCTGCTGAATACCCCCTCTGGAATGGAGCCATTATACTGTTCTGTATTTCATTGAAGTCAGATGGCTCCACAATTGGCTGACCAACTACACTCAGCAGCTCCTTCCTCAAGGGAACCACATCTACCTGGAGGGAGGCGAGCAGTGGGGCATCCCAAGGTTCTGCTTTGGACCCAGGGCTCTTCCACGTCTCATCAATAATCTAGATGATCAAATTTGCAGATGACAGCAGGCTGGGGGAATTTGCTAATAACAGACTCCACATTCAGGATACTATGGAGGATATGTGGAGGAGTGGAGTATCAGAAGGATACTGTAAAATCTCTATTCCCTCCCGATCAGCTGGGACTTGGGAGGCAGCGAATAGATGGGGGTGGGCCAGTCAGAGGTGGGATTTACTGGCTCTCTGAACTACTCAAAATTTCTACTACCAGTTCTCCAGAACTGGTCAGAGCCTGCTGAATCCCACCTCTGGTTGACTGAGACTTTCCTCTCTTTGTTGGTCGCCTTGGGAGAAAATCCCTGGACACTGGCTTCCTTTTTCTTCAGCTATCATGAAACCCACCACTTAAGGCTCATATCAGAGGATCAGCTTTTCCCATTTCAAAAATTCTAAGGACAATGTTGGTATCCTAAGCAAAGGAATAAGTTGGGTGCTCCCTGTGAAAGATCTTGTGGCATGTGAAGCCTCGGTTACTGATGGTCTCAGTTTTCATGGACCACAACTTGGTCTTTTAGAGGCAAGGTGAGTGTCCATATATCTCCTTAGGTGAGGAGGGCAGAAAGTCAGTGGAGGGAAAAATACTAACTCCACACTTACTGTGTTTCCCCGAAAATAAGACAGGCTCTTATTTTCTTTTGACCCCCAAAATAAGAGCTTGGCCTTATTTTCAAGGAGGTCTTATTATTTTTTTTGAGGTGCAGGAAGTGGCATGCGTGGTCACCTCACAGCTGCTGCTCTGTTGCAATATTTTCGGGGACAGCTTATTTTTGGGGAGGGCTTATTTTAGTGCCTGCGCTCAAAAGCCCGATTGGGCTTATTATCCAGGAAGGTCTTATTTTCAGGGAAACAGGGTGCTGTGTTTGATAAGCTACAATCCACAAAACCTTAGGCTATAATTAAGATTCTTTGTTGTCTCTTAGTGTTCATTGCCGTTGACTAACATAGCCAAACCTTGGAAACAGGAAAACAAAAACATCTTAAATCAAGTACCAAATGGCTCCGTTGTTGGCAGACAAGTTCCTGGTCCACCTTTTGGAGAACATTTAAAATAACCCCCAAACCCGCCTTTGATTGGAAGGAAACCAGAAAGCTTTTTCCAACGCAGAATGTCCTTCAAATGTTTAGTACTTCCAGATCCTGTATATTTTCAGAAATATTTGGCATTGTTGTATCATCAGAAAAACAAAAATAAAAATATCCACTGAACTGAAATCACAAATGTTTGCCAGCCTGTGCCTGCTTCGTTGGTTGTTAGCAGAGGCGGTATTCAGCAGGTTCTGAACAATTCTGGAGAACCGGTAGCAGAAATTTTGAGTAATTTGGAGAACCGGAAAATACCACCTCTGGCTGGCCCTGCCCTCATCTATTCTCTGCCTCCCGAGTCCCAGTTGATTGGGAGGGAATGGGGATTTTGCAGTATCCTTCCCCTGGAGTGGGGAGGGAATGGGGATTTTGCAGTATTCTTCCCCTGGAGCGGGGAGGGAATGGAGATTTTGCAGTATCCTTCCCCTCGAGTGGGGAGAGAATGGGGATTTTGCAGTATCCTTCCCCTGGATGCCCACCAAGCCACACCCATAGAACTGGTAGTAAAGGTTTTTGAATCCCACCACTGGTCGTTAGGTGTTTCTCTTCTTGATCATGTCAGCAACGACACAGTGTGGCAACAAACAAACACTGCACCAAGACCCAAGAAAGTGTGGGAGAAAAAGTGGTCATCCCTATTCTCTGAGCGTATCTCATAGGATGCTTGTTTATCTCACCTTCCACTTTATCAAAGGTGGCAAATGTCCCCGTGGAAGGCCGAAGCAAAGGCGGTCCCAATGAATGCAGGCATGAAAATTGCCCAGCTGGATTCGGAGGCTGCATTGATTGTGCACGATGGCATTTGTCAACCCGAAAAGCAGACCCTGAAGCTGCAGGAATAATGCTAGCAAGGTGTAGAACAGTGATGGCAAATCTTTTTGGCATGGAATACCCAAACCGGAACATGCATGCATGTGTGTGTGTGCGTGCGCATGCCAGAGCACTGGAAACCCAAAGGCCATCTGGCCAGCATGCACATGCCTGTTTTTTGGCCATTTTCAGGCTGTTTTTGGCTTGAAAACAGCCTGAAATTAGCCTGAACAATGGCCTGAAAAGAGCCTGACAGGAGGCTGGTCTTTGCAGGCACTGGAGCACCTGAAAATGGCTTGAAAACATCCCAAAATGACCTGAAAACATCCCCAAAATGGCCTTTTGGGCCATTTTTCAAGTCAGTTCCAGGCGCTCCGGTGCCCACAAAGACCAGCTGGCTGGCACGCATGTGCACGCTGGAAACCAGAAGAGCAGCTGTTGATGGCACGGTGGCCCACAGAGAGGCTCTGCGTGCCACCTCTGGCATGCGTGTCATAGGTTCACCATCACAGGTGTAGAGAGTAGCTCTGATAAACATTTTGACTCCTTTTTTTTTTCATTGGGAAGCGGATTTCTACCACAACCTCAGTTCTCCCTTCTGTCTGCTTCTGTTGAGTCCATTAAACACATCTAATAGTCCAAGGAGAAGCCCAGGCCTGAATGCTCCATGGAAGATATAAAGATGCTGTTTTCAAAAGGGTCACTTGAACCAGAGAAAGGAATCTGAGGAGACCCTGGAAGGGCCTGGTTTTTGTACTGGTGGGATTTCTAATATCAGCATATCCTCTTGCATGAAATCTTCCTGGAAATAGACAGTAAGGGAAAACATAATTAGGAATATAATTTTCCAATGGTTTCCAAAACAACAAAAACAGATAATTCCCAAAATTTTCTTCCATAGGACAATTAAGAAAAATGTTTACATATTGCCACCCAGTATGGCCTCCCCAAGATAATTCCCCAAACTGCCAATGATTCGTTTGTCTGTAAAACTTTTTAAAACAATCCCAGTTTATTTCACTGACTTCTAACACACAAGCATCGTAAGAAGGTGCCCACTCCTTAAAAGCTGTGCAAAAACCAGAGGTTAAAACACCAACAGGGAACGGGTTGGTTAATGTCATCCCCTCTTAACTTCTTCTTTTTTTTAAGGTTCATTCATGGATTTACATTTGGCCTTAGGTTATTTTAGTGTTTGCAGTCACAGTTGTGAATTATGGTCATTCACAGCCTGTAATGATTTACAAACAGTCTGTGAAGAGTCTGACAGATGTCTGCTCAAGTTGCAAGAGTCTTTCAGAGTCGTGATGATAAGCACCCACCTTGATCTCCCTTGAAACGCTGCCAGAGACCTAATTGCCAATTAGTTTTGCAAGGCCAAATGTAACACAGAGTCAAATAGGACTTCTCAGAGCTTGAACCAACTAGATGAATTAATTCCGTCCATTTGCTCCTCTTTGATGTCTTATGGGAGGGGCCAATCATCTCCAAGCCTTACTTTTTGTCTTAACTGTTCTTGCCTTCTGACAGCTTTATTCATGCACACACTAGGAACAGGCTCACACTGTTCCTCTGCCTCACTAATGTCAGGCTCCGGAGGCTCTGGAGGCAGCACAGAACTACCAGATGGGCCTGCCCACCCCCCTTTGCATTCTATGCAGAGCCCTCATCTGAGCCTTCCCCAGATTCCAAGACTGCCCATGTTCCTCCCCAACTTCCTCACTGTCCAACTCTGCAGCCAGCTCTTCAGGCTGCTGGTGGATTCCATCAGGATTCACTGATGTTCTGTTGTCCCAGAAAACTAAAGCAAAGCCCAAAAGCAACTATTGGTGGCTGTGTGGGGACTTTTAAGTAGCATTGACCTTTGCCTGTGGTGAGGAAAGACAGGCCAACGGAGCTCCATCAATATACAAAACATCACTGATGAAAGAAGCAAATTTGAAGGAGAATCTCTTCCAGTGTCTTTGGCTGGTGATTTTGAGATTCCCTTAATTCTTAATTAATTCTTTAATTTGTTGACCGCTCCCTCTCCCCGTAGGGACTCGGAGCGGTGCACAGGGAAAAACTAAAACAATAAATATACAGACATATTAAAAACAAATTAAACAATACCTGTGCTAAAAATACCCCATTTACATACTAAAATTCCCAATTAACAACTAAAACCCCATAGAGAGAGACTACCCTAGGCCGGCCAAGCAGAAAAGATATGTTTTTAATTTTAGACGGAAGGAGCGGAGGTCCGTGGTTGTTCTAATGTCGGGGGGAAGGTCGTTCCAGAGGGTTGGGCCCGCCACAGAGAAGGCCCTTCCCCTGGGCGTCGCCCGCTGACAAAGTCTGGTGGACGGCACCCGGAGAAGTCCCTCTCTGTGGGAGCGAATCGGCCGTGAGGATGTGTGAGGCAGGATCCGATCCCCTTATATGCAGGGATAGAGGAAGTGGAGCTGCATTGGGTCATACATTCTCAGATCATGTTTGAAATATCTCTGGTTTCTCTCACTTCCCAATCTGATAAAAGACCACAGGAGGAATTTCGTCACAATATATTTTCTTGGAATTCCGTAGAAATGTAGAAAGCTAGAGACACATTCATTCTCTCTCTCCTTCCTTCCTTCCTTCCTTCCTTCCTTCCTTCCTTCCTTCCTTCCTTCCTTCCTTCCTTCCTTCCCTCCTTCTCTCCCTCTCTCTCCCTCCCCCCCCTCTCTCTCACACATACACAGATTCCTTATTTCATCACTAAATAAGTCCAAGAATACTCCATTCCACCTCCAAAATTTTCCCCAACATTCTTCTCTGCTTTGATGGAAATTTCAAAAGCAAATCAATTATTTCATCTAATTGAATGGACTAGAAGAAAAACATCCAGAGCACAATTTGTGACGGAGTGGGCCAGATGTCAAATCAATCCCTCAAGTACAAAGAAGATCACCCAGCTAGGGATCCTGCAAAGGATCCTTCAAATGAATCAAAGATGTGGATGACCCTTTGGGGGGGGGGGGAGGAAGGAAAAAGTCTTGATCTGCATGCAAGAACCAAGTGTTAGCTGGGTGCTCTTCCACATTTTCAAGAGCACCGAGCCAGGATGAATCCTTGTGACACCTGCATTATCTGTCTTCTCCTGTTTCCTGGCCCAGGAACGGCAATGATCTGGTCAACTGAAGTCATTATCCCAAATCCTGATCCGCCTCATCATCTGAAATTAACTCTGGAGGGGGCTCATCTTTTGGCTATCTTTTGCATGATTGCGTCTGATCAGTGCCTGCAGACAAGATGCAGAGAAACCATAGGATCTCAAACATAGACGTCTTCATCTCTGGCAACAAAAAAGAACATAGTCTTGCAGCGTCTCAAACTCTAGCACACTTACTGTCACATCAGTGCCTGCATCCCAAGCACGCCACGGGATGCCACACTGTTTCTCACAGGGCTGCTCCTTCTGAATGGCCACCTCTCTGCCAACATTCCCTGGGCAGAGCCTCTGGCATGATTGACCACGGTTCCCATCTTGCCATACCAGTCCAAGCATCCTCCAGCTTTGGGGATTCTCCTCAGTTTGTCCTCACAAGCCCAGAGTCCCTCCCTTGAGGGTCCCAATGGGGTCCTTGCCACAGTGATGACATTTTGGACCACTTACTCCCCGCTATCCTCCCAATCTTGCTCCCAGAGTATTACTGAGTGCCACAGGAGCCCCATGACTGCAGGAGTCTTTGGTACATTCAAAGCAAGATCGTAATCTCAATTGGAATCACTGTATCCTAATTCTGGACAAGCTCACAGGGAAAGTAACAAAAAGCAGATTTGCACTTGACGTCTGTTTTACTCCGTCGTGCCAAGACAGAAACCGTCCCTGGTGCAGAGAGGGGCAGGTGAGTTGGGGTGTTTTGCGCTCTGTCTTGAGTTTAATGGTCTGGATAATAACACCGGAGCCTCAGCCATGCTCGATGGCCGAGCAGGAATCCTGGCCCCTTTTGCTGAGCCGAGCTGATAGTGTCAGGCCATACATGGGTTTGAAACGCAGCTCTCGGACTCTCATGTTTCGCCATGCCAAGAAACACAGCTCTGAAACTGGCAGCTTTGGGATGACTAATGCACAAACACGGTACGGTGTTGCAAGTTTTCAAGCACTTTCTGAGTGTGTTTGAGTAAACGTGGATCTGTCACCAAGGCAACGGGACACAGCAAGAGGACATGCAACCCCCTACCACCATCCCATACCCGTGTGAAGATCTGGGATTACGAGCGGAAAGAACATCTTGCAGCGTGGCGGTTCCACTCTCCTGATTCGACTGTGGCGATTATGAAACGAGGGGATCTAACCGATGGAGGCACCTTATCCGGCCTGCAGGGTTCCTTCCTGTCGCTGGCCCCCAAAACCCCAGGACATTGTTCACAAGGCAAACATTGTCCAGGTGGACAGCAAATATTTCTAAGCAATGTTCTGCCCTAGAATTCAGGGTGCTAATTTACAGTGTTTATCACGGGAGATCCTCCCCTACCAACGAGAAGCTCAAAAAACAAGTCCCAAATAGGTAAAGCTGGAACATGAGCCTGTCTAGGACTTTGCTATCTAATTGTACCCATGAGATGTCATTTGCAGCTCAGTCCTACCACTTGAAAGGGGTGATGAAATTAAAGCACGCCGATAACTGAAGTCTTGGCACGTTGCAGGAATGTTTGATCGGCCTCTTTCAGCTTATGGGCCTCTGGTGCTTGCTCTAATCAGCTCTCTTCCCTTCGGAAGAAACATTCTCAGGACTGGAAAACAAGCAGGAATTCCTTCTGCAACGAACACACGGTCTCTAAAGCTTCCCGATTCAACCAGCTAACTCCATCGCTGGCCATAGGGGGCGAACATCTTGCCCCTGTGGATGGGGCGCGCAATTTGGGTGTCCTCCTGGATGCCCGGCTGTCCATGGAAGATCAAGTGACAGCCGTGGCCAGGAGGGCATTTTACCAGGTTCGCCTGGTTCGCCAATTGCGCCCCCTATTGGATCGGGACGCCCTTTGCACAGTCACTCATGCCACTCGTGACATCCCGATTGGACTATTGTAACTCTCTCTACATGGGGCTCCCCTTGAGGTGCACCCGGAGACTTCAGTTGGTCCAGAATGCAGCTGCGCGAGCAATTATGGGAACCGCTAGGTCTACCCACGTAACACCGCTCTTGTGCGAGCTGCACTGACTGCCTGTTGTCTTCCGGGTGCGCTTCAAGGTATTAGTTATCATCTTTAAAGCGCTCCATGGCTCGGGACCTAGCTATCTGCGGGATCGGATCCTGCCTCATACATCCTCATGGCCGATTCGCTCCCACAGAGAGGGGCTTCTCCGGGTGCCGTCCACTAGACTTTGTCAGCGGGCGACGCCCAGGGGAAGGGCGCTCTCTGTGGCGGGCCCTGCCCTCTGGAACAACCTTCCCCCCGATATTAGGACAACCACGGACCTCCGCTCCTTCCGTATGAAACTAAAAACACATCTTTTCTGCTTGGCCGGCCTAGGGTAGTCTCTCTGCTATAGGGTTTTTATTTAATTATTGGGTATTTTAGTGTTTAATGGGATTTTAGCACAGGTATTAGATTTAATTCGTTTTTATGCTATGTTTGTATATTTATTGTTTTATTTTTCCCTGTGCACCGCCCCGAGTCCCTGTGGGGAGAGGGAGCGGTTTTACAAATTAAATATTATTATATTATTATTATTATTATTATTATTCCAAACATTGCGTGGCTTGGGTGAGAAAGTCACATTTGATTGAGTTCACTGGGAAACATTCGGAGGAATCTGGTCCGAAGTGGGTTGCTCTCAAAATTGACCACTTCAGACTTTACCTTTCTTGGAGCTTTGCTGGTGATGGGAGGAGCCAGAT
Organism: Rhabdophis nuchalis; assembly: GCA_039707465.1. Taxonomy (NCBI): domain Eukaryota; kingdom Metazoa; phylum Chordata; class Lepidosauria; order Squamata; family Natricidae; genus Rhabdophis; species Rhabdophis nuchalis. Next base: position 7,587,497 of record CM077657.1, on the reverse strand, counting down.
GGACAGGCGCCTATTAAAACGGATAAGATTCCTCCCCATATTTCTTCTCCTGAAGGTGTGGAAAAAACTCTACTGCTCTTGGACTTTTAGGGGCAAGGTGGTAAGGACAGAGAAGAGGAAGACCAGAGGCAAAGGTAATAGATTCAGTGGCAAACAATATACCATGAATATATACCTGAAGGACCAGGTAAGAGATAGATTATCACAAAGAAAGTCTATCCATGGGACATTAAAAGTCTTCCGCTTCCTAGCAAATCATCATCATCATCAGTGCTTACAGCGTAGCAAAGCCAGATCTGAGGATTCCAAGGGAGAGGGCTGGGGAGAAAAGAAATTTACCAGGACTAAGCAGGAAATCTTCAGATCTGGCTTTGCTACACTGTAAACACTTGCAATCCCAGTTGCAATGTATGGCTGTGAAAGTTGGACCACAAGAAAGGCTGAGTGCCAAAGAATGGAGGCCTTTGAACTCTGGTGCTGAGGCCTTTGGCTAATGGATGTGGAGCAAGACAGGATAAGATTTGAAACTCCAGCATTGACTTATCATCCTTGATCCCACTGCCTCAATCAAAATTGCCCAGCAAGGGTCAATTTAGATGTTTTGGTGACAGTTCTACATTTTGGCGCTTCTTTGGATGGATGTTCCTTAGTCCACTCCCAGGCTTGTGTCCTTGGATCTCACAAGCTGTGTTCCAGGCTGGCACCTCTGGTTCTTCTCATCCTGTCAGCCCCATCCTCCCTAGATCCCCGTGGTTTTCCTCCCCTCTTTTTATGACAAGACGCCATTGAAGCGAAGCAGGGCTGGAGTGATGCAATGGCAGACCTGTCAGCCTTCCTGTTTCAGAGCACCAATGGTTTGGATCCAAACCAAGCCATGCTGACGGGAATCACTGCCGTGGAACTTCAGTTTGTGATGACTTGTCCCACTGAACCCAGCATGACTTGTTGAATTTAGAAAAATTAGGATGCGGGTCAGAGATAGAAAGCCTGCATATACTGGCACTCGTGCACATTAGCTTCTGTGCAGATTGTACAGACTTTACAGATTAACAGAGTTGGAAGGGACCTCATAGGTCATCTAGTCCGACCCCACACTCAAGCAGAAGATCCTACACCATTTCTGACAAATGGCAGTCCAATCTCTTCTTGAAAGTCTCAAGTGATGAAGCTCCCACAATTTCCGAGGGCAACTTCTGTTCCATGGGTTGATTGTTTTCACTGTCAGAAAATTCCTCCTTGTTTCTAGGTTGAATCTCTCCTTGGTCAGTTTCCATCCACTATTCCTTGTTTGGCCTTCAGGTGCTTTGGAAAATAGCTTGACCCCTTCCACTCTGGGGCAGCCCCTCAAGTATTGGAACATTAATATCCTGTCTTCCCTGGTCCTTCTCTTCACTAGACTAGCCATGGCCAGTTCCTGTAACTGTTCATTGTATAGTTTTAGTCTCCAGTCCCCTAATCATCTTTGTTGTTCTTCTCTGCACCTTTTCTAGAGTCTCAACATCTTTTTTTATAGTGTGGTGACCAAAACTGGATGCAGTGCTCTAGGTGTGTCTTACTAAGGCTTTATTGAGTGGTATTAGTACCTCCCTTGATCTTGATTGTATCCCTCTGTTAATGCAATTTAGGATTGCATTCGCTGCTTTGGCTGCAGCTAGATGGGGCCTCAGACACGCATACACATGCTTACCGTGGGAGTTGCTTGGGTAAGGGGCACAGCAGGTCAGTTTCTGACCTCACCACCCATGCCTGATCCATCTAGAGCAGGGGTCCCCAACCTTTGCAACTTTAAGTCTGAAGGACTTCAGCTCAGTCTAGGAGCTGAAGTCCTTCAGACTTAAAGTTGCAAAGGTTGGGGACCCCTGATCTAGAGGCCAGGCTCAATTCTAAAAGTTAGGAAATAAAACATATCCTCCCTTCCACAAATAAATATATCAGATCTTCCTTGGACAGCGGTTCATTCCCCTCTGTTCCCAACCGTGAGCTATTCCTTGCGCAAGCCATGCTGTGTTTTCCTAAATAGTAAGAGGTCAGAGGAGCTGCCAAGGAAGATCTGCACAGGAAAACAAACCCTCATTGGGGAGCAGAAGGAGTGTCTCCAACACAGGCTCCAGACCATGCCTAGCATGAAACTAAGAATCATCTGCTTGACCTTGTAAGTGATTGTACCCGGCCAAAGTCACTGCGGAAGACTTTCTGCAGTGCAGGCCAACAGCTGCTAAAGCTATCAGATGAACGGAAAAGTTTGGCATTATTGAATCAAAGTCTGCAAGATGTCAACTCAAGGTCAACTCAACTCAAAACAGAAAATAAAATATTAAATATATAAGTATATATCCAAAAGCGAACTATAAAGGGGTGGGGGAAATATACTTAGGATAGGTTAGTGAAGGTAAGGGAATAAGAAATGATATCAAATTATATTTGGGTTGGCGGAAATACCACCCCAAGGAAACATAAACTGAGACCTGAAAGAGACACCTATAATAATAGAAAAGAAAGGGAGAAAGGAGGAGAAAATGAAAGAAAGATGGGGGAAAGAAGGGAGAGGAGGAGAGGACGATGGAAGGGAGAGGAAGAGAAGGAGAGAGAGTAGGGAGGGGAAGAGGAAGAGGAGTAGTAGGATAAAAGGAAGGGAAGAAGGAAGGGGAAGGAGAGGAAGAAGGAAGGGGAAGGAGAGAAGGAAGGGAGGGAGAAAAGGAAGGGAAAATAAGGTGGTGTTACAACAGGCGGAAGGGATGGTAAATAAACCAACCCAAATTGTATATTATAACCTATTAAATGAAATAATAAATGTATAAGAATGATAAATGTATAGAAGAATAACAATTAGGTGAATGTATTCTTAAAATACTATGTAAGAGAACAAAAAGTAAAAATATTTCAGGGTAAAAAGGTCAACTCAACTCAAGATAGTGAAAGCTATACCATTTTATGCACCTCTCCTGTCCAATCAAAGTCACATTCAAAATATGGACCAGTCCTACTTCTTCATTCCTGGAAAACTTTTTCACAGTAGTTGTTTCCCTAAGGGCAACATCCTGGCTCTTCTGCTCTGAGGGAATTCTAGTTGGCCATCCACTCTCAGCGTTGACCAGCGTTTTTTCTCTTGCGAGGTTCTATGGCAGTGGTAGTCCACCTGGTCCCTACCGCCCACGAGTGGGCATTCCAGCTTTCATGGTTGGTGGTAGGGGTTTTGTCCGATACTGAAGTACTTTCCTTTTTTAAATTTAATTGACTTCTCTACTTTATAAATCACCATTACTTTTTTTTTTATTTGTTTTTTAATTTTTACAATATATCACCCGGTGCTGTACAAAACAAAAGGAAGAGTTGGTTTCAAGTGTCGTCTATTGTCTTTAAAATCTCCAAAATCCACGTTCTCTCGGTACAGGCGTCGAGACATCCAAAGTTCCAAGTGCATAGTCCACAAATGGCTTCCAAGTCTTCCAAAAAATATCATTTTTATAAACCCCCTCTCTAAATTTAATATCACACGTCATTTTATCGTTTAAGGCTAGTTTCCACATTTCACAATACCATTCTTCTATTTTAATATTTACCTCTATTTTCCAATATCTTGCTATTACAATTCTACCTATTATAATCATAATTCTAATCAGTTCTTTCTCATATTTTGTTAACTCTAGTTCGTTAATTATCAATAACAGTATAGTTTCCGGTCTCAATATTATTATTCTTTTCATCATTTTACACATCGTTGTTTCCAATTGCTGCCAAAACTTTTTAATTTTCACACATTTATACCACATATGTTCGTAAGTTCCCAATTCCATATTACATCTCCAACATTTATCACTCATTTTTTTATCTATCTGTGATAATCTTAAAGGGGTCCAATACCATTTCCAAACAACCTTAAAATTATGTTCTTTAATCCTTATAGATAAAGTCTTCATAATCCGACTCTTCCAATTCTCATTCCAATCCAAATCCAATATTTTAATCTTTAAATCTTCTTCCCAATTCCTTTTCATTACCATTTGTGGATTTCCATCAAAATTTATAATCTTGTATATCTTACTGACAAGTCCTTTTAACCCAACTTCATCCTTAATAATTTGAGATACTAAAATTTCAAATTTAGTTTTACTTCTATCTATGTTACATATTCCCCTTGCCTTCATATTCCATTTTTCTACCTGTATTTTTTCAAACCAATTTAACTCCAGTTTTTGAATTATTTTTTTCTTCCTACTTTCAGTTCCTGAAGCTTTTAACCAATCTACTATATTTCCTATATTTTCATCCTCAATTACTTTGTTCCGACTTGAATTAGTTTTAATCGGCCAACTTTCAATTGTCTTTCCCAAAAACGTTATATCCGGAATCAATTTTTTAACAAATTTATTCCAAGTTTTGCTCAACCCCTTTAACCAATAACTATTAATTACCTTTTTTGTTTTTGCTCTATCTAGGAACCATGTAGACCCAAATCTCTTAATATCTTTTAACTCCAAATCTCTCCAATGACCATCCCCACCTTTAAGTATTTTTATCACAGTTCTAATATTATACGCCCGATAATAATTAAGTAGATTGGGAATTCCCAATCCACCCTCTTTTTGATTTTGATACCACAGTTTCTTCATTAATCTTGGTCTTTTCCCACCATTACAAAATTTATCCAATTTCTTCTGATATTCTTCTATATCTTTCTCTGTCAAATTTAATGGTAGCATCTCAAATAAAAAATTAAACTTTGGTAACAACATCATTTTACACATTGCAATTCTACCAAACCAAGACAACTTTATCTCTTTATATTTATCTATCTTTTTCTCTACTTCCTTCAACATCACCTCATAATTAATTTTTTTTAATTCTCTAACTTTAAATGAGAGTGTTATCCCCAAATATTTCAGTGTGTTCTTAACTCTTATCCCAAATTGTTCTTGCATACTCTCCCACTCCTTACCATCTTTATTTATTAATAATTCAGATTTTGACCAATTTACCTTTAAACCTGTCATTTCTTCAAATTCTATCAAATGTTTATTTATCCTCTTTAAATCTTTCTCTATATCCTTCAAAATAATCAAAGTGTCATCCGCATATAAATTTATCTTATATCCCTTGTAACCTTCCAACTCTTCATCTACTTCTATCAATTTAATCAAGACCTCCATAACTAACAAAAATAATGTTGGAGACAAGGGACACCCTTGTCTCGTACCTGCTTCCAATTTAATCTCTTCCGTCATTGTTCCGTTCACCTTTACCTTTGCACTGCTTTTTTGATATAATTTTGAAATAACATGTATAAATTTATTACCAAAGCCTAATGCCTCGATAATTACTTTTATAGTATCCCATTGTACAGAATCAAAAGCTTTAAAAATATCTAACGATATTATACCTAATTCATCTCCATTATTCTCTGCTACATCTATAATATTCAATACTCTTCTAATTATATCACTCATATATCTACCTTTAACAAACCCTACTTGATTATAACTTATATATTTGTCTATAAAACTGTTTAATCTATTACTTATAATTGCTGTAAATATTTTAGCATCTTGGTTGATTAAAGAAATAGGTCGATAGGACTCGATCCTCTCAAGATCTTTATCCGGTTTAGGAATTAAAGATATTACTGTCTTATTCCATGACATCGGGACTTCTCCTCCATGTAGAATACCATTATATAAATCACCATTACTGTGGAACCGGTGGTCAGTTAGAAAATGTTACTACTAACCTAGATACAAAAGTGGGCAGTAGGTATAAAAAGGTTGACTACCCCTGTTCTATGGGATGATTTTCTTCCTTGCTCTTCACTGAGTGATGCACTTTTCATGATTGTTCAAAGCCACTGCTTCTTTTGTTTCTCTGGCCCTCACTGCTTACAGATTTTAAAACAGCACAGCTACAAACATGGACATATAGCCTGCTATTTAAAAATGATGTTTACAACATAGTGTAGGAAGTTAGCACCCATCTCTGTGCGAAAATGAAATATTTTAAAAAATATTAAAAAGGCAGAATATTTCCCCCTAAAAGGAAGACAGAAACTCAGCCCCCACCACCTTTGTCAATGGGCCATTAAGGCCTGAGACAGAGAAACATGTTTTTAGGCAGGAAACAGACTCACTTTTAACAGCTGCCCCCACCTTTGTCAATGGGCCATTAAAGCCTGAGCCAGCCTATACTACGTAACCAAGATCTACCCCATCTCATTGCTCTTCATCGCACCACCCACCAGGTTTCAACCAAACGTAGCACACAACCTACAAAGTTAGCTAAGACCCCCGCCCCCCTGGGAGTTCGACCACCAATCAGAATGCATTTTTTACACAGGAAAGGGAAGCTCTGGGGTGGGGCCCTGAGAGGGCATAAAACCAGGGTACTCTTAGCATCTCTTCTCTTTTCTGCTCAGGAGCTCAAGCCATGTGATCCTGTCCACCATTAAACCATCTTTCCAAGCAGCCAACAAGTTTCCAGTGTCTTTTTCCCCATTTTTGAACTGGACCCAGGAGGACATTTCTTCCAACAATAGAGAACAACAGGATTTTAAGTTTAAAAAGAAGTGACTCGTGATCTATTTATATTTTGCTCCCTCTCCTTCCTTTTTTCTTCTTCCATACGTTACATTTCTATTCTTCAAATTCATATATGACAAATTCATTTTCCTCTTTTCTCAGCAAAAAGTCCATGAAGGAAAGTTATAAGAGGTTAGAAACAATAGTTGAGCTTTTGCTAATCAAACCAGGTAAAGTTGCTATCTCTGCTACTGCTGTCAACTTCACCAGCCCTTCCTCCATTGTCCGCATTTCAGAATCTTTCCAATTTTTTGTGTATGTAATAGTCTCACAGCAATAATAGCAATAGCACTTAGACTTATATACCGCTTCCCAGTGCTTTTACAGCCCTCCCTAAGCAGTTTACAGAGTCAGCATATTTCCCCCAACAATTTGGCTCCTCATTTAAACCCCCTCGGAAGGATGGAAGGCTGAGTCAACCGTGATTTTCCACAATTTACTGTTAAAATAGGGTTGTGGTGGCTCAGTGACTAAGACACTGAGCTTGTCAATCAGTTCAGTGGTTCAAATCCCTAGCACCACATAATGCAGTGAGCTCCCATTACTTGTCCCACCTTCTGCCAACCTAGCAGTTCAAAAGCACGTAAAAATGAAAGTAGAAAAATAGGAACCACCTTTGGTGGGAAGGTAACAGCGTTCCATGCACCTTCGGCATTTAGTCATGCCAGTCACATGACCATGGAGATGTCTTCGGACAGCACTGAGTCTTCAACTTTGAAATGAGGATGAGCACCGCCTCCTAGAGTCAGGAACGACTAGCACATGCATGCAAGGGGAACCTTTACCTTCACTGTTAAAGTATTTCTACCTTTTTTACCAACCTTTCCTCCATTGTGGCTAGTTCAGGGCTGTTCTATTTTGGGGCATATGATGATCTTGCAGTAATAGCTATTTATGAAAATAATCATCCAGCTTCTCTTCTGTCCAATAATCCCAGCAAGAAAAGTTCTGGTTTCAGTTGGACGTTGATCTTTAAAATTCTTTGTATCAAAAATTCTGGCTTTTTCACACAAGCCTACCAGACATGATAAAATGACGCTTCTTGCGGCCCTATTAAACTTGAAACACCTTTATATATTTTAGACAATTTTTCTAATCCATATACCAATAATACATCATTTTATACAAATTCTTAACATGACGTAAATTTCAGTGCTTTTAACGACATAGTTTCCTTCTGCTCCATTTGAATTTTGTCCAAAGTTCTCAGTCCAGTTTATCCTCAAGTCAGACATTAGTTCTGTTTCAAAAGGTTACACATTTTACCAATTACATGTTCCTCATTTGTATATCGTTGAACCTGAAATTCTGTCATCTGTTGCTTAATTCCAAGTATCCTATTATCTATCTTAAATCATTCGCTTGACTGTGCATTTGAAAACCATCAAAAACTCATCTCTGCGTTCTAAATTCCTTTGCAACTAGTTGCTCTCTTGATTTTCTCTTTACAATACAATACAATAGCAGAGTTGGAAGGGACCTTGGAGGTCATCTAGTCCAACCCCCTGCCTAGGCAGGAACCTTATACCATTTCAGACAAATGGCTATCCAACATCTTCTTAAAGACTTCCAGTGTTGGGGCAGTCACAACTTCTGGGGGGAAGCTGTTCCACTGATTCATTGTTCTAGCTGTCTCCTCGGTTCCAAGTTGCTTCTCTCCTTGATCAGTTTCCACCCATTGCTTCTTGTTCTGCCCTCAGGTGCTTTGGAGAATAGTTCGACTCCCTCTTCTTTGTGGCAACCCCTGAGATATTGGAAGGCTGCTATCATGTCTCCCCTAGACCTTCTTTTCATCAAACTAGACACACCCAGTTTCATTCTCCATGTTCCTATTCTAACAACTCACGATAAGTTAACCATTTCTCTTTATCTGCCGCTGCTTTCCTATAAAATCCTTCTTATGCTGAAGCACACAAGGCATTTTTGAGCATCGTTTCTATCTATGCCACTGGAGTCCCATGCTGATCAGCCCTGCTCGGTGCATTGCCCTCAGTGGTGGGTTCCTACCAGTTCGGACCAGTTTGGCTAAACCAGTAGTAGCTTGGGGGCCTGGGTCGCTGGAACTGGCAGGGACCCAGGCCTGCCATGCCCCTGAACTGGTTCTACAGGTGGCGCTGTAGATGCCGCCATCTTGTTTTTTGCTTCTGCGCATGCAGATCCTCCCACTTATGACTGCAGGACTGTAACTTTGTGCTTGCATCCTTACGATTTATATTGATATTGATATTGTTTCCTGATTGCTTATTTGTACCCTGTGACTATCATGAAGTGTTGTACCTTAGGATTCTTGACGAATGTATCTTGTCCTTTTATGTCCACTGAGAGCATCTGCACCAAAGACAAATTCCTTGCGTGTCCAATCCCACTTGGCCAATAGAGAGTTCTGTTCTTTGCAACTTCCCCACACAGAATTCCCTGCAGCCGTGACATGAGAAAGGCCATTCAAGCCATCAGGGCTTTTCTGTGCTGAAACAGGAATATTTGGGACAGAGAATAGAATTGCCTTTGGCTTAGTCAGCTCACATATCAAGGCAGATAAAATGAACTGCTGTTGCACAACTGGGTAGAAAATTTGGGAGGTTTTTAAGTGGTGGGTTTCCAATTTTTTTACTACTGGTTTGGGTGCTCACACATGCCCACAATGCTTCTGCGCATGCACAGAACATTCAGGCGGGTGAGCGGAGCCTCCCGCCGTCGCTACTACCGGTTCGCTTGATCCGGTAGTAGCGATCTGGGATCAACCCACCTCTGAGTAGCGATCTGGGAGCCACACACCTTTGAGTAGCGATCCAGGAGCAACCCACCTCTGTGTAGCGATCCGGAAGCAACCCACCTCTGTATAGCGATCCGGGAGCAACCCACCTTTGAGTAGCGATCCGGGAGCCACCCACCTCTGTGTAGCGATCCAGGAGCAACCCACCTCTGTGTAGCGATCCGGGAGCAACCCACCTTTGAGTAGTGATCCGGGAGCAACCCACCTTTGAGTAGTGATCCGGGAGCAACCCACCTTTGAGTAGTGATCCGGGAGCAACCCACCTTTGAGTAGTGATCCAGGAGCAACCCACCTCTGAGTGTTTCCCAGCTTGTTGGATGTGTTTTATTAACAGCACAATTTGAAAATAGAGAAAACGAGAGGTTTTTTTTTTTTTTTTAAGTGCCCTCAATGCAGAAATAAAAGATGTAACTTAACAAAATGTATATCCTTCTGTCTGGGAATGTAAACACACAATTTTTTTTCAGTGTGGTCTACTAATTAAATCACTGAATGTGGTAGTTGAGGAATCAGCTTCCCAGAAAGCAATTAAGGAAAGCTGAGAACTTGTAAATTAAGGGGAAGCATCACGGGATGACTCTGCAAGTGGAAATGTCAAGTAAGAAAGGAAAAGAAGGGCGGTCAGTTGCCATCCTGGCCGTCCCCTCCCTACACACACACACACAGGCCTGCAAACTGTTGACCCAGCTATTTGCTCCTTTCCTTTCTGCACCCACTGAAATGAGTGCAGAAGCGGCATGGGAATTGCGGATGAGAATGGATATTTTTGCACCGAGCTGAATGAAGAGGCCTTAATTCATGGCGGGGCGCCATGAGCCATGCAGCATCCTACGTGCAGCTGCTCACCCAGCGGGTTCCATGGAATCCCTTGTCCGGGAGCCAAAGATTCTCTTCATTCCATCGGACCTTCCTCACACCCAAGGTCTTGCTAGCACCAGACGAAATGATCACAGGTTCTGAGTGCCCCAGCCTTGTAGCTCTCCTTGGCCCATCCTGGAGCCCTGCTGGATTCTGGCCTGGCCCATCATGGCAACGGGGTTCCCAACTCCCTGCCCTGTTTTCCCAAAGTGAGCCTTCATCCCCTGTCTCTGGCCAGCTGCACTCAACGTGTAGTCCATAATGGTACCACGTCTTCAGGGTGAAACTGGGTGAAACCAGGCTTCATAGCAGTGACTGTGAGAGGGGTCTTGGAGTCTTAGTGAACAATCAGCTAAATATGAGCCAGCAGTGTGCAGCGGCAGCCAAAAAAGCCAATGCAATCCTAAATTGCATTAACAGAGGGATGCACATAGACAACTAGCATCTCAAGGAGATCCTGAAGTTGGATCTTCTGTCTAACGATGCAACATTCCATGCATTAAGTTTCTGAATTGGGACATTCCTTTGTTCTTGGAATTATTCTCTGTCCTATTCTTTTCCTTTTAGTGGAACTCCGCATGCTGGCTGGGGAATTCTGGGGAAGTCCACCTTTCTTAGATTTGCCACGGTTTGGAAACATCGATGTAGCTCATCCTAGACCATGAGCACTTAACTAACCCACCCTGTCCTTTTCTCCTACAGAAAATGAAACCTGTCGTTCAAAGGAGACGCTCAACTTCAGCTGCCCTCAGCAAAGCCCTTGGCAAATCTAAATACCGTTCCAGGTAAGAGACTCGGATGCAAACGCTTTCCTAGAACATGGCTTTATTGTCCCACAACCTCAGAGGGAAGAGAAGAGGTAGGTGTGTGTGTGTGTGACAAAGGAACCAGTGGGTAGTGGACTGTCATAGGTAGGTCTGGGGTTCTTACTAGTGGTGGAATTCAAAAAAATTTACTACTGGTTCTGACGGCATGGCTTGGTGGATGTGACAGGAGACCCTACACCATATTTGCAGAACTGCCTCCTGCCACATACCTCCATCCGACCTGTCCGCTCCCACAGGGAGGGCCTCCTCAGGGTGCCGTCTGCTGGACAATGCTGGCTGGCGACTCCCAGGGGAAGAGCCTTCTCTGTGGTGGGTCCAGCCCTCTGGAACGACCTGCCCCCTGACCTTCGTACTATCACGGACCTTCGCCTCTTCCGTCGAGCATTAAAGACCTATTTTTTTCATGCGGCTGGCCTGGCATAGTTTGTTTTTACCATTATTTTAATAAGGTCTTAAATTATTTTAGCATGGGTTAAACTTATTTAATTTAATTTTAAATTTATTCAACTGATTGTATTTATATGTATTTTATCTTTTTTATCATCCCTCTGCACCTCCCTGAGTCCCAAATCAGGAGAGAGGGTGGTATACAAATTAAATCAATCAATCAATCAATCTCTGACAAATGGCAGTCCAGTCTCTTGAATGTCTCAAGTGATGAAGCTCCCACAACTTCCAAAGGCAACTTCTGTCCCATGGGTTGATTGTTCCCACTGTCAGAAAGTTCCTCCTTATTTCTAGATTGAATCTCTCCTTGGTCAGTTTCCATCCATTATTCCTTGCCTGGCTTTTAGGTGCTTTGGCAAATAGCTTGACCCCCTTCCACTCTGTGGCAGCCCCACAGATATTGGAACTCTGCTCCCATGTCTCCCCTGGTCCTTCTCTTCTCTAGACTAGCCACGCCCACTTCCTGCAACTGTTCTTCACATGTTTTAGTCTCCAGTCCCCTCATCATCCTGGTTGCTCTTTTCTGTGCTTTTTCTAGAGCCTCAATATCTTTTTATAGTGTGTTGACCAAAAATGGATGCAGTACTCTTTCCATGCAATATTCTGCAGTTCTCATTAAGTAATTAAAAAAAACACCAAATAACTTGGTTGTTATGCCCTGGGAAGAATTAATTCAATTGATTTAGCCAGCAGATTGAACTGCCTTGCATTCCTTTGTTCTTGTACACTGGTGGACAGTAGCCAGTGAGCATCCGTATTCGTAGGAGTCCTTTGAATGAGCCACGGGGACCTTTGCTCCACCAACCTCTTGGATGTCTAGTAATATCCAGGTCATCTCTCAAGTCATGTTGAAAAGAGGCCCCATTTCGACAGAGTAGAGCCAGTGGGAAGTTGCTGTCCATAGAAAGCGTCCAGAAAGAGGAAGTAGAAACGAGCTGCCCTTCCTCTTGTGGAGCCCCAGGTCTAAAAGAGTCACAGGCATTTCCTCTCTGGCTCAGAAGGTGCATTGATCCTATTCAAGTGACTCCTAGGAGCATGAGTCACGGCCACTTCCTCTCCTTGCTGCTTCTGTTGACATCTGAAGCAGCCCCAGAAATTACACTCCGCACCAAATTTATTACTGTACAATCCTACGAAGGTCACTAGAACAGCTCTGGAGGAAGAGGCGTACCCCCACTGTTTGGGGCGTGCTTCTTCCTCTGAAATTCCTTAGATGTTTCCATGGTGGGTAAGACGTGGTGGAACGTCAAGGCCTGGCTGGTTTCCGAACATGCCTTTAGCCATTTTGACATGTACATTCAAAAGTGGTGGAAACAAGATCCACCCAACGTTTCATGTATGATAATATCCTCCTTTAAAAGGTAGCGGTTTCCCTCGCACATATGTGCTAGTCATTCCCGACTCTAGGGGGCAGTGCTCATCTCTGTTTCAAAGCCGAACAGCCAGCGCTGTCCGAAGACGTCTCCATGGGCATGTGGCCAGCGTGACTAAATGCCAAAGGCACATGGAACGCTGTTACCTTCCCACCCAAGGTGGTTCCTATTTTTCTACTTGCATTTTTATCATGCTTTCGAACTGCTAAGTTGGCAGAAGCTGGGACAAGTAACAGGAACTCACTCCGTTACATGGCGCTAGGGATTCGAACCACCGAACTGCCGACCGTTCTGATCGGTAAGCTCAGCGTCTTAGCCACTGAGCCACCATGTCCCCAATATCCCCCTTTAAAGATTTCTTTTTAAACTGTGAGAAGAAATGCAGAATGGAACCGTTATTGTTTAACTTCTCCCCTCACCAATAACAGTAGAATGAAGATCAACGTAAAAACCAAGGATAGCATATGTTACCCAACATTTGCCCTCTTTTTCTATCGGCTAGCTTTTATCCTAAAATAGAGATGTTGCAGGCATGGGAAATTGTCCTTAAAACTTGCATTCCTTTAGGTCTTAGTTGAGTCCTTAAAACAACTGTTAGGAAAACCTTTTTTCCAGGCAGCTTAAGTGAATGTTTTTTCTGGAGTCCGTAAGGATATATGGAATATGGAACAAAGTTATAATTTTGCTGAATGAAAATATAACCACCCAATTCTGTGGGATAGAAATTTGGCAGGAGTCGTTGGTTGGGACAGCACCATAAACAAATAATGGACAGTGACGTCCACGGCTCCTTGGCTGGACCTGCTTAGAGAGGAGCCAGCGGCTTCAACAATATGCCATCATTTGGCTAAGTTAAACAAACTCCCACCCCCCACTTTATGAAATCACCAGGTTTGCCAATTGTGGTGTGGATGTGTTGCAGGAGTAGGTTCCTGCCAGTTCTAACCTCTTCTATAGAAAAGGATCCGCAAATCTACAATGCCGTTTAGAACCGGTTCCAGCTCCCTCCCTCCGCCCATCCGCCCATCATCAAGATGAAGAGCGAGCGGAGGAATTCTGGGAGTTGAAGTCCACAAGTCTTAAAGCTGTCAAGTTTGAACACCCCTGGGGATTTTTTCCTAAAGGGTTAGGGGTGCGAGGGTCTTGTAACTTGACAGCTTTAAGACTTGCGTACTTCAATGCCAGAGTTCCTGAGCCAACATTTTGGTTGCTAAGCAAGAGCGTTGTTAAGTAAGTTTCACCACATTTTACAAGTTGACCACGCCCAGTCACATGACTGCCAAGCCACTCCCACTCGGTCACATGGTCAGAAAGCCACTCCCACAAAGCAGGCCACACCTACAGAAGAGGTTCTAAAAAATTTTGAAACCCACCACTGGTGTGTTGGCTGGAATTTTCTCCGGATTGCCAAGGGGGGATGGGAGAGGGGAATTCTGTAGGGAAGTTAGAGCAATGTTGAGCTCAGTTGTCTATTCACACAAATACCAATCAGTGGTGGGATTGAAAACATTTTACTACTGGTTCTGTGGGCATGACATGGTGGGCATGGTGTATTTTGATGGGCTTGGCAGGGGAAAATACTGCAAAATTCCCCACTCCCTCCCAATCAGCTGGGACTCAGCTCACCTCTGGTTGAGTACGAGCCAGAGGTGGTATTTGCCAGTTCTCCAAACTACTCAAAATTTCCCCTACTGGTTCTCCAGAACTGGTCAGAACCTGTTGAATCCCACCTCTGATACCAATTTACATATGTGACAGGGTTCTGTGCTACTTTGAAAGCCTGCTGAGCCACTCTGGTCCTACGCTGCCATCTGGGAGGGTGCATTTCCAGTTCAGCTGCTGGTATTCCCATGGTAGGGCTTTAAAACAGGGAGCTCCAAGCATGTTTGTGAGCATCAGAAATGAACAAGACAATTAACAGAAGCCAGAATCAGTTTGTTAAAAACAGAGCGTGCCATACAAAACCTCCTTTCACAAAGTGACTAAACTAGTGGATCAAGAAGATGCTGCGGATGTTATACACTTAGACCTCAGTAAGGCATGTGGCAAAATAGACTACAATGTATTTCTTGGTAATATAGAAATCTGTGCGTTAGATACAGTGGTGGGATTCAACAAAAAAGGTACTATTGGTTCTGTTGGTGTGTCTTGGTGGAAATGGTGTGGCTTGGTGGGTGTGGCAAGGGAAAGTTACTGAAAAATCCCCATTCCCTCCCGATCAGCTGGGACTTGGGAGACAGAGAATAGATGGGGGCGGGGCCAGCCAGAGGTGGCATTTACCGGTTCTCCGAACTACTCAAAATTTCTGCTACTGGTTCTCCAGAACTGGTCAGAACCTGCTGAATCCCACCTCTGGAATGGAGCCATTATACTGTTCTGTATTTCATTGAAGTCAGATGGTTCCACAACTGGCTGACCAACCACACTCAGCAGCTCCTTCCTCAAGGGAACCACATCTACCTGGAGGGAGGCAAGCATTGGGGCATCCCAAGGTTCTGCTTTGGGCCCAGGGCTCTTCCACATCTTCATCAATAATCTAGATGATCAAATTTGCAGATGATGCCAGGCTGGGGGAATTTGCTAACACTTTGGAAGACAGACTCCACATTCAAAAGTTTCTTGACAGATTTGTTTTTCAAGTACCACTTTATACACTAGTTGATCACCCGGTAGAAAAAGTGCAGAGAGGAGCAGCAAATCTGATTAGGGGACTGACAGCTAAACTGTACGATGAATGGCTAAAGGAACTAGGTGAGAAGAAGGAGTGGTGATATGATAGCCATCTTCCCATATTTGAAAGGCTATCACGGAGAACAGGGGTCAACCGATTCTCCAAAGCACCGAAGGGCAGGACAAGAAGCTCCTTAAAGAGAAATCCCACCTAGAACTAGGGAGAAATTTCCTAATGGTAGAAACAAATAATCAATTAAACAGTTTATTTTATTTTATTTTATTTTATTCTTCAAATGTATACCCCGCCCTTCTCCTAGCAAGGACCCAGGGCAGCGCACAGGCAATATTAAAAACTATACAAAAATACTTGCCTCCTGAAATTGTGGGTGCTCCATCACTGGAGGTTTTCAAGGCAAGATTGGAAACCATGGTATAAGGACTCCTGCCTTGAGCAGGGGGTTGGGCTAGAAGACCTCCAAGGTCCCTTCCAATCCTATGATTCTACAATTCTCTTTCCCATTACCTCATTCTGCTTCCCAGTAATAGAGCCAGTGGTAGGATTCAGCCAGTTCGCACCTATTTGGGAGAACCGGTTATTAACTTTCGAAGCAGTTTGGAGAACCGGTTGTTGGAAGAAATCTCCTTTTGCTTCCCCCCCCCCCCCCACTTTACAGGGCTAATCCTGTAAGGAAGGCAGGAAGAAAACATTCTGGTGTTATTTCTAGTGTAATCTTGATTGCCCTGCTTACAGAAACTGCCTCTCCGGTTAACCCTTATGGCATTGTCACAGCTAAGGTGAAGCGCCCATCGACCTGAGTGATGTTGAGTTGGCCATGCCCACCCAGTCACATGATCACAGAGCCCCACCTACTCATCTGGTCATTAGGGCAGAGAACCGGTTGTTAAATCATTTGAATCCCAACACTGAATAGAGCTTCAGGCAAGTGTTATTTTTTCCCAGCCCAATTTCCGCTTGAAATATACGGTATATCTGGGGAACGATGTAACCCTTCCAGGTCTATAGAAGTGAAGACAAATCCTGTAGTTGCACAAGAAGGACTGTGGAGGGCAATTTTGTCTCCACAATTACTACTTGGGATGCATATTTTGCATTCCTGCAATCTTGCAAATCTCTCAAGATAGCAGCCAGCTTTCGCTGTCAGAATGTGCAGTCTATTTCAGATGTTACCCCAGCACTGAGCCATTATGGGGAACTTAGAACCAATCCTCAGATTGAATCCCTTATGGCACCAGACTTGAAATTTTGAGCTTAGACAACTTAGAACTAGGCTGCCTTCGGTCTGACCTGAGCGTAGTACATAAAATTATCTGCTACAATGTCCTACCTGTCAACGACTACTTCAGCTTCAACTACAACAACACACGAACACACAATAGATACAAACTCAAGATAAATCACTCCAAACTCGATTGCAGAAAATACGACTTCAGCAACAGAGTGGTCAACGCCTGGAATGCTCTACCTGACTCTGTGGTTTCTTCCCCAAATCCCCAAAACTTTAACCTTATGCTGTCTACTGTCAACCTCACCCCATTCCTAAGAGGTCTGTAAGGGGCGTGCATAAGCACACCAAAGTGCCTACTGCCCCTGTCCTACTGTGCCCATTTATTCATATCAGTGGTGGGTTTCTGCAGACTCGCACCTACTCGCGAGAGCCGGTTGGTGAAATTTAGAGAACCGGTGAGAGGGGGTTCCACTGGCGTACCTGGAAGTAAATCTGGCCCGCCGCTGCCAGTGACCCAACGGGAAGGAAAGGAAAGGAAAGGAAGGAAGAAAGAAAGAAAGAAAGAAAGAAAGAAAGAAAGAAAGAAAGAAAGAAAGAAAGAAAGAAAGAAAGAAAGAAAGAAAGAAAGAAAGAAAGAATCACAATTGAGTCCAAAATTTTGGTTGCTAAGCAAGAGCGTTGTTAAATGAGTTTCACCCCATTTTAAAAGGTGGCCACTCCCATCCTGTCACATGACTGCCAAGCCACGCCCACAAAATAGACCACACCTACAGAGTAGGTTCTAAAAAATTTGAAACCCACCACTGATTCATATCCATTTCATGTATCCAAAATCATGTTAATACAGTACTTATATATGTTATCTAATACATGCTTGACGAAATAAATAAAAGAAAAATAAGAAATAAATCCAAAGTGAAGACACCCCAATAGCATAAACATGTTCACAGGGTTACACCTTAATGTTAATTGTGCAGTTTGAATGATTAAAGTATCAGGCAATTACTGACTTAGTAGAATCATCATGCAATAAAACATCAGCACATTTGGCAAAGCAAAAAGCTGCATTCTTCCATCTATCTGCCTGATTGTCCGTTCACACTTTGCTAGTTTAATTTTGCTAGTTTAATCTTGGATCCCTGGAGGCTTTCTTGGTTTCTTTGCACAAAGTCCATTCAAGCCTTTTGCATTTCAACTCTTCCCGCCCAATTCATTTTCTCTTTCAACACAGACCATCACATCATCCAGAGATTTCCTTTCTAGCCACAAAAAGATGATGGATAAATAAAGAGCATGCACTTATCATAGCTGTTTCCAAAAATGCCCTCATAAATAATCTTTCCTGACAGTATTTTACTGAAATAAATATTGCTTTAAGCCAAGTTAAAGGCTCAGCTGATGTTCAGATTGTTTTAGAACCAAACAATCTTTTTGGAGCACATATTGCTCTACACTTGGCATCCCTGGTTTGGGGAAACAGCCTGCACAGGTTTCTTGAATTGCCAATTGTGGGTGGGGGGGAGATGTTTTGCTTTCAGGCTTCCCCTAATTTCTCAAGCAGGAGACCCAAATCCTTGGCATTGTTTGGAGGCCCTTCAAAGGATCTAGGAAGCAAGTGGTGGATCCCAGTGGTGGGATTCAAAACTTTTCACTACCGGTTCTGTGGATGTGGCTTGGTGGATGTGGCTTGGTGGGCATGGCAGGGGAAAGTTACTGTAAAGTCCTCATTTCCTCCCGATCAGCTGGGACTCGGGAGGCAGAGAATAGATGTGATGGACTTGTGGGTGTGAGGGGCAAGATCTCGAACTTTCAACTGGGTGGGGAAAACTGGGAAGCCTTCAGATTCGGGTTTCCGCAGATGTGCCAACACGGCTCTCTTCATCAACTGGAACTTTGAGGAATGCTCTGCCTTGGACTCTGATTTACTTTTGGATGCTATTTGGAAACCTGACATGGTGACAACAGTAAGCACAGTGCAAAAGTATTAATATTGTCCCAATTCATGTCCTGCTCTCTTTTCCAGCAGGGAAATTATTTTGTCATCCTCACATGGAGATAATGGATTTCCAGCTGGAGCTTTCAGCAACCCAAATTCCATCTTCATCTTGGACGCCCGAGTCCAGCTTTCTCTGGGGTTGCAAACCCAAGAGAGGCATTTGTTCCTCTTCAGCAACATGCTAATTGTTGCCAAATCCAAGTAAGTATGAGCACCCATTGGATCCACCAGCTAATTCACTTTGCTATTAGCAAACATTGGGTTTCTACAACATATGAATCCCAAAGTAACTGATCTGACCTAGGCTTCCTGGTAAAGCATAGATCACACGCTTAGTCCCCAAAACCCTCTTTTATTTAAATGGCTGTGAATTATGATCATTCACAGCCTGTAATGATTCATAAACAGTCTGTGAAGAGGCTGCCACAGTCTTTCAGAGTAATGCTGATAAGCACCCACCTTTATCTCCCTTGAAATGCTGCCAGAGACCTCATTGCCTACTAGTTTTGCAAGGCCAAATGGAGCACAGAGTCAAATGGACCTTCTCAGAGTTTGAACCGAATAGAATGAACAAAATTGCTTCCTGCAAAGGCTCACATCCGTTTGCTCCTCCTTTATGCCTTCTGGGAGGGGCCAATCATCTCCAAGCTTTACTCCTGAGTAAAAGCCTTTTGTCTTAACCTTCTGGAAACTCTGTGCATGCGCACAGTGGGAGCAGGCCCACACTGTTCTTCTGTCTCACTGATGTCAGACTCCAGAGGCTTTGAAGGCAGCAAATAACTACCAGAAGGCCTTGGCCCCCTCTCTGCCTCCAATGCAGAGCCCTCATCAGAGCCTTCCCCAGACTCCAGGACTGGCCCATGTTCCTCCCCAACCTCCTCACTGTCCGACTCTGGGGCCAGCTCTGCAGGCTGTCGATGGATCACAACCGCAATGACCCCCCCTCCCCACATTAAGCCTTGGTGTGAACCCTGCTTTCTGATTTGTAACCTTGAGTTAAGGCAAATCAAGCCAATTAGGGTTGATTTCAGAAAGGAAATCGTGGCACGGGATGTGAGCGTGAGTTGCTTAATGAGCAGGCCACTTTAGGTAAGCAAGTGTGGCTGTGACTCTGCTGAAGAGCTCTTGATTGTGTGCAGGAGGAGACAGATCAGGGATGCTAGCTGTGTTCGCTGAGATCTGAGAATATCCTTAAGAGAAATCTCTTTGGCTTGTCATGCAGGTCCTCTTCGAGCTTGAAACTGAAGAAAAAAGTCCATCTGAGTGAAGTATGGACCGGGTCCTGCCTTAGCGAAGTGTCAGAGAAGAAAATGAGCCCGGACACATCTTTCGTGATTGGCTGGCCGACTGTAAATTATGTCGTCACTTTCAGGTAACGCCCATATACCCGTCTCTTTGAAGGGACCACAGTGGCAAGAGATGAATTCAACCAGTCTGCTCCGCCTTCATCCACAAGTGGTGCCTTCCTGCTTACGACAAGGGCAAAGTTGCAACTGAGGAGATGGGGAGAAAAAGGGGGGCATTCCTCTTCTGACCCAGGCTTCCTGAGAAAGCAGAAATCACAATCTTAGTCCCCAAAACATACATTTCTGTTGTGGCCCAGCCGGCTCTGGATGAGCTGCTGATGGACTCTTCTAGTGAAGAGTCCTATGAGTCTGCCCTGGAGGAGGAGGAAGACCTTGAGGAAGCAGAGAGTCTGGTTGGCCACCAGGAGGCGCCTGGGTCATGGAGCAGTGGGGAGGATCAGGGGCAGTTTGTCCCTGATGCTAGATTATGCAGGGCTGAGAAAAGGAGGCAACAGTTAAGTAAGAGGCAAGCTCGGAGGCCCTGAATTGGAACCAGCTGGTTGTTGAGTGCCCCCTCCCAAGAGAGCTTATAGGGAAGGCTTTGGGAGGGGCTATTTTCAGGAAACAACAGTTACAACTCATCATTGGAAATATCTGGTCGTTTGAGTCTGCAATTCTCTGTCTGTAAATGGGCTACAGTATTTGTAACGTGAGTCCAGGCTCGCAGCCCAGGAGATAGTGGCAAGCAGCCAAGGAGATAGTGGCAAGCAGCCAAGCTTGTGTGTGTCCGTCTGTGGGGCAGAACACATCTCTATGTCCACCCCCTTGTGCACAGACCACGTTACATTCTCACCCTCTTTAAAACAATTACAACACATTACTCTTTATAATCCCTTTTTACAATCAGTTGATTCTCCCATGCAAAGTTCTTCCTTTTGCTCATCCTGTCTGTACATCAGCCTGAATTTTATGGCCAATGGCTGGTTAATGAAAAGGAGCAGCTGTTTCCTGCTTGGGAGGTCTGCTGGGGGACCCTCTTGCACCCACAGGCAGAAGTCTTCAAGGCCAGGAAGGACGTAGGATGTCCCAAGGGTTTCCTCACTTGGCAGAAGTAGAACCGAGAACCGTGTCACGCCTAAGATTCGGGGGTTTGCAGATTAATATAGTAAAGTTGACAAAAGCTGTGGGATACCGTTCTGCCTCAATGTTTTTTATCCCTTATTTCCAGCTCTTCGGAAGTGAAGGAAAGGTGGCTGTCCATGCTGCTCTGGTATGAGATGCCTTCTTCCTTTTTTTCTGCTCTGTGTTACTGCATCCTGATCAGGGGTGGGTTGCTGCCGGCATTACTGCCGGTTCGACGTGCAAAAAAATTTGTTCCGCGCACGTGCACATTTCCATCTAAAAAGGTCTGTGCATGCGCAAAATGTTAGAAAAGGGAAAAAAAATACATTTCTGCAGAGAGAATTATTCTGCACATGTGCAGAACCTAAAATTAAGATGGCACTGCTGGAGGAGAACCAGTTCGCGGGCGTGGCAGACATGGGTCATTCTTAACTGAACTAGTGGGTCAGTTCCAGCGACCCAGGTCACCAAGTTATTACCGGTTCGGTATGAACTGGTAGGATCTCAGCTCTGGTCCTGATCGAGGGCAGGAAGGCCTGCCAATGAGCCAAGAATCAGAGTTCAGAGCAGTGGTGGGATTCACGTACCTTTGCTACCAGTTTGCAAATGTGAGCAGCTGCATGCTTGCACCATTTTTACAATGACAATAAAGATTATTATTATTATTTTCTGTACATGCACACTGCCTTCTGCATATACACAGAAGGTTGCACATTCATTTGGGGCAGGTGGGTGGAGCCTCCAGCAGCTGCCACTACCGGTTCGCCTGAACTGGTAAGAACCGGCAGAATAGCACCACTGGTTCAGAGGCAGGAGATTCCCTGCCTTTATGTGCACTCCCTATTTCAGCAGCTTAGAAATGAAAGGATACCTAGACTGTGAAAATGGGGGTGGCCAGCTTCATTTTATGACATACTTGTTTCTTCCACCCACCCCAATAGTGGCTTTCGCCATTTTAGTCCATTCTGGGCATTCCAGAGGTGGGTTCCTACCGGTTCAGCCCGGTTCAGCCAAATTGGTAGTAAGCTGGGAGTAACTTGGCAGACTGGATCGCTGGAACCTGCAGTGACCCATCCCTGCCATGCCCCTGAACCACTTCTCCTACGGGGCCACCATCTTGTTTTTCAGTTCTGCACATGCACAGAACAATTTTCAGTTGATTTCCCCCCCATTTTTAAAGGTTTTGCGCATGCACATTTGTTTTATTTACAAATGTGCACATGCGCATAGCACATGTCTGGTATGTGCATGAGCAAAGGGAGTGCATGCGCACCAATTCTTTCAGGCACCAAACCGACAGCAATGCCGGTTTTGCTCACATGTGCCTCTGTGGGGCTGAAGTGGAGTTTCAAACATGTAGCTAATCAACTCAGACAGCTCCAGTGAGTACAGCAGGCATGGCGCAGAACCCATGGCGAATGAGTGGGGGAAATGAGCCAGAAAGTTAGTTATAAATGGAAAGGATAGCGCTCTGGCGGGTGGGCGGACCCAGTCAGTGATCACAAATACCAGTTCGCCCAAGCAACAGCCCATCACTGGCCAATCCTCATCTTCACCTAATGGAATTCCAATGAAATCTGTATGGCAGTTCCAAAATTCCTAGGCAGAGGAAGAGTAGGAATCCTCAGAGGACTTTAAATGGCTTTTTCTACTCAATTTAATACAATCATACTGTGCAGCACAACATCTCTGAACTCACCATCAATATTTGAATTACAGGCACATCTATGAAATGAAGCAGACGGAGTACACCAAAAGTTTGTCCATGCAGATTTTGGTGATGGACAGGGAGAAAAGCTCTTCTGTGAGTAATAAAGAAATTGTTGTTGTTGTTGTTGTTGTTGTTGTTAAAAGCTGAAAGAAAAACTGCAACTGAAACCAATGAGGGAGGGGATCCAAGCTTCCAACATAATATCAATAGTGGAGAATTTCTTTTAGCCAAAATTCAATTCTCTTTCCATCATTCAAGACTGTGAAACATATTTGAAAACTCAAGGAATTTAAATCCAATCCCTGTTTCCATGCCATGACACTTTAGGATCACGGTAAATGCATTGGACTTTTTTTTTTTTCATTTTGTTTGTTTAGGAACTTGGGCAGAAGAAAAATGTTAGTTTTTGTTAATGACATCTTCAAAATCATTGTGCAAGTGCAAGTTGGATGTGGCCATAATTGCAGGGTCAGATTTTTGCGAGCAGTGATGTTCCCTTCTAATGTTCCATGGAAACAAAAGTTGAACTTTGAAGGAGAGGATAAGAACAGTACTGACATTTTTGAACGTTGATATTGGAGAAGACTCTTGGGAATACTGTGGATAGCCAAGAATCAAACCAGGATTCTTACTTGAGGCACAAATGCCCAGGCTCAAAGTATCACAGCTGCAAAGATCCATCTCTCCAGAGAAAGCTTTGATGCTGGAAAGGTAGAAGAAAAGAGCAAAGAAGACACTCAACATAAAGGTGGACAGAGTTGATTCAAGTGGCCATGGAAGATCTGAGGAGCCATATTTTGGTCTGTTTAGGTCAGGAGTCGGCAAACTTAAACACTCGAAGAGCCACAAAGGTCCTAACTGGAAGCCCCCCTTTCAATTCTGGAGCCGACCAGAAGTCCAGTTCCCCCACCATAGAGCCTCCTCCTAGCACGGTGTCTTTTTCCCCTCTACCTGTCCTAACCGGAAGTCCTATCAATTGTGGAGTCGAACGGAAAACCCACCCCTTGCCATAGAGTCTCCTCCTGGCGTACCATGCTTCCCCACCCACCCACCTGAAAACTCCTCTCAAAATTGTGGTGCCAACCAGTGACAGGGAGCTGCAGCAGAGGGATGAAAGAGCCACATGCGGCTCCAGAGCTGTGGATTGCCAACCCCTGGTCCAGGTAGTTGCTGGAGTCAGCATTGACTTGGTGGCACAAAATATTTAATCAATCAATCAATCAATCAATCAACATGTCAGAATGGCGATTTATTCAAGTAAAATCTGATTTTTAACAAATTTGGATTGGATATATTAAATATTTTTGAAGCTTCCAGATTGCAGAGTCCTATTTATTGCTAGGGGAAACCGAGCCATTCCTCAAGATGGATATTGCTAATTTGCAACTCCTTTGGAATTCGGAGCTGGAATATCATACAATAATACAATAGCAGAGTTGGAAGGGACCTTGTAGGTCTTCTAGTCCAACCCCCTGCGTGGGCAGGAATCTTATACCATTTTAGACAAATGGCTATCTAACATCTTCTTAAAGACTTCCAGGGTTGGGGCATTCACAACTTCTGGAGGCAAGCTGTTCCAGAGGTTAATTGTTCTAACTGTCAGGAAATTTCTCCTTAGTTCTAAGTTGCTTCTCTCCCACATCATAATGTGACAAATGAGTAATCTTATATGTTAAAGAATGTTGCTGTAAATATGTTTCATATGATGATATTAATTCATTAAAATGTTCTTTTTCAGAAAGGAATAGGTGTTATTAAGATGTATATTTGTTTTATTCAGAACACAGCATTAAGTATCTCCAACATGGAAACTGCTGACAATATTATCAAAAAGGCCACAGAACAGTTGGGTGTTCCTGTAAGTATAAGTGTAACATGCAGTCAAAAATGGTTCATTGATCTTGGTGGGGAGGGGAACGGCTCCCATTTTTCCTGAGAGAGACAGAGACAGACAGAAACAGAAACAGAGACAGACAGAAACAGAAACAGAGACACGGAGAGACACACAGAGAGGCAGAGAGACAGAGACAGAGAGACACAGAGAGAAAGACACACACACACACAGAGGGGGAGGGAGGGAGAGAGAGGGAGAGAAAGAGACAGAGACACAGAGCGAGAGAGACAGAGAGAGAGAGAGACAGACAGAGAGAGAGACAGGGACAGAGAGACAGAGAGAAAGAGGCAAGAGAGCAAGAGAGAAACAGAGAAGAGAGAGGGAAAGAGACAGAGAGAGGGAGACAGAGAGAGACAGAGATAGAGAGAAACCACAGTTGGGCTTCTACTTAGCCTATGAAGCAAGCCAGCTGAAGTAGAGAAAGTGTTGAAGTATCTTCATTAAAATCCTCTTTGCAAAATCCCTAAGCGCTGGATACTTCACAAAGAAACAGATGGTTGTCCTGCATAAATCATAGCATAACTTATTAAGGTAACTTGTGCACAAGCAACTATTCACAAGTATTGTCCTGTGTGGACATCTTTGGCCTGGCCTGACTAAGCCAACGGATGGTCAAATGTTCTGTGTGAGGACAGCTGGGAAGTTCTTTTCTTGAGAGGGCCACTGGAAGGAAGTCTCTAGTCATGCAAACAGGTGATGCGGTGGTGCCTCATGGGAATCTAAGCTGTTCTTACTTAGGAGCATAACCAAGATGCACAGTCCATTAGATGATCTTTACCAGGCGGATCAGGAAGAGCTGCTGTCCCAAAAGCCTCTTCCAAATTGTCCTCTTCACAGCTATGAGAGAATGGAGTTGCAAGCTATATTTATCATTGTTTGTGCTGGGCTTTAAGAGTGTGTATATGTTAAAATATTCATGGGTGGGGGAGACATGGGAACAAGGTCAGCCAATGAATCTAAGTCAGCCAGTGGGGGCTTAAACAGATCTGAGTCTGTGCTGAGAAATTGAAACTGAAACTAAGTATGATGCTCTGCAAAGTAAACTAGCAGTCTGTCTGGGCTTGTCTGCTGAAATGAAGCTAACTGCTTGTGTTTGCCTATAACTCTCCTGCCTTGGGTTTACTTGGAAGAACCACCTGTTGGTATTGTACATTTATTCATCTATTCCTATGTTATTCATAAGTTAATGACTCCAGCTGAATCAGTTATCTGTGTGTGCTTCTGGATTTGAATTTATGCAACAAACTCAGACAGGATACGTGTATGTTTGTGTAAAATTAAAGAGAGGTTCATTGACCCACTTGTGCTCGCCCTGTAACCTTTGCATAAATGAGGTGTAGTGGATTTCTGTTTGGACTTGTACCTCTCCAATTGTTTGCCTTGCCCTCTCCTGCATGTTCCCTTTCCTTCCAACGTCAGTGCTTGCTTCCCATGAGATTGATAATCCTGGGTCTCCTGATTCCCTCCTTCCAGGCGTGGCCTGCTTATTCTTCTTTCTATTGTTTTGCGTCCAATTGCTCTCTGCCTTCTACAACTTGATCTTCACTATTCTTCTAACTTTCCGTTCCCAGGGCAGACCAAGTGACTATCACCTCTGGGTGATCTCAGGAAGGGACAATCCTGCATACCCTCTGATTGGTAAGAACTCTTCCTTTTTTGAATGGAGAACCTCTGGTCCGTGCCTTTTCTTAAATTTCAATTTCCACATCCCATCGCAGAGCCCTGGGACAACATTGCTGACTCCAGGGGGGTCCATGGATCCCCAGTTGAGAACCCCTGGGGTGGGGAATTGGGTGGATACCAGGGGTGGCATTAGCAGGCATGGTTCTGTGCTCTGCTCTGCATTGGAGCACAGAAGCCGGTGGCAGGAATATATATATATATATATTTCGGTGGTTGGGTGGCTGGCAGCGTCCTTTTTAACAAGAAAGGAACAATTTCCCCTCATCACACCGTCTTTTCCTTCAAGAGTTGTGTGCATGAATATCTCTCCTTTCTTAAAGTCAGAGCATTTGAGGAAGCTTCTTGGAAGTGGATCCGTGGTGGAGCCTGTTTTGCAAGGGGGTGATGGGACTTCTTCTATTTGTGACGCAAAGAATGGTTTGCTCTGCAGCCGCACATCCTTATCAGGAAAGTCCTGCTGTCAAGGAAAGATTTTTTTCTCCCTTTAGCTTCCGGCTGATGTCATTTCCTTGCTCAACAGCAGGACCACAGCCGGCTTGGGTCACTTGTCACTTGTATAAGACGGGGCGTCTTATACTCTGAAAAATATGGTAATTCAGTTTATGGCAATTTAAAGTGAACGAGGTCAAGCCAGTGATGAAATCGGACCTCTGAGGTTGTTTCCTGACTTGGTTTGACCAGTAACTGCGATGGGCCTTCTTCCTAGGCTGATCAGTTGGATGTCTTTCCCTTGGACATAAAACATGGAGGAGAAGGTGATGTCTAGACTGAGACTACTTTGGTCATATGGACCAGAATCCCAGTGGGTCAAAAACCAAGTGTGCTGCTTTTTATTTCCCAAATTTAAACCTCGCCAGGCCTCTTTGCCTTCAGCAGTTGACACCACCGGTCTGTCGTTGCCACAGGACACGAGCATCCCTTCAGCATTATCCTGGGTTGCCTCCGAGGCTCCGTGGACCAGATGCGAGGCCCCAGCAATGGCCTGCTGCTTCCTGAGGAGTATGAAACGTCACTGCTGGGCCAGCTTCCCAGGGACCGGCGTTGCCAGTTCATCCTGAAGCCCAAGCCCCAGGCTCCAGTGCAGTTGCGAAGAGGTGAGATCTCACTTGCTGGGAGGAAGAGTGAGGGCTTAATAAACCAGGCTTAATAGCAGTGATTGTGAGAGGGATCTTGGAGTCTTAGTGGACAACCAGCTAAATAGAAGCCAGTGGCAGCCAAAAAAGCCAATGCATACATTGCATTAACAGAAGGATACAATCAAGATCAAGTATCATACTAATACCACTCTATATAACCCTAGTAAGTCACACCTAAAGTACTGCATCCAGTTTTGGTCAACACACTATAAAAAAGACTCTAGGAAAAGTGCAGAGGAGAGCAACCAGGATGATGAGGGGACTGGAGATTAAAACACATGAAGAACGGTTGCAGGAACTGGGCATGGCTAGTCTAGTGAAGAGGAGGACCAGGGGAGACAGGATAGCAGTCTTCCAATATTTGGGGGGCTGCCATAGAGTGGAGGTGGTCAAGCTATTTTCCAAAGCCCGCAAAGGCCAGACAAGGAATAATGGATGGGAACTGACCAAGGAGAGATTCCAACTTAAAAATAAGGAAGAATTTTCTGACGGTGAGAACAATCAACCCGTGGAACAGAAGTTGCCCTTGGAAGTTGTGGGAGCTTCATCACTTGAGACTTTCAAGAAGGGATTGGACTGCCATTTGTCAGAAATGGTGCAGGGTCTCTATAAGGTCCCTTCCAACTCTTTTAATCTTTTCATCTGTCTCCGGTTATAATGTGGCCCAGGCCTATGTAGAGATTCAGAGCCACAGAGTGAAATCCACATGCTCAGCGCACTCCCACAGTCACTTGAAGGCCATTTTCTCAACATGGGTGCGAGACCCTCTTCACTTTGCCCGTGTTCCACTGGAAGCCATGGCTGTCTGTGCAAAGACAACCTGGCAAAGCCCCCCAAGCAGCCCTACAAACCCTGGAGAGCTGGGCTACCCCAATCTCCTGCTGCCAGGCCATTATTGGCCTGTTTGGCAACTTTTGAGCCTCTTTGGCCATGCAAGCTGACTTAATGTTTCCTGTGACTGTGGCCTAATCAGGCTGAGGAGGATATTACTACTCCAGCCCTAGGGAAAGGTTTCTCAGGCAGAAATGGGACTTTTCCAGCAGGCCAGATCCAGGGAAATTCTGTGTTTCGGACTGTTGTTTGTGAATTCAAGACTGTCCGATGGGCAGAGCAGCCCAATTGTAAGAATAGAATAGAGAATAGAATAGAATGCTTTATTGGCCAAGTGTGATTGGACACACAAGGAATTTGTCTTTGGTGCATATAGAATAGAATAGAATAGAATAGAATAGAATAGAATAGAATAGAATAGAATAGAATAGAATCTAGAACAGAACAGAACAGAACAGAATTCCTTATTGGCCAAGTGGACACACAAGGAATTTGTCTTTGGTGCATATAGAATAGAATAGAATAGAATAGAATAGAATAGAATAGAATAGAATAGAATAGAATAGAATAGAATAGAATAGAATAGAATCTAGAACAGAACAGAACAGAACAGAACAGAATTCCTTATTGGCCAAGTGGACACACAAGGAATTTGTCTTTGGTGCATATAGAATAGAATAGAATAGAATAGAATAGAATAGAATAGAATAGAATAGAATAGAATAGAATAGAATGGAATAGAATAGAATAGAATAGAATAGAATCTAGAACAGAACAGAACAGAATTCCTTATTGGCCAAGTGGACACACAAGGAATTTGTCTTTGGTGCAGGTGCTCTCAATGTACATAAAAAGCAAAGAAACATCCGTCAAGAATCATAAGGTACGAATGCATCTTGTCTTTTCCAATCAAGCTCAACCCTCTTGTCGCCCTGCTGGTTTTAGCTCCAGAGAAAATGGCTCATGAGTTCTTTGATATTCTTACCTTGATTAAAAAGGGGGATGGAATGGAAGGAAATCCAATTAAATAAAAAGACTCTTGTGCTTGATGCTCTTGTGGTGATGAAGATGCTCTGAGATGGAGCTTCCTGGACAGTTTTGAAAAGCTGCTCTTTCTCAGTTCAAGCCAGCAGGCAGGGTTAGGGTTATTGTGGATAGGAAATGAGAGGCAATCTCCGATTAGACTGCCTTGAGCTAGCAGAGAGAAAAACGAGACAATAAATAGGATAAAACTGCCGTAATGCATCACATTCATCAGACAAGAAGTCCACCATCCAGGTCTTTGTGAGCTGCTTTAAAGGTTGTCCCTGTTTGAGCTGCCCTGAAGTACAAAAGCCTGTTTGACCACTTGCACCCATGTCCCTTTGTGCTCTCAGTCCCTTTCCAGAAACATTCCAAGCGCAAGAAATCTCTCATCGACTGGGCTCTCCGGCGAAGTGTCAGCACCCCGACGGGCAGCCCGGCCTCTCAGTCCCCAACCAACCCCCGGAAACTCTTCGGCTTGTCCTTAACATCGGTCTGTCCTGACGGAACTCTTCCCAAGCCCATCATGGTAAGATGTGCTTCTCGGCTTACCTACCAGAGTTTGGGTTTGAGGGGAGTATATGTTGGCATGAAAACTCCAACACAACCCAGTTCTCCCACCTCTTTAATGGCATTGTGGAGGGGAAGGTGTGGGAGCCAGTGCTGGGATTCAAATTTCCTCACTACCAGTTCTGTGGGGGTGGCTTGGTGGGCATGGCAGGGGAAGGATACTGTCAAATCTCCATTTCCTCTTGATCAGCTGGGACTCGGGAGGCAGAGAATAAATGGGGGCAGGGCCAGCCAGAGGTGGTATTTGCTGGTTCTCCAAACTACTCAAAATTTCCACTGCTGGTTCTCCAGAACTGATCAGAACCTGCTGAATACCTTTGATTTATAAATTTACAAAATTAGATTGTTCATTAATGATAATCATTTCAGAGATGCATAGAAGCTACGTATGTGAGACTGGCCGGTATGCTTTCTAAAGGATGTATTGTAGAGTGACGATTCTCCTTTTTATCTTTACTTTTCTGTCTTATTGGTGCAATGCCATCTTATACTTTTGTTCTACACATAAAAGAATGTAAAAACAATCAATTAAATTTGAGTTGAGATATAACAATTGCAAGAATGGATATGGAAGAAATATATGGATTTTTGTAATTAACTAATATAACTTTTATGATTTCTAATTTGCAAGGAAAGATGATATCTTGTTGGTGGAAGGTCATTTTATATTTTTGATTTTACGTATAAAAGGATGTTTTGACAATTAATTAAATTGAGGCTTAGAATTAATAATTGTAAAATTATTATGGAAAAAATGTATGGAATTTTGTAATTAATTGACATAATTTTTATGATTTGTAATTTGTAATGAAAGATGGCTTCTTGTGTTTTTCTTTTTTTAATATGTCTGCCTTATTTGTGTGTTTTTTTTCTTTCAAAATAAATAATTAAATAATTTTTTTTAAAAAAGAACCTGCTGAATACCACCTCTGTGGTGATAAAATAAATAAGTTTGAAGGGAGTATTTTTGTATGAAAACTCCAACACAACCCAGTTCTCCCATCTCTTTACTGGCATCTGCCATTGTGGAAAGAAAGGTGGGAGAGCTCTAATCCTGGGGGGGGGGGGGGGTGTGAGGGGAGAGGTCAGTGTTCTCCCTATAGTTCTAGCATGGAGGCGGCTTCACTCTTGAGGTTGCCTGAGTAGAGACCAAAGCTCAACTGAGGATGGGGCAAAATAGACCGGATGCCAGTGGTGGGATTCACATTTTTTTACTACTGATTCTTGGCTTGGCTTTGTAGGTGTGGCAGGGGAAGGATACTGCAAAATCCCCTTTCCCTCTCCAGCCCACTAACCTGCTTTCCAGCTCCCTTCTCTTTTTCAGGGCAACAAAAGAAGATCAGCTGGGAGGATGGGAGGCAGCAGGGGCGGGGCCAGCCTATTTGCCGGTTCTCTGAACTACTCAAAATTTCTGCTACCGGTTCTCCAGAACCTGTCAGAACTGGCTGAATACCACCTCTGGCGGGTGACTCCACCCCAGATCCTACTAAAAAGGGAGGGGAGACTAAGAGTCTTACTTCCTACCCTCTGGGAGAAGCAAATGGCACCATTGTCATTTGGCTCTTGCTTTCTCCAGTTTTCATTAACTGGATTTCTTAGATAAACCCTTAGAGGAGTATTTCTCAACCTCAACCACTTTAAGATGGGTGGACCTTAACTTCCAGAATTCCCCAACCAGCAACAGCCCAATAATCTTAGAGAAATTATTGCAGTGACTGTGTATTCTTTGCCTTCACCACCTGCAGGACATTTTGTATCTGCTCTACCACGAAGGTCCTTCCACCCGGGGCATCTTCAGGCGCTCTGCCAATGCCAAAAATTGCAAGGAGCTGAAGGAGAAGCTCAACTCGGGTAACGATGTCCAAGTGGACGGTGAATCTGTCTTCGTGGCTGCCGCGATCATTACGGTAAAGTGGGTCGCCACAGGAGTCAGTCAAGAGTGATGTAGGAATTAGAGAAATTAGAAGGAAGTATTCCTTCTTGTCTAAGAAATTATATAAGAAAGGAATTTGGTTCAAGTGGTTGTTGCCAGAAGGAATGTTGAGATTTTGGGAAGGGGACAGGGTAAAAATTAAAGCATTAACCGAGGCGGAGACATTTATCAAAAAACATTCCTCCCAGCTGGGAGGTGAAGATGGGGGAACAGAGGGAGGGACGGCCCCGCCTGGAGACAGGAGGGAAGAGTCAATTGCAAAAAGACTCAGGTCTCAAAAATGATTTTATTTGAAAGCTTATTATAACTGTTGATACACGAGAAAATGGCAAAGGAAAAAATGATTGATTATATGGATTATAAGATGTAATTTTTCTATGTGCTTATCCTTTATTTTTTTTAAATTGTATATTCATGAAGTTTTTGGGGAGGGACATCACCGACGGCAGGGAAGATGCCAAAATGTTATTTCACCTTGCACCTTTTTCCCTGTAAAAACTTTAAAAAACAATAAAATTCTTTTTTTTTAAAAGAGTAATGTGGGAATTCAGAGTTCATGGGAAGCTGGTTCCCATAATTCCCAACCCATATATAAAATAACAAAAGATGGATTTTGATTAAAGCAAATGCTTTAAGGCCGTGATGGCGAACCTATGGCATGACTGCCACAGGTGGCACGCGGAACCATTTCTTAGGGCACGCGAAGCATTGCCCTGTCAGCTCCAGCGGGCATGTGTGCACTGGCCAGCTGATTTAGACCTTCTTTTGAGGCCGTTTTTCGCCCTCTGGAGGCTTCAGGGAAGCTCCTGAAGCCTCTGGAGGTGGAGGGGAGGCTGTTTTCACCCTCCCCAGGCTCATAGAAAGCCTCTGGAGCCTGGGGAGGGCGAAAAAAGCACGCAAAATCAGGGGGTAGCACACATAGCATGATGGGTGTGACACGCCCATGCAGGCCCCCACTGCGCTCCCCCTGCTTTTGACACGTGAGCCCAAAAAGGTTAGCCATCCCTGCTTTCAGGCAAAGGTGGAAGTTCGTTGCCTTGAGGAAATAGTAGAAGAATTTCAAAGAACTTTAGAAATATGTCTGTAAGACTAGAAATATGTATTAGCCCAGAAATGCCAAAATGTAGGTAGAAGATTGATGTGCAACCCAAAAGCAACAGTGAAGACACACCACTTCTGAATGTGGGTGCAACAACTGAGGAATTGGCAGAGAACAAGATGTCTTTAGGTAGAGCAGCTCAGAGCCTCTTCAAAATCCTTTACAAAAGATTCTAAACTCCAATGGACACAATTTCTCCTCTAGTAACTAGATGGAAAGTAACCCTTTGCAAATAATAGGAAAAATAGGGGAGGGAAGAGAAAAGTGTAGAAAAGAAGGGAAAAAGAAAGAAAAGGTAGCCATCCAAGGGAAAGAATTTCAGCAAAGCTTGGCTGTACCAAGTCCAACATGGTTAGACACACAAGGAATTTATCTCCAGTGCAGCAGCTCTCAGTGTAAATGCAAAGCAACAGAATTAGAATGACAACAACAGCAGCAGCAACAACAACAATAATAATAATACCAATAAGAGTGGGGGCAGTAAAGAAGGTAATAAGGATAAATAATAATACTACAGCCATACTACATGGATAAATGCACATAGACATTAGACAGCATTGAGAGAATTACCATATTTTTCAGAGTATAAGACGCATTGGACTATAAGACGTGTCTAGATTTAGAGAAGGAAAACAAGGGGAAAATATAGCTTTTGGATTCTGTGTGTCCCGTTTTTGCCCTCCCTGGTCTCCAGAAGCACTTTGCAGGCCAAAATGGGCATGTTTTCAACAAAAACAGGACGTGTGGAGCACTGCAGAGTGCTTCTGGGGGCCAGGGAATGTGAAAATGTGAGGCGCAAAGGGTTTGGGAGGCCAAAAACAGGCGAGTATTTTCACCCACTTTTAGGGTAGGGGGAAAGTGTACCTTATACTCTGAAAAATATGGTACGTGTTGAGAGGAGTAATGGCACGAGGGGAAAAACTGCCTCTGTGCCTAGGTGTCTTGGCCCGCAATGCCCTATAGTGGCAACCCGAGGGGAGAAACTGAAACACTTTATGTCCAGGATGTGAGGGGTCTGTAGATATTTTCTCAGCCTTCCTCCTATCCTCCTCCTGACCCAATAAATAGGTCTTTGATAGAAGGCAGGCGGGTTGCAATTGGTTTTCCTGCAATCTTAACTATCTGTTGAAGTCCTGTTCGGTGGCTGTACCAAACTGCTTTATGGGAGTTGGGAAGAAGACGGCAACCCATCATCCGCATGTGACCCTCAAGGCCATTTTTGCAACACTCAGATTGTGACCTCGGAATCCTGTGGCCAGGCTGCTGATTCCTGGAGGTTCAATCAATAGAAGTGCTTTCAAAGAAAACTCGAAGCTAGCTTGGTGATTGTGTGACTAACTAAGTTACTCTACGTATCTGTATTTAGGACTTTCTACGAAATATACCTGACAGTGTTCTGTCCTCAGACATGCACAATCTATGGATGGAAGCCATGGATAAGGAATGCCGAGCTCCCAAGATTGAAGCCATCCAGAGGTGGGTGGTGCTTTCTCTCACAACCTTTGGCTCGGGATGGACGCCTGTGTGAGGTTGGGTTTCACAGGCTCAGGGCATCATGTGCATGGAGCTGTTCAGAGCATGTGTATTTCACTGCTTGATAAGGTGCTCAGGGAGGTCATATCCTGCGTAACCTTTGGCAACCTGTGAGCTGACCGATGCCACTGCACAATGTCTTCAGAATCTCCATGCTGGCCGGAGCTGCTAAGAGCTGGGGTTGAACAACCAGGGACCCCACTTCCCTGTGAAGTCATGAACTTAACAAGGTCTCTCCGTAGTCTGTGCCTTTCACTTTTCTACAGCTCAAGGCACATTTTCACATGGATGCCTGCTTGTTTTGCATTGGTCAGTTCAGACAATCAATTGTCTGAAGGAAGGAAAGCCCCTCTTCTGTGTCAGAGCTTGTTGCATTAAATTCAAATCCAGAAGCACAATACCACAATAAATCAGATAACTGATGCAGCAGGATGCATTAAGTTTTTTATATACATAATAATAGATGATAAATGTGCAAAACCAACATGTGGTTCTTCCAAGTAAACCCAAGCAGTTAGTTTCATATCAGCAGACAAGCCCAGACAGACTGTTCGTTTACTTCTCAGAGCAGCAGACTGCTTAAATTTAGTTTCTCAGCACTGAGCTTAATACAGCTAAGCCACGCCCAGACGTCTTACTTACGTTTCTGTTTCCGATTCTCTGCACAGACTCAGAACTGTTTAAGCTCCCATTGGCTGACTTAGTTGCTATGCCTATTCATTGGCTGACCTTGTTCCCATGTCTCTCCCAATCATGAATACTTTAACATTCTGCCACTGTGCAGGAACTCTCTTCCTGATCACAAAGCGATGGCTTTTTCTCTCCACCAGCAGGAGATGCAAGGCAGCCTTCTCTTGGCATTCAGGTTCCTGGAATTCTCCCCAGCAGTCCAATGTCAGGGTTCCAAGTAACACCCCCGATGAAAGAAGACTCTGAGGCTTGAAGTTCCTCAAAGTTCCATTTTATTACAGATGTCCTATTGGCACATCTGGGAAAACCCGACTCTGAAAGCTTCCAGGTTTTGCGCACCCCAAAGAAAGTCCAAGCAGCTACCCAGCACCCACATGTCCATCACATAGTCCAATCAAAGCACCATCCCAACTGGAGAAGCATCCCAGTCAAACCCTCCAGGTGCAGGGCAGAATGTCCTTGACTCTCAGAGAAAGAAATGTTATTATGACTATATATCTCCCCAGCTCCATACAATCCCCCCTCCCAGTTTCCCACAGCACTAAATGTGGCAGGCCTGAAGATTGAATGCTCAAGAGGGCTTCCAGGCCTGATATCCAGTTTCTGCTGAAGACTCCCAGGCAGGGGAAGCTCCCTACACCAGTGTCCCCCCCCCCCCCAAGCAGTGTGCTTGAGGAATATCTATGCTGACGACACACTGAGCACACAGGATTCTCTAACGGTTCTTCTTGGTCTCTTTTCTTTGGGCAGCTTAGTGAAGCAGCTTCCAGAGGCCAACCTACTTTTGCTCAAGCACCTCTTTGGGGTCTTGCACCGTATTGAGCAGAATGCAGTGGAGAATCAGATGAATGCCTTCAACCTGGCTCTTTGCATCGCCCCCAACATGTTGTGGCTTCCCAGTCCCACTGGACCCGAAGAGGAAAGCAAGTCAACCAAGAAGGTGATCTCATCTGTCCTCAAATCTGCTCTTCTCAAGAGTCACTCGATCCCAAAGGAAGAGGAGTTTTCCTCTCCAAGAATAGAATAAGAGTAAGAGTAAGAGTAAGAGTAAGAGTAAGAATAAGAATAAGAATAGAACAAGGAATTTGCTTTTGGTGCAGATGCTCTCAGTCTACATAAAAAGACAAGATACATTCATCAAGAATCCTTAGGTACAATATTTAATGATAGTCATACGGTAAGCAATCAGGAAACAATATCAACATTAATATAAATCATAAGGATACAAGCAACAAAGTTACAGTCCTGCAGTTATAACTGGGAGGAGATGGGTGAAGGGAACGATGAGAAGATTAATACTAATAGTAATGCAGCCTTAGTGAATAGTTTGACAGTGGTGAGGGAATTATTTGTTTAGCAGAGTGAGGGTGTTCGGGGAAAAAACTGTCCTTGTGTCTAGTTGTTCTTGTGTGCAGTGCTCTATGGTATCATTTTGAGGGTAGGAGTTGAAACAATTGATGTCCAGGATGCGAGGGGTCTGTAAATATTTTCACAGCCCTCTTTTTGACTCATGCAGTGTCCAGGTCCTCAATGGAAGGCAGGTTGGCAGCCATTGTTTTTTTCTGCAGTTTTGATTCTCCTCTGAAGTCCCTGTCTGTCTTGATGGGTTGTAGAACCAAACCAGACAGTTGTGGAGGTGCAGATGACTCAATAATTCCTCTGTAGAACTGAATCAGCAGCTCCTTGGGCAGTTTGAGCTTCCTGAGTTGGCGCAGAAAGAACATTCGTTGTTGTGCTTCTTTGATGACGTTTTTGATGTTAGATGTCCATTTTAGGTCTTCAGATATGATAGAACCTAGAAATATTTCTTTCCTCCTCCATAGCCCACTGGGCAAGCCTTGAGCGGGTAGGGCTTTGGGACAGAAAAATAGTGGTTGTTGAAGACCACTCTGCATTTAAACAACTCTAGCATGTTCAAAGTTGACCTTGTGCTTTGGCTTTCCCCCCCCAAAGAACCCAGAGAGACAAATTGCATGATGAAAATTTGACTTGCCCAACCTGCAGCCCAGGCAGGCTGAGCGATGAGCGGCCCCTCCAGACCATCCTGGCCATCGGGTGGGAATTGGCTGGAGATGAAGGGAGTTGGACATCGGCCCATTTGGACCTCACCAGTTTGGGCAAGGCTAGAATCAGTCTGGCATTAGAATTGATGCATTAGAGGGGTTGAACTAGAAATGTTTCCCCTTTTGCAATTGAGCATCCAAGAAGGGACAGGAAAGGAGAAGGGGAAAGAGGAAAGACAAAGAAAAATAAGAAAAGATGGGAAGGAAGAAGGAAGGAGAATGAAGAGAGAAGGAAAAAGGGAGAAAGGGAGGAAGGGAGGAAGGAAGGAAGAGAGAGAGAAAGAAAGAAA
Organism: Rhabdophis nuchalis; assembly: GCA_039707465.1. Taxonomy (NCBI): domain Eukaryota; kingdom Metazoa; phylum Chordata; class Lepidosauria; order Squamata; family Natricidae; genus Rhabdophis; species Rhabdophis nuchalis. Next base: position 7,549,873 of record CM077657.1, on the reverse strand, counting down.
GAAAGAGAGAGAGAGAGTGAAAGAAAGAAAAAGAAGTAAGGAAGGGAACATAAGAACATAAGAATAGCCTTGCTAGAACAGGCCACAGCCCATCTGGTCCAGCATTCTGTCTCACACAGTGGCTCACCATTTGCTTCAGGGTCTTCCCAAGCAGATTTATTTTATTTATGTATTTATTTTATTCAAATTTATACCCCGCACCTTCTCCAAAAAGGACCCAGGGCGGCTTCAGCTGCTTATGATTCCCTGCAAATGGCATTGAGATATATCCTGCCTATCTCTCCAACCAGGAGGAAGGGGAAGGGAAGGGAAGGGAGGGAGGGAGGGAGGGAGGGAGGGAGGAAGGAAGGAAGGAAGGAAGGAAGGAAGGAAGGAAGGAAGGAAGGAAGGAAGGAAGGAAGGAAGGAAGGAAGGAAGGAAGGAAGGAAGGAGGAGATTATAATGAGAGTGAGGGAGAGTCTGAGGGAAGTCACCATGGGGTTGGACTAGAAGACCTCCAAGGTCCCTTCTGTTATTCTATTATGTCCTGCTTCCCATTTACGTTCAACCTGCATAAATCTGGATTGTTAGATAAGCAGAAAATGGACCACACATCCTGGCTTAGCCTGTTATGCAAACCCTGCTGTTGTCTTCCTCGGTGCTCCTTGTGCGACCGCTTCTGCTTCTGAGAGGCTGCTTCTCCCATTCTGATCTGGGACTGTTCCTTTTGGTAGGTGGCCATGTTGGTGCAATTCCTAATTGAGAACTCTGCTGAAATTTTCGGAGGAGACATTGCGTCCCTGTTCCAAAAGTCAGAGAAGAAGAAATCCCGAAGTGTGGATGACTTGCTAGGTAAGGCGATTGCTAGAGTATTCATTCATTTTGTCTTTTTCAGCTACACAAAGACGTGGGCCACATTTAATAGCCCGAAGAAGAGCAGGGCCAAGAAGGGGGAAACAGAAAAGAAAATATTAAATATACAAGTATATATTCAAGAGCAAGATATAAAGGGGGGAAAACATAGGCTAGATTAGTGAAGGTAAGGGAATAAGAAATGATTCCAAATTATATTTGGGTTTCCGGAAACACCATCCCAAGGAAACATAAACTGAGATTTGAAATAGACACCTACAAGAATAGAAAAGAAAGGGAGAGAGGAGGAGATAATGCGAGGAAGAGGAGGGAAAGAAGAAAGAGGGAAGGAGAGGAAGGTGGAATGGAGAGAAAGAGAAGGAGAGAGGGTAGGAAGGGGAAGGGGAAGAGTAGGAGTAGGGGAGAGGTAAGGGAAGAAGGAAGGGGAAGGAGAAGAGGAAGGAAGGAAGGAGAGAAGGGAGGGAGGGAAAAAGGAAAGGGAGAGGAGAGGAGGGTAGAAGGGAGAGGAAGAGAAGGAGAGAAGGTAAGAAGGGGAAGAGGAAGAGTAGGGGAGAGGTAAGGGAAGAAGGAAGGGGAAGGAGAAGAGGAAGGAAGGAAAAAGAGAAGGGAGGGAGGGAAAAAGGAAAGAGAGAGGAGAGGAGGGTAGAAGGGAGAGAAAGAGAAGGAGAGAAGGTAAGAAGTGGAAGAGGAAGAGTAGGAGTAGGGGAGAGGTAAGGGAAGAAGGAAGGGGAAGGAGAGGAGGAAGGAAGGAAATAGAGAAGGGAGGGAGGGAAAAAAAGAAAGGGAAAATAAGGTGGTGTTACAACAGGCGGAAGGGATGGTAAATAAAGCAACCCAAATTGTATATTATAACCTATTCAATTAAATAACAAATGTATAACAATGACAAATGTAAAAAAGAATAACAATTATATGAATGTATACTTAAAATGGTACATAAGAGAATAAAAATAAAAAAAATTGGAAGTAACAAGTGCAGGGCTAAAAACTCACTTTTTTCATCTGGCTGGCCTGGCCTAATCTATCCTTCCTAGGCTGTAAATATAAATTTAAATTGTTTTAATAGGGATAGCTGGGATTAGGATAAAGGGTTTTAAGGTTTTAAGATTTTAAACTTTTAGCGCAGGTAATTATTTAATTCTATTTTAAATATTGTATTGTAATATTTATATATCTTTTTAAAGTCCTGTGCACCGCCCCGAGTCCCTTCGGGGAGAGGGTGCGGTCTATAAATCAAGTAAACAGTAAACAGTAAACAGGGCCAATTGCAGAGGGAATCTGGAAAAACATCACGGAAGGTGCTACAACTGTATTATTATTTATGAGGGCATTATTTAAGGAAAGGTTATGTGTGAGGGAATTTTTGGAAACTGCTATGATAAGTGTATGTTCTTTATTTATCCATCTTTTTTTTTTTGTGGCCAGAAGGGAAATCTCTGGATGATGTGATGGTCATTCTGTGTTGGAAGAGAAAATGAATTGGGCGGGTAGAGTTGAAATGCAAAACACAGCAGTGCCTGAATGGTCTAGGTACGAAGCGCAAAGAAACTAAGGGGTCCAAGATTAAACTAGCAAAAAAATGCCCCATTTAAGCGTGAATAGAGGATTTCAGCTTTTCTCTTTGCCAAATGTGCTGATTTATTTATTTTATTTTTATTTTATTCATATTTATATCCTGCACCCATCTCCCACAGAGGGACCCGGGGCGGCGCACAGGAAAATTAAAAACAACTACAAATATACAAAATACTATAAAATTATCCTAAAACAACATTAAACCCAAAACCCTGTGCTAAAACATACTTAAAATCCCACGGATTAAAACTTTGGCAAACTAAAACTCAGTCGGTATAGGGTGGTTCACGCCAGGCCGGCTTGGTGGAAGAAGTGCGTTTTTAAGCGCTGGCGGAAAAGGCGGAGGTCCAAGGTGACGCGGAGTTCGGGAGGCAGGTCGTTCCAGAGGGTTGGGCTCACCACAGAGAAGGCCCTTCCCCTGGGCGTCGCCAACCGGCATTGCCCGGCCGACGGCACCCGGAGAAGACCCTCTCTATGGGAGCGAATCGGTCGAAGGGATGTATGGGGCAGTAGACGGTCTCACAAATAACTAGGCCCCGTGCCATGGAGCACTTTAAAGATGGTCATCAGCACCTTGAAATGCACCCGAAAGGTGCATTTTTAATGCTTGATGATTCTACTGACTCAGCCATTGCCTGATATTTTAATCATTCGAACTGCACAATTAACATTAAGGTGCAGCCCTGTGAACATTTTAATGCTATTGGGGTATCTTTCACTTTGGATTTATTTTTTTATCGTTTGCCTTTATTCATCAAGCATGCATTAGATCAGGGGTCTCCAACCTTTGCAACTTTAAGTCTGAAGGACTTCAGCTTCCAGAATTCTCCAGCCAGCTTTGCTGGCTGGAGAATTCTGGGAGCTGAAGTCCTTCAGACTTAAAGTTGCAAAGGTTGGAGACCCCTGCATTAGATAACATATATAAGTATAAACATGATTTTGAAAACATGAAATGGATACAAATAAATGGGGACATGAGGACAGGGACGGTAGGCACGTTGGTGCGCTAATGCACCACCTTTAAAGACCTCTTAGGAATGGGGTGAGGTCGACAGGAGACAGTCTCTAAGGTCGAAGTTTTGAGGGTTTGGGGAAGCTTAGTCAACAAATGCTCCCGTAGATGCCACCTTCTGCCCTTCAACATTCTTTCTTCACTCTGCAGTTCAGCACAACGATTCCTCGGATGAGATGGAATACGCAACGTCTTACCAAGAAAGAGGCCAACAACGTTATGGGCTTGACGGAGACAACGGCCTCTTCAGCCCATCTGGAGGCCTGATTCTCAGTGAGGAACAAGAGGACTGGGACTTGTTCAGTGAGATCACCGCTTGCTACCAGAGTAAAGCCAGCAAGAACGCAAGTGCTGACAGTTATGACCTCCTTGAAGAGGAGAGTTCCTTCTGCTCTCTCGGCTCCGTCAGTTCGCTCAGCCCTGCAAGGAACCGATGCTCCTCGGAGCCCAGTGTTTGCCTGAGCTCCCAGTTCCTTGCCCAGGACCACGAGCCGGTGGCCCGCCAATCCAGCTGTGATGCCACCATCATGCATAGCCACGGCGATTACATCCATCGGCTCAAGCAGTTGCAGCTGGAGAGTCAGAAGCTCATCGATGAAGGTTTGAGCCCCGGGCTGAGCAGAGCACGGCAAAGCTTTTGGAAGTCCCCTCTCTGCAGCCATGCGGCAAAGAAGGTCAGCAGCACTCAGAAAACGAGCCTCTCCAACCGGTCCAGCTTCTCCAGCCTGTCCTCCACCACCACATCTCCCTCAGCTTCCTCCTTAAGCTCCCTAGACAGCGCCTTCTCCTATTGCTCGGAGTCCTCTGCCTTCAGCCCCATGGATGTCTCCAGCCTGCCCTTCATGTTTGGTACTTCCACCAGGATCCATGCTTTGTCCCCCAAAGAGCCTAAGAAGTCTACAAAAGGATGGCACAAGCCCTTTTCTCCTCCTTTGCCCCGAGACCGTGACACTATGGACTCTTGCCATGACAGCGTCAGGCGAGTGGAGGATAAAGAGGAGAGCCACAGCAGAAGTGAGGGGCAGGTTTTCATGTCCCTTGGGGTGACTGGAAAGCTAGGAAATGAGGACAACTGGGACAAAAACCAGCAGGAGACCACCGAGATGCCCTCTCTGGTTCTTGGGAGACATGGTTCTGAAGACCCTGACTGCAGGCACCATATTCCTGGGAGATCTGCTCCAGCGAACCTGCATGTACAGAGGGAGAAATCTGTGAAGCACCTAGAGGTCAAATGTGCAGCTCCTCACAGTCAAGAGAGTTTGAAGCGCACCAAGATAACAGTGTACATGGCCCCCAAAGAGCGAAGTCCAAGGGATTCCCCTGTGGGGGAAGCAATCGTGACTGTTAGCAACCAGGGTAGCAGCTCAGATGGAAAACACAGCGAGGGCACTTCCAAGAGCCTGCCGACTCTACGGGTTCATATTCCCCAGACAGTCTTTTATGGACAAAACACTCCTTTGGTACTCCATTCCATTTCAAGGAGGTACCACCAAGGATCTGTGGGCCGCTCATCACAGGAGAAGCTTCCACCAAGGGCCGTTCTGGCGGAAGACCCAGGGCAGCTGCTGACGCATCCGGAAGAGAAGCCCAGCCGGGACGGAGGGGGCACTTTCCGCTTCTTTCTCCCAGCTTCCATTCGCAACACAGTCCGGGAATACTTCAGCCAGGACAACCCCAAAGACTTTGCCCCAACAGGACCAGAAATGGTGGAGAAGGAACTGATCCGGGGCAGAGTCGAGTGGCTTAGAGGCCAGTCCTGCCCCAGCGTCCCAACCGAGGAGCACAATAGCTTCATGTTGGCAGAGGAGACCTTTGTTTAAGGGCCCACACTGGGTGGGAGGGAGGAGGGAGGGGTGTGAGGGAGGGTGGGTGAAGGTCTTCTGTAAAATAGGGGATGGGGAGAATCTCACGGCTGCCTCAGCTGGCCCACCTGCAGGACCTACAAGCAGCAGGAGCTTTTCCTGCCCAGGACAAAGAACAGGAAGTGTGTCCCTCTGAGGCAGCGTTTGTCTAGCACAATTTCCAGTGTGTTGCTTGTAGCTGAAGTGGTTGTGCGCTTTCCAGCTTTACATCATGGAGAGATGAGCAGGAAGGAAGGAGAGAGAGAAAAATACACATGTTCGGCTTGGTTCAAAAGACACACCAAGCCTAATAACGAATTAATATTTTTGCCCTTCTAGAATTATCATCATTTTGTTTTGCTTTTTGTGAAAGCACATTGGGGGAAAAAATGCCACAAAGCTGTTATTCATTGTTTAATGGTAGTTTGTTTCTTGGATGCATCACAAGGAAATCCAAAAGTTTGAGCTGATATTCCGGTCTCCTTTTCCTTCCCAGTTTAGGCTTTTATCCTCTGCCTTCACTGGAAGTTTCAGCTTTGCTCCCTGGATCTGTTGTGTGCACCTGTGTGTGGGTGACTTATGCCTGTTGTTCTAGCCTTGGCAAAGCCCTTGAGCCCTTGAGAGGAAGAAAAGGTTAGGTTCCAGATGCAGCCAAGCGCGGATCATCCCAAACCCCACCGAGGGGGGAGAGGGAAGGAAGATGTCAGGAAAACCTGGTTTTATTTACTGTACACAGTGGTGGGATGCAAACATTTTTACTACCGCTTCTATTTTGTCCACATCTTCAGTTGAGCTTTGGTCTCCATTCAGGCAGCCTCAAGAGCGAAGCTGCCTCAGTGCTACACGGAGAGCACCGGCCTCTCCCCTCACCCCCAGGATTAGAGCTCCCACACCTTTCTTTCCACAATGGCAGATGCCTTTAAAGAGATGGGAGAACTGGGTGGTGTTGGAGTGTTCATACAAACATACTCCTTTCAAACCAGAGGTGGTATTCAGCCAGTTCTGACCGGTTCTGGACAACCAGCAGCACAAATTTTGAATAGTTCGGAGAACCAGTAAATAGGCTGGCCCCGCCCCTGTTGCTTCCCAGCTGATTTTCTTTTATTGCCCTGAACAGGAAAATGGAACTGGAAAGCAGGTTAGTGGGGAGGGAATGGGGATTTGGCGGTATCCTTCCCCTGACACGCCCACAAAGCCACGCCACAGAACCGGTAGTAAAAAAATTGAATCCCTACCACTGGTCTAGAACTCCAAAAGCTGGAATTCAAGGAAGGGTCCCCCCAGGACGTTCGCAGGTTTACAGAAAGGAGACCAGGATGGCCAGAGGAAAACAGTGTGGAGCGAAAGAAAGAAAAGCAGCCATGTTAATAGAAGGAGAGAGTGGAAGTAGAGATTGCAGAAACAGAGGAAGGTGGAAAGGTTGTGAGTTAAGATTTTCTGAGAATTATTAAAGGTTGGGGTTTTTTATGTATGCATGTATGTATATGTATGTATATATATATATACATACACATTATACATTCCCAGTAAAGGGGTATGGCCAGCTGATGAGAGCTAATAAGCTCGAAATAGATCTATCCTGGTCTCTCTCTAATTTAATTTATTGATCAGCTCATAAAACTAACACACATATCTAAAAAATTACACAACGTAATTCTTGGCTTGCTGTCTAGATGGTCTCTGGTGATGAGCCGAAAGGCAGGAAAGGAAACAGTATGTCTCCTCCCTTAATTGGGGCCTAATAACAGGTTGTTGTGGAACAATTACACACACATATATATGTGTGTGTGTGTGTGTGTTAGTTTTATGAGCTGATCAATAAATTTAAATTTGAGGGACCAAGATAGATCTATTTCGAGCTTATTATATATATACTGTTTTTGTCCTGTTGCTGAGAGAAATTGAAGAGAATCAAAGGACTTGGTATTTGCACAACACACAGAGAGAGACACACATTCACACGACAAAGAGGATGTAGCAGAAAGAGTTGGATTGTGGCAAAACCCTCATTTAAAAATAAATAAATAATAAATAAAGCCATTTTTTATTTTCCCCTAATAGTTGTGGACTAATCTTGAATCTCTTTCATTTGCAAGCCAGGTAGGGGGACCCCCCACAGGACGAGGTGCCCAAAAGAAGTCGAGATGGCCGCTGCGATCACACAGTCCCATGTGTCCCATGCGCAACACGGGGGCGGGGGGGAGAGGGGAAGGCTTTGATCATTCAGGCACAGCCGCCATCTTGATCGTCCTTTTGTCTCCTGCTGAATAAAATAGCAATTTGAGTTATATGGCAAACTTCAGGGGGGGGGGGGTGTTCCCTCTTTGAAACTGGAAGAAAACCAAATTAGCCCTGGAAATCTGTTTTTAGCCATTTCTCTGCTTCCTAAGCTGGTTGTTGTTGTTGGTGATTGGAAGGCGAGCTATAAACCTCTTCAGCCCTTGCACATCAGCTCCTTAAAGAGGTCATCTTTCTTTCACGGCGTTTCTAAGCTATTGATGTAAATATTTAAATAAAAGAAATATGGTTTTATTTGTCAAAGTCCTGGCTCATTTTTCTCAAACCCTTAATCAGCAAGGCTAAGAAGCCTATCGTTCAGCCACTCATCCAGCTGTGTGCTGCAGCTGCCAGAAGAGCCAATGTAGTCCTAGGCCAGGGGTCGGCAACCTTAAACACTCCAAGAGCCACAAAGGTCCTAACTGGAAGCCCCCCATTCAATTCTGGAGCCGACCGGAAGTCCGGTTCCCCCACCATAGAGTCTCCTCCTAGCACCGCATCCTTTTTCCTCTAACCGTCCTAACCAAAAGCCCTATCAATTGTGGAGCCGAACAGCATCAGGGAGCCACAGCAGAGGGATGAAAGAGCCACATGCGGCTCCAGAGCCATGGGTTGCTGACCCCTGTCCTAGGCTCCATCAACAGAGGGAGATAATCAAAATTGGGTGAAATCTTAGTCCTACTTTGGTAAGACCACACTTGGAATACAGCGTCCAGTCCAGTTCACCACAGTACAAAAAAGACTCCAGAAAGAGTGCAGAGAAGAGCAACAAAGATGATAAGGGGTCTGGAGCAATGGTGGGATTCAGCCAATTCACCTATTCACCTATTCGGGAGAACCAGTTCTGAAGTACTTGGGGATAACACTGGACATATCACTAATCTTCCGGCAATACCTTGAAAAAAACAAATTTGCAAAGCTGCAACAATTTACTGAATGGACCAGCTGGAACAACCTGGGGTGCTGATGCCAATACCCTACAATCAAAAGCCTTGGCTTTGGCGTATTTCACAGGTGAATCTTGTGCCAGCATATGGGGCCCGCTCCCCAAATGCTCAATGTCCAACTCCACGAGACAGATAGTGCATATCATCTGTGGTACATTGCATCCAGAGGTTCCGACCAGTTCTGGAGAACTGGGTGGCAGAAATTTTGAGTAGTTTGGAGAAATGGTAAATACCACCTCTGACTGGCCCCACCCCCATCTATTCTCTGCCTCCCGAGTCCCAGCTGATTTTATAGTATTCTTCCCCTGGAGTCCCAATGGGAATGGAGATTTTACAGTATCCTTCCCCTGCCACACCCACCAAGCCACACCCACCAAGCCACAGAACCGGTAGTAAAAAAAAAAATGAATCCCACCACTGATTGCATCCCCCTCCTGTGCACTGGTCACCAGCACTGAGCCACATCATACCACCTCATTTAGAAGATAACAAGTTCTTGTTCAGAGTTGGTCAAGGATGCTCAACAACAAGGGCCTCCCAATTCTCCAGGATAATGCACAGCCTATTGGGGATATCTCCTTTAGGAGACAGAAAGTTATTTATTTATTTATTTATTTTATTAAATTTATAGACCGCCCCCTCTCCCCCATGGGGACTCGGGGCGGTGCACAGGAAATTAAAAATCTGATAAATACGACAATATACAAAATATTAAAACCAAATTAAATTACCCCTGTGCTAAAATTGTTGTGCAGCAGAATGTGCAGCTAGAGAAACTGTGTTAGTAGACACACGAATAGAGACTCAGACACTGCTAGTAAAAACAAGTAGCTTTCCTTGTGATGTAAAACTGCTTCACAAGCACTGTTAGTAGGTATTGAATCAAATACAGTCCTTAACTCACAAACAATTGCTTACAGTTGCAATCCACGATTCTTCCTTGTTCAGTCAGTCAGTCAGGGAGAGAGAGAGAGAGAGCGAGAGAGCTCTCCTGGCTTCCTCTTATTGCTGAGTTAATTACAGCTGCTAATTACATTCAAACATTTAAAGTAACAAAGACCATTTGTCATCATGGCTTATATATATTGCCTACCCAACATTAGGATTATACTCTTAACACAGCCCATCACAAGAGTGAAATCCCTAGGCCAGCTTGCAAAACAGCTACTCATTTAACCTCTACCCATTTTAATCCCAAGAATCCCTGGAGGGAGCAATGGGCTGAGGTACCTTCTCATCGGCTGACCATTAGTGATCCCTCTACCAAATCACCTGGTTTTGACTTGCCTCGCTACATCTGGACGAAATTGAACAGAATTGGGTAGGTAGTGGAAGAAGTGCCTCTGCCCTGTATCAGTGGGGATGGAAAAATTCCCCTCGTTGCGATTGTGGTGCTGATATGCAAACCATGAAACGTATTGCTTGCAAGATTGCCCAGGGCGGGTGTTCTCTGCTTCCCTAGATCTGCATGAAGCAACGCTAGAGGCGAGTGCCTGGATGGCTGAATTGGACATCAAGTCATACAGCCTCTGCCGTACCACTGTAGAATGTTTGTCTGTAACTAGGGGGGTTGTGTGTATATGCTTACTTCTCTTCTGTCATGTTCTCATTATAGGCTAAATACTAAAGTGTAAAACTTTAAATAGGCAATTATTTGGGGATTCTATTTTTATACAAGAATATGAGATTTTGAGTATGCAGAATACAAAGCTACAATCTACAGCTGATTTTGAGCATCCTGAAGTTTTGTTTATTTCTGCGGGGATGCAGAGCAGGTTTGCTAGTTCGATTACGGAAGCAACCTCACAGACCAGCATTACCAAGCATTTCCTAACCAACTCTAGATCGTTTGTCCACAAAACCGATGAACTAGAGCTCTGGATGGCAGCGAATAAGCTCATTCGTGACTGCTGTGTGATGATCATCACAGAGACCTGGCTTCATCCACTTGTACCGGATGCGTCTGTGGAGCTAACTAACCGCACCACACACCGCTTTGACAGAAACAACAACTCTGGTAAAAGCAAAGGTGGAGGACTGTGTATTTACACACATAGTAACTGGTGTACTAACAGTAGAGTTGCTTATACACACTGTTCTGCAGACGTGGAATTCTCAACTGTCATTTGTCGGCCATTTTATTTACCTAGAGAGATTTCTGTTATAGTTATCACTGCTGTCTATATTCCACCTGATGCAAATGTTAGCACGACGCTCAAACCAATTTCATTGTAATTTTATTACAATGACAATAAAGATTATTATTATTATTATTATTATTATTATTATTATTATTATTATTATTATTATTATTATTATTATTATTATTATTATTATTATTATAGCTGTATGTCAAGATATGAATACTTGGGTATAGTTTTATTTAAACTTGTGCGCATATCTCTCTCTCTCTCTCTCTCTCTCTCTCTCTCTCTCTCCTTCACCTATAAAATATTTACACATTAAGCAAAATAACATGAAGGACAGAACAAACACAAGTGCTTCAAGTAGGTTAGGAAAAAGAAGCAAGGAAGAGGACTGAGTGACTGAATATGGATTAACAGAATCAGAAGGGACTTTGGAGGTCTTCTAGTCCAACCTCTGCTCAAGCAGGAAACCCTATACAATCCCATACAAATGGCTGCTCAATCTCTTCTTGAAAACCTCCAGTGTTGAAGCACCTACAACTTCTGGAGGCATTTAGTTAATTGGTTAACGATTCTCAGGGTCAGAAAATTTGTCCTTAGTTCTAGGAGCAGGGATTGTTGGTCCAGGAAAAGACCACACAATCAACAGTTGCACAATAGCCCTCCTGGCCACAACTGCCAACTCTCCTCTAACAGGAGTCATGAGGCCAGGAGACCCCCCAAATTATGCCTTGGGTTTGTCTAGGGGGACACAAGCCACCAAGTATTACAAAGTCCCCTAAATCTAGAAAGTAGCATTTTGATAAGTTCACCAAAAAAGAGGAAAAATACTGAAAAACATTATCATGTCAAAATGGCACAAGTTAGATTTGTAGAAGTGCTTAATGTCGTCTCTGTTGAATTTAGAAGTTTGCAGTTGCCCATATTTGGAGATGTTTACCCTGCTGCAACTGGGTCCAGTAAACAAAATGTCAATCCTGCATGATCTAAGTGGGCATAATGGGCTGGTATTTGTTCAGATGGCTATAAAACCTCCTAGAACAACATCAGCTCTGAAAATATGCATTTTGAAGGAGATCAGACCTGGAGTGAATTTTGAAGGGCAGAGTGACGAATGGCTATTAAAACCATCACTCACAGCAGGGTAACACACAGCGCCTCCGCCCAGTTTAAATTCTGAAAGGAGAAGGAATTGCAGGAGGATTTGGATGGGGAAAGGAAGGTCAGAAGGAATCTCTTTGATTTTCCACTAGGCGCAGGGTTTGTCTCCCTATTGATGTCAGGCAGTGGTGGAATTCAGCGGGTTCGCACCTATTCGGGAGAATCAGTTGTGAACTTTCTAAGCAGTTCAGAGAACCAGTTTTGGAAGAAATCTCAGTTTGTGTTTTTTCCTACATTACAGGGCTAATCCTGTAAGGAAGGCAGGAAGGAAACATTCTGGTGTTGTTTCTAGTCTCATCTTGATTGCCCTGCTTACAGAAACTGCCTCTCCGGTTAGCCCTTATGACATTGTCACAGCTAAGGGGAAGCGCCCATCCATCTGAGTGATGTTGAGTTGGCCATGCCCACCCAGTCACATGACCCCCTGAGCCACGCCTACCCAGCAGAGAACCGGTTGTTAAATTATTTCAATCCCACCACTGGGTAGATCCCCTCCCAAGGCCGGTCTGCTGAGTGGCCTCTATAACCAGTGTTCGGCCAAGCCAGTTTCAACAGGCAGGGCTTCCTATTTTGGACATGGCGGCAAACACAGGACCAATTGTGACTCTTTGGCATACTTGGGGGATGCAGGTGGAACCAGACCCAGCTACCATTTGAAGACCATCTTTGGCCTCCGCTGAGCCTGGTGAGGCAAGAATGAGTATTTTTTAATGGCTTCTTTGTAAATGAAGAGCTTAGTTTGATGTCAAACTACTCAAGATAATCTCTCGGGAGCACTAACATAAACAGTACCAAGAAACATTTATTTAATCATCCTCAGTGAAATGTAAAGGAACTTTCTACAGCAAAGAGATGTTGATGGGATGGATAAACATTGTCAAGTATAAAAACTGCATTGAAAAATAAGTGTTTAGTCCAGGATTGGCTATTTGATTACTAAAGATTGCCAGTGGTATCAAGCTGTTCAGAATACATCCACTTTGATGTTCTTTTTCTCTCCTAGACTTTCCAAATCTTCACAAGTTCAAGAATTTTTTTTGGAGGGGAAAAACCTGATTAATTACTATGAGAAACAATTATCCCGGCAATTGGCAAGCCTAAAGGACAGCAGATATTTCACAGGGGGAGTTCAAAAGTGCTTCTAATATGGAGCAGCATGAGATTTGATACATTTACGATATGCTGTATATAGTTTCATATTATATAGTTTCCCAAAGGTAGAAAGTCCTGACATCAGTAGTTAGTTCAATGTGCAGTAGTGTAAATATACTCCATGCAGAGTTTTGACTGCCTGAAAGTTGCATCTCCCTATCTGACAATTGCTAGGTAGTGTTGTGGCCTGCCAGTGGCCAGCAGGGCTGGCAGCAGAGTTGAACAGTGAGGAGGTTGGGGAGGAACATGGGCCAGTCCTGGAGTCTGGGGAAGGCTTGGATGAGGGCTGTGTGTCAGAGGAGAGAGGGGAATCAAGGCCATCTGGTAATTATTTGCTGCCTCCGAAGCCTCCGGAGTTTGACATCAGTGAGGTAGAAGAACAGCAGGAGCCTGTTCCCAGTGTTCGCATGCACAAAGCTGCCAGAAGGCAAGAACAATTAAGAAAACAGGGTCAACTTGGGAATAAAGCTTGGAGATGATTGGCCCCTCCCATAAGACATACAAGAGGAGCGGAAAAGGTCAGGAGCTTTTGCAGGAAGCAATTAGTTCATCTGGTCGGTTCAAGCTTTGAAAAGTTGTTTGACTCTGTGCCAAGTTTGGCCTCACTCTGCATTTGGCAATTAGGTCTCTGGCAGCATTCCAAGGGAGATAAGGTGGGTGTTTATCAACGTTCCCCTGAAAGACTGTGGCAAGTTGAGCAGACATCTGTCGGAATCTTCACAGACTGTTTATGAAGCCTTGCGGACTGGGAATGGCCATAATTTACAGCCGTATAAATAAAAAAGAGGTTTTGGGATTAAGATTATGACTTAAGCCTAGGCCAGAATAGGTATCTTCTTCCAAATACACTTTGTGAAAATATACAATAAACACTGCAAAGAAATAATCCACAGTGAAAACCAGAACAATGGTCTTCATAGCCAGGAACAGACCCTAATCATTCACTGCATCTCTCTAACTTCACATCTGTGGAATTCAGTGTTCATCTTCTCCAAGGCATCGCCTCAAAATATGGATTGGCCTCTGGTCTAGAAGAGTCAAAGTTGGGCTCAGAATTTAGGCAGGACAAGACTTGGTGGAAGGAGAATCTCCATGGGGACCACAGGGCCAGATCTGGAGATGGGTCTCGTGATTTGACCAATTCAGCTTGACTTTGTTTTTGCTGGCTCACTTGGGGTGAGTCCTTCTCCTCCTCTGTATCACAGAATGGCCATGGAGGGGCAGGGGGGGGGGGGCTCCAAGTAAGAGCACATCCGAGAGAGTGGTGAGATTCAAAAAGAATTACTACTGGTTCTGTGGGTGTGGCTTGGTGGATGTAGCTTGGTGGGCATGGCAGGGGAAGGATACTGCAAAATCTCAATTCCCTCCCCACTCTAGAGAAAGGTTACTGCAAAATCCCCATTCCCTCCCCAATCCAGGGGAAGGATACTGCAAAATCTCCATTCCCTCTCCACTCCAGGGGAAGGATACTGCAAAATCCCCATTCCCTCCCCACTCCAGGGGAAGGATACTGCAAAATCCCCATTCCCTCCCCACTCCAGGGGAAGGATACTGCAAAATCTCCATTCCCTCCCCACTCCAGGGGAAGGATACTGCAAAATCTCCATTCCCTCTCCACTCCAGGGGAAGGATACTGCAAAATCTCCATTCCCTCTCCACTCCAGGGGAAGGATACTGCAAAATCTCAATTTCCTCCCCACTCCATGGGAAGGATACTGCAAAATCCCCATTCCCTCCCCACTCCATGGGAAGGATACTGCAAAATCCCCATTCCCTCCCCACTCCAGGGGAAGGATACTGCAAAATCCCCATTCCCTCCCCACTCCAGGGGAAGGATACTGCAAAATCCCCATTTCCTCCCGATCAGAAGGGACTTGGGAGACAGAGAATAGATGGGGCGGGGCCAGCCAAAAGTGGTATTTACCGGTTCTCCAAACTACTCAAAATTTCCGCTACCTGTTTTCCAGAACCTGCTGAATACTACCTCTAATCCCAGCCCATTTGAAGGGGATAAATGTAGCCCCCGCCCTGGACTAATGGGCTTAAAAGGGGCTACTACTTTGGGACTTCACAATCTTTCTCCCATCAATCAAGCCACAAAGAAGCTTCCTTGGCAGCAGCAGACGTAAAGCAGTCTCTCTCAATCCCTCTGGCAGAAATACGCTTCACATGTCACCATTTTTTCATCCCAATTCAGGTCTGTTGCTTGAGGCTACAGATTCTGTGCACAGAACCCCTTTCAGGAGCTGGCCTGGCACCGCAGCCTCAACATAGGCTAAAATGGGGCTATGTGGCACATGGTTAAGTGGTTAGATGGCCCAAGTGATTCTATCTACGTCTAATCTGAACTAAGATGTCATATTAAGCCACCGTATGCTCGAGTTGGACACAGCAGGTTATATGAACTAAGAAATGGGGTTTGGTTGGTTTAGGGCAGGGGTGTCAAAACTTGGGATCTTTAAGACTTGTGAACTTCAACTCCCAGAATTCCCCAGCTGGCTGGCTGGGGAATTCTGGGAGTTGAAGTCCACAAATCTTAAAGTTCCCAAGTTTGGACACCCCTGCTTTAGGTGCTTGCTTTCAGTCTTTTAACGCAGGGGTCCCCAACCTTTGCAACTTTAAGTCTGAAGGACTTCAGCTCCCAGACTTCTCCAGCCAGCAAAGCTGGCTGGAGAATTCTGGGAGCTGAAGTCCTTCAGACTTAAAGTTGCAAAGGTTGGGGACCCCTGTTTTAACGGGGTGAGGATAATATTTGCAGGGCGTGTCCTGTGCTTCGACTATTGTTTCTTCTGCTTCTCCACTTCCAGTTTTCTCCGGATGTCTGAGACCTCCGTAGGCACCTGGACCGTCATGCCGTCCATCCACTTCTCCACACACACCTGGCAACCAAGGCGAGATCTGAAAAGCAGAGGCAAAGAGATCTGGATTTGGGTGTTACGTTCCGAGCCACAAGCACACACACACACACACACACACCAGCATGTGCATGTGACACCCCCACCGTGCCCCCCCCACATGTTCCCCATCCACCCCTTGCCCATTATTTGGCTTCCAGGTTGGTGCAGGAGGCTTTCCAGACCCAAAAGTGGACAGTGGGGGCCTCACATGGCATTCCCGTGCCCCCTTTTGGGGCCTGGAAAGCCTCCTGCACCCTACCTGGAAGCCAAAATGGGGCGCAGGGCTGCTGCATGAGGCCCCAAAATGCAATGCAAGCACCCCAGCATGCATGCGCCCTCTGCACATGCACACGCACATCCCCTGCATGCACCCCACCCCCTGTGCATGCGCACCAGAGATCCAAAGACCAGCTGCCCAGCAGGAGGCACATGCCCATGCATGGTGGAGCTTGCCTGGGCCGACATCTGGCATATACCCAGAGAGGGCTCTGCATGCTACCTGTGGCACGAGTCCCATAGGTTCGCCATCACGGGCCTAATCTGTTGCCAGAGGTTCTGCGGTTTGACATAGGACAGTAGGCCTTTGCCGTCCCTTATGAGCCCGGCCCTTAGATGCAGCTCAAAATGCCACTTGAAGCCAAGGACCCCATGAGAGGCAGGAATGGCAATCAAAATTAAAATCCAAAAGTCTCTATAAAGGCCTGTGGGAAATGTGGTGGCTCAGTGGTTAAGATGCTGGGCTTATCGGCAGCCCAGGTACAAGACCCAAGCGCCATGTGATGGGGTGAGTGCCCATCCTTGCCCACTTAACAATTTAAAAGCATGCAAATGTGAATGCATCAATAGGTACCACTTTGGTGGGAAGGTAACAGCGCTCCATGACCTCATGCTGGCCACATGACTGCAGAAATACCTTCAGACAGTGCTGGCTCAATGGCCAGAAATGAGCTGCACCTCCGAGAGATGGCAATGAGCAGCAGAGTAACATTTGCAGGGATTCTGCTTCCTTTAACTTTCCCCTATAAAGGGATGCCCGAGGCAAATTGGTCCAGAAAGTAGCTGGATAAGCAAGCATTTATCTTCTCTAAATAATTATGCTTCCATCTCTGCGAGGCTGGGCGGCATCCTGTATGATGCCCTCTCCACCTTTTTTCTGGATGTGGCAAACTGACTGAGCTCACCAACATGTATGCAACCATTGCAGCATGCTTGGGGTCGCTTCCCAAGAAGGAGTCCTCGAAGTGAGTCAGATGAGCAACTTGCATTCTTCCCTTCACTGAAACAAGTGTTATGGCCCACCAACAGCCAGCAGAGCTGGCAGCAGATTCAGCAGTGAGGAGGTTGGGGAGGAACATGGGGCAGTCCTGGAGTCTGGGGAAGGCTCGGATGAGGGCTCTGCATCAGAGGCAGAGAGGGGGCGAAAGCCATCTGGTAGTTATTTTCTGCCTCCAGAGCCTGACATCAGGAAGGCAGAAGAACAGTGGGGGTCTGTTCCCAGTGTACATATGCACAGAGCTGCCAGAAGGCCTGAACAATTAAGAAAACAGGGTCGATTCAGGAGTAAGGCTTGGAGATGATTGGCCCCTCCCATAAGACATAAAATATGAACTTTTGCAGGGAGCAATTAGTTCATCTGGTTGGTTCAAGCTTTGAGAAGTTCTGTTTGACTCTGTGCTCAGTTTGGCCTTGCTCTGCATTTGGCAATTAGGTCTCTGGCAGTATTCCCAGGGAGATAAGGTGGGTGTTTGTCAACATTCCTCTGAAAGACGGTGGCAACTCGAGCAGACATCTGTCAGAACCTTCACAGACTGTTTGTGAAGCCTTGCGGACTGGGAATGACCATAATTTCCAGCCGTATAAATAAGAGAAGGTTTTTGGGACTAGGATTGTGATCTTTTTTTCTCAGGAAGTCTAGGTCAGAACACAGAGTTGGAAGCAGCTGAAACGCCCCGCCTTCTCCCCCCAATGCACTCAGAGCCAAGAAAGGGGAATCCGGGATGCTTACGTGTCAGTCAGTCCATAGGCCAAGTCCAGCATGTCCATCTCGTCATTGCTGATCTCACCCAGTTGCTGAAACGCTGCTTTCTCGAAGATCAGGTGGCAAGTGGAGCAGGCCAGGGTGCCTTCACACGCCCCTGCAAGAGAAAAGAGCCCCCCATCGTTGGCAGTAGCCACGCAAGGCTCCTTCGGCGGGTTGACAGCATTGCCTGCCTGCTATAAACTCAGGAGAGCAACCAAAAATTTAAAAGCATCAGCTTCCCACCTTCAATTTTAGAAAGCAGCAACGAAAGCAAACAGTGTCATGTTGCAAGAAAACACAGGTTGGGCCATAGAATTGGTTGAATGGAGCTACGTTACATATTATACATGTGAAAATTAGAATACATTCAGAAATAAACGGGTTCGCTTACTCTGCCCTCTGGGGATCCAAGTGCAGAGGAAAATGCTGCTTTGTACCACGTTTTCCCCAAAATAAGACCGTATCTTATTTCCTTTTGACCCCCGAAATAAGCGCTTGGCCTTATTTTCAGGGATGTTTTATTATTTTTGAGGTGCAGGAGGCGGCGAGCATGGTCACCTCATGGCTGCTACTGTGTTGCAATATTTTTGGGGAGGGCTTATTTTCAGGGGAGGGTTTACTTTAGCGCATGTGCTCAAATGTCCGATTGGCCTTGTTATCCAGGGAGGTCTTATTTTTAGGGAAAGAGGGTATTTTATTCTACATGTGAAAGGAGTGGAGGGATGAAGCAAACTGAAGTAAATACTTGAATGTAAGAGATGATCATTTGGAGGTGGGCATACTTTAGTGGTAGAGGCACACTTGGAAGGTGAAAAGTGTGTGGTGGGTGCACTCACAAAATAGCAGCCACGTCTAGTCACAAAATGACCCCATCACCTCAGCAGGCTGATGAGAAGCCTCCTTTGACCAGAAGGAGATTGAGTTACCGACAGTGGGGAATGTCTTTAGCTCGGGTGTACAATGAGGGTGAGGTTCATTCTACAAGCTTGTGGGTTGGTTTCTGAACAGTGGTGGGTTTCAAATTTTTTAGAACCTACTCTGTAGGTGTGGCCTATTTTGTGGGCTTGGTAGTCATGTGACAGGGTGGGAGTGGCCACCTTTTAAAATGTGGTGAAATTCATTTAACAACGCTCTTGCTTAGCAACCAAAATTTTGGCCTCAATTGCGATGATAAATTCTTTCTTTCTTTCTTTCTTTCTTTCTTTCTTTCTTTCTTTCTTTCTTTCTTTCTTTCTTTCTTTCTCTCTCTCTCTCTCTCTCTTTCTCTCTCTCTCTCTCTCTCTCTCTCTCTCTCTCTCTCTCTCTCTTTCCTTTCTTCCTTCCTTTCCTTTCCTTTCCTTTCCTTCCCGTTGGGTCACTGGCAGCGGCGGGCCAGATTTACTTCCAGGTACGCTGGTGGAACCCCCTCTCACCGGTTCTCTAAATTTCACCAACCGGCTCTCGCGAGTAGGTGCGAGCCTGCAGAAACCCACCACTGATCCTGAAGGTTTCGTTGCAGGCTGGGTAACATCTTCGGTGGAAGAATGAGCTGCTCAGATATTTCAACCATCAGAATTGAAGATTTGGGGGCCCCCTAAAGGCTTTACTGCACATAAACAAAGGCTAGGACTTTGTAGGGCCCAGTTTGCTGCCATCTTCTGGTTAATCTTCAGTATAAAGGTTCCCCTCGCACATACTGTATGTGCCAGTCGTTCTCGACTCTAGGGGGTGGTGCTCATCTCTGTTTCAAAGCCGAAGAGCCAGCGCTGTCTGATGATGCCTCCGTGGTCATGTGGCCGCCATGACTCAATGCCAAAGGCGCACGGAGCCCTGTTACCTTCCCACCAATGGTGGTTCCTATTTTTCTACTTGCATTTTTACGTGCTTTCAAGCTGCTAGGTTGGCAGAAGATGGGACACGTAACAGGAGCTCACTCCATTATGCGGCGCTAGGGATTCGAACTGCTAGGTTGGCAGAAGCTGGGACACATAACAGGAGCTCACTCCGTTATGCGGCACTAGGGATTCGAACTGCTAGGTTGGCAGAAGCTAGGATATGTAACAGGAGCTCACTCCGTTACACGGCACTAGGGATTCAAACTGCTAGGTTGGCAGAAGCTGGGACACGTAACAGGAGCTCACTCCATTATGCGGCGCTAGGGATTCGAACTGCTAGGTTGGCAGAAGCTGGGACAAGTAACAGCAGCTCACTCCGTTACGCAGCGCTAGGGATTCGAACTGCTAGGTTGGCAGAAGCTGGGACATGTAACAGGAGCTCACTCCGTTACGCGGTGCTAGGGATTCGAACCGCCAAACTGCTCACCTTTCTGATTGACAAGCTCAGTGTCTTAGCCACTGAGCCACCGTGTCCCTCTATACCTTCAGTATGCTAGTTTAATAAATAATAACAATAATATCTGTGAGTAAAACCAAGGGACACAAACTTTCAAAGGCATGAAAGCCAGTTTGGCCTAGGAGCACCAGACTAGAAACTGGAAGACAGGGAGTTCTAGTTCCCACCTAGGAATGAAAGCCAGCTGGGTAGCTTTGGGGCAATCACTCTGGCTCTCAGCAGGATTCACCTCAGAAGGTTTTTGTTGGGAAAATAGGAGAAGGAAGGCGCATTAGGGATGTTCACAATCTTGAAGTATTAATAAAAATAATAAAGGTAGAATACAGATAAATACTGTATTTTTCAGAGTATAAGACGCACCTTTTTCCCCTCAAAAAAGAAGAGGCTTAAAATCTAGTTGCATCTTCTATTATTATTATTATTATTATTATTATTATTATTATTATTATTATTATTATTATTATTTTATTGGATTTCTAGACCGCCCCCTCTCCCCAAGGGGACTCGGGGCAGTGTACAGGTAAAATTAAAAACTACTAAAAACATGACAATACATACAAAGTTAAAATCAAATTAAATAACCCTGTACAAATTTATAAACGTTAAAACTAAACCCATAAAACCGAATAAAATAATTTAAATTACAGACTGGGGCGAGAAGCATAAGTTAGGCCAAGCCTACACTGGCCTTCTACACTGAATACGGAATTTTTTGCCTCCTGAAACCCGTCCCCCTTCACCAAAATGGCTGTGCATAGCTTGTAGGAGGCTTTCATAGAGCTCCTGGGGGCTGGTGAGGGCAGAAATGAGCAAAAAACAACCTGTTTTTTGGCTCAATTTTGCCCCCAGCCCCCAGGAGCACTCTATAAGCTTCCTAATGCCCTTTTTTTTGACAATAAATGGACCCATTTTCATGAAAAACAGGCCATTTTTTTGCTTGTTTTTGCCATGAACACTCTACCAGCCTCCTAAGGGCTATTCATGCCCTTTTTTGGGGGGGGGGGGAAATGGGCCCATTTTCGCAAGGTTTGCAGAGTGCAAAAACTTTTGTTAAAAATTTGCCTCTTCAAAACCTTAGCGTCTTATACTCCGGTGCGTCTTATACTCCGAAAAATATGGTAAATATATCTAGGCTTAGGAAGAAACTGCAGAATGATCAAACTTTGAGTGTTAACTGTATCCAGCACTCTTGGTTCGCCTTGCTGGGCTGTCCCAGAGATAGGAAGGCAGTTCAGATCTCAGGAGGTGGGTGGTTTTGGTGCCTGGACCAGTCTGTAAATCAATGTTGCCCAACTCCTAAAAGAACTGATTATTGGTAATCAATAAAGCCCGAGGAGAGAAAGGCAGAATCTCACCACTAACCAAAGCCATCGATGTTAATATTTTGATTTATCACAACATCCAGCAGACTTTCTCCTTCTTTGGCGCTGACTGAGTATTTCTCTCCATCCCGGTTAATAAAATGTAGCCTCACTTTGTCCGCAGAGCTGCATGGAGAGAGAAGCACAACATCCGATCAGAGAGGCCTCAGGGGCTCCCAAGCGCCAAGTGACAGTCAAAGAAGCCGCAGGTAAAAATTGCCATTCACATTGGTCAAAAATCCAAAGCATTCCTACTCTTTTGTGTCGGCTAGTTGGAACCGAGCTAAAGATGGGGAAGTGGTAAGTAAGCCCTGGGCCCCGAGATATCTTTACACTAGGAGTTGCGTAGCCACAAGGAGGGTCTCCATCACTGGACGTTTTCAAGAAAAGGCTGAACAGAATGGTATAGGGCAGGAATCGGCAACCTTAAACACTCAAAAGAGCCATTTGGACCCGTTTCCCACAGCAAAGAAAACACCGGGAGCCACAATATCTTTCCCGTGCTGACTATTTCCTGAGCGGCCACAAAACTAGCATATGGAGTTGAATTAAACATTCTGTTTTCTTCTGAAACTTTTCTTTTCTTGCATTTAATCATGGTTGGTCTACCGGGGGTTGGAAAGCTCAATAAATCGCATGCCAGTGGGTGTCGCACATTGGTGGGTTCTGATGCACATTTTGAGCAACAGGGAGCCACAGCAGAGAGATGAAAGAGCCAAATATCTGTTAGGTGATATCTCCGTTGAGAGTAATTCACAGTTCACGGCACAATTCAATTATCAAACAGCAAGTCCAGCAGAGAGAGAGAGAGATGAGCTCTCCTGGCTTCCTCTTATAGTTAGAGATAATTGCACTTACTAATTGCACTCTAACATTCCAACAGCCTTAAAGTTACAATGACCATATATCATTATGGTACTATATATTGTCTACCCCAGGGGTCCCCAACCTTTGCAACTTTAAGTCTGAAGGACTTCAGCTCCCAGACTTCTCCAGCAACAGCTTTTCTGGCTGGAGAATTCTGGGAGCTGAAGTCCTTCAGACTTAAAGTTGCAAAGGTTGGGGACCCCTGGTCTACCCAACTATAGGAGCCTACTCCTAACAGGGTCCAGTATAATAAATTGGGACTTTGAGGAATCCTTTGCCTTGGACTACAAGTCCCACCAGTCTCCCCTCAGGGAGCAACTGACAGGGTGGAGAATGTTGGGGGAGGCTGCTGCAAGCAACAGCTGCACGATTCTGATTTTGATGAGACTGTAGATGCCTCCAAGGTTTTCCTCAGTGGTCAAAAACACATTCCCAATACTCCTCGCTTCTTCAAGGACTCGGATAACTAATTGCAAAACATTCGGGGATGGAAGCAGAGTTTTCTATTTCTCTTTGCTGCCATCTACTGGTCATTCAGATCTGTGCAACCCAAATCTGCTTGTTCTGAACTTCAAAAATCCCTTTTCTTCTTACTCCAGAGCAGCGGTCCCCAAAAACTTGGCAACTTTAAGACTTGTGGACTTCAATTCCCAGAATTCTCCAGCCAGCATAGGTAAAGTCCACAAGTCTTAAAGTGGCCAAGTTTGAAGCCAGCATAGGTAAAGTCCACAAGTCTTAAAGTGGCCACGTTTAAAGACCTCTGAGCTAAGTGGAGAGATTGCAGAGGAAGGGATTACAAGAGAGTAAATTATGCTGGCTGGAGAATTCTGGGAGTTGAAGTCCACAAGTCTTAAAGTGGCCAAGTTTGAAGACCACTGCTGTAGAAAGTCCTGGGAGAAGCAGATTGCAATGGAAATGGAGAGCGCTGCCTTGTACTCTTGATTTATCATTTCTGTGGGCTTTCCAGCTGACAAGCCCAGCTCTTAACCACCGAGCCACCATGGTGCCCTATTAGCCCAGAAGGAAGAAAAAATGAAAATTCCTTGCAAGCCTTGATCACCCCATGGAATCGTTAGACTGCACCTCCCAGAATGCCAAGTCAGAGATGGAATTCTGGGAATTGTAGTCTGAAAACAGCTGGTCTGGGGAGCTTGCCGTGGCATTCAATGTGCACTTTGAGTACTGGCTTTCGGCAGTGTTGTTTTAAATCATCCTATGCTGACAGCGCATTCATTTTCCTTCACTGAAGTGCCAGCAGTTATCCCACCATTCAAATACCATCTTCTATCTTTTCTAAACTTTAACCTTAAACTTTAAACTTTTTTGCCATCTGCCTGTTGTTTATTGTCAGAGAACTCTGTATGGGTGGGATGTCTAACCAGACACCCGAGGTCAAAAGTGACCACCCCTAACTGCTGAAAGGGGAGGGGGTCCCATCCCTAGAGTGTCCCCCAGTCTGAAGGATCACATACACATACACCCTTTCTAAGCCTTAACTACTTAACCATGGTATATTACTTGAAATAATCCAATGGAGCTGGGTCACACAACACACTAAGCCAAACCCATAATTCTTAATTTCTGCAATTATAAATCAGAGCATTATGTTGTTTGGTTTTGGGTTTGATGTGAAATGTGAACAATTGTAGCTTCTATAGTAAATCGTGATTTAAGAAGCCATGGCTTATTGCATGGTCTGCAGTTCAGACTCAGCCCTACTGCCCACCAGCAGTGACAGATAGAGTGGGTGGGAAGATCAAACTCGGGAAGGCAAAGGGTTGCCTTGGGAAGGGAAGCTGTGTGTTAAAACTCCTTGACGTCAGCAGCCGATCTGGGGACGCTTCGGAAGGTTGTCCCTTCAAGGTTTGTTTTCAAGATAAACTGCACAGCCTTGGGGTGGCTCCCGCCTTGACTTCCTCAGTTCCTCAGCAGATGCGGCCTTGGGAAGGACTGTCCTGGGCTGCTCACTCAGACGTCCTCACTGGCTCTAGAGTTGTTTTGCTGCCCTTTCGGTGATAGTGCAAAACTGTGAGGTCTGTGAACTAATAAACCAACAAAGTCGAGCCTTGAGGAAGTCCCAAGAGAGGTTTTTCTGGGGCAAGGGTAAGCCAAGAGACACATTAATCAGTTGCCTGGAGTGCAGCTTTCTGTCCAGTGACGGGATTCAAAACTTTTTACTATCCGCTCGGTGGGGGTGGCTCGGTGGGCATGCCAGGGGGAAGGCTACTGCAAAATCCCCATTCCCTCCCCTCTCCTGGGGAAGGATACTGTAAAATCCCCATTCCCTCCCCTCTCCTGGGGAAGGATACTGTAAAATCCCCATTCCCTCCCCTCTCCTGGGGAAGGATACTGTAAAATCCCCATTCCCTCCCCTCTCCTGGGGAAGGATACTGTAAAATCCCCATTCCCTCCCCACTCCAGAGAAAGGATACTGCAAAATCCCCATTCTTTCCCCACTTCTGGGGAAGGATACTGCAAAATCCCCATTCCCTCCCCACTCCAGGGGAAGGATACTGCAAAATCCCCATTCCCGCCCCACTCCAGGGAAGGATACTGCAAAATCCCCATTCCCTCCCCTCTCCTGGGGAAGGATACTGTAAAATCTCCATTCCCTCCCCACTCCAGGGAAGGATACTGTAAAATTCCCATTCCCTCCCCTCTCCTGGGGAAGGATACTGTAAAATCCCCATTCCCTCCCCTCTCCTGGGGAAGGATACTGTAAAATCCCCATTCCCTCCCCACTCCAGAGAAAGGATACTGCAAAATCCCCATTCTTTCCCCACTTCTGGGGAAGGATACTGCAAAATCCCCATTCCCTCCCCACTCCAGGGGAAGGATACTGCAAAATCCCCATTCCCGCCCCACTCCAGGGAAGGATACTGCAAAATCCCCATTCCCTCCCCTCTCCTGGGGAAGGATACTGTAAAATCTCCATTCCCTCCCCACTCCAGGGAAGGATACTGCAAAATCCCCATTCCCTCCCCTCTCCTGGGGAAGGATACTGTAAAATCCCCATTCCCTCCCCACTCCAGGGGAAGGATACTGCAAAATCCCCATTCCCGCCCCACTCCAGGGAAGGATACTGCAAAATCCCCATTCCCTCCCCTCTCCTGGGGAAGGATACTGCAAAATCCCCATTCCCTCCCCACTCCAGGGAAGGATACTGCAAAATCCCCATTCCCTCCCCACTCCAGGAGAAGGATACTGCAAAATCCCCATTCCCTCCCCACTCCAGGGGAAGGATACTACCTACCCTAACCTCCCATGGGGACTTTTAGAAAAGTTTTAAATTGGGTTTTAAATAATTGGTTTTAGCATAGGATTGGGATTATTTGATATATATTTTAAATTATTTATTCATTTTCTATTTTGTGTATCTTTTTAAATTTCCTGTGCGCCGCCCTGGGTCCTCTGTGGAGAAGGGCGGGATATAAATGTAATAAAATAAATAAATAAATAAATAATACTGCAAAATCCCCATTCCCTCCCAATCAGCTGGGACTCGGGAGGCAGAGAATAGATGGGGGCAGGGCCAGCCAGAGTGTGTACTTGCCAGTTCTCCGAACTACTCAAAGTTTCCACTACCAGTTCTGCAGAACTGGTCAGAACCTGCTGAATACCACCTCTGTTCCTGTCCCTGGAATTCTATCCCAACTTCCTTCAGAAGGTCAAGGTGTTGTATGTAGCTCCTCCTCCTCCTCCTCCTTTTCTTCAGAACAACCCTTCCTCTGAGAGGGAGGAATGGGCTCAAAGTCATCCTGGGGCCGAGGCCTCCCTTAAAGTGGGTCCTCTCTGTTGCTAGACCCACACTTCCATGCCTCCCCACCCTGAATCTCCAAAATGTTCTGACAGAAAGGACCTTGGACGGGCCATTGTTCTGGGCCTGATGGAGCTGGAAAGCTAAGGCTTGAGCAGAAGAAGAATTTTTTTTTCATTTTATTAAATTTGTATACCGCGCCACTCTCCCAAAAAGGGACTCGGGGTGGTGCACAGGAAAAATTAAAACCATGCATATACATAAATACCGATAATAAATATGTCATAAATATTAAAAACTTATTAAATTAACCCAACCTGTGCTAAAACCAATTAAAACCCCAATAAAATCTAATGCAATTTAAAACCAGTAGATGGACTAGGAAGATTAAGCCAGGCCAGCTAAGCGAAAAAACTGTGTTTTTAATTGTTGACGGAAGAGGCGGAGGTCCATGATGGTCCTAAGATCAGGGGGTAGATCGTTCCAGAGGGCAGGGCCCACCACAGAGAAGGCCCTTCCCCTGGGCGTCGCGAGCCGGCCTTGCCCGGCCGTTGGCACCCAGAGAAGACCCTCTCTGTGGGAGCGGATCGGTCGGAGGGATGTATGGGGTAGGAGGCAGTCTCGCAAATAACTAGGACCCATGCCATGGAGCGTTTTAAAGATGATGATCAACACCTTGAAGCGCACCCGAAAGACCACAGGCAACCAGTGCAGCTCGCGCAGGAGAGGTGTTACATGGGAATGCTGTGAGGCTCCCAAGATCCCCACGCGGCTGCGTTCTGCACTAACTGTAGCCTTCGTGTGCACCTCAAGGGGAGCCCCATGTAGAGAGCATTTCCATAGCCCAGAGGGGATGTCACGAGAGCGTGAGTGACTGTGCGAAGGGCGTCCCGGTCAAGTAAGGGCCGTAACTGACGAACCAGGCGAAGCTGGAAAAAAGCCCCCCTGGTCACGGCCGTCACATGGTCATCCATGGATAGCTGGGAATCCAGGAGGATGCCTAGGTTATGTGCCCTTTCCTTGGAGGCCAATGACTCGCCCCCAATGGTCAGTGTTGGAATGAGCTGACTGTACCGGGACGTCGGAAACCACAGCCACTCGGTCTTGGACCGGTTGAGTCTGAGTTTGTTACTCCCCATCCAGGCCCGTACGGCCTCCAGGCACTGGGACATCACCTCAACGGCATCATTGGGGTGGTTTGGGGTAGAGATATACAACTGGGTGTCATCAGCGTACTGGTGGTACTCTACCCCAAAACCACGGATGATCTCGCCCAGCGGCTTCATATAGGTGTTAAACAGGAGTGGCGAGAGGACCGACCCCTGAGGTACCCCACATATGAGAGGCCTCGAGGTCGACCTCTGCCCCCCTGCCAACACAAATTGCGACTGACCGGAGAGGTAGGAGGTGAACCACCGCAAAACGGTGCCTCCCACCCCCAACCCCTCCAGTCGGTGCAATAGGATACCATGATCGATGGTATCAAAAGCCGCTGAGAGGTCTAATAGGACCAGGATAGAGGAACAGCCCTTATCCCTGGCCCTTCAGAGATCATCTACCAATGCGACCAATGCCGTTTCAGTGCTGTGCCCAGGTCAGAAACTGGACTGGCACGGGTCCAGATAATCACTTTCCTCCAGGTGACGAGGGAACTGCTGTGCCACCACACTCTCTACAACCTTCGCCAGAAAGTGAAGGTTGGAGACTGGACGATAATTTACCAACAACGCTGGGTCCAGGGAAGGCTTCTTGAGGAGGGGTCTCATCACCGCCTCTTTCAAAGCGGCCGGCAAGAACCCCTCACTCAAAGATGCCCTCACTATTTCCTGGAGCCAGCCTCGTATGACCTCCCAGGATGCCAGTACAAGCCAGGAGGGACACGGGTCCAATATACATGTGGTGGCCTTTAGTCGTCTCATCAACCTGTCCATGTCATCAGGAGTAACAGAGTCAAACTCCTCCCATAAAACTGTCTCAAGACCTGCTTCTGGTAATCCCCCTGGAGTATTTTCGGTGGCAGTCAACTCGCTCCGGATCTGAGTGATTTTATCCTGCAGATACTCTCCAAATTCCTCTGCTCTACCCTGTAGAGGGGCTTCCAGCGGCCTCTGTTGAAGGAGGGAGCGGGTTACCCTAAACAGAGCGGCAGGGCGGTTATCTGCGGATGCGATGAGAGCAGCACAATAATTACGTTTGGCCGCTTTCACCGCTACAAGGTAAGTCCTTAAGTGGGCTCTTACCTGTGTTTGGTCAGATTCGGCCCGTGTGGATCTCCACCTGCTTTCTAGGCATTGCTTGCAGCGTTTCATCTCCCTCAGCTCCTCAGAGAACCAAGGTGCCTGGGAGAGTCGGCGCCGCATGAGAGGCCGCAAAGGCACGACTCGGTCCAAGGCCCCCACGGCCGCAATATTCTATGCGGCCACTAGGTCCTCAGTCGAGCCGCGGGTCAAGATCGCAGGTAATGGCCCACGCTCCCTTTGAAACCTCTCCGGGTCCATCAGGCGCCTGGGGCGGAACCATCTAGGAATCTCTGGTTCCGCCTCCCCGCAGTAGGGTGTAGCGGTGGGAAAGTCGAGCCGGAGTAACGAGTGATCAGACCATGACAGGGGTATGATGGCTAGATCCCCTCTTCCTAGATCACTCATCCACTGGCCAGAGACAAAAATTAGATCCAGTGTGTGTCCTCCCTCATGAGTGGGACCCTGAATTACTTGGGTCAGGTCCATGGCCATCATGGAGGCCATGAACTCCCGAGCTACCTCAGAAGTCTCGCCCGCCAATGGCAAGTTGAAGTCCCCCATGACTAATAGTCTGGGGGTATCAACTGCCACCTCGGCGATCCTCTCGAGGAGCTCGGGCAGGGCTGCTGTTACATAGCAGGGAGCCTGATAAATAAGCAGCAAGCCCAACTGCCTCCCATGGCCCCACTTCATGCAGAGGGACTCACAACCGGCTGTCTGAGGCACAGTGGTCTCTCTCGGCTCAAGACCATCCCTGACAATGACCGCCACCCCCCACCCCTGCCTAGGGCCCACGGCTGATGGAACGCTCGGTAGCCTGGTGGGCACATTTCCACGAGGGGAAGTCCTCCCTCAGGGCCCAACCAGGTCTCCATAATCCCCACCAGGTCCGGCTCCCCCTCTGACACAAGGTCATTAACGAGGGGGGCTTTGTTGACCACGGACCTGGCATTGCATAGCATCAGCCTGAGGCCCTGGCGCTGCGATCGTTGACCTCCTAAGAAAAGAAGATCTGGGGAGACAAGAACAAGGGGCCAGGTTTGTGTTTTAGATGGGGCGGGAATGCAGATGTTTAGCCAATGTAGCCAAGGGAATCTCATAATCTACGCAAGGAATTAATACTTATTTAGATTCAAATAGCAATAGCACTTATAAACTGATTTATAAATTTTATAGAGATTAAAAATAAGGAGAAATATCCTAACAGTGAGAACAATTAACCAGTGGAAAGGCTTGTCTCCAGAGGTTGTGGGTGCTTCATCACCCTAGGCTGGACAGGGGGTGGACTCCAAGGTCTCTTCCACACCTAGGAATCTATGATTCTATACAGTAAGAGAAAACCCCTCATTCCCTGGGGAACAAAGTTGACTTTTAACAAATTAACAGAGTTGGAAGGGACTTTATAGGTCATCTAGTCCAACCCCCCACTCAAGCAAGAGACCCTACACCCTTTCTGACAAATGGCAGTCCAATCTCTTCTTGAAAATCTCAAGTGATGAA
The DNA here is from genome assembly GCA_039707465.1 of Rhabdophis nuchalis. Taxonomy (NCBI): domain Eukaryota; kingdom Metazoa; phylum Chordata; class Lepidosauria; order Squamata; family Natricidae; genus Rhabdophis; species Rhabdophis nuchalis. The sequence continues at coordinate 7,519,936 of CM077657.1, read as the reverse complement.
ACTCCCACAATTTCGAAAGCAACTTCCATGGGTTGATTGTTCTCACTGTCAGAACGTTCCTCCTTATTTCTAGGTTGAAGCTCTCCTTGGTCAGTTTCCATCCATTATTCCTTTGGAAAGTAGCTTGACCCCTTTCCTCCTCTCTGTGGCAGCCCCTCAAATATTGGAAGGCTGCTCTCCTGTCTCCCCTGGTCCTTCTCTTCGCTAGACTAGCCATGCCCAGTTCCTGTATCCGTTCTTCATATATTTTAGCCTCCAGTCTCCTAATCATCCTAGTTGCTCTCCATTAAATTAATTAAATCCATTAATGCTCTATATTAAACCTCTCTCTTCCCCACTTTTGTTTGGGCAAGCATAGAAAATCTCTTGCTGAGTTTTCATGGATATTATAAACCATCTGTGACTTACATGAGGTGAGGTTAATTTTTCAAGAGTTCCTTACCGCATTTTCACAGCTCTTGGCTTTATAGCATCCTTACAGTTTTAGATGGCCTGGGGAGGGGGGAACGTCCTGGGGGGAGGGAGCAAGATAATAAAGAGGTAGGAGAACCTCCTGTAACTCCAGCTAGCAACAGCTGGGAGGGCAGAAAGTCTTACCAAGAGTCCTGGGGAGGCTGGAGCTGAGGAGGTGCTGCAGCCTCTAGACAGCCGTCCATCCCCAGACCTGTGGTTGACCAAGTGCCTCAGCATCTCCCCACCCACTGCCCACCTCCCTTTTGCAGAGCCTCAGAAAATGAGAGAGAGAGAGAGAGAGAGAGAGAGAGGGAGGGAGGGAGGGAGGGAGGGAGGGAGGGAGGGAGAGAGAGAGAGAGAGAGAGAGAGAGAGAGAGAGAGAGAGAGAGAGAGAGAGAGAGAGAGAGAGAGAGAAGGGTAGGGTGATCCTTACCCCTTGTCTGTGGTTTCTGGCTTCGGGCTGTCACTGAAGCATCTCCCCAGCTCCAAATTGCCCGCTGCCAGCCCGGGACATCCCCTGCCCACAGCTGCGTGTCCAGAGGTGCCAAGGCGGAGAAGTTTGACAATGCGCTGAGCCAGCATGTTGTTGTGTTGTGCTGTGTTGTGGGGCTGCTAAGCTTCAAAGTTTGCAGAACAGACCCCCCCACCCCGTGGCTGAAGAAATATAAGGCTGGGGCTAAGGGGGCTGAGCTGCCATGAGCACCCAGTGAGGAAGATGGGAGGGAGTCCCATCAGCCCAGCCCTGCCCACTGAGAGGGGGGTGTTGCTGGGAAGGAGGAGGAGGGAGGCCAATCGCAGCCCCCTGGGGCAGAATGGCAACACCATCTCTCCTCTTCTATTCTCTCTCTCTCTCTCTCTCTTTCTCTCTGTCTCTCTCAGATTACAAGTAGGGCAACAATAGGTAGGGCCTATTTTTCCCCCAAGAAATGACAGATAGAAAAAGAGAATGTGCTTTGTTTAAAGAAGGATTGATCTTCCTTCTTTCCCTCCTTGCTCTCTCCCTTCCCCCTTTCCTTCCTTTCCTCCTTCCTCCCCCCTTTCCTCCCTTCCTTCCTTCCCCCTTTCCTTCTTCCTTCCCTTCCTTCCCCCTTTCCTCCCTCCCTCCCTCCCTTTCCCCTTTCCTTCCTTCCTCCCGCCCCCTTCCTTCCTCCCTCACTCTCTCCCTTCCTTCCTCCCTCCCTCCCTCCCTCCCCCTTTTCCATCCTTCCTGCCTGCCCCCTTCTTTCCTCCCTCCCTCCCTCCCATCCTTGCTTCCTTCCTCAGCTGGTCAGAGGAGTGCCAATGAGCATGTGCAGAGCGCATACAGAAGGCATTCAATTACCAAGGACAATCCATACTAAAACTATGGAAGGAAGAATTTGCCTGTGAATGCTGGGGAAATGAAGAAAATATTACAGTATGGGAGGAAATATCGGAGGGCTGTTGTTGGGGGCACTAGAAAGCCAAGCAATCATTTAAACTTGCTAAATATGGTGTTCTGGATGACATTCTAGGACTAGTCAGGAGTTACAGACACACCATTGTTCCTAGGGTTTAGTTGTGTAGCTCCATCCCTAAGGATGCAGGACTTGAGATGGGAAACAAGGAAGGCTTCTTCCTCTGGAGCCACATGTGGCTCTTTCATCCCTCTGCTGCGGCTCCCTGTTGCTGGTTGACTCCACGATTGATAGGACTTTCGGTCAGGACAGGTAGAGGAAAAAGGACGCCAAGCTAGGAGTAGACTCTATGGTGGGGAAACCGGACTTCCGGTTGGCTCCAGAATTGAACAAGGGGCTTCTGACTAGGACTTTTGTGGCTCTTTGAGTGTTTATGGTTGCTGACCCCTGTCCTGGGGGAATCTTGGGCCAAAGAGCTTCTGTGTTCCTAAGCAGCAAATGCAGGAGGGGCATCAAATATGGACTGGGCTGCTTGCACGCACGCACGCACACACACACACACACACACACACACACACACACACACACCCAGGTGGCCTTGCTTGGAGCAGAAATCTGCACAAGAGAGGGGGGATTTGAATAAGGGGGTGCAGTGCCCGCCCAGCTGTGTTTGTACAGCAGTTCTGTCTTCCTCTTTGTTTCCTGCAGTCCTTTCAAAGCCTTTCTTTCTTTCTTTCTTTCTTTCTTTCTTTCTTTCTTTCTTCCTTCCTTCCTTCCTTCCTTCCTTCAAATAAATGGGGACAGTAGGTCGGATGTTAGGTATGCTGGTGCACTTATGCACACCCCTACATTTCTTGGAATGGTTGCTGTGACAGAAGGGGAAGTCCCACTTTCATAAGTTCTCAGGAACTCCTTGAACTCAAACAGAAAAACTGTTCTTCCTCAAGGCCACATCAGTACAGTTTCTTCTGTCCTTGAGTTGCCAGAAAAATATGTTAGTATAAATATGTGACTCCCACAGCTCAGTTTTCCTGGGCCTCAGCAACAAGACCAAGGGGTGGTAAAGGAATTGGGGGAGCGGCGGTAAGGCGTAAAAAAAAAATCGAAATGGGAGCAGCAACCATGTGATCAAAGCAGATGTTTAACAAATGAACAGAGTTGTAAGGGACCTTCAGGTCATCTAGTCCAACCCCCGCCCAAGCAGGAGACCCTACAACATCTCTGACAAATGGCAGTCCAGTCTCTTCTTGAAAGCTTCAAGCGATGGAGCTCCCACAACTTCTGAGGGCAACTTCTGTTCCATGGGTTGATTGTTCTCACTGTCAGAAAGTTCCTCCTTATTTCTAGGTTGAATCTCTCCTTGGTCAGTTTCCATCCATTATTCCATCGAACCCTGGAATCCCCCCACTGGCTGGCTGTGGAGTTCTGAGTATTGAAGTCCATCCCTCTTCATGCGGCCCAGGTTGAGAAAGGCTGGCCTAGGACCAAAGGGGCATCTCAGAGCACATGACTCAGTCTGGGGACAAGCCATCTCTCTAATCCATTTATCCCCTGAAGAGGACTCATGAGAGAACAGGGAGGGCCACCTATGAGAAGACAGATCCTGGTCTAAATTAATACAGAAAAGAAAAATGGTATCCAAAGCAATCAGACTTCAATAAAATCAAGAACATTATAATGGCTAAGGTGACCAGACATCCCGCTTCTGGCGGGACAGTCCCGGTTCACCAACAGATGTCCTGCACCCTGCCGTCTCTTCAAAATGTCCCACTTTTTGCGGGCAGGTGGCGGGCGCGGATAGCTGAGAGCGCCGGCTCGGGCGGGGAGGGCATCGGGGCCAAGGAGAAGGGGGGCGCACGCTCTGGCGCGGCATGTGCCTGCGCAGAGGGGGTCGGGGCCGAGGAGAGGGGGGGTGCGCTCTGGCATGGCACGCGCCTGCGCAGAGGGCGTCGGGGCGGGGAAGCGCTCCCACCCACCCCCACAGGGCCCTCTTTAAAGGCAGTGGTGGCGGCTCGGTCCGGGCAGTGCTGAGAGCCACTGGCTCGTGCGGAAAGGGGGAAGGTGGGCCAAGGTGGCCGCTTTCAGTTCGGCCCATCATGCCGGCATGATGGGCTGACAGCAGCTGGCTTGGGCCGCCTTCCCCCTCCCCGCCCCCGTCGGCGGCTCTCAGCGCCGCCAGGCCAGGCCGCCGCTGCTGCCTTTAAAGAGGGCCCCGCGGAGGCCTGTGGGAGCATGCCCCTGCCCCAACACCCTCTGTGCAGGCGCGTGCCGCACCAGAGCTTTCCCCCGCCATTGACGGTGTCCCGCTTTGGTAGTTTGAAAATCTGGTCACCTTAATAATGGCTCCATTCCAGAGGTGGGATTCAGCAGGTTCTGACCAGTTCTTGAGAACCACTAGCGAAAATTTTGAGTAATTCGTAGAACCAGTAAATACCACCTCTGACTGGCCCCGTCCCCATCTATTCTCTGCCCCCCCCCCGAGTCCCAGACGATCAGGAGAAAATGGGGATTTTGCAGTATCCTTTCCTTGCCACGCCCACCAAGTCATGCCCACAGAACTGATATTAAAAGAAATTGAGTCCCACCACTATTCCATTCGTTGTTGTGTTGGAAGTTATCACCCAGTCCTCTCCTAAAAAAATGAAATATCCTAGGAAATATTGAAAAGGCAGAATATTATACTTCTCTGAATGTGAAAAGGGAGAAAGATGTTTTAATCCCTGCAGCTTCCTGCCTACCCCACCTTTTGTCTATGGGCCATTAAGATGCCAAGCCAGTCTATTCACATAACAAAAGACCCCTCCCCATCAGCTCCAGGGTGATGTGGCCTTACTGATCATATGGCATCTGAGAACTCAGCCTAGAGAGTTGCCCATGCATTGCCCCATGTGAGTCTGGCAACCAACCAGGAGTACATGTCTTACACAGGAACAGGAAACAGATAGGTGGGGGCTGAACAGATTATAAAAAGCCCTGCAAGCCCCTCCCTTGACCTTTTTCTTCTGCCCCTTCTTCTTCAACTGGGAGCATGTGATCACCTTTTTCCCCAGGACCTCAAGCCATGTGGTCCTGTCCACCATTAAACCATCTTTCTAAGCAGCCTCCATGTCTCCAGTGTACTTTTCCCCACTTGGAGCCGAACCCAGAAGCAGTTTTCTTCCAACAGTTGTATACATAAAACATGCAAGAACTCTAAATGGAAATGTTTCAGGTGCAGAGACCAGTGCTATTCACACAATCTGCTTAGGCATGAACTGTGGTTAGGAAGCCATGATGACAAAGCACATGCCCAGAGCCAAAGACGGCCTGAAGGGATGAAGCCAGCCAGTGAGGGCCAATAACGTCCTTAGGAGAAGACAGAGAAAAATGTCCTCGCCAGTCAGACATGACAAGAATTCCATCTGTCAAGCCTGCAGTGACCTTCAGAGATGCAAAGGTCAAGAGGAGACGCATTCTTTGTGCAAGCCCAGGGCTTGTCAGTGGTATTTATGGCTTGGATTTCCCACTTCTCGAGCCTCCTTCAAGGCCGAGAGAAGATGCTGCATATTCTTTTCTTTTTAAATATATATATATATATATTGTATTTTTTTAAAAATCCATATTCCATATTTTATTGTCATTGTACATATATGCACAGTATACCCACACAATGAAATTCACATAACACCCAGAGACCAGGCCCAACGCCCATGACAATCCCCAAACACACACATCACCCATCAAAAAACCACCCAAGCAACCACACAACAGACCAAGTAGTGCTGTCCAGAAGAAGACAATAGCCAAACACCTGTGTAGTATTGTCAAAAAGCCCATATACTTCTCTTTATTGTCATTGTATGTATATAAACAGCATACACACACAACAAAATTCACATAACACCCAGAGACCAGGGCCAACACACATGACAATCCCCAAACACACACACACACACACACACACCCAAAAATGCCCCGCCCCTAAACCACCCAAGGATTTTGGAAGTCTCACGATATTCCCATGTAACACCTCTCCTGCGCGAGCTGCACTGGCTGCCCGTGGCCTTCCGGGTGCGCTTCAAGGTGTTAGTAACCATCTTCAAAGCGCTCCATGGCATGGGACCTGGTTACCTGCGGGACCGCCTCCTACCACATACCTCCCTTCGACCTGTCTGCTCCCACAGGGAGGGCCTCCTCAGGGTACCGTCTGCCAGACAATGCCAGCTGGCGACCCCAAGGGGGAAAGCCTTTTCTGTGGCAGGCCCCGCCCTCTGGAACGACCTGCCCTCCGACCTTCGTACCATCACGGACCTACGCCTCTTCCGCCAGGCACTAAAAACACACCTATTTTATGTGGCCGGCCTGGCATAGCTTTAATGGTATAGTTTTAATTGATCTTAATAAGGTTTTAACTAAAATTTTAGCACAGACTTTTAAATTTAATCTATTTTAAATTGTTTTTGTATGTACTGTTTTTTATTGTTCCTGTGCACCGCCCTGAGTCCCTTCGGGGAGATAGGGCGGTATATAAATATGATAATATTTATATACCGCAGGCCTTGCGTAGCCTCCAATACTGACTCGTAGATAGTTTTAAAATGGGGATTTTAATTCGGTTTTAGCACAAGCTTTTAGTTGAATAAGTTTTTTAAAAAGAAAAAGTTTTATATGTTTGTATGTTTTTAATGTTCCTGTGCACCGCCCTGGGTCCGTTTGGAGAAGGGCGGGGTATAAATTCAATAAATAAATAAATAAAATAAATAAATAAAATAAATAAATAAAATAAGCATCCACACAACAACCAAGTTGTGCTGTCCAACAGCTCTCTGAGGGTGACCCTTTAGTTCATTGTTGAGTGCAGTTATGGCTCTGGGATAAAAGCTACTCACAAGACGTGTGGTCTGAGTTTTAATTGTTCTATATCTTCTACCAGAAGGCAACAGTCTAAAAAGATGGTAAGCAGGATGGGAAGAGTCTCTGAGAATGTTGTGCAACTTCCTCAAACAGCGAGATGCGAAGATGTCATCCAGGGCTGGTAGCTGGAGCCCGGTGATATTCTGGGCAGTTTTAATGATTCTCTGTAGAGCTTTTTTGTCTGCTGCAGAGCTGCTTCCATACCATCCAAGAATGCCGTATGTCAGGACACTCCCAATAGTGCTGGGATAGTAGGACAGAAGTAGATGCTGAGATAGATTTATCTTCCTGAGCATTCTCAGGAAGTACATCCTCTTCTGTGCCTTCTTCACAAGCATGTTAGCTTTCATGGTCCATGAGAAGTAGACTACAAATAATACACACATAGTAAATGCAAAAAACGAAAGAAGAAGAAAAAAGAAAAAAAAACACAAATATTATAGTGTACCTCCACTCCCTGGAGATCTTTATTTGCCCTTATATTTCTTCATCTATAACAACTAAAAGATATACAGATATTAGAACTACTACGGACCTCCGCTCCTTCCGCCTAAAAGTTCCATCAGGCCGGCTTGGCCTAATTTATGCTCCTCGCCCCAGTCTGTAGCTTAAATTGTTTAATCAGGTTTTAATGGGATACGTTTTAATGTTTTATAAATTTTAGTACAGGGTTAATTATTTAATTTGGTTTTAATTATGTATGTATTGTGATGTTTTTAGATGTTCTTAATTTTCCTGTACACCGCCCCGAGTCCCTTCAGGGAGAGGGGGCAGTTTAGAAATTTAATAAATTATTATTATTATTAAATTACAGTATATTCCAATTGTGCCCTTAACACCTCCAAAACAACATATATTCTTGAGTAGGTTTATTCTCTTGCCTTCCACCAACACTGATTTTATAAAATCACCCCCCCCCCATTTCATTATAATTATTTGCTTTAATCATTCCTTTTTTATAGTTATAGTTTATTTGATTTATATACCACCCTTCTCCCTTTTGGGACTCAGGGCGGTGTACAGCCACAATTTAGTTTCATTTCTGTTGTTAATTTATCATTTGTTGCCATACTCCAAATTTCATTATACCACTCATTTCTTTGAATATCGTCCCCAATATTTAGCCATCACTAATCTAGCTGCCATTATCAAATTTACAATCAATTCCTTTTTTGTTTCATTTAAATCCCATTTTTTCACCAGCAACAGTAATGCAATCCTCGGTGACATATCTAGATTTACATTCAGCTGTGCTCTAATTTCTCTCAACACTAGGGCCCATATTTTTTAAGCACTATCACAATCCTACCAGATATGTTTATGTGTTCCAACCTCTTTCTTGCACCTCCAACAAATATTTGTATATTTACCTTCTATTTGATTTAATTTACATGGTGTTAGGATCTCCATTCCCTCCCAACTCCAGGGGAAGGATACTGCAAAATCCCCATTCCCTCCCGATCAGCTGGGACTTGGGAGGCAGAGAATAGATTGGGGCAGGGCCAGCCAGAGGTGGTATTTGCCAGTTCTCTGAACTACTCCAAATTTCCGCTACCGGTTCTCCAGAATTGGTCAGAACCTGCTGAATACCACCTCTGCCCTGCTCCAAGCAGGAAACCTGCCTACACCATTCCAGACAAGACTCTTCTTAAAAACCTCTAGTGCTGGAGGGCCCAGAACTTCTGGAGGCAAATCATTTAATTCAGGGGCCTGCAAAGTCGGCTCTTTTAAGACTGGTGGACGTCAGCTCCCAGAATTCCCCAGCCAACATAGCTGGCTGGGGAACTCTGGGAGTTGATGTCCACCAGTCTTAAAAGAGCCGACTTTGCAGACCCCTGATTTAATTGATTAATTGTTCTGTCAGGAAATTTTTCCTTAGTTCTACGTTGGTTCTGTCGATTAGTTTCCATCCATCGCTTCTTGTTCTGTCTTCAGGTGCTTCAGAGAATAGGTTGACCTGCTCTTCTTTGTAGCAGCCCCTTAGATATTGGAACACTGCTATCATGTCTCCCCTAGTCCTTCTTTTCATTAAACGAGACATACCCAGTTCCTGCAACTGTTTTCCCATTGAAGATTCTCATCCATTGAATCTTTCCCAAGTTCTAAGCTTGTGCTTTCATAATGTTGAATTCCAATTTTGCATGGTACTCTCCCTAAAACTTGCTGTAACTTTATTGCCTTCTATCGTTTCATCTTTGTTTTTTGTTTTTTTGTTTTTTTTTATTTATTTATACCCCGCCCTTCTCCTTGTTAGGACCCAGGGCGGCGCACAGGCATTATTTAAGAACACAAAATACAATAAATATCTATTAAAATGTATTAAATTAATAAACCCGTGCTAAAACCCAATATTAAAACCCTTGCCAATTATAAATTATTTTCTTAAAAAGTCAGAAATGGGGGCTATCCTAGGCCGGCTTGTTGGAATAAATATGTCTTAAGACGTTGGCGGAAGAGGCGGAGGTCCGAGATAGTACGGAGGTCGGGGGGTAGGTCGTTCCAGAGGGCCGGGCCCGCCACAGAGAAGGCCCTTCCCCTGGGTGTCGCCAACCGGCATTGCCCCGTCGACGGCACCCGAAGAAGACCCTCTCTGTGGGAGCGGATCGGACGAAGGGATGTATGGGGCAGGAGGCGGTCTCGTATATAGCTAGGCGGTCTCGTATATAGCTAGGCGGTCTCGTATATAGCTAGGCCCCGAGCCATGGAGCGATTTAAAGATGGTCATCAGCACCTTGAAGCGCACTCGAAAGGCCACAGGCAGCCAGTGCAGCTCGCGCAGGAGAGGTGTTACGTGGGTACGTGTTAGTCATAATTAAGTGTGGTATGGCTGACCTTTTAGTTCCCTTCTATACCTTTTGGAAGACAAAGTTGTCTCCTAAGCTTGTTAGGAATCTGTTTGATTTTCCACTGGAAAATCAAACAGATTTTCCACAGAGCAGTGGTGGGATTCAAATTGTTTTACTATCAGTTCTGTGGGTGTGGATTGGTGGGTATGGCATGGTGGGCATGGCAGAGGAAGGATACTGCAAATTCCCCGTTCCCTCCAGATCAGCTGGGACTCAGGAGGCAGAGAATAGATGGGGGCAGGGCCAGCCAGAGGTGGTATTTGCCGGTTCTCTGAACTATTCAAAATTTCTACTACCAGTTCTCCAGAACTGGTCAGAACCTGCTGAATACCCACCTCTGCTGCAGTTTGTCCCCATTTTGATTTCAGGGTAGCTAAAGTCCCCTATTATTATTATTTATTATTATTTATTTGATTTATAGACCGCTCCCTCTCCCCGAAGGGACTTGGGGCGGTGCACAGGACTTTAAAAACATATTTATAAATACAACAATACAATATTTAAAATCGAATTAAATAATTTACCCTGCGCTAAAATTTTAAAATCTTAAAACCTTTAAAACCCTCAATACTATTCCCTACAATCCCTATTAAAACAATCTCAATTTATACTACAGGCTAGGATAGGATAGCTTAGGCCAGGCCGGCCTGATGAAAGAAGTAAGTTTTTAACTTTTGGCAGAAGGAGCGGAGGTCCGTGGTTGTTCTAAGTTCGGGGGAAAGGTCATTCCAGAGGGTCGGGCCCACCACAGAGAAGGCTCTTCCCCTGGGCATCACCCGCTGGCACTGCCTAGTGGATGGCACCCGGAGAAGTCCCTCTCTGTGGGAGCGGATCGGCTGCAGGGATTTTTGAGGCAGAATACAATCCCGCAAGTAACTAGGTCCCGTGCCATGGAGCGTTTTAAAGATGGTAATCAACACCTTGAAGCGCACCTTGGTGTGCTTCCTACATACCTTAGTAAAGTGACCACTAAAATGTTCATCTATTTCCTCTGTTTGGTTGGGTGGCCTGTAGTAGACAATGACAATGTCCCCCTCCCCTCTCCCTTTTTATATTGACCCAAAGGCATTCAAAATAGTTTTTGTCATTATTTTTCTGCAGACGATAGGCTCAGCATCCAGAAGGATGTTGACAGACCTGAAAACACTGGTCCCTATCCAGCATTTTTACAATTGCAACACTGCAATTCAGTGTTGAGAGAAGTGAGGCTTTTCATGTACACACGTATAGGATAAGTAGTACCTGGCTCAACAGCCGTAACTGTGAGAGAAATCTAGGAATTCTAATGGACAACCATTTAAGTATGAGCCAGCCGTGTGCGGCAGCTGCCAAAAAAGCCAATGCAACCCTAGGCTGCATTAACAAAGGTATAGAATCAGGATCCCATGAAGTGATAGTACTACTCTATTCTATTTTGGTAGGGCCACCCTTGAAAAACGGCATCCAGATTTGGTCACCGTGATATAAAAAAGATATTGAGACTCTCAAAAACATGCAAAGAAAAGAAATAAAGGTGATTAGGGGACTGAAGGCTAAAATGTACAATGAACTCTTGCAGGAATTAAGTATGTCTAGTCCAGGGATGGCGAACCTTTTTCGCTTCAGGTGCCAAAAGCACACGTGCATGCCCTATCGCGCATGTTCCTGTGGCAACCCCATAATTTAATGCCACCCCATGCCATGCCTCCTGCACATGTACGCGTGACACCACCACTGCTGCCTCTGCCCTGCACATGCACACATGGCTTTCTTGCAACCTGGGGAGGGCAAAAACGGCCTCCCCCACCCCTCCATTTTCCGACTGGGCCCAGTAGGTCTGTTTATCACCCTCCCCGGGCTCCAGCGGCTTTCTAGGAGCTTGGGGAGGGCATAAAATGGCCCAACACACAAACCGGAAGTTCGGGAACAGACTTCCGGGTTGCCCATGGGCCATTTTTCTCTCTCCGGAGCTTCAAGAAGCCCAACGCACAAACTGGAAGTCCGTTCCCAAACTTCCAATTTGTGCGTTGGATGGTTTGTGCGATCTGCACGCTGGGAGGCTTCGGGGAAACCTCCGAAGGGCAAAAAACAGCTGAAAATCAACCCCCCCAAATCAGCTGGCCATCGCGTCCATGCGCACTGGAGCTGACAAGCAATGCCTCCCGTGCCTTCAGAAATGGCTCTGCGTGCCACCTATGGCACGTGTGCCATAGGTTCGCCATCACGGGTCTAGTCTAACGAAAGAAAGTCTAGTTGTGACACGCTAGCAGTCTTCTAATATTTAAGAGAAGATGTGGGGGTCGAGGCTCAGGTCACAAAAGTAATTGTATTTGAAATACTATTGAAAATGGCAAAGAAAGCAATGATGGAACATACGGTTGATATAAAGTAAGAACTCTGTTTATGTGTTTATATGTTATACTTAAAATTGTAAACCTGTGAGATTTGGGGGGGACTTCTACTACCAGCATGGGGGCCACCAATATTTTCTATGTATCTATATACCCTTTTCCCATAAATGTTTTAAAGCCAATAAAACTTTTACAAACAAGAGAAGAGGGTGGGGGGTCAATCTGGTGTCCAAAGAACTTGAAGGGAGGACAAGAAGCAGTGGGTGGAAACTAGTGAAGGAGAACTAAGGAGAAATTTCCTGACCGTGGGAATAATTAATCAGTGGAATAAGCTTGTCTCCTGAAGTTACAGGGGCATCATCATTGGAGGTTTTTCGGAAGAGACTGGACAGCCATGGGCCCAGAATTGTAGAGGGCCTCCTGCTTTGGCAGGGAGTTGAACTAAAAGACTTGCAAGGTCCCCTTCAACCCTATTATTGTGTATTCTATGTTTTGCAAAATCAGCCATTAACTTCCTGGCCAGGATTTCAAGGGTTTGATTCCCCAGCTGCCTTGAGCAGTGACGAACTCCTGACAGGTTCCATCCCGTATCCACACTGACTGGAAAGCTGGCCGATCGCACCAACCTGTAGAAGTAGCTGGGAGAGGACCCACTAAGCTGCTTATCTCCCTGGAGAACCTTGAGCAGAGAGATAGGAGAGACATATGGAGACATATGTGGCGTGGAGCCTTTGCCAAGGACATTGGCAGGCCAGCTGGTGACCTCTCTCCGTTCTGGAATGTGGAGACCATGGAGCCGGTCAGGGATGACCATCAAGAGGAGGGGTGGCATGTTGGGGGGGGGGTGTCCCTCAACAGCTGGAGAAAATACTGGAGCATCGTTCTGAACATATAGAGAGGGAGGGAGGGAGGGAGGGAGGGAGGGAGCAGTGGGGACCAGGATTGCTTGGGATCTTTAAATGTCTTGAGAAATAAATGCATAGGGATATCTGCAAGGATGTTAGGGGCATTACGTGAGGCATATATTATAGTGGGGAAATGATATCGTGTTGCTGTGAGAATCAAAATAATTTGCAATCTACATTAGATAGATTTAAAGATGCATCAAGGAAAATGTTTTTGAGAGATAGGAAGCCACAGATAAAGATAGGGGAAATTACACCTAGTGCCTGGGCAATTAGCACAGGCAGTGTCAGATCCCTTACGTCAGGGGTCCCCAACCCCCGGTCCGCGGACCGGTGCCGGTCCGTGGCTTGGTAGGCACCGGGCCGCAGGGCCGGAGAGGAGGAGGAGGGAGGAGGGGGCAGCCCCCTGAGCAGAGCGCGCGGGAAAGCTGTTCGCGCCGTTGGAGTATGGCTCTTCCACTCTCCTCGATGGTTGGATTCCCGAGTGCTGCCGATTCCCTTCCTCCCTCCCCCTCCCTCCCTCCACAGCCGGCATGCTGGCCACTCGTCGTCTTCCAGGGACTGCCGTTCCTCACACGCGCGCACACACACACACGGAGGCTTCTCAGCTCCTGGAAGGAGCCTGAGCGAGCGAACGAGCGATCAAGCACAGCGGGTGGCCGGGCGGCCGGGGCAGGCTAAGGCGAGTGAGCCGGGCTGAGGAGGCTCCGCGGGGGGCGGGGGCAGGGCGGGGCGGAGACGACGACAGAGAGAGGCACAGACACAGAGAGAGACAGGGAGGGAAGGGGGAATCAGAGTGACAGACACACACAGAGAGACAGAGAGAGACAGGGAGAGAAAGAGAGAGATACAGAATGAGTGATTAAGTGCGTGAATGCGAGACACACACACACACACACACACACAGTGATAGATGGGCAGACGAAGGAGAGACAGAGATAGAGAGAGAGAAAGAAAAAGAAAGAAAGAAAAAAGTGGGAGAGAGAGAGAAAGAAAGAGAGAAAGACAGACAGAGAGAGAGAAAGAAAGAGAGACAGAAAGGAAAGAGAAAAAAGAGAGAGAAAGAAAAAAGAGAAAAAGAGAGAGAGAGAGAAAGAAAAAGAGAAAGAAAGAAAGAGGGAAAGAAAGAGAGAGAAAGCGAAAGAGAGAAAGAAAGAGAGAAAGGGGGAAAGAAAGAGAAAGAAAGAGAGAAAGGGGGAAAGAAAGAGAAAGAAAGAGAGAAAGAGAGAGAAAGAGGGAAAGAGAAAGAAAGAGAAAGAAAGAGAGAGAAAGAGGGAAAGAAAAAGAAAGAAAGGAAGAAAGAAAGAAAGAAAGACAGACAGACAGACAGACAGAAAGAAAGAAAGAAAGAAAGAAAGAAAGAAAGAAAGAAAGAAAGAAAGAAAGAAAGAAAGAAAGAACTTATGACCACAATTGAGTCCAAAAGTTTGGTTGTTAACCAAGACCATTGTTAAGTGAGTTTCACATTTTCCAAGTTGGCCACGCCCACCCAGTCACATGACTGCTGAGTCACTCAGCCGGTCCGCAAAACTTTCTTTAAAATGAAACCGGTCCCTGGTGCAAAAAAGGTTGGGGACCCCTGCTTTGGAGAACTGGCAAAGACCACCTCTGGCTGGCCATGCCCCCCATCTATTCTCTGCCTCCCGAGTCCCAGCTGATTGGGAGGGAATGGGGATTTTGCACTAATCTTCCCGTGGTGGGGAGGAAACAAGGATTTCACAGTATCCTTCCCCTGCCACGCCCACCAAGCCACGCCCACAAAACTGGTAGTAAAATAATTTGAATCCCACCACTGGAATGAACACTTTTCTAAATGCTACCAACAGGATGGGGGGGAAGGTAGATTTCAGCATTTTGCACCAGCCTTTCCTATCTGAAATCTGCTAGGAATCGAACCTAAAAAAGACTGATGAGGCCAGATTTTGCTCAGCTTCTCTGACCAGACAAGGCACGGAAGTGATGATGCTTTGGGAATGAGCTTACTTGGGAAAATGTAGAGAGGCTGGGCTTGTCAAAAGATTCCTGGGCACCTTGAACTGCAATGTAAATTATGAGAAATGTGAAGGGGGTGTTGGTCTAGAAAATGTTGGGAACATTTTACATGGACGTTGTCAATATTGCTACTTAACTGGGACCCTGCCTATAATGCACATCGGCTATCTGCCTTATTGAAGGAGAACCGGGAAGAGCAGCTGAGTTGGTGTGTTTGGCTTAGGATACGTAGACCTTCACTTACCTGGGATGACTTCAGAGGTGGTATTAAGCAGGTTCTGACAGTTCTGGAGAACCAGTAGCGGAAATTTTGAGTAGTTCGGAGAACCAGTAAATACCACCTCTGGCTGGCCCTGCCCCATCTATTTTCTGCCTCCCGAGTCCCAGCTGATCGGGAGGGAATGAGGATCTTGCAGTAACCTTCCCTTGCCACGCCCACCAAGCCATACCATGTCCACTGAGCCATGCCAACAGAACCAGATGTAAAAAAATTTGAATCCCACCACTGGATGATTTGCTTGGAAATCTTGAATTCACTTTTTTGTTGAGCTTCTATATGCTTTAGTTTTTTTAAGGAAACTCATTAAAACACAAGAAAAAGCAGGACTGCCTTATGGAGCATGAAAGCATTGAAAAAGAAACAAGCGGGTAGCATAAATGTGGACTTTCATCTGAAGGAGGTGGGCTCCATATGAGGGGAAGGAGGAGTCTGCAAAATCCACCGGATAGTTCATTAGGGCTGCAATTTCGCCTACAACAGCAGCTTGATTTGTACAGAACTGTATAAAAAGCAACCACATAAAAGGTAAGAGCGCCCTCTAATGGCACCATTTCCAAGAGTTTCCCATTCTGGGGAAAAAAACGGGTGGGCTGAGCCTGCTACGACCCTCTTTTCTCGACATTCAATGTACCCATTTTCCTTCCCTTACACAATTGTTGCTGACCTTCTTCCACTTTCTAAACAAATGTTTCTCTTCTCTGAATTTCAATCATAATTTTATGTAGTGCAGCCAGATTTTGCCTTGTAAATTGGAAACTCTTGGAGGCACCCTGAAATTGCATCCGACTACCATGTTTCCACCGACCCCTGAAATAAGCGCTTGACCTTATTTTGGGGGAGGTCTTGTTATTTTTGAAGGTGCAGGAGGCCGCAAGTGTGGTCACCTCATGGCTGCTGCTGTGTTGCAATATTTTCAGGGGAGGGCTTATTTTAGCGCATGCACTCAAAGGCCTAATTGGGCTTATTATCTGGGGAGGTCTTATTTTTCAGGGAAAGAGGGTATTTTGCAGCCTGTCCTGTTCATTTCTGTCCACAGGCATAGACTACAAGATTTCCCCCCTCCCACACCAGTGCAATTACTATATGTAGTATGACACATCCTACAACATATCCTACATGGGGCTCCCCTTGAGGTGCACCCGAAGACTACAGCTAGTTCAGAATGCAGCCGCGCGGGCAATATTGGGTACCTCTAGGTATTCCCACGTAACACCGCTTCTGCGCGAGCTGCACTGGCTGCCTGTGGTCTTTCGGGTGCGCTTCAAGGTGCTGGTTACCATCTTCAAAGCGCTCCATGACATGGGACCTAGTTATCTGTAGGATTGCATCCTACCCCATACATCCCTCCGGCCGATTCGCTCCCACAGAGAGGGACTTCTCCGGGTGCCGTTCACTAGGCAATGCCAGCGGGTGACGCCCAGGGGAAGGGCCTTCTCTGTGGAGGGCCCGACCCTCTGGAATGACCTTCCCCCCGAACTTAGATCTATCACGGACCTCCGCTCCTTCCGCCAGCAACTAAAAACCTACTTTTTCCAACAGGCCGGCCTGGCCTAACCTATCGTATTTAGCCTTTTTATATTGGCCTTTAGGGATTTTTAATGGGGTAGTTTTTAGCACAGGGTGTAAATTTAATATAGTTTTAAGTATTTATGTATTTATTGTGATATATTGTGTTTTTATATTTCCTGTGCACCGCCCCGAGTCCCTTCGGGGAGAGGGGGCGGTTAATAAGCCGAATAAATGAAACGAATGAATGAAATATTGATTTCTATTTCCTTTTGCATCTACTTTTTTTCAAAGCCATTGTTACTTGTAGCTTTGTTCTCTAGGCTTATGAAGACCATTCTAAATGTTTCTTTGCTTCTTGTTTCCTGGCTATTCCTCATTCCCTTCATTTGCAAATTGGTTGGGCATCCCCTTCTTCTGAACCGTTACAAATACTGAAGAATAAAGATGCTCATGGTGGGGCATCCAATTGAGACCCAAGTCCAGGTTGATGACGAACCTCTGATGGACTCCCTTGAAAGACGCCGAGGGGCTCCCTAAGGCCAATGCCGGGAGGGCAAGCAAGCACAGCCGCATCCGAGGCCCATCTCCTCTGGCCTCTAGGACTTGGCTGAAAGTCTGTGCAGGTTGCTGGTCATTTTGGAAGGAAATAGAGGTATGAGTTCAGAAACGGAAAAGAAGTAGAATTGCTTCCAACTGGGGAAGAAGGTCCTCATGCAGGATAGAGGCCCACCCACCATGCCCCTGGCACCTCTCCAAAAGTTTGTGTAGCCACCACCAATTACAACTCACCTTCTTCTAATCAGCGAAAAACTATAGCGCCTGTTTGGCCTTAAGCAGGGGTGAAATTCAGTTGATTCTGACAGGTTCTGGAAAACCGGTAGCAGAAATACTGAGTAGTTCGGAGAACCAGTAAATACCACCTCTGGCTGGCCCTACCCCCATCTATTGTCCAGCTGATCAGGAGGGAACAGGAATTTTGCAGTAACCTCCCCCTGGAGTGGAGAGGGAATGGGGATTTGGCAGTATCCTTCCCCTGCCATACCCACCAAGCAACGACCACAGAAACGGCACTAAAAAAATTGAATTTCAACACTGGTCTTAAGATGCTGGCCAAGAAACCAGGAGCTATGAATTTGGGTCCCACCTTTGGGCAACCCAAGGCTGTTTCCTCCAGCAAAGGTACTGCTCCACAGCTTACTGGACACAGGAAGGGCTGTCAGAGAAGGTGCATGCCAGAGCCTCTTCCAAACCCACCCACTCCCATTGCCCCCAGCGCAGAGGTGAAATTCAGTAGGTTAGGAGAAGCGGTAGCGGAAAGTTTGAGTAGTTTGGAGAACCGGCAAATCCCACCTCTGGCTGCCTCCCCCCCCCCCCCGAGTCCCAGCTGATCAGGAGGGAATGGGGATTTTGCAGTATCCTTTCCCCAGGAGTAGGGAGGGAATGGGGACTTTGCTGTATCCTTTCCCCAGGAGTGGGGAGGGAATGGGGACTTTGCTGTATCCTTTCCCCAGGAGTGGGGAGGGAATGGGGACTTTGCTGTATCCTTTCCCCGGGAGTGGGGAGGGAATGGGGACTTTGCTGTATCCTTTCCCCGGGAGTGAGGAGGGAATGGGGACTTTGCTGTATCCTTTCCCCGGGAGTGGGGAGGGAATTGAGATTTTGCTGTATCCTCCTCCTGGAGTGGGGAGGGAATTGAGATTTTGCTGTATCCTCCTCCTGGAGTGGGGAGGGAATGGGGATTTTGCAGTATCCTTTCCCCAGGAGTGGGGAGGGAATGGGGATTTTGCTGTAACCTTTCCCAGGGAGTGGGGAGGGAATTGAGATTTTGCAGTATCCTTTCCCCAGGAGTGGGGAGGGAATGGGGACTTTGCTGTATCCTTTCCCCAGGAGTGGGGGGGGAATGGGGATTTTGCTGTAACCTTTCCCAGGGAGTGGGGAGGGAATTGAGATTTTGCAGTATCCTTTCCCCAGGAGTGGGGAGGGAATGGGGACTTTGCTGTATCCTTTCCCCAGGAGTGGGGAGGGAATGGGGATTTTGCTGTAACCTTTCCCAGGGAGTGGGGAGGGAATTGAGATTTTGCAGTATCCTTTCCCCAGGAGTGGGGAGGGAATGGGGACTTTGCTGTATCCTTTCCCCAGGAGTGGGGAGGGAATGGGGATTTTGCTGTAACCTTTCCCAGGGAGTGGGGAGGGAATTGAGATTTTGCAGTATCCTTTCCCCAGGAGTGGGGAGGGAATGGGGACTTTGCAATATCCTTTCCCCAGGAGTGGAGAGGGAATGGGGATTTTGCAGTATCTTTCCCTTTCCACGCCCACCAAGCCACAGTCACAGAACCGGTAGTAAAGAAATTAGAATTTCATCCCTGCCCCAGCAGTTGCATTCCATCCTCCAAGAGGGGCAGAGGCCAGATGAGACATCCCAGCTATGAAAAGACGAGGCTGGATGAAGCCACAGCAGCTGCCTTGTCTAAACTTTATTGGCACTGATACAAAGAGAAGGGAGGGGGGAAATCAAGTCAAAACACCTTGGACAGTAGCAAGTGCTTGAGGGTCTCCGCTTCCCCCCCCACAGGCCGCCTTGCAGACCTTCCCCTGAGAAGGCTGGTGCTTTGACATTACATGTAAAAAGGGTGGTCCAAAAAAAAAAGAGAAGACGACATAATTTACAGCAAAAATTCCGTAACACAAATATAAAGCCAGACGGAAAAAAAAAGAAAAAAAGACGATGATTAATTGGGCAAACTCCCTCCCCCAGAGGCATAGCGGATACCCAGGTGTAGCAGTAAACAGACGGGGGGAGCGGAGAGGGAGAATAAAGAAGCCCCCGTGTTTTCTAACCCAATAATTAAAAAAAAAAAAACTAAAACTCTCATTGTAATACTGAATGCATCTTACATTAATTTCTGCAAAATATCATCTCTTTACAACACAGTATACATTTTCTAGGAAGGGAGAACCGAGCTGCTTTCCCCTCAACACTTCTGAGATTAATATTTTCTAATCATGCATAGCTAGAAAAGAGCATGAAATCAATACCATTGTCACTGGAGTACATAATACTGGTTAAAAACAGGGAAGAGCTGAACCAACTACTGAGGAGGAGGAGGAGGAGGAGGAAGAGGAAGGAGCGAACTCACGGCCCTCCCCTGGCGGGCGGGCGGGTGGCTGCCTGTCCTGGAAGCGACTGGGTGCCCAGCAGCCCCACAGCGCCTGGGACAAGGCAGAAACCATCTGGGAGACATTTTTGCAGGGGCAAAAAAAGGCAATCCAAACGGGTCCCTGACAAGGCTTAGGCCGAGTCTACAGGAGGCCCCAGAAAACTAAAGTCAGCACCACAAGTTTTACTGCTGAGAGGAATGGAAATCAACTCAATGAGTAATTTTTAGGAAACGGCTCAAAGCCATGGCATTTGTGTATTTCCAGTGGGGGGGGGATTGAGAAGATGGTTGCCCCCACCCTCTCATCCATCCCTTCCCGAAGGCACCTGGAATCGGAAGAAGGAAGGGGAGGAAGAGAGGAGGCGGCGGAGGAGGAGGGGTGCATTCTGCAGGGTCTTTCTTTGGGAACGTTGGGCTGCTAACACCGAGGACCCTCTGGCTGCAAGGCGCAGGTCATCCGGCACTGCCTCAAGGTCCAAGGGGCTTCAGGTGGGGGCCTTGGGACAATCGTGGGGCAGCTCCTTCTCACCACCCTTCGTGGACTTGACTTTGGCCAACCTTACACCCAGTACAATTTGCGTTTAGAGCTGTGGTGCTGCTTCAGAATAATACTTGTTGGATAAATGCAAGCTGGGATCGGTGTGCGTGTGTGTGTGTGTGTGTGTGTGTGTGTGTGTGTGTGTGCCTTCACATGTATGTGTGTGTGCAGGAGGAAGGCAGAAAAAGGCCACAAGTGTAGGGAAAGACTTGAAGGGTGCTGAGCAAAAGGGGCTTTGGGGGATGACGGGTGGGAGCTTTCCTGCAGAGAAAGCCATTTATAAGTTTGGGAGAGGAGGCAGAAGACCCCAGACTCATCTCTGACCCTTCCCCAGCCATGGGAAGGGTCCCAGGACAGGCGCCCCGAGACAATTCAAAAAGGGAAGCTACTTTCAAAGAGCCAAATGGCTCAACCACCGAGAGACCCTTCAATGGTCCGGGACAGGGGGGGGGGGCCAACCACCTGCCTTTGTCTAGAGCCGCAGACCTGCAGGGCCCCCGAGGGACGGGGGTCTGGAAACGGGGGCCCTTCCAACAGAAAAGAAAGCAGCAGAAGTGTCACGTTTCCCAAAAACCAAACCTCACCTTCCTAACAGTAGAACGGCTGGCAACATGGAGATTTTAACACACAAAATACATCTTTGTGTAAAGTATTTTTGGTTTTGCATTGCTGGAAACTAAGAAGACTTTCCTAAAACGTTACGCGACTAAGAGGAGGGAAAGGGACTGTCGTTAAGGCACCATCAGGCACGTCCGTGGGCCCAGGCACATGGGAGGCACGGCTTCAAAGGCCGAGCGGTGTAGTGCAGCCGCGCCGCTTTGAGATTTCCGGCTGACCCAAAAACCTCTCTCTGAAATGTTTTGACAAGGTTGGCAGAATGAATGACGACCGCTCCCTGGCCCAACTTTTGGTCCTCTTGGGAAGACAACGGTTCCGTAGCAAATCTACTGGGAAGAAGGGAAGGAGCATCCAATTTTGTTCAACAGTCTCAGGAAGGAGCACTTGGAGAACATAAGGAGACCCCAGGGACTGGCTTGGTCTGCTCAACGGTTCGCTCTTTGGCGCCAAGAGGGGGAAGAAGGCACGTTGGCCATCGCCCTTGGGTGCTTCCTTCCCTTCTCCACAACATTCTCTTCCCAAGCAGGGCATTTACCGGCAGGGACTTCGGCAGGAATTAGGACATGCCACTCCACAACCCAGCAAAGGAGCCGAGGAGGGGGAAGCGGTCCATGGTTAGGCAGCGGTTCCACCGACAACTCAGTGGTGCCGACGGCAGCAGCACTAATATTTTTCCTCTAAGCATTGGGATACGTAAGCTCATCAGCCCTGCGACACAGGGGCAGGCGGCGGGAAAACTGCAATGATAATAAGGCACAACTGACTTTTGCTTTTTCTTCCTTTTTGCTTTTTCTTTCTTTTTTTCTTTTTTGGTCCTATTTTGAACACCAGCCCAGGAGGCCGATCTATTCACTCTCCTGTAGTGGATGGTTCCAGCATCGCAAATTTGCATTGGGATGGGGGGGGGGGAGGGCAGAAGGGGGGGGGGGAAGGTACAGCAGAGGCTGGAATGGACTACATGGACTCAAATTCGTCAATGCGCTGCTTGGTGTTGCCCTGACGGATCTGGCGGAGTGTCTTGTACTTGTCACGGCCCTGCCGCATGTTCTCTGCGTGGATCATGTCGTTGCTCGTCTTCTTGGTGTCGTCCCGCGCATTGGCCAACTCGGAGGTGAGAGCCTGCAGGGCAGCGAGGGGGAAGGGAGAATAGAATATATCGGCATCACCTTGTGATGGAAAAATAAATAGGCATCACCTTGTGATGGAAAAATAAACTACTGCTTCACAAGAGGTGATAGTCAGTCCTGAATCAACTACAGTCTTTAACTCAAAAACAGTTATCTTAAAGTTGCAATCCACGATCCTTCCTTGTTCTGCTGACCTAATCCGACACCACAGTATCTCCAGTTCAAAGTCAGCAAAGTCAGTCAGCCAGCAGTGCTCCTCTTATTGCTGAGTTAATTACAGCAGCCAATTACATTCAACTGAAGCACTTAAAGTAACAGAGCCCATTTGTAATCATGGCTTATATATACATTGCTAACCCAACACTAGGATTATAGTCCCAACAACGTTTGACAATGTATTAAAAACAAAAAATAGTACTGACATTAATAGTGGATAATAACACCCCTGTTAAGAAAATATATGTTCTCAAACTGTCACTCCCTAATTTACGTGGGTGAAAAGCTGTATATAAGTAAATATAATGTTCCAAAAATTGTTGGAGATGTCTCCAAAAAGTCGGTACATGTTGACAGCCATAATTCTGTAACCATAATTCTGTAACCATTTTTGGGGGCAGACATTGCAGCAACACAGAATTTTGCATGGTAGATGGGTTTGAGTCCTGGAGGAGAAAGCCTACATAAACATTGTCTGCCCTGTCTGGCAATCTCTCTAGAAAGGGGAGAATATATGCAGACCAGTGGTGGGTTGCAAATCCTGTTCCAACCGGTATGGTTGGAATGGGGCCGGCGGCGTCCTCATGGATGCGTCTCAGCGCCTCCGTGACACTCCAGCTGTTTTAACCACTGTGCCACCAGGGCTCAAGAAGCTTTCCCCTTCTCTTTTCAGAAAAATACCCTAAAACACAATTTGGCTTTTTTTTTTAAAGGTGTCAAAATTCCAACCAGCCTATTTTGATAATGTCACATGAAATTGCCATGCTTCTTGATGATCTCAAGCCAGAATAGTTTTTTCCCCCTGTTCTTTGTGGGGGAGAAAGACCCAACTGCAAAAACGTTTGCCTGTCCCTGCCCTATATTCATGGGGTAAACAATTGTGTAGCCACCATCTCCAAAGATCCTGAAGCCATCCATCTTTTGTCCCATCAAAGGGCAGCTCCAGTCCTGGCCTTTGGCTTTCTCCTTAGTCTAGTGCAGGGATCCCCAAACTACGGCCCACGGGCTGGATCCGGCCCACCAACATAATGTATCTGGCCCGCACAGTGGTGGGATTCAGGCTCGCCTCCCTGCCACTCCCACCCACTCCTCGCATGGCTGGCTTTTCCCAGCTGACGGGGGCCTGGGGGAGAGGTGCCTCCCCTGGCGTGGCTGACAGAGGGTGTGGGGAACAGCCAGGGACTCCACAGCTGACCCTCCAAGAAACAGGCAGGGCAGTGGCAGTTCTTGCATCAGGAGCAGGCAGAGGGGCAGGGACGGGTAGCCCATCCAGCCACGCCCACCCAGTCACATGGCCACCAAGCCACACTCAGCTAGCCAGTCTGAGGGACCGTGAAGTAACCCCGTTCAAAAAGTTTGAAGACCCCTGGTCTGGTGCTTCTCCATCGTGGCCACTGGAAGGTGTGTTGACTCCAAACTCCCAGCATTCCCCAGCCAGCAACGTCAACACATCTTCAAGCTGCCAAGATGGAGAAGCGCCCTCCCCACCGCCCATGTCCATCAGCTTCAATGGGCGGAGTGGAGACTGAGCTCACCTTCAGGTGCTTCTGAACCCGCACGTTCTTCTCTGCCTCGGTGGTGCGCTGCTCCTCGCTGCGGTCCTTGATGGAGGCGTGCGCCTGCAGTTCCGCACTGGCCTCCGCTGCGTTCTCGTCCTGCTCGTCATCGTGCTCGTTCTCCGACTGCATGGGCTCCGACACGTGCGGAGTGCAGGTGACGGACTTCAGCTCCTCCTTGGTCCTCTCCAAGTCCTCTTGAACCAACTGGGCCTGAAAGAGAGAGAGAGAGAGCGCGCAGCTGAAAGCACCCCGAGAAACCCGCTTAGGTCAAGAGAGGGGAAGCCAGATTGGTGACGGGATCCAGCCGTTTGACTGGAGCAGCAGGAGAAAAACACCTCCCTCCGTGATGTCAGAAATGTGGCTTTTGCAAGAACTACCCTGTTTCCCTGAAAATAAGACCTCCCTGGATAATAGGCCCAATCGGGCTTTTGGGTGCATGCACTAAAATAAGCCCTCCCCTGAAAATATTGCACCACGGCAGCAGCCATGAGGTGACCACGCTCGCCACCTCCTGCACCTCAAAAAGAATAAGACTTCTCCGAAAATAAGGGCAAGTGCTTATTTCGGGGGTCAAAAGAAAGTAAGACTGGGGAAATACAGTAACAGCAAAAGCAGTGCAAAGAAGAGTCTGCATGCAAAGTTTTAAGGGCAACAAAATTGTATCGGCTTCACATCTCCCGATCTATGTTGGTCTTGCATTGTAATCTTGGAAAAGCTCTTTTGATTGGCAAGAAAGCTTCAGAACAAGTTAAGTCACACAAGTAGCACTCTGTGCAGAAAAGTTACTCTGGGTGCCTTTACAACACAGAGGAAGTCAACGGGAGGGGAGAAGTGGGGGCTCCACAAAGAGCTTTGGAATTCTGTCACCAGCCAAAACGTTAAGGAATCCCAACGGCCCGTTTTATACCCTTTGCTAAGGTGCCCAGGGGAAAAAGCTTAGGGGTCGACAACAACTTGGTTTGGGGTCAAAGGGTTTTCATTACTTATATTCTCACCCACCAAGAGCCAAATTTCTCTGCCTGGTTTCAGGCTGCTAAGCGTAGAAACCACAAAGAATTTTTAAATCAAATTAAAATGGAACACCATTTTCCTGGCATTTAGAGAAAAGCAGCACCGCCAGGTGAAAAGAGAAATGTTGTGTTTGCCATCATCACAGGCTCCGTGCTTCCTCCTCCCCCAGAGCAGGAATCCAAATTCCAGCATCCCAGAGTGACTTACAGATGCCAGGCGAATGAGCTGCCTCTCTAGCCAGCCTTTTGCTGGCACCTGTCTACTGGGAGATTTTCATGCATTTTTGCCCTCTGAATAATGACTGGCTTTTTTTCCCATACAGCTAAATCCCAGTATAAAAAATTGTTGTGGCCTGGTGGCAGCCTGTGGAATTGGCAGCAGATCCGTACAGTGAGGAGGTTGGGGAGGAACAGGGGCCAGTCCTGGAGTCTGGGGGAGGCTCTAATGAGGGCTCTGCGTTGGAGGCAGAGAGGGAGCAGTGAAGCAGAGGAAAAGCTGGAGCCTGTTCCCAGTGTGCGCATGCACAGAGCTGCCAGAAGACAAGAAAAACTAAAGAAGCAGGGTCGACTGAAGAGTAAAGCCACACCTTGGAGGGGATTGGCCCCTCCCATAGGAAACAAAAGAGGAACGAATGGGGAGTGGGGTTTTGTAGGAAACAATTCATTCATTCGGTCTGAAAAGTTCCGTTTGTGAGAAAGTTTCGCTTTGCTCTGTGTTTGGACACTAGTTACCTGGCAGTGCTCTAAACGAGATAAGGTGCGTGTGGATAAACATTCCTTTGAAAGACTGCTAAAGCCGTGCTGACTGTGTGAATGAAAGGAATTCGCAGTCGTGTAAACAAAAGATTCATTGGGATCAAAACTTTGCTTTTACTTTCTAAGGAAGCCTGGGGTCAGAACAAAAATAGGCGAGCCACAATGTTAGTACGAATTGTATACAGCCACATTCTTTTTGCTTTGAGAGGCTATTTCCGACTACTACAGCTACTACCCCATGTGGATAAACGAGCTAGGTTCCCTCGGGCCCACAGGGTCTTTAGCGAGACTTCCAGACCCCTTGTGCTCCTCGGCCCAGAAGGACGAACGAGTCTCCTGGCGAATGAGTCAAAGTAGCACGCAGGGAGGAGAAAGAGCAGAGCCCGGAGAACAAGAAGTCATGTCCACATGTATTTATATGCACAAACTGCCAGCATCGGCGTAGGTTGGCTGGACACCCTTTAGAAACAGGCTTGGCTCTCCCACTTCTCTGGAACAAAAACGGGCATTCTTTGAAAGGGATTCCAATTCCCCAGCCGCTCTCCCTTCGCCAGTCCCAGTGGCAGAGCGGAGGAGAGAGGCGGGCACTCACTTTCTGCTGCCACAGCATCGCCTCGCTCTCCTTCTTCTGTTGTGCACATTCCAGCTGCGAGATCCGGGTGGTGAGCTCCAACATCTCGGTGGTCTGCAAGGAGAACAGAGCAGCCCAGTCAAACCTCTGTAAGCTTAGAAAGCCCAGAGGCCCCAGGGCCAAGGCCGCCCTGCCCAGCCTCCGAGGTCACCAGCTGCGTCTGGAAGGGCCCTTTTGGGGGGCTTCTCGGCCATCAGGAGTTCCAGGCCACAATTGAGGGTCTAGTCAGAGCCCCCTCCCCTCCTTATTTTCCACCCATCTGTCCACTGCCATTTTAATATCATCAGGATTAGCTGCTAAATCACAGCTGCTGGGGGGAAAAATACGATTTCCTGCATCTCCCTTCATTTCGTTTCCCTGCTCCTACTTCCAAGGCTCCTTCTGTGTTTGCTCAGCTGCAAAGGTCTACTCTCCGAACAGACCTGCCTTATAAGTCTACGAGAGGGCCGAAGTGGAGAGGAAGGGTGGGAGTGGGAGAGACTGGGGGAGGGAGAGGGCTGTCTTAACATGGCATTGTCCAAATACGTGGGGGGTGGGCATTGGTAGGATTTGGGGCGTTCCCTTCCCCGTGTTTCTGGAGACAGCATCACCACCAGATGAATTTGTAACTGACTGATGAACCACAATTAACACATAGTCCTCCATGGAGCTGCATCGACAGGGAGGGAAGTACCGTATTTTTCAGACTATAGGACGCACTGAAGTATAAGACGCACCAAGATTTTGAAGAGGTAAATTTAATAAAAGTTTTTTTCACTCTGCAGGCCTCCCAAGTCCTTTACACACCTCGTTTTTTTGTGAAAAAAACAGGACATGCAGGGAGTTTGAGAGGCCTTCAAAGTGCTCCTTCCCACCAAAAGTGGTCCCTATTTTTCTACTTGCATTTTTTACGTGCTTTTGAACTGCTAGGTTGGCAGAAGCTGAGACAAGTAATGGGAGCTCACTCCATTATGCAGCGCTAGGGATTCAAACTGGCGAACTGCTGGCCTTTCTGATCGAAAAGCTCAATGTCTTAGCCACTGAGCCACCGCCTCCCTGGCAGTATCATTAATGCATGTTAAAATGGACAGGAGGAATCATTTTCCCTTTGCCTGAGTTCTACTACAAGAGCAACATTTTGAGAGGTGTGGGGGATGCTTTCCAGGACTTGCACAACCTCATACTGCACACATCTGCTCTCGTCCACCGGTCCCGTCCTCCTCCCTGTCCTGCGAAGCACAGCAGCACCTCCCCTTCGGCCACCTTGGCTGCAGAGCTGACCTCCCCATTGTCCACCCCAGGCCCCCTCCACCCAAGAGGCTTCCCTGGCATTTGGAAGCCGTGCGAGATGCAACCTACCAGCTGTTCCTGGTTCTTCTTCTGATCATTGGAGGCTTTCAACAAGGCTTCCTTGGCTTCTTCGGCTTCCTGCCTCTCCCTAGCCAGCTTCTCTGCTTCCTCCTCAGCTCGCTTCCTTTCCTGCTCCAGCTCCAGCGCCCTGCGCGTTTGCTCCTCCAGCTCTGGAGAAAAGAGGCCAAGGCGTCACCCCTTCTGCCCCTCCCCCAGCGCTCCTCTCCTGAGACCCTCATGCCCACCTTGCTGAGCTTTCTTTGTTTGCGCCTCAATTTGCTGGAGCTTCTCTATCAGCTCTTCTTTCTCCCGTTCAATCTTTTCCTTCTCCTTCTCGGCCATCTCCCTCTTCTTCTTCTCGTTCTCCAGCAAAGCCCTGAGAGGAAAAGAAACATGGAGCAATTTCATGGCTCCTTAAAAATTTCTGCAACCCAACAAGACAGACAAGACTTCCGAGAAGCGCAGGGATAAATGGTTTAATCTGATTTTATATATTTATTGTGCATTTATGTTTGTACGTTTTTTAATTCCCCTGTGCACCGCCCCGAGTCCCTTCGGGGAGAGGGAGCGGTCTATAAATTAAATTTACTATATTATATTATTATTATTTATTATTATAGAGGAGAATCAGAACTGCAGAAAAAACAGTTATGGCCAACCTGCCTTCCATTGAGGACCTGGACACTGCATGAGTCAAAATGAGGGCTGTGAAAATATCTACAGTCCCCTCGCATCCTGGACATCAATTGTTCCAACTTCTACCCTCAAAACGACGCTATAGAGCCCTGCACACCAAGACAACTAGGCACAAGAAGAGTTTTCTCCTGAACTCCATCACTCTACTAAACAAATAATTCCCTCACCACTGTCAAACTATTCACTAAGGCTGCATTACTATTACTATTAGTCTTCTCATCATTCCTATCACCCATGTCCTCCCACGAATGACAGTATGACTATAACTTTGTTGCTTGTATCTTTACGATTTATATTGATATTCATTGTTTCCTGATTGCTTATTTGTACCCTATGACTATTATTAAATGATGTACCTTGTGATTCTGGACGAATGTATCTTGTCTTTTATGTCCACTGAGAGCATCTGCACCAAAGACAAATTCCTTGTGTGTCCAATCACACTTGGCCAAGAAAGAATTCTATTCTATTCTATTCTATTCTATTCTATTCTATTCTATTCTATTCTATTCTATTCTATTCTATTCTATTCTATTCTATAGAATAGACCGCCCTGGGTCCGTTTGGAGAAGGGTGGGGTATAAATTTAATTAAATAAATAAATAAATAAATAAATAAATAAATAAATAAATAAATAAATAAATAAATAAATACATAAATACATAAATACATAAACAAACAAATAAATAAATAAATATTCTATTCTATATAAAAATGGGCTGCCAAGCCTCCCTAAGGATTTTCAGTGTGCAATTTCTACTTAGTCAACATTGAAAATGGTCTTAAAGGTCAACTAGTCCAACCTTTTGCTCAATATAGGATCCCCCTAGCATACTTCTGATGAATGACCTCGCTTCCACCAATTCCTGTCTGTTGACCTCTAGTGACTTCCAAACAAACTGAAAAGGAAGACTCAACAAACTTGCCTCATCCAGATCTTTTAATCCAACTGCATAATCTGCGTATCTCAAATTAAAGCATGGCTTGGAAAACTGACCTCTTCTGGGGATTGTATACTTTCAATTCAAAATCCACCATGTTTCTCTGGGTGGCCTCAACAAGTTTTCCACATTTTTAAAAGCGGAAGGAACCTGCTCTTTAATCTTTTTAATTTAAGTATTTAATCCACCGGCAAGACCAGGAGGACCCTCCCTGCTAATGGAGAGGGTGTGTGTGTCAGGTGTTCCCCTGTCTTTGTCGAGTCCCTTTAAATAGAGGTCCCCATCCTCTGGGACCTCCGAGAGGAGGAGCCAAGAAGGACTTTATTGCTTGGCATCCCTAAAATGCAAGAATGTGCTTTTGTGCAGAATTATTCCAGTATACAATGGCGCGCAGGCTGCCTTTACATTGAGATTTTGTTGAAGCACACCTCAAAGAGCCTTTGACTCCCCCCCCCCCCACTTTATGAGAGCTCTTGAAACCTCCCCCCGCCCTTAAAAATTCATCCCGGAACATCTGCCTTGGTTGTTATCCTCATTTTGGCAGCCAGCATTCAAAAAGTCAGCCGCCATTCTCCTTGCCGCAACTTGTCTACCTGTCCCTTGGGAGTCTTCTGATCACACCCAGTTGCAGGTTTTGGCCCCCCGAGAAGGCTCTGCACCCTAACCCACATCCTGCTGTGAGAATAGTTATGCTGCTAACTAGGGCATGCAAAACCATTGCCATATCTATCCTTGAATAGTGCTCACCTGGCTGGAACCCACACTGCATTTCGAACATTGAAGCATTAGAGAGGGTCCTGAGGTGTTTTACAAGAAGAGTCCTCAACGCCTCTAAATTCCGTTTACCACCAGGCTTGAAATGTTAGGCCTGGATAACTTTGAACTACGCCGTCTACATTCCAACCTGATCTTAGTGCACAAGATAATCTGTCATAAAGTCCTACCTGTTGATGACTACTTTTACTTCAACTACAATAACCACAAGGGCTATCAATGGATACAAACTAAATGTAATCCGTTCTCATCTCGATTGCAGGAAAAACGATATCAGCAATAGAGGAGTAAATGTGTGGAACATCCTACCTGATCGTATTGTTAGTTCCTCTAACCCCACCATACCTTTTACCTTATGCTGTCTACCGTGGGCCTTACGCATTTCTTAAGAGATCCCTAAGGGGCATGCATAAGCACGCCAGTGGGCCTACCGTCCCTATTTATACGTACTCGTTTTATCTGTTTGTGGCTATGTTTTGCTTATTTTTATCTATTTACTTGTGCCATTTTTTCACGTGTTTTCATACTTGTTTCCTTGTACTTGTTGACAAATAAATAAAATTTAAAAATAAAATAAAATAATAAAATAATAAATAAAGTAAAATAAAGTAAAATAAAGTAAAATAATAAAATAAAATAATAAAATAATAAAATAAAGTAAAATAAAGTAAAATAATAAAATAAAATAAAGTAAAATAATAAAATAAAATAAAGTAAAATAAAGTAAAATAAAGTAAAGTAAAATAAAGTAAAGTAAAGTAAAATAAAGTAAAATAAAATAATAAAATAATAAAATAATAAAATAAAATAAAGTAAAATAAAGTAAATAATAAAATAAAATAAAGTAAAATAATAAAATAAAATAATAAAATAATAAAATAAAGTAAAATAAAGTAAATAATAAAATAAAATAAAGTAAAATAATAAAATAAAATAAAGTAAAATAAAGTAAAATAAAGTAAAGTAAAATAAAGTAAAGTAAAGTAAAATAAAGTAAAGTAAAATAAAGTAAAATAAAGTAAAATAAAATAAAATAAAATAAAGTAAAATAAAGTAAAATAAAATAAAATAAAGTAAAATAAAGTAAAGTGAAGTAAAATAAAGTAAAATAAAATAATAAAATAATAAAATAATAAAATAAAATAAAGTAAAATAAAGTAAATAATAAAATAAAATAAAGTAAAATAATAAAATAAAATAAAGTAAAATAAAGTAAAATAATAAAATAAAATAAAGTAAAATAATAAAATAAAATAAAGTAAAATAAAGTAAAGTAAAGTAAAGTAAAATAAAGTAAAGTAAAGTAAAATAAAGTAAAGTAAAATAAAGTAAAATAAAGTAAAATAAAGTAAAATAAAATAAAATAAAATAAAGTAAAATAAAGTAAAGTAAAATAAAATAAAGTAAAATAAAATAAAATAAAGTAAAATAAAGTGAAGTGAAGTGAAGTGAAGTGAAGTGAAGTGAAGTGAAGTAAAGTAAAATCCAATCCAACCCAACCCAATCCAATCCAATCCCTGGCCAGAGAGGCCCAGCCAGAGGGCCGCTCTGTGCCAGCCAACTCACCTCTCCATCTGCTTCTGATGCTTCTCCTCTCGGGCCTGGGCCTTCATCTGCTGGACCTCGATGGTGTCCGGCTTACGCCTGCGCATGTAGAGCTCATGGTTCCCCATGCACAGAGCCAGAATGCGCTTGTTAATCCTTAGCCGGGGAGCATAGAAGACAAAATCCTTGGCAAAGGAGAACGGATAAGGTTAGCCTTGAAAGGCAGCTTCCCTCGGGCCTCTTTTTCTCCAGAAGTAACAACACAACTTGATTACATGAGCTGTAATTTTTAGGATGATTAAGCATATCTCCAAACAAGTATTTCCTTTTGCAAGCATCTACCAGTACATGCTATTAAAACTCTTGTAACTTTTGTAACTTTCAATTGGATGAAAAAAAGAGGGTGTCCTAAGACAACAATTTTTACAGCAAGATATCTGAAATGGGCAGAGGTGGCATTTACCGGTTCTCTGAACTACTCAAAATTTCTGCTACCGGTTCTTCAGAACCTGTCACAACCTGCTGAATTTCACCCCCTGGCTTGATCCCAAGTCTTCGATTTCATTTGATCTGAACTTTCCACTTCTTTTTAATTAATCTCTGAACAAATTCAGTAGTCCGTCTGGACTACTGCAACGCTCTCTACAAGGGGCTTCCCTTGAGGTGCACCCGGAGACTCCAGTTAGTTCAGAATGCGGCCGCGCGGGGGATTCTGGGAGCGTCTAGATGCTCCCACGTGACACCTCTCCTGCGCAAGCTGCACTGGCTGCCTGTGGCTTTCCAGGTGTGCTTCAAGGTATTAGTAACCACCTTCAAAGCGCTCCATGGCAAGGGACCTGGTTATCTGCAAGACCGCCTCCTGCTACCAAATACCTCCCACCGACCAGTTCGCTCCCACAGAGAGGGCCTCCTCAGGGTGCCGTCGGCCAGGCAATGCCGGCTGGCGACCCCTAGGGGGAGAGCCTCCTCTGTGACAGCTCCCGCCCTCTCGAATGACCGGCCCCCTGACCTATGGACGATCACGGACCTGCGCCAGTTCCGTCGGGCCTTGAAGACCCATTTGTTTCGTGTGGACGGCCTGGCGTAGTTTTTAAATTGTTTTATTAATGGGTTTTTAACAGGATTTTAGTCAGGCTAGCTATTTAATAGATTTTTAACTGTATTTTATATTTTATATCATTGACTTTTATTAGTGCCTGTACACCGCCCTGAGTCCCGGAAGGGAGAAGGATGGTATAAAAATTCAATTAATAATAATAATAATAATAATAATAATAATAATAATAATAATAATAATAATAGTAGTAGTAGTAGTAGTAGTAGTAGTAGTAGTAGTAGTAGTAGTAGTACACGAAAACGGTTAAGTTGCAAAGCATAACTTACTGGGGCTTTCTTGTCGATGGGCTTGATGACAAACTTCTTGTCATTGAAGGATATGTTTCTGATCTCACTCCAGGGGAAGCCAATTTTGGGTGTTAGCCTGTGAAAGATGAATGTGTAATTTCAAAACTTAAACCTCGATGAACAGCTGCAGCCATCCAAATGCCTGTGTTTGTTCACACCCTCCATACTAGGGGGCACTCCATGAAACTTTTGATAGCTAGACCTCAAACAAATAAGAGGAAGTACTTTTTCACCCAGAGGATCACTGGTCTATGGAACTCCCTGCCAGAAGAAGTGGTGACAGCTGTCAGCCTCGACACCTTCAAGAAAGGATGAGAGGAGTTCATGGAGAACAAGGGCATCCATGGCTATCATTATGGATGCCTAAGGACACCCTCCGGGTTGGAGAGATAGGCAGGATGTCTCTCAATGCCATTTGCAGGGAATCATAAGCAGGTGAAGACATCTGCTTGGGAAGACCCTGAAGCAAATGGGGAGCCACTGTGGGAGACAGAAGGCTGGACTGGATGGGCTGCGGCCTGTTCCAGCAAGGCTGTTCTTATGTTCTTATGTTCATTTCCCATCCATGAAAGGGTTTGGATTCAGAATATCAGTGGAAATTCCAAATTGACCAAACTAAATAACTGAACAGATCTAGGAAACGAATGGCAGCTCAAAACAAGGCATCGCGTTTCTAAGGTGCCATCCGATCTTGTTATTCCACAAGAGTGCGCCAGAAACAGAGACAGAACTTCTGGCCCTCTCTGGATCAGCTGATCTGCGGGCTGTGGGCCGAGGTTAAGGGGTCTCCTGCACCTCAAAAATAATAAGCCCTCCCCAAAAATAAGCCCTCCCCTGAAAATAAGCCCTCTCCAAAAATATTGCGCCACAGCAGCAGCCATGAGGTGACCACGCTCGCCGCCTCCTGCACCTCAAAAATAATAAGACCTCCCTGAAAATAAGGCCAAGCACTTATTTCGGGGGTCAAAAGAAATTAAGACCCTGTCTTATTTTTGAGGAAACACGGTAACAAGACATGGGTCATCCACACAAATCTGCGCCAGAATAGTAACTTTTCCTAATAATTAAAATCTATGTGTATCAAAAGTCTCTTGATATATGAAATTAAGATTGCCCAGAACAATTCTTGCAGCCTGAAGGTATGCGAAGATACAGATCATTACAGAGACAATCCAAGCAGTGACCTTAGCTTCATATAACAGGAAGCAAAAACAACAACCACCCTCTTCTTCAATCTGAGGAAATTTCTCCCTTCTGTTTCAAGGACAATGAGCATGAGAGATAAAATTAATCACACAATCCCTCTGAGCCTAGGAGGTAATTTAATTTCTGGGAAATAATTATGTTGGGAGTAGAAAGCAAGTTACACTTGTTTCTATTGTTTTAATGTTTTTAAATGGCTTTAATTATTTTATAATTTTAGAATTATAAGCTACCCAGAGACACTTGGTTAAGTTGGACAGCTATAAGAATGAATGAATGAATGAATGAATGAATGAATGAATGAATGATATTCCAATAAAAATCTGTCTGTAGGTTCATAGAATAGTATGAGAACTGAAAGCAACTAGTGGCAAACCAATGAAAGCACAGAGAGTCACTCTGGCTAAGACAGGACTAGAGCAACCTATTATCAGCAGCAATGCCAAAACCACATAAGATAACAATGAAAAGAGAATATCTTGCAGACTATATTCCCAAGAATGTGGCAGTATCTAGTTCAGAGGTCTTCAAACTTGGCAACTTTAAGACTTGTGGACTTCAACTCCCAGAATTCTCCAGCCAGCCACAAGTCTTAAAGTTGCCAAGTTTGGAGACCTCTGAACTAGAGTCTTGGGCTTTAAGAGAGCTGATTTCAATCAACTTAGAGATTGAGAAGGATTCCATGGGTGAGAATTCTCATGTGGAAAACAACACAAGAAGCTTGGGCACTTTGAAAAGCCAGATTATAAAAACCCAGTCTAGCACAATTCCAATGAAGAAAAAAAATTCTGGGAGTTGAAGTCCACAAGTATTAAAGTTGCCAAGTTTGCGGATCTAGTTGGTGACTGTCACCATCTGTGGAGACTTAGTCAGATCCAGCTGTGTCCTGCTCTTATAAACCCTCCCGTCTCAATCACTCTCTCAGACAGACAGACACACACCATTGTGCACTCTATCAGAAGATTAAGGAGAATAGTTTTGTTACCGGTCGGTCTGTTCATAAATGTTGAGTCCAAGAGCATCTACTCCTAACCAGAGTTCTGAACCTTTCTTGTTCTTAATACTAAAGTAGTTCACACCATACATCTCCAGATCTTGTGCAATTTTTAGGTATTCTAAGATGGCGTCTTCTCTGAAAGAACCAAGAAAACAAAACAAAACAGAGGTTCACGTTAAAAGCTACATTTTTAGTGGCGCATTCTCAAGGGCATCCTCTTTTTTTGCAATGGTTGGTACTGCATCCAAGAGAGGGCATTGCCCATTGGCTTGGAGCACTGTGACTTTTAGTGTGCATAGGGTTGTCCACTTTAGAGTAACAACCAACTAGCCCAGCCAGGGCATGGAGACACATAGAGGCACTTTATCAATCTTCCCATCTGTCTTGGGTGACCAAAGTCAAGATGTGCTTGCAACAGCGTGGACAAAGCGCCAACTGTTTTTATATACACCATGCATCATTAGATGTAATTATACCTTGGAGATGCCCTTGCAAGCAGAATACCTCACAAGGGGACTTCTAAAAGTCATAAATACAAAATTCTGCCGAAACAATGGACTGAAAAAAGCCTCAAAAATGGGCCAAGAAAAGCCTCAAAACCAGCTGAAAAAAGCCTAAAAAACCAGCTGAAAAAAGCCTAAAAAACCAGCCCCAAAAAACCCTCAAAAATAGGCCAAAAACCCCACAACAGGCCAAAAAAGCCTCAAAAATGGATAGAAAAAAGGCTGGAAAAGGGCCGAAAAAAGGCCTCCAAAAAGGGCAGAAAATGAGGCGCAGAGGCGAAAAACGTTTTTTTCTTTTCCTCTTCTAAATTTATAATAATAATAATAATAACTTTGCATTTATTAACCGCTCCCTCTCCCCACAGGGACCCGGGGCGGTGCACAGGAGAAACTAAAAACAATATAAACAATCAATACAAAATATACAGTTTAAAACACCAGTAAATTATGTGCCTCTTATAATCAGGTGCATCTTATAATCTGAAAAATACGGTAATGCTCTGTTTTGAACCACAGCAGCACCTTCCGTTCTTGCCAGCCATACCTGAGCATCCCCCGATGTTCCTCATGCCACACCTGGATTCTTTCTTCCCACTGATCCTTGTTAAGCTTATGCTGTTCCAAAACTCTACAAGGCAAAGAGACGGAAGACAATGTTAGGGTCTACGGAGAGCTCTGCAGGAACAGATTCTTGAAGTTCAACATATGAAATTCAACCCTGAAAAGAACCTCCAAGGTTTCTACTTAGTGGAAGAAAAGCAACATGAACGAGGGCTGCAGATAACACTGGAATTGCTTAGGGCAGGGGTCCCCAACCTTTTTTGCACCAGGGACCGGTTTCATTTTAAAGAAAATTCTGCGGACCGGCTGGCCTAGAGGAGGAGGGGGGGCAGGGGGAACAGGCAGCGCATGCGCATGCGGGGGGGGGGGGGAGTCGGCTCACTTGGCCGTCTAGGGCAGTGGTAAGCAAACTTATTAGTCAATAGAGCCAAATATCAACAGTACCACAACTGAAATTTCTTTTGAGAGCCAAAAGGTGTGGCCTGTTTTGTGGGAGTGGCTCAGTTGTCATGTGACACCAGTGGGCGTGGCCAACTTGGAAAATGTGGTGAAAATCACTTAACAGTCTTGCTTAGCAACCAAAATTTTGGGCTCAATTGTGGTCATAAGTTCTTTCTTTCTTTCTTTCTTTCTTTCTTTCTTTCTTTCTTTCTTTCTTTCTTTCTTTCTTTCTTTCTTTCTTTCTTTCTTTGTTCCATTTCTGGCTGGTCTTTGGTCTTCTGAAGATGGTAAAAATGGATTTATGGGCACTCGTTATATATAAAGGCAGCCCATGACTCTTTGGGATGCTGGTTTGAATCCAGGAAATGACTCAGAGGATGTGATTCCTTTGAAATGACCACTGGGAGAAAAATAGATCTTTAATCTGGTTAACCAAAAAGGTAGCTTGAGGTGGAATTTCAATTTCAATTTATTAAATTTATAAAGGAAATAGGAAAATAGATTTCTTCCTTTCCTTTCCTTCCTTCCATTGCCTCCCTTCTTTCCTTCCCTCCCTCCTACCCTCCATTCCTCTTTCTTTTTCTTTCCTTCCTTTCCTTCCTTCCTTCTTTCACCTCTCCCTTCCTCCTCCCTCCCCCTTCTTTCCTTCACTCCCTCCCACCCTCCATTTATCTTTCTTTTTCTTTTTCTTTCCTTCCTTTCCTTCCTTTCCTTCCTTCTTTCACCTCTCCCTTCCTCCTCCCTCCCCCTTATTTCCTTCACTCCCTCCCACCCTCCATTTATCTTTCTTTTTCTTTCCTTCCTTTCCTTCCTTCCTTCTTTCACCTCTCCCTTCCTCCTCCCTCCCCCTTCTTTCTTTCACTCCCTCCCACCCTCCATTTATCTTTCTTTTTCTTTTTCTTTCCTTCCTTTCCTTCCTTCCTTCTTTTACCTCTCCCTTCCTCCTCCCTCTCCTTTCTTTCCTTCACTCCCTCCCACCCTCCATTTATCTTTCTTTTTCTTTCCTTCCTTTCCTTCCTTCCTTCTTTCACCTCTCCCTTCCTCCTCCCTCCCCCTTATTTCCTTCACTCCCTCCCACCCTCCATTTATCTTTCTTTTTCTTTCCTTCCTTCCTTCTTTCACCTCTCCCTTCTTCCTCCCTCTCCTTTCTTTCCTTCACTCCCTCCCACCCTCCATTTATCTTTCTTTTTCTTTCCTTCCTTTCCTTCCTTCCTTCTTTCACCTCTCCCTTCTTCCTCCCTCTCCTTTCTTTCCTTCACTCCCTCCCACCCTCCATTTATCTTTCTTTTTCTTTCCTTCCTTTCCTTCCTTCCTTCTTTCACCTCTCCCTTCCTCCTCCCTCCCCCTTCTTTCCTTCACTCCCTCCCACCCTCCATTTATCTTTCTTTTTCTATTTTTGTTTCTTTCTCTTTGTTTTTTTGTCTCTCTCTCTCTCTGTCTCTCCTCCCTCCACCCATCTCTGTCACTGTGTGTGTGTGTGTGTGTCTGTTTCCCTCTCTCTCTATTTCTGTCTCTCTAAGTCGGCCTCTCTGTGTGTCTGCCATTCTCTCCCTCCCCCCCCTCCCCCCCGGGAAGCAGCAGAGGAGTCGGCATGTCGGTTGCAGAGGTTATCCCGCAGCGGGCGGGCGAAGGACCCAAGCTGCGGCTATTCTTAAGTGCCGCCAAAGCCATCCGGGCGCTGCACGCCCAGCTCCCTTCCAGCTCCGTGTGCGCCGCTGAAGCCGTCCGGGCGCTTAAGATAGCCGCAGCTTGGGTCCTTCGGCCGCCTGCTGCGGGATAACCTTCCCAGCCGACATGCCAGCCTCTCCAGAAAGCCCCGGAAAGTGCAGTGTGCCGCGGTGGCCATTGGAACGAACTGGTGGAGGTGCGCTCGGCCATCCTCTTCCAGGGGGCTGCTCCCTCCTCCTTGCTGGCCCTGCGGCCCGGTTCCTATGAAGCTGCGGACCGGCACCGGTCCGCGGACCGGGGGTTGGGGACCCCTGGCTTAGGGGCTCTCTCCAAGACTTGAATCTCACTCTGGTTGCTTTTAAAAATCTTGCCTCTCCGGTCTTGGCTTCCTGAGGGTTATTCCTTCTCATGCAGTTTCCCAATTTTTCAGTATGTCTCTTTCCTAGCTTTTAAAGCGACAGTAGTTTGGGATCTAAGCATTATTTAATGGGACACGGCTAAGACACTGAGCTTTTTGATTAGAAAGGTCGGCAATTTTTTTAAGGAAATTTTTTATTTATTTCGAACAGGCACACAGATAGAACAATCTATCTGGGGAGAGGGTGCAGTTATATAAATCCAAACAATAAATAAATAAATAAATAAAATAAATAAAATGGCAAAGAAAACATAAAAAGCCATCCTCCATTACAAATTATAAATTATTAAAAAATGTGTCAGTTAATCCCAAGTTTCTATACGTTTCTTCCATAGTCAACATTTGTTTTCCATGTCAATTATTACAATTATTATATCCCAACCTTAATTTAACTGATTGTTTTTACATCCTTTTGCATATAAGGTAAAAGTATATAATGGCATTTTAATAATAAGACAAAGCAAAGAAAATAAAATTAAAAATAGAAATAAAAAGAAAAAGTCATCACTCTACATTGTATCCTTTAGAAAGTGTACCGAGAAAGGTCGGCATTTTGGTGGTTCGAATCCCTAGAGCCGCGTAACGGAGTGAGCTCCCATTACTTGTCCCAGCTTCTGCCAACCTAGAAGTTCGAAAGCACGTAAAAAATGTCGAAAAATAGGAACCACCTTTGGTGGGAAGGTCACAGCATTCTGTGCGCCTTTGCCGTTGAGTCATGCCGGCCACATGACCACAGAGATGCCTTCGGAAAGTGGTAGCTCTTCAGCTTTGAAACAGAGATGAGCTCTGCCCCTAGAAGCGGGAACGACTAGCACATATGTGCGAGGGGAACCTTTACCTTTACCTAACTATTATTTTACTAAGGAAAAGAAATAAAAACACAGACCAAAGACATTTGGGCTGCATTCACACACTGTGCTCAGCACAACTTCATTTGTGTCTGAATGCCATATGGGAATTCCCTGAATTGTGGCTTATTCAGCAAACCACAGCTGAGCGCACTGTGTGGCCCAACCAACCTCAAAACAGAGAGGGTTAGGGCTCATCCGTTGCGGAATAAGGTCCAAATTGTTCAGCAGAAATGTAGACTATAAAGCTCATAATAAAAATATAGAGCTATGGACTTAAAGGGGGAAACCGCAACTTTGCCAGATTTCGCTCTACCTTTGAGGAAGCAGTTTGTCAGTCGTTAGATAGCCGGACTTATGAACCTCCTTATTGAAGTCCCCATATTTGGACTGGACCGCGTAAGAAGCCAGGAGAACGGCTGTCTCTGGAGGACAGTAGATGTCATCATTCAAGATGGCCTCCTTCACTTGGAGGAAGAAGAGGCGCTGCGTGATGTCTTGGATCAGCTCCTCTGCAACATCCTCCGGGTAGAATTTGGCCCGGAATTTGAAGAGCAGCGGGCTCTCTTTGCGCACGTCCTGAGCTGTCACCTGCAGGGCATTGGGGCAAAATCAGGGTGAGAAAACACATCCAGAACAGTGGTGGGTTGCTGTCGGTCCTGGCCAGTACGGCCGTAACGGTAGTGGCCTGGAGCAGCTGAGAACGTATCGGTATGGTGGCTCATTTGGCCCACTTGCCCGCCCGCATTCTATAGCTGTACTTATGCTAAAGGATACACTGCGCATACACGCGCAGTGTGCAGAGCTTACACACACCCTGATAAGCAGCTGAGTGTCGCACGGGCAATGGATTGCACATGCGTGCACAGTGCACGTCAGGTGCGTGCACAGCACACACCAGGCTCATACACAGAGACAGACAGACCATGATCAGGGTACCAGTAGCAATGGTAAGAGCAACCCACCATTGATCCAGAAGCATCACAACTGAGAACTCCTGGGACAAATACTAAGCCAGGAGGTCGGTGGTCATCCGGGCCATGGCTCACCCTTGGCCTGGATGACGTCTCCTTGGAGACGTTTTGCTTCTCACCCAAGAAGCTTCTTCAGTTCTGACAGAATGTTGGAGAATGGGAGGTAGTCATCTGGAATATAAGGAATCTAAATCCTTCCATTCTCCACCATTCCGTCAGAACCGAAGGAAGCTTCTTAGGTGAGTGGAAGGATTCAAGGAAAAAATCAAGAGAGTGCAATTGCCTTTCGCAAAAGCGCCCTTGAGGCTACTAAGCCAGAAGGCCCTCTAAATCAAACTAACCATGACCCCAGCCACGGGGCCCAGGTTGGAGTACCTGCCCTAAATCCAAAGACAGTTTGTTAATCTTTTCCACTGGGATGACTAGCTGAGTATTTCTAGCTCAGCCTTTGCCCACCATTGTACCTTCCAACTTCCAGAATTCTGGAAGGGCCATGGTTGAAAATGTTGGGTGCTGAATGTCCTACACCTACCCTGTTTCCCCAAAAATAAGCCCTTCACAGATAATAAGCCCAATTGGGCATTTGAGTGCATGCGCTAAAATAAGCCCTCCCCAAAAATAAACACACACACACCCCGAAAATATTGCAACACAGCAGCAGCCATGAGGTGACCATGTTCTCCGCCTCCTGCACCTCAAAAATAATAAGACCTCCCCCAAAAGTAAGGCCAAGCGCTTATTTTGGGGGTCAAAAGAAAATAAGACCCTGCCTTATTTTTGGAAACGGTAGAAGGTGCTCAGGTGGACAAAACAGTAAACTGGCAACGCCACTTGCAACGTAGCAGCCTTCTAGATGGAAGGAAAGCTGGGGAGGTGCTCCAGATTCAGAGGTGGGGCTGCAGCCTGTCTCAGAGAATGACAGGAACATCGTCTGTGACTCTCATTCAACAAAGACTGACGGGGGCCCAACCCCACAAAGGCAAACCTGTTTCATCCCTGCCCAAGAAAGCAACCTCCTATTTTTTAGGGGCGAGAGGGGAAGGAGAAGCAGAAAATAAAACGAGAACTGCCTCCATACCTTTTTATTTAATTTCAGCCATGTGGAGAAGCCCTTGGTGTCCTGGTACTGGAGTCCAAAGAACCAAACTTCTCGCAGGCCGATTGTTTTCACCACCTGTTCATGAAAACCAGACGTCAATGCATGATTAGATTAGATTAGATTTATTGGATTTATATGCCGCCCTTCTCCCAAAGGACTCAGGGCGGCGTGCAACATAAGAAACAGTTAAAAAAAGATTAAATAAAGAATCAAATAAGCAATAAGTTAACAATTTGTGCATTAGATTTAAAATAAATTAAATTAGCAATTAAAATTAATAAGCTATTTTGTTCAGGCCAGCTTGCATGAGCAAGAGGAAAAGGCTTACGGCTTTACTGCACCCCAGAAGGAGAAGGACCACCAACCCCCTTCAAAGGTCCTTTGTGGCACAGCTCCAAGAGGGACAAATGGCAGGCATGGTGGTTGGGTGTGCAAGCAGCAATGGGGGACTCCCTTTCTTCCAGGTTTCTTTGCACAGAACAAGCTCTGCCCTAAATACCCTCTAAGACCATGATGATGAACCTATGGCACGCATACCACATGCGGCAGGCAGAGCCATTTGTCAGGGCATGCAAGGCGTTGCGCTGGCCAGCTGACTTTGGCCTCCTTTTGAGGCCATTTTTTGCCTCATTTTTGGTTTGCTTGTAGGGCCAGTTTTAGCCCTCCGGAGCCTTCAGGAGGCTTCCCTGAAGACTTCAGAGGACGAAAAACGACCCTACAGACAAACCGGAGTCACTTCTGGTTTGCTCATAGGGTTGTTTTTTGCCCTCCAGAGTCTTCAGGGAAACCTCCAGAAGGCCCCTGAAGGCTCCGGAGGGCTAAAACTGGCCCTACGAGCAAACTGGAAGTCCATTCCGGTTTACCTGTAGAGCCGACATCAGTTTGTAGAGAATCTCTCTGACTACTATCAAACTGCCATAGAGAGGAGCATTCCATATATACCTGTGGTCGGAGTGGAATCTCAAGCTGGCCTGTGAATGCGCATGTCTAAGCTACCATCTCTCGTTGGTTAATGTGATTTATGACGAAAAGCTGAGGGGAGA
Organism: Rhabdophis nuchalis; assembly: GCA_039707465.1. Lineage (NCBI taxonomy): Eukaryota > Metazoa > Chordata > Lepidosauria > Squamata > Natricidae > Rhabdophis > Rhabdophis nuchalis. The sequence goes on along the minus strand of CM077657.1, from coordinate 7,477,295 downwards.
ACAGTAATGCGGGCAAAGTTCAGAAGCAGATAAAGAAAGCAAAAAAGATAGCTGCAAATAAGAAATGCCTAAAGAGGAATGCCTAATGAAGCTGTTAATAAATCACTGCTTTTTGTATCATAATATCCAGTTACTTATTATGAAGCAGGCATCGTTAGGGTACTTGACAGCCTGTTGTTTTTTTTTGCTCCGGAGGCTTCAGAAAAGCTCCTGAATCCTCCAGAGGGCCTCTGGAGGGGCAGGGAAGGATGTTTTCTCCCTTTCCAGTCTCCTATAAAGCCTCTGGAGCCTGGGGAGGGTGCAAAAAGCATGCCCAAAATGAGAGAGGGCTGGTTGTGCGTGCATGCGTGCTGGAGTCGTGCACATCACATTATCGGTGTGGCATGCCCACATACGACCCCCCCCTGCGCTCCCCCTGCTTTTGGCACGCGAGCCAAAAAAGGTTCACCATCACTGCTCTAAAACAAACTGGGATGCAGCTGGGAAGCGGCCACCCTGCCATAAGGGAACTGTCCTCTTTTCCCAGGCAGGGGCCAAGAGCTGTTCGCTTGGGGGGTGGGTTAGGGTTAGGATGGGATGCGCAGAGAAGCTCCCTCTGCAGAAGGCTCTCATACAGCCTCACTCCCCAGGCCAGCTGCTAAGTGGAGATTCTCAACAGCTATGACTGCAAGAAGAGGCTTTTTTCTGGGAAAAAGAAAAAATGATTTGGGAGGGGGGGGGAATGGTAGGGAAAAATACAGGACATTCAACAAAGAATGACAAATATTCAGTTAGAGTTGAAAAGACTTAGATCTCATTTCTCTACTCAAATGCTGAATGTTCCTTACAAGTCCTAGCACAGAGATGGTGAACCTTTTCAGCACCGAGTGCCCAAACTGGAACATGCAGGCATGTATGTCCCTGTGCACGCCAGCCAGCTTGCCTTCAGCTTTCCAGCACACACATGCACACTGGCCACCTGGTCGTTGCATGTGCGAGAGCATCCGAAACCCAAAGACCAGCTGACTGGCATGCGCATGCCTGCGTTTTTGGCATTTTGGGCTTGAAAAATGATCCCCAAAATAGCCTGGAAAATGGCCCGAAAACAGCCCAAAATAGCCTGGGTTTTTGGCTGGTTTTGCCCATTTTTCAGGCTGTTTTCAGGCACTCTTGTACCCGTGAAGATCAGGTGGCGAGAAAGCAAAAGAGCAGCTGGCTCTGTGTGCCCACAGACAGGGCTCTGCTTGATACCCCTGGCACACTTGCCATAGGTTCGCTATCACGGTCCTCGTATATTTTTGCTTTTTTAGACGCCCGATCCATTTTGGGATGCTCCTCTTGGCTGAAATCCTGTCACTCAGAATAAAACCCGAAAGCAGAGTGGACACTTGTGGCTCCATCTGCCTTTGATGGTCCTGGGTGACCAAGAGTGTCACACGCTGCATCCAAGGGGAAGAGCATTTCCATGTGTGATGCCACACACGCGCACGCACACACACACACACAAACACCCTCCCCCCCATGATACTGGGCTCCACCTGGGGAGCCTGTGCTGCAAACCAGCCACTCCCCCAGCTAGCTTCTCTCTGCCAGGCAACTCCACTGGGCTTTGCACAGTGTGGCCACATCAGCCTTGTACGGAATGGGGAAAAGATGCATGGAGGTCAAAAAAGACAAGAAGGGAGAACTATCATAAAAAAGGAGCATGCAATTGCAGGAACTATCTTCACTTATTTGACACACACACACCCAATTCAGTTCAAAATGTAGGAAGAGTCGTTAGTATCATACTGGCATTCTCTCTCTTTTCCAAAAGCAAATTCCTGCAAAACCACAGGCAGCTGCGGCCACCAAAGTCTGAATTCCACGTGAAAATAGAAAGGCTGTTCCAAGATTTTGTCCATCCTGTAAGGCAGATTAGATGTGACACTGACCTGCCGTAAGGCGCTCCCACATGGAGCTTTCATATATACAATATAATACACTAGCAGAGTTGGAAGGGACAGTGGAGGTCTTCTAGTCCAACCCCCTGCCTAGGCAGGAAACCCTATACCAGGGGTCTGCAAAGTCGGCTCTTTTAAGACTGGTGGACTTCAACTCCCAGAGTTCCCCAGCCAGCATAGCTGGCTGGGGAATTCTGGGAGTTGAAGTCCACCAGTCTTAAAAGAGCCGACTTTGCAGACCCCTGCCCTATACCATTTCAGACAAACATCTTCTTAAAGACTTGCAGCCTGGAGGGACTTTCTGGAGGGAAGCTGGTTAATTGTTCTAACATTCAGGAAATGACTGTTCTTTGTGGCTCTTTCCCCTCTTCTTTGTGGCAGCCCCTGAGATATCGGAACACTGCTATCATGTCTCCCCTAGTCCTTCTTTTCATTAAACTAGACATACCCCTATTCCTGCAACTGTTCTTCATATGTTTTAGTCTCCAGTCCCCTAATCCTCTTTGTTGCTCTTCTCTGCACTCTTTCTAGAGTCTCCACGTCTTTTCTACATCATGGTGACCAAAACTGAATGCAGGATTCCAAATGTGGTCTTACCAAGGCAGAGATGGGGGAAGCCTCAGCTGGGGGAAAGAGTGTGGAAGGCAGACAATGTCGGGTGTCTACATGGCTCCAATTATGCTGAGGTTTTCTCTGGCAAATCAGGCACCGTACATGCACTGAAAGGTTTGGGACTCTGCTGTGAGACTTGGGTCTTTTTTCTCCCCTCCTCCTCCTCCTCCCTATTTGCAAGGAGGTCAATTTGGGCAGCTTGAAAGGGGCAGAGGTCAACAAAGATGAAAGCTGTGCGATTCCCCCTGAGCTTTGAAGAAACTGTCCCTCTTCTGGTTTGGCCACATTCTTGTCCACCTTTGAATATCCTATTCGATCAGGGCTCTTGGCAATAACAGGCCCTGCACCTCCTGGGAAAATGTCCAGGAATGTTTAGAATTCACAACTGGGAAAGGGAAGGGGGAAAGATGGTACCTATGATATTTCAGAAGGCACCTATTGTCCCTTTTATTTGAACTGACCGAACTGGCAACTATAAAGCTTCGTATATACATCAACAGCCGTACCTCTAGTGCAGAGGACAGCAGCCTGGGGCTCTGGAGCCGCATGTGGCTCTTTCATCCCTCTGCTGTGGCTCCCTGTTGCCAATCGGCTCCACAATTGAGGGCTTTCGGTTAGGACAGGTAGAGGAAAAAGGATGCTACACTAGGAAGAGACTCTATGGTGGAGGAACCAGACTTCTGATTGGCTCCAGAATTGAATAGGGGGGCTTCTGGTTAGGACCTTTGTGGCTCCTTGAGTGTTGAAGGTTGCCGACCCCTGCTCTAGCATGTCCATTCCAATTGCAACCCCTGGTGAGTTAATATCTTTAAAGAAGACATAGCCTTCTGTTCAAACCATCGTGAATTAGCATATTAAAAGCAACAACAAGATCCAATCCATCCTTTGAAAGTGTCAATATCACCTCCAACCAAACATTCAAAAATGCATCACAAATACCATTGACTGGTGCTAATGGTTGAGAGGGGTGGCTGCCAGCATCCTAGGTATCAACCAAGTGCCTTCTTAAAATATACAATGTTCCAAGTAGCACAGTTTTTTGCAGTTCCGCTGGCGTTATTGCAGGAAGCTGCAATTTGTTGATGAATGTTATAAAATTCTTGGACATGGTACCAAGTTCCCCAATGACAATAGATATCACTGTTATTACGCTGTTGTTGTTTGTTTGTTTTTCATTTTTATTAAGTTTTTATTTTTAGTTTTCAGAACAGACACAACACAAAAAATCCTCTTTCTTTACATACTGTGTATCAAAACGCCCTTCGCACAGTCACTCAAGCACTCATGACTTCCCGTCTAGACTACTGTAACACTCTCTACATGGGGCTCCCCTTGAGATGCACTCGAAGGTTACAGTTAGTTCAGAACGCGGCCGCGCGGGTGATCATGGGAGCCTCAAGGCAATCCCATATAATACGTCTCCTGCGTAAGCTACACTGGCTACCTGTGACCTTTCGGGTGCATTACAAGGTATTGACGACCATCTTCAAGGTGCTCCATGGCACGGGGCCTAGTTACTTGCGAGACCGTCTGCTGCCCCATACGTCCCTACGACCGATCCGCTCCCATAGAGAGGGTCTTCTCCAGGTGCCGTCGGCCGGGCAATGCCGGTTGGCGACGTCCAGGGGAAGGGCCTTCTCTGTGGTGGGACCAACCCTCTGGAACGACCTACCTACCAAACTCCGTGTCACCTCGGACCTCCGCCTGTTCCGCCAGCGCTTAAAAACGCACTTGTTTCATCTAGCCGGCCTGGCATGAACTACCGATACCAAACTGACTATTAGCTGATCAAAGTTTTAATTTGGGGGTTTTAATTATGTTTTAGCGCAGGGTTGGGTTTAATATGGTTTTAAGAGTTTTTGTATTTTTGTATATTTGTATATTATTTATTTTTAATTTTCCTTTGGGCCGCCTTGGGTCCCTCTGTGGGAGATGGGTGCGGGATATAAATATGATAAATGAATAAATAAATAATTGGTTATTAAAAAAAATTTTTTTTTCATGCATTCCTTTCACCGTCACCCGTAATTCATACAAATTCTGGTATTTTAAATCAAATATATTTGTACATATTACCATCATCTTATCCCCATTCTTGTTTCATTGCAGTTTCTTTCCTTTCTATCAGTAGTACAGTGCGAGATTGAATAAATTAACCCTTTTTCCACCTTCTAGTTAAGATCTTTTTTCTTCACTTCAGTTCCTCTCCATCCTTTTTCACTTTTTCTAACCATTGATACCACAGCTCCCAATTTTTTTCCCCCTCCTCTTTATGTTCATTTTTTAATAATTTAGATAACATACCTAATTCGGCACAATCAGTTATCTTGTATATTAGGCTTTCTCCTGACGGAGTGGTATGGTCTTTCCACCTTTGCGCAAGGAGCATCCTTGCCGCAGTTAGTACATACGTGATCAAATACTTGATTCTTTTACTCATTGGCTCCGGCAGGATTCCCAGGAGGAAGAGCTCTGGCCTCCTATCCACTTTAATCCCTGTTATCTCCTGCACCCATCTCCTTACTCTATTCCAGTATACCTTAACCTTTGGGCAGATCCACCACATATGGTAGTAGGTCCCCCACTCGGCGCCACACTTCCAGCAGGCCGGTGATAAATTGGAAATTGTTGGCTGTTGTTGTTGTTATGTGGATAATCTTTGGTGAGATTTATAGCCTTTGGGGCTGGTTGGTATCTCGCAGCTCGAGTCCTAACCAAGGACCTAGGAACTGTCAAGGTAATTTGTTCTTATTGTTGTTATTGCAAGAAAACTGAAGGGAGGCTGCATTCTGACTGCTAAACAGATGCTCCGCCATCTTTAAAAGAGTCATTTCAACGGTTAGCCCTGCACAACAGTATTAAAACTTAGCTTTAACATTATTGACTGCAGAGTTAAAAGCTGGGCCATGGCAGGACTGGGCATTGGAAGGGGAGGAGAACAGTCAGCCAAGCTGTTTTTCATTCTCAATAGGGCAGGCTGGGCAAGCTGGAACATTCAGTTGGGCAAAAAAATAAATAAAGCATGGAACAATTGCTTTGATTTCCCATTGTGGGCAGGCTGAATGGGTTATTTCCTTTGCAAATCAACTTCCTCCTCTTGCAATTGTCCAGAGACAGTTGTTGAATTCCAGAGCTACGTTAGAGAAAGAGCAGATTAGATGTGAGGGCTCTTTCTTTCCAGGTTAAGGGCTGGTGCAGGAGCCAAATGAGAGGTTTTTGGAGTCAGCCCAAGTTTTCCTTGGTAGCTCTGGGTATTCTTTTTCTTCTGTTGCGTGTATTGTTGGGGTGGGGGTGGGGGTGGAGTGGGCACATTTTGAGCCATTCCTTTTGCAGGTCTCTGAGGGAAAACCCCAGGGAGGAGACCCAAAGGTCTCATTCCCCTCCCTTATAGTTTTTTTTTTTAACTTGACGTCATCCCTTACATTTATATCTGCTTTCCTACTAATACATACACTACAGCTAATACATATGCATAATAATATATAAAAATACTAGCTGGATACTCGTGCTTCGCTACGAAACCATGTGATTGGGCCGGCCCACAGGCTGGATGAGTCACACGCTGGCCACGCTCATATAAGGCAACTGGCAGTTGGAACAGAGTTCCTTTCAGGTGGGAAGGGGGAGTAGAACGTCTTACTCCTTAGCATCGATGCGTGTTAATATAATACTGCATAAGGAATACTGATGATCTGATGGTCATTTTGAAAAATCCTTTCTTAGAGAGCACCTAGAAGCCAAGAGGAACACATGTACCAAATTTCAAGTTTGTAAGCTTTACAGCTCTCATCAGCTAGCCATACCCATACTGGGATTTGAACCTGGGCTGTTTTGACATATTAGGCAGTTGTATTAGCCTCTCAGCTAATGCTCCCTCCCATATTTGGGCATACCAGGTGCTTTGACATAATACTTAATTTCCTTGGCTCAGCTGATAAGAGAGGAGAGCTTGTGGCTTAGAAGCTGATATGTAAAAACAGCCCAGGTTCGAATCCCAGTAAGGGTATGGCTAGCTGATGAGAGCTAAATAACTTGAAATAGATCTATACTACTCTCCCTTTATTTATTTATCAGCACAAATGCAACCCAGAAATGGTTTCCTGCCTGGAAGGTTCCTAGGGTGGAGCGGAAAGGCAAAAGGGAAGCAGTATGCTCCCTCCCATATTTGGGCATACCAGGTGTTTTGACATAAGTGTGTGTGTGTGTGTGTGTTTATAATGTATACTATTTATAATGTATACTATTTATAAGTATATTCATTTGTAATATAAATGTTAGGTTTATATATGGTATGTTAGGTTTTTGAACTGATCAATAAATAAATCAGGGAGACTTGATCAGCTCAAAAACCTAACACACATCTAAAAAAAGTACACAACGGAACTCATAGCTTTCTGTCTAGACGGTCTCTGGTGATGAGCCGAAAGGCAGAAAAGGAAAGCAGTATGCTTCCTCCCTTAATTGGGGCTTAACAGGGTGTTGTGACACAAGCATATATATATATTTATTGATCAGCTCAAAAACCTAACATATATATATATGTTGATGATGAAATGGGTAGAACCGATTAGGCTGGAGTGCTAGGCTTCTGCCTTGGATTCATTACAGCCCCGGTTCGAATCCCAGTGGGATGTGGCCAACTGATGAGAGCTAATAAGCTCGAAATAGATCTATCTTGGTCTCTCAAATTTAAATTTATTGATCAGTTCATAAAAACTAACATATGTGTGTGTGTGTGTGTGTGTGTGTGTATTTGTTTTCGTAGATTTTCACAGGTGTAAGTATGCTAGTCTTGTTGTATTTGGGTGTTTTCCCATGTAAGAATGAGACCAGCATGTGTATGTGTGTGTGTGTGTGTATGTATGTATGTATGTGTGTATATATATATATATATATATATATATATATATATATATATATATATATATATATATATATATATATATATAAAATTGTTTCCACAACACCCTGTTAAGGCCCCAATTAAGGGAGGAAGCACACTGCTTTTCCTTTTCTGCCTTTCGGCTCATCACCAGAGACCATCTAGACAGAAAGCTATGAGTTCCGTTGTGTGATTTTTTTATATGTGTGTTACGTTTTTGAGCTGATCAATAAATAAGTCAGGGAGATTTATTTATTGATCAGCTCATAAAACTAACACACATATTAAAAAATTAACACAACGGAACTCATAGCTTTCTGTCTAGATGGTCTCTGGTGATGAGCCGAAAGGCAGAAAAGGAAACAGTATGTCTCCTCCTTTAATGGGGCTCTAACAGAGTGTTGTGAAAACAATTATATATAAAACATAAAAAAGCCGCATGCACCTAATAATTTGCAGGCCAAACAAAAAAGCTAATATTGAAAAAGTTGAGGCAAATGCAACCACCAGATTAAAATCTACTTCAGAGAGAGAAAGAGATGAGGTGAGCTATGAAAAGTAAAATGCATCCATTTTCAGGGCATGGAACCATTTCATCACTGGACCATCCCACGGCCAATTTCCTAAGAAGAAAAAGTCTTCAGGTTTAAAGTCATAAATCTTCTCATCAATCATCAATCTTTATCGGCTGAGAATTCCTCCATAGGTCTGCCATATAAGCCATCATGAAGTAGCACCACAAACAATGCTATTTTTGCTACAAAGGGCATGGCTGCCCCTCTGGAAGTTATCTAACGGAACAGAAGTCTAATTTGATTAATTTACTGCGTTTACAAAGATTATGGAATTGGAACGAATCTAAGCGCCTTAACCCTGTTTCTTCAGTCCAGCTGCCCCCTCGCAGAATTAAGCTACTCAGATCTCAGCTCGGTTCCAGACCTACTTTTGTGGCTCCATCAGGGTTAGGATCTAGCCACTCAGAAGAAGGTTATCTTGCAGGTAAGTTTAATGATGCCTATATACAAAAATACAGGTAGATACGCTGCACAGGTATCCATGACTTATGCAATTATGGTCATAAGTCATGTTGGTTGCTAAGGGGATCATCATGCCACCGTATCTGATTTTTGTCGCTTCCCTTGCAGTGCTTGTTACCGAATGCAGCAGTCATTAAGTGAACCGGTTCACTGAGAGGTAAACCTGGTTTCTGGCAGAAACGACACAAATCTCAGCCACAGCAGCCCAGGATGCTGCAGGTGGCTCTAAATGTGGCTTGGTTTTGCCCAAAATGTAGTCATAGCACACCAGGGGTCATCCATCAGAACTTCAAATCCAGGTTATTAGTACCTTTCGAGCAGGTCTGTCGACGGTCACTAAGCAGTTAGTCGTAAAATCGAGGGCTACCTATGTAGGCACAGATAGCGCACAGACACACACTCCTATTACTCTAAGTTAGGTTCTGGCAGTGACACCCGTTACAAGCCATCAAGCTAATGACAGGAGCGGGTGGCATCTCTGCCCAAATTGTCTCCTGCTGCCTGTGTTCTCCTCCCCCTCCCCTGCCCTCCCCTCCCCTGGTGCCTCTGCAGCCAAGAAGAAGCAGAGCACGGAAGCCGAAGCAGCAAAACCTCTCCCAAAGCAAGTTGGCCTCGGAGCCCAATAGGCGGGCTTGCAAAAGCAAACTGTTTAGGAAACCCTTGGAAAGAACCCAGAATCGCTTTAAAAAGGACAAACCGGAAGTTCGGGAACGGACTTCCGGTTTGTTCGTAGGGCCGTTTTTCGCCCTCGGGAGCCTTCAGGGAAGCCTCCTGAAGGCTCCCGAGGGTGAAAAACAGCCCTAAGAGCAAACCGGAAGTCCGTTCCCGATCTTCCGGTTTGCCCGTAGGGATGGGTTTTCAAGCTTTTGAGGACAAAAAACGGCCTTAAAAGAAGGCCGAAGTCAGGTGGCCAGCACACGCATGTGCGTTGGGGCTGACAGGGCAATGCCACGCGTGCCCTAACAAATTCCACGTGTGCCATAGGTTTGCCATCATGGTTATAGGACATGGAATAAATTTTATGAATGGATAGAGACAAGAGGTAGAAACGAGAGGGAAGTTGACGAATGTCAATAACTGTTAGTGTGGAAAATAAAGACGCTCTAGAATTATGGATCTAATACGGAAACATTGTAAATAGGCTAATGTAAGTAGAAATGTAGTTAAAGCATGTTTTCTTTTCTCTCTCTTTTTTCCTTTGGCTGTAGTATTATTATTATAATTACTGTAAATGTATTACTGTTATAGTTATTAGCTTGTTATTATTATAAATACTGTAAATGTATTACTTTTATAGTTATTAGCTTGTTAAGTATGAAGATTTGCTATTGATTTTTCTTTGGCCTTGCTTTGTTTATAATTGTTACCCTGACATGGCACCATCTTTTCAATAAAGTATAAAAAAAATTCGAAAGAAAAATAAGAATGCTTTTGCATCTCTCCTCGGTCAATCTTCTCTAGTCCTCCTAACTGCTCCACATAGGACTTTATTTCCAGATTCATCATCTTAGAAGCCTTCGGAACCTCTGGAGCCCTTCAATTTGTTCTTCCTTGTGAACTGTGGTGGTGCCAGAACTCAGCACAGGGCCCTCGAGGGGATCTGACCAAGGGCAGATTTGAGGAGGACCAATCCAACAAGGCCTTCTAAATGACGCAGTCGGTTCCTGGCCCAGCCGGCCACCTTACCTGGTCAAAGAGCTGCTTCCCCGTTGTATTGGGCTGGATGGCAAATTCCAACTCAGCATCCATGGTGGTCACTCGAACGCTAATCTGGAATTAGAAGGAGAAATCCATTAAAACTCCAGCACACCACCCAAAAAACACAACCTTAGCTATGAGACAATCCCTCAACTAAAAATGGCAGCACCACTATTGGTAATGTAGTTCAAGGTGACAACCAGGCAATTGGGATCTGTTTATGTTCTCCAGGAGGCAAGCAGAGAGCTTCACACAATTGGGCACAGGCAATGTTTCTTCTCTCTCTCCCAACCAGTCTCTTGACCCAAACTGGGGAAGCAACTTAGAAAGGAGGAGGAGGAGGGGGGAGGGAAGGAGGAGGAGGAGGAGGAGGAGGAACAAAGAAAGAAGAAGGAGGAGGTAAGAAGAAAGAAGTAGAGGAGGTGGAGGAAATAAGAAGAAAGGAGGAGGAGGAGTAAAAAGAAGAAGAGGAGGAGGAGGAGGAGGTAAGAAGAAAGAAGTGGAGGAGGAGGAGGAAGAAGAAAGAAGAAAGAAGAAGGAGGAGTAAGAAGAAGAAGTGGAGGAGGAGGAGGAAGTAAGAAGAAAGGAGGAGGAGGAAGAAGAGAAGAAGGAGGAAGAGGAAGAGGAGGAGGAGATCCAAGATGTTTTTCCCATCTCTCAAAGGGCAAGACCTCATCTGGGTAAGCCTTCCATACTGATTAAGGGTGGGTGGGTTGAAAAATAGGGGAACTGATAGCATCACAGTTACTAGGAAGTCTCCGTCATATCCACCCCAAGGTTACAAAAAGAGATTCTGACGCCTTAGAGGGAAGAGAGTTCAAAAGATTGGAACCGCCTGAAGCATAAAGGAGGAGGCAGCCATCAACAGTGTAAAAATAATAACACACCCTATAATAAGCCCTTCCAGGGACGATTTCACCTTCCAAAGGTCCCAATTTACAAGCCAAACATTGGGAGGATTACGGGAGAAGCACTCAAAGTCAAAACACATTGGTGGTGGGGGGGGGGGGGGGAGTGCAGCCCATTAACCATTTATTGGCTTGCACTTAAGCTTTTAATGCAGAGGTCTCCAACCTTTGCAACTTTAAGTCTGAAGGACTTCAGCTCCCAGACTTCTCCAGCCAGCTTTGCTGGTTGAGACAGGTATTACATACAGCTTTGCTGGCTGGAGAATTCTGGGAGCTGAAGTCCTTCAGACTTAAAGTTGCAAAGGTTGGAGACCCCTGCTTTAATGGGCAAAGACTTCTTTGGCGTTCCAAAATCGTATCCCAGCTCGAGCTCCAACACTGAGACCCAGCGATGTGGAGGGAACAAAGGGGAAAGAGATTCCCGAAATTGTCAAGAAAGGTTCTGTGGCTCAAGCATCAAGAATCATTCAGATCATGGGCATTGGCGGCAGCCATGACATTTGAAATTATACATTTTAAGTTGCACAAATAGGATGAATTAGGTAAAAATAGACGTGATTGTGTCATTTGTGACACCCTTTTCCCTCTCCCAGAGGGAAAAGAACAACCAAAAAAATAAACTGAATCAAATTAAGAGTAAATCAAGAGCAAGTTAGAATTAATTCCTATAGTAAGTCTATAGTAAGGACATAATTTTGCAAGCCCCATTGTGCCGTAGCTCCTCTCCATTATTACACTCTTGCAAATACTCACAACTGAATACCTTCTGTCACCAAACTTGAAATTTTGGGCTTGGACAACCTAGAAGTTCACCGTCTTCAGTGTGACCTGAGCGTAGTACATAAAATTATCTGCTACAATGTCCTACCTGTCAATAACTACTTCAGCTTCAACCACAACAATACACAAGCACACAATATAGATACAAACTCAAGGTAAACTGCTCTAAACTCGATTGCATAAAATACGACTTCAGCAACAGAGAGGTCAGTGCCTGGAATGCTCTACCTGACTCCGTTTTTACATCCTCAAACCCCCATAACTTTAACCTTGGACTGTTTACTGTCGACCTCACCCCATTCCTAACAGGTTTGTAAGGGGTGTGCATAAGTACACCAGCGTGCCTACCAACCAGTGGTGGGTTTCAAATTTTTTAGAACCTACTCTGTAGGTGTGGCCTATTTTGTGACAGGGTGGGAGTGGCCACCTTTTAACAACGCTCTTGCTTAGCAACCAAACTTTTGGACTCAATTGTGATGATAAATTCTTTCTTTCTCTTTCTTTCTTTCTTTCTTTCTTTCTTTCTTTCTTTCTTTCTTTCTTTCTTTCCTTCTCCTTCCTTCCTTCCTTTCCTTTCCTTCCTGTTGGGTCACTGCCAGCGGCAGGCCAGATTTACTTCCAGATACGCTGGTGGAACCCCCTCTCACCGGTTCTCTAAATTTCACCAACCGGCTCTTGCGAGTAGGTGCGAGCCTGCAGAAACCCACCACTGCTACCAACCCTGTCCTGCTGTCTCCATTTATTCGTACCCATTTACTACTGTACGTTCATATTTATGTTTATACTTATACCTGTTATCTTTTACCTGTTTGGCAAACTAAATAAATGAAATGAAACTTCTAGAAGGACCCAAGGTTGTTCCAGGCCCCTAATTTGTGCATATAGTCTTGAGTACTATTTCTCAACCTCAACAACTTCCAGATGTATGAGCCGCAGCTGCCAGAACTATGTTAAAGTGCAGACATCTTAAAGTTGCTGGGACTGAGAAGCTGTGGTCCCAGACCAGATCCAACCTCCACTGTTTTTAAGGCTATACAAGTTTCCAGAACTATCTCTGCTTTTTTCCAAAGGTTTTTCAAACCACCCACCTCTCCCAGAAAACCAGGCGGAGACTGAGAAAGTTGTATATTATTATTTGTGCTGGGGGGCCCTATGCGGTCCAAACACCCTAAATCAGAGGTCTTCAAACTTGGCAACTTTTAAGACTTGTGGACTTCAACTCCCAGAATTCTCCAGCCAGCTAGTTGAAGTCCACAAGCCTTAAAGTTGCGAAGTTTGGGGACCCCTGCCCTAAATTAACATGCCCAGATTATGGCATTCAAAAACACAATCCATGCCAGCCTCATAGGGCAGGTTCCAACCTGACCAAAAGTGAAGCCTCTTGGCTTTTGAAACCCACAATTTATCTCCTGTTTACTGCAGGTAGGAAAACGTTTAGTACACGCAGATGAACTATGAGAATAACAGAGTTGGAAGGGACCTTGGAGGTCTTCTAGTCCAGCCCCTTTGCTCAAACAGGAGATCTTGCACCATTTTAAAAGCTTCCAGTTTTGGAGCAGCCACAACTTCTGAAGGCAAGTTATTCATCTGGTTGGTTGTTCTCACTATGAGTTCTAGGTCACTTCTCTCAGAAACCAAATCACATCGTGCTGTGTTGCATGAGGGGCCTTCTTGGTTGCCACTGGATGCCAATAGGCACCATCATAGATTGGGATGAACCTTCAGAATCCAGTCCACAAGCTCCACCCAAGGAAGCACTTCCAAACCAACCAACCAATCAATCAATCAATCAATCAATCAGAATAGAGCTAGAAGGACTTGGCAAGTCCCTTCAGACAAATCCAGTCTCTTCTTAAAAACTTCCAGTGATGAAGCACCCACAATGTCTGAAGGCAACTTCTGTTCCACTGGTTAATTGTCCACACTGTTAAAAAGTTCCTCCTTAATTCTAGGTTGCGTCTTTCCTTGATTAGTTTCATCGATTGCCTTTTCTGTTGGGAGACCGGTCCAAATGGGTCTTTGAGTGTTTAAGTGACCCCTGAAGTCAGGCAACCAAGAAACAGCCACTGCAGAGGCCACTGGAGGGTGGGTCTATCCATGTCTGTCAGAGCAGTACAGCTTCTTGTTGGACGCACTCTGGCCCTTCCGGATGCTGGCTGTGGAATTCTGGGAGTGGAAGTCCACACATTTGGAAACTCCCGGAGTTCAGAAACAGTTCCAGATGAATAAGAAGCCTAGCAAAGGACTCCCAAAGGGTTTCTGGGAAGAGGCTCTCTGACTCCCCATCAGTGGGGAGCTGCTCTCACCATCGCTACCAGCACGCTGCTCATGGTCCGGACGTGTGCTGTGCATGCATGCACACTCCACCACCCCTGAGACACCCAGCTGCTCATTGGAAGTCGCGCAGGCACAGCACACTGTGCGCATGCGCGCAATTGGCCCGGTTGCTTCAAAAACAGATATGGAATGCGGGCGGGTGGGTGGATGGGCCAAACAAGCCACCGTACCAGTACAGCGGCCGCTACTCCTGACTACTACCAGTATAGCGGTACCGGGCCGTACCACTGCTCTCCATATTTCAGAGTTTGAACCACCGTGGAGGGAGCAGGAATGTCGCACCCTAAGATGTGTCTCAAGGGATGGGGCTGCCTTCCCATATTTATTTATTTAAATGCATTTAAATGCATGGACAGTTCTCAGTGGACTCTTGCAAACCGTTCCCCTTCTCCATCTCTCGTCTTGGCATTTTGCCCGGGGGAGGAAAATCCCAACTCTGGCAACAGGCAAATGCTTGCAATTGCTGAAGGGATTATGTTTAATTAAAGCAAACCTTCACTGAAAGAGGCCTTTTCATATCCTTAAGCTAATCAGAAGCAGAAGACACTCCCAGTTTATGGCCCTGGTTGGGGAGGGGGCTTCGAGGGGGAAGCACAGAGGCATGTTTCACCTTCCACCTGGAATGAATCCTGAGATTTCCAGCCAGGCAACCAGGTTTTCTCCCAGTGGCTGCCAGGAAAGGGGCAGCCAGTGCAGGGTGGGAGTTGAACGTCTTGCAAGTAACTCAGTATTTCCAACCTACTGCCTCCTTCTTTCTCCACGTAGACAAGGAGTGTTTGTTTGCATAGCCAACTCCAACCAGCAGGGCTTTGCTGCTGGAGGGAATTGGGATTGAAATGATAAATCAGAGGCAGGGCATCCTTGGCAGGGAAGACAGAACATTAGGGTAGCCGTTATATCTTGTCAAACGTTGGCTGTGAATTCCAGCCACGCACTAACTAGGATTAGCAAAACCCCACTGCCATGTTCACGAAAGAGTGCACAGAACAAGGTGTGTCCTCTCGGTACAGCGAAGCATAAAGGCGCTCCTATGTGTTTTAGAAAAGGGACGCAGTGGCTCAGTGGTTAAGACACTGAGCTTGGCGATCAGAAAAGTCAGCAGTTTGGTAGTTCGAATCCCTAGCGCCGCGCAACGGAGTGAGCTCCCGTGACTTGTCCCAGCTTCTGCCAACCTAGCAGTTCGAAAGCAGGTAAAAAATGCAAGAAGAAAAATAGGGACCACTTTTGGTGGGAAGATGACAGTGCTCTGTGCTCCCTCGGCATTTAGTCATGCCGGCCACATGACCATGGAGATGTCTTTGGATAACGCTGGCCTTCGGCTTTGAAATGGAGATGAGCACGGGAACGTCAGGAACGATTAGCACATGTGTGCGAGGGGAAGCTTTACCTTTTTATGTACTTTAGTCTTGCTCTCAGGTACTCTGGAGAATCAACGAACCCCTTCTACTCTGTGAGGACAAGTACTGGAAGACTGTTTCAAGCCTCCCCTATTCCTTCTCTCCCTTAGGATAGACGTACCTATGTCCTTCAATCATTTATCACTTTCACTGTGAACCTCTGGCACGCATGCTGTGGCACCCTTTCTGCAGGCATGCACGCTGAGCTCCACCGTGCATGCATGCACCAGCAGATTTTCAGGTCTTTGCCACACATGCGGGAGACACGCACATGTGTGGGGGCCACGCGCACATGTGCGAGGGAGCACAGGGGGTGCAGCATGCCCCTCGTGCACCATTTTTGGTCCCAGGAGGCTTCAGGGAGGTCTGCGAGGCCCAAATTGGGGTGCAGGGAGCACGTGCATGCATGGGGGGGGCATGTGCAGAGGTCACACGTGCATTGCATTATGGATGTGGGCATATGTGCGCACTCTATCGCGCATGCACACGCTTTCAGCACACGCGGACAAAAAGGTTAGCCATCCCTGATTTATCATACGGTTCAGCTTCCAGACCTCTTAGCATCTCTGTTGCTCTTCTCTGCACCTTTTCTAGAGTTTCGGCATCTCTTTTTGTATCGTGCTGACCAAAAATGGATGCGGCATTTCAATCACGGTCTTACCAGTGCAGGATAAAGCTGTACCAGCACTTCACGGGATCCTGATGCAGCCTAGGACTGTACTGGCTCTTTGCGATTGTCCACTAGGATTCCAAGATTCCTCCCAGAGTTACTATTGTTGAGCCAGGTGCCACATACTCTATATGTGTACATTGGGTTTCTCTTGCCTAAGTGGTGAATGTGAAGTGCTGGAAACCAGAAGATGGTGCACAGCTGGCGATGGCCCACAGAGAGGGCTCTGCATGCCACCTCTGGCACATGTGCCATATGTTCGCCATCAGGGATCTAGAATGTTAGCAATTCCCCCCCCCCCCCAAGCTTGGTGTTGTCTGCAAATTTGATGAGCTCCTCTTTTATCCTACCATCTAAATTGTTGAAGGAGGAGATGCTTCCTGATAGCAGGAACAATTAATGAATGGATCGTCTTACCTCCAAAGGTTGAAGGTGCTCCTTTAAAGGTAAAAGATAAACGTTCCCCTCACACATATATGCCAGTCGTTTCCGACTCATTTCAAAGCCGAAGAGCCAGCGCTGTCCGAAGACGTCTCCCTGGTCATGCGGCTGGCATGACTAAATGCCGAAGGTGCACGGAATGCTGTTATCTTCCCACCAAAGGTGGTCCCTATTTTTCTACTTGCATTTTACATGCTTTTGAACTGCTAGGTTGGCAGAAGCTGGGACAAGTAACAGGAGCTCATTCCATTATGCGGCGCTCGGGATTCGAACCGCTGAACTGCTGACCTTTCTGATCAACAAGCTCAGCTTCTTAGCCACTGATCCACTGCATCCTGGTGCTCCTTTACTGCAGGTTTTTAAGAGATTGGACCATCCAATTTTTTCCAGAATGGTATAGAGCAGTGATGGCTAACCTTTTTTGGCACGCGTGCCAAAAACGGGGGGAGCGCAAGGGGGTCGTGCGTGGGCATGCCACACCCATAATGCTATGTGCACGACCCCCTGCTTTTGGCGTGCTTTTTTCGCCCTCCCCAGACTCCAGAGGCTTTCTAGGAGCCTGGGGAGGGTGAAAACAGCCTCCCACCACCACCTCCAGAGGCTTCAGGAGCTTCCCTGAAGCCTCCAGAGGGCGAAAAACAGCCTCAAAAGAAGGCCTAAATCAGCTGGCCAGCACACACATGTGTCTCGCGTGCCCTAAGAAATGGTTCCACGTGCCACCTGTGGCAGCCGTGCCATAGGTTCGCCATCACTGGTATAGAGTTTCCTGCTTGAACAGAGGTTGGACTGGAAGACTTCCAAAGCCCCTTCCAAATCTGTTGTATATATTTTTCCTAGAGAGGCCACTCTGACATGCTTTGAGTTCACCCTCCTGCCCCAGGAGCTTCCCAATGCCTCATGCAGGATGCCACTGCAAGACAGCAAGGCATGGCCAGGGCCTTAAGAGAGCAGGAGCAAAAAGAGTGGCCGTTACCACCAAGGTCACATTCCGAAACCTAAAGCCTGCAGAGATCTCTTTTAACGCCATAAGTACCCGGAGAAGGTAGGACCAAATACTTGGGGTTTCTGGAAGCAGCAAAGCAACTGCCTTCAGCTTTGCAGAAAAAACCCTCAAGGGACCCAATTCATCCAGAGCTCCCAAATCCCTCCCAGCCCCAATTGTTTTGGGGGAGCCATCTGGGTTCAGGCCTTGCAAGATTTGAGCACAGAAATGTCCACGTAAGGCTGCGGCATCTCTGCCCCACCTCTAAGTGAAATAAACTTCTGCCTTTAGGTCAAACAAGTTTGGGGAGTGGGGCTGTTCCATCCCCTACATCAGGGGTCTCCAATCTTTGCAATTTTAAGTCTGAAGGACTTCAGCTCCCAGAATTCTCCAGCCAGTTTTGCTGGCTAGAGAACTCTGGGAGCTGAAGTCCTTCAGACTTAAAGTTGCAAAGGTTGGAGACCCCTGCCCTACATTGTGGAGTCCTCCCTGGCCTTAAAAAAGATACATTGTCTCGCCCATTGCACTTTTCTCACGATGATAAAGGCTCCCTTTGGCAAGCGCAACGAACACTTGTTTGAGTGCAACGAACACTTCGCAAGTGCGATGAACTCTTCTCATCCTCCTCACTGCTGTCTTTATTAGCCACGCTTGCTAACCTGCAAAACATTTGATTGCTTTCCTTGTTCCTCTCCGGACACGACACAAATTGTGTCCAAAAGATGGAATACCTTGTTGCGGTCCGGCGGCAGCCTGGGGAGCTGGCAGGAGAGTCGGACAACGAGGAGGTTGGGGAGGAACATGGGCCAGTCCTGGAGTCTGGGGAAGGCTTAGATGAGGGCTCTGTGTCAGAGGCAGAGAGATGGGCCACCTGGGAGTTATGCGCTACCTCCAGATGACATGAGCGAGGCAGAGGAACAGAGGGAGCCTGTTCCCAGTGTGCAAATGCATAGAGCTGCCAGAAGGCAAGAACAGTTAAGACAAAAGAGGTGACTCGGGAGTAAGGCTTGGAGATGATTGGCCCCTCCCATAAGACGCAAAAGAGGAGCAAAGGGGCTGTGAGCCTTTTCAGAAAGCAACTTTGTTCATTCTGGTTGGTTTAAATTCTGAAGCTCCGTTTTGACTCTGTGCTTCGTGTGGCCTTGCAAAACTAATTGGCAATGAGATCTTTGGCAGCGTTTCAAGGGAGATAAAGGCGGGTGCTGATCAGCCTTACCCTGAAAGACTGGGGCAGACTTCTGTCGGACTCTTTACAAACTGTGTGTGACTCATTACAGGCTGTGAATGAACATTGAAATAAAAGAGGGTTTTGGGGACTAAGCGCATGATTTTTTACTCTCTCAGGAAGCCCAGGGCAGAACATATCCTCACTTCTTTAGGTACAAAGGAGTTAGAGATTTGTCCCAAGCGGGTGGAGGGTACAATTAAAATACAGGTGCAAAAGCCATCAGAAAGGGCTGCCCAGGTGTGAATAGCCCTAGCCCAGTCAAAGGGCGACCGGAGTAGGGATGGTACCCTGTTTCCCCAAAAATAAGACCTCCCTGGATAATAAGCCCAATCAGGCTTTTGAGCACATGCGCTAAAACAAGCCCTCCCCTGAAAATATTGCAACACAGCAGCAGCCATGAGGTGACCACGCTCGCCACCTCCTGCACCTCAAATAATAATAAGACCTCCCCAAAAATAAGGCCAAGCGCTTCTTTCGGGGGGTCAAAAGAAAGTAAGACCCTGTCTTATTTTCAGGGAAACACAGTAGCATTCCCAAAAACCTTGGCATGTTTGTTCCCAACAGCCGGTTGGTTCCACCAGAAATCTGTCTCTGGTAGAGCCGAACGGTTAAGAGACAGGGCAGGCTGGGCGCGGAACAGGAAGCCACAAACATCCTGTTCAAAGATGCCTTCCCCCAAAGCAGCCGAGGGAAATACTCGCTTAAACGCGGCTTATTTTTAGCAGCGTTCGTGAAGGAAGGGCCCAGCATCCTCAGGCGACATTCAAGGTTCATCTTTCAGGCATCCAACTGGTTAGAGGAGGGCTTCCCACTCTCAGCCCTGGGGGAGGATAATGAGGGGTCTGGGGGAGAGCTGAATGACTCCTAAGCCCCCCACCCCACTTTGGTTAAGCACCTGCAAGGAGAAGACTCAATATGTCTACAACCAGGAGAAAAGCAGCCCCCCGACATGTGGGGGGATTTACTTTTAGGCACCACACCATCATCCATCCGTAGCTCTTATTTTGCTTTGCAAAACCAAAACCGGCTTGAATATGAAAGTTTTATAAGAATTTTTAAAAAGGGAAAAAAAGAACATTCGAGTGACTTTAGTTCTTTCTCCTCCCTCTTTAAAGTTACATTGCATCATTCCCTTCTCTCCGTATTCAACGTATTCAATATTTCTATCAACAGATCCAAAATTCTCCAACTCATTTTTTTTCCAATTTTCAGCCAAAACTCCATAAAGGTTTTAGACTTTTGTGAAAGGACTTCTTTTATCCCTGATCACCGAGCTCCATTTGATCACTTCTGCAGATTCTGCCTTCTTCATGGTCCGCTTGTATTTCCCTTGTATTTCAGTATTTTCCCTCGGTGTGCTATGGTAGCTGCAATGCCTTATACCAGTGATGGCAAAACTTTTTCTTATGGCATGGCAAAATGTGTGTGTGTGCGCGCTATCGTGCGTGCAAGCATGCCAGGGGTGGGGTTCCTGCCAGTTCCAACCTCTTCTATAGAAGAGGTTCCACAGATGTACAGTGCTGTTTAGAACCGGTTCCAGCTCCCTCCCCCCGCCTGTCCGCACATCATCAAGATGAAGAGCGAGAGGAGGAATTCTGGGAGTTGAAGTCCACAGTCTTAAAGCTGTCAAGTTTGAACATCCCTGGGGTTTTTTTCCTAAAGGGTTAGGGGTGCAAGGGTCTCGTAACTTGACAGCTTTAAGACTTGCGTGCTTCAAATGCCAGAGTTTCTGAGCTAACATTTTGGTTGCTAAGCAAGAGCGTTTTTAAATGAGTTTCACCACATTTTACAAGTTGGCCACACCCACCCAGTCACACGACTGTCAAGCCACTCCCACCCAGTCACACGACTGTCAAGCCACTCCCACCCGGTCACATGACTGTCAAGCCACTCCCACCCGGTCACATGACTGTCAAGCTACTCCCACCCGGTCACATGCCTGGCAAACCACTCCCACCCGGTCACATGCCTGGCAAGCCACTCCCACAAAGCAGGCCACACCTACAGAAGAGGTTCTAAAAAACTTTGAAACCCACCACTGACGCATGCCCACACCATGAGTGTGCAACCCCGCTGCGCATGTGCGCACAACCCCCCCCAGACCTCCAAGGCTCCTGCAACCTGGGGAGGGTGAAAACGCCCTCCCTTGGGCCCCGCAGAAGCCAGATACAGATTGTTTCTGAACTTCCGGTTCGGCCCGTTGGGCCTGTTTTTCACCCTTCCCAGCCTCCAGGGGCTTCCCTGAAGCCTTGGTAAGGCGGTAACTGACTCCCCCAGCCCTCCAGAAGGCTGAAAATCAGCTGGCCGGCATGTGCATGCACACCAGCGCTGACGACTGGTGTGCCAGCAAATATGGCTCCATGTGCCACCTGTGACACGTGTGTCATAGGTTCGCCATCACAGCCTTAAACAAAACCAGTCCTTCATGGGGGTCTTTTCTACTTTCACTGTCCATAAAGTGCCAAAAAAATAAATTCCAGTTTCAGCTGACCAGAACCCTCTTTGGATGGCCACTCTCACTAGAGGCAAGCATCTGGCAGAGCCAAGTCCTCTAACATGGGTCAACTCCGATGGGTTGAAAGGGACAGTTCATCCTTCACGCCACTCTGGAGGTGTTGCTATTTCTCCTCCTGGTCTGGCGTTTTGGGCCAGAGATGATGAGAGAGAGAGACACACACACAGGACAGATTGAGAAAGCCAATCATCACATTTGTCTAATGTGTTTCCTAGAATCACAACAAGCTGAGGATTGGGCAATCATGGTTTATTGAGTTCAACTGTAATTGGAGCCTGCACAGTACACTGGGGCTTAGGCTATGGCTTAGAAACCAGGGGGCAGCAAAATGGCATCACTGCTCTACAATGGATGTATGACAATCAGCCGAGTGAACCATAAGCTATGATTGATCATCATTGATTAGATTCATGCAATATCCCAGGTTTCAGCCAAACAAACCACATTATAACTTAATGTAATGTGCAAGCACAATCAGAAAGAACAGGTCTGGGAAATAACAGGCACCTCTGACTCCTCCACAAATGGCATAATCGAACTGCCAGATAATGAAAATTTGCAGAAATCGTGTTACACATAAGCTGTTGCAGGGACAACTGCATTAAATCCACCATAGGCAGAAAGATTATATTTCTAAACAAAGCCTCGGTCCTTAAGATCGCTTTTGCTTCGGTGCCCCTTCAGGAATTGGAAGTTACTTCCTTCGGATCCCTGGGCAGCAGATCCAGGTTGGACAAGATTCAGAGATGGGGATGGAGATGCCCATCTTTGTTTGTTTAAAAGCTCAGTGTGGGGTAAGGTGGCTCAATCTCTCCAGGGACTTTGATTGGGCCAAAGGAACTAGGAGTCTCCTCAGCACCTGGCTCAATCCCTACACTGGGTGTCAGCAACCTGCAGCTCTGGAGCCACATGTGGCTCTTTCATCCCCCTGCTGTGGCTCCCTGTTGGCTGAACCCACCACTGGCTGGCCCCACCCTTCACCCCACCCTTCCTTCCAGTCACTCCTCACCTGACCTGAGATATGGGAGAGAAAGAGAGAGACAGAAACAGACAGACAGGGAGATGAGAGACAGAGAGAGAAAGAATGAGTGAGAGAGAAAGAGATAGAGGGAGAAAGAGAGAGACACATCACAGAAAACACCGGGAACCACAAAACCTGGGTAGGCATGGCTGGGTGAGGTCATGTGACTGGGTGGGAGAGAGTGATGTTGAATTGGCCACACCCATCCAAGTTTCGTGGCTCCCGGTGTTTTCTTTTCTGTGGGAATTAGAATTAGAATTTATTAAATTTATATACCGCACCTTCTCCCTACTGGGACTCAGGTCCAAATGATTCTTTGGATGTTTAAGGTTGCAGACCCCTGCCCTACACTAAAGAGGTGACCAGAGTCCAGGATTTCACCATTACTAAGCCCTTCCTTTGCTTGGCCCAGCCACAAAGAGACAAATCTGAGCTGCAGAAGTATGGGGTGCCTTCGCCAAAATAACCCCACCAGAGCAAACCCAGCTTGCAAAATGTCCACGATCCCCTTTTGTGAAGACCCCCTGTTCCTTTGCTACCACAGGCAGGCGGAGTCAGAGCTGGATAAGAGGCTTCCCCCGAGATGACCATTTCTGGCCAAAGCTATTTCTGGAGCAGACCTCATCGTCTGGGCAGGCCCAGTGACCCAACCATCACTTTTTCTGAGCAATCGGACTTCTCGGCAGTTACTCAGCCAACATGATGAGCCACCGCAGGGTCAGAAGTGCCCCACCCGGATGGATCCTGGTCTTTGCTGGGCGGGTATTTTTTAAGGCTGTCCCAAGAGTCTTTACAGGACCGTGCCCGTCCTCTTAAAACTTCCTTTTTTGACCAAAGTACTTTACAACTGTTTTTTGTCAGATTAGAAAACGTGGAAAGAAGGAAATGAGGGCTATGCTGAAAGACATTAGCCTTCCCTTGGATACCGAAATAGTTTTTGAAGGGTGAAAACTTCCGCAGAACTTCTCACAAATTAGCTGAGTGCATGAGGGGGGGCGGGGGCAAGAAGGAACAGAAGAATATCGTAAATCTCTGGCTATTGTCAGAAAAGATGCAGGGCAAATTTATCCAGAAGTGCCCTCTGGTATTAACCATTTTTTACCCAACCCAACACACTTTCAGAGCAATCTCCTTGACAGCCTCTAGACAAAACCCTATCAGAAATTAGCTTGGTTCCCTTATTGCAGTGTTTCTCAACCTGGGCCACTTGAAGATGTGGCCATGGTTCGTTGGCTGGGGAGTTCTAGGAGTTGAAGTCCAGACATCTTCAAGTGGCCCAGGTTGAGAAACACTGCCTTATTGCAAAGGCCCTGCTAATGAGCCTGCCTCAAGCTGATGATGAAGAATACATATAAAAGCAGAGCAGGCCTCCTGAAGGGGGGGAAAAAGGCCCAGGTCCGACCTACTTATTTACAATACAATACAATACAATACAATACAATACAATACAATACAATACAATACAATACAATACAATACAATACAATACAATACAATAATACAATACAATAGCGTTGGAAGGGACCTTGCAGGTCTTCTAGTCCAACTCCCTGCCCAGGCAAGAAGCCCTATACCGTTTCAGACAAATGCCTATCCAACATCTTCTTAAAGACTTGCAGTGTTGGGGCATTGACAACTTCTGGAGGCAACTTCTGTTCCACTGATTAACTGTTCTAACTGTCAGGAAATTCCTCCTCAGTTCTAAGTTGCTTCTCTCCTTGTTTAGATTCCACCCATTGCTTCTTGTTCTGCCCTCAAGTGCTTTGGAGAATAGTTTGACTCCCTCTTCTTTAATAAAATAATAATAAATAATAATAATATTTATTTGTGGCAACCCCTGAGATAAATTAGGAGATAAAGGAGCGATCAGAAAGATCGCCTTGCCGGAAGTTCCTGAGATCTTGGACCACTGCTATCATGTCTCCCCTGGTCCTTCTTTTCATTAAACTAGACCTACCCAGTTCCTGCAACTGTTCTTCATATGTTTTAGTCTCCAGTCCCCTAATCATCTTGGTTGCTCTTCTCTGCACTCTTTCCAGAGTCTCAACATCTTTTTCTACATCAGTGGCAACCGAAACTGAATGCAGAATTCCAAGGGTGGCTTTACCAAGGCCTTATAAAGTGGTATTGACACTTCACGTGATCTTGATTCTATCCTTCTATTGATGCAGCCTAGAACTGTGTTGGCTTTTTTGGCAGCTGCTGCACATGGCTGGCTCATGTTCTGCAAGCCAGAGTCAGCACCCCTTAGTTTTCTATGTATTCATGGTTTTTGCTGGGCTGAGATTTCAATGAACAATGGGCAAAGTGAGAGGTAACCTTCCCTGTTATTTATTGGCTTGGCACTAGAGTTTGGGTTCCCCAATGCGGTATTTTGAGACATTGGCTCCCTAAGCTACCTGCCTTCGGGGGGGGGGGGGGATTCCTATAACCCCTTTCATTTATCATAAAAAAAAATATTTGGAAAACTAGTAAAGGCAAAGGTTCCCCTCGCACATATGTGCTAATCGTTCCCGACTCTAGCGGGCGGTGCTCATCTCCGTTTCAAAGCTGAAGAGCCAGCACTGTCCGAAGACATCTCTGTGGTCATGTGGCCGGGCATGACTCAATGCCAAAGGCGCACGGAACGCTGTTACCTTCCCACCAAAGGTGGCCCCTTTTTTTCTACTTGCATTTTTACCTGCTTTAGAACTGCTAGGTTGGCAGAAGCTGAGACAAATAATGGGAGCTCACTCCGTTACGCAGCACTAGGGATTCGAACTAAAAGTCGAACTGCTGACTTTTCTGATCGACAAGCTCAGTGTCTTAGCCCTTTTTGGAAAACTGACAGGCTGCAATACAAATCACCAGCCTCGAGCAATAGAGAAGCTCACCAGAGCATTCTTAGAAAATCAAAACGTTGGCAATGGTTCTATCAAAGATCAAAGGTAATGGGGACTGCTAAAGAGGGAGGGCTTGGGGCTATCCACTATGGACCCTATCCACTATGGAAGTCATTTGGCAGGGATGCTCTCACATTTGACACATGCTCCTCAGTGCAAAATGTTTGGAGATCCCTGAACTGGGAAATCTGTCATGTCCCTTTGCTGTCACCCATCTCTCCATGCACGACAAGGTGATTCGCTTCTTGCCCATGAGAACCGTCAATGGTCAATCAGGCACTGGACTTCAGCAATGGTGAGTCTCTGTATTTTAGTAGCCATGAAGACATGAGAGATGGAGAACATCAGCATCTGTGCTTGCATGATTCTCTGCCTATTTTGCAGGGAAACCAACGGTACCTGCTCATTCCTTTTTTTCCCTATCAAAGTTTTCGAACATGTGATGTGGCAGAATCAGAGGTGGCGTTCAGCAAGTTCTGACCAGTTCTGAAGAACCGGTAGCGGAAATTTTGAGTAGTTAGGAGAACCGGCAAATACCACCTCTGGCTGGCCTCGCCATCTATTCTCTGCCTCCTGAGTCCCAGCTGATCGGGGGGGGGGGGGGATGGGGATTGTGGAATATCCTTCCCCTGGAGTGGGAAGAGAATGGGGATTTTGCAGTATCCTTCCCCTGGAGTGGGGAGAGAATGGGGATTCTACAGTATCCTTCCCCTGCCACGCCCACCAAGCCACATCATGACCACCAAGCCACACCCACAGAACCAGTAGTAAAAAAAATTGAATCTGCAAAAGCCTCCCATGAAGGATCAGTTTGGTGTGGTGGTTCAGGCAGCTGGCTAGAAATCTAGAGATGGTGAGTTCAAAGGTACAAAGCAAGAACAGAGTAAGGAAATTCTACCTATCAGGCACTGAGTAGAATTCAGCTTAATTAAATTTAGATCAAGATTAATCCTGCTCTTCCAGAGGTATTACATTGAGTCTGTTTTGCCTTCACGTATTGGTTGTAGCCTCTGCTCTGAAGGTGAGAAGCAGAGTTGTCTTTCATTAATATTGATGATCGCAAATTTCCAACCACCCCAATTAACTCAAATTAACAAATTAAAAGTAATGGCTTCTGCAGATGACAAGCAGCACACAGGTAAGGTGGAAATCTGCAACACCCTGAAGGAATCCTCTCCCATTTTAAAGGGCCAGCTAGGTAGGAGTAGGAGTAACTTAGTTTTGGAAGTTGTGCTGGTAGCATCTTGGCTCCAGTACAAGCCATGCATCATCCCTTGGTGGGGCTCAAAGGGGGCTGTTTGTAGGACCCCCCCAATAACTCTATTTCAAGGAAGGAGAATATGATAAAAGTGCATCAAAGAGGCCTTTGGGTTGCCTTCATTCAGGAAGACCAGAAGGTGGAGCCAACCAATCCTCACTCGACAAGCAACCACACGCCAGTAGCTTCCTCCAAAGAAAGCCAAATTGTGATGTTGAATCATAATAAAGTCTTTGCACTTGCTTAATACCTTTCAAGAAGGGCAAGACTGCTTAAGGGCAAGAAATGTATTAAGAGAGGGGTGACACTGATTATTCTAAATCGCTCTGGGGATGGAGAAGCTGGAGGGACCGTAAGCATGGGTAGGGGTATCAGAAGCTCCAGTTATTAAGAATTTCCCCCAGCGGGCAGACCCTATTCTAGCTAAAACAACCCATAGATGGAAAAGAAACATATTCCCCTTGAAAAGAAGCAACGGGTGGAAACTAATCAAGGAGAGAAGCAACTTAGAACTAAAGAGAAATTTCCTGACAGAACAATTAACTAGTGGAACAACTTGCCTCCAGAAATTGTGAATGCCCCAACACTGCAAGTCTTTAAGAAGATGTTGGATAACCATTTGTCTGAAGTGGTGTAGGGTTTCCTGCCTAGTCAGGGGGTTGGACTAGAAGACCTTCAAGGTCCCTTCCAACTCTATTATATTATTCTAAAATGGCAGCTCCATTTGATGGCCATTGGCTGCATTTATATTTAGGATCCGATCTGCGGGATCGGATCCTGCCCCACACATCCTCACGCCCGATCCGCTCCCACAGAGAGGGACTTCTCCGGGTGCCATCCACTAGACTTTGTCAGCGGGCGACGCCCAGGGGAAGGGCCTTCTCTGTGGCGGGCCCAGCCCTCTGGAACGACCTTCCCCCCGACATCAGAACAACTACGGACCTCCGCTCCTTCCGTCAAAAACTTAAAACATACTTTTTCTGCTTGGCCGGCCTAGGTTAGTCTCTACCTCTGGGGTGTTAGGGAATTTTAGTGTTTTAACTGGGGATTTTAGCGCAGGGACATTTCTAATTTAATTTTTTTTAATGCTCTGTATGTATTTTATAGTATTTTAAATTTTTCCCTGTGCACCGCTCCGAGTCCCCTTGGGGAGAGGACGCGGTATACAAAATAAAAATTTATTATTATTATTATTATTATTATTATTATTATTATTATTATTATTATTATTATTATTATTATTATTATTATTATTATATTTCAGGCTGAGTCACTCTTGGTTACATAAAACAGTGTTTCTCAACCTCGGCAACTTGAAGATGGGTGGACTTCAACTCCCAGAATTCTCCACCCAGCATAGAGTTGGGAGTTGACGTCCAGCCACCTTCAAGTTGCCGAGGTTGAGAAATATTGACATAAAATAAATCTGAATCCATACCTTGTGTTCAATCAAACCGTGTTTGCAAACACAGTAATGGGGTTCAAACTACATGTAAAGTCAAAAATCTACAAGCTACATTTTGGTTTAGTGTGTTATACAAAACAAACTATTGCTCGACTCCACCTTTACTACTAGACAACTCCACCTTTAATACTAGACAATACAGTATCAACAGTAGAGACCTTCAAATATCTAGGTTCTATCATATCTCAAGACCTAAAATGGACACATAACATCAAAAACGTCATCAAAGAAGCACAACAAAAAATGTTCTTTCTGCACCAACTCAGGAAGCTCAAACTGCCCCAGGAGCTGCTGATTCAGTTCTACAGAGGAATTATTGAGTCATCTGCACCTCTATAGCAGTCTGCTTTGGCTCTGCAACCCAACAAGACAGACAGAGACTTCAGAGGAGAATAAGAACTGCAGAAAAAACAATGGCTACCAACCTGCCTTCCATTGAGGACCTGCACACTACACGAGTCAAAAAGAGGGCTATGAAAATATCTACAGACCCCTCGCATCTTGGACATCAATTGTTCCAACTTCTACCCTCATAACGACACCATAGAGCCCTGCACACCAAGACAACTAGACACAAGAAGAGTTTTCCCCCTGAATGCCATCACTCTGCTAAACAAATAATTCCCTCACCATTGTCAAACCATTCACTAAGGCTGCATTACTATTATTATTACCATTAGTCTTCTCATTGTTCCTTTCACCCATCTCCTCCCACTTATGACTGCAGGACTGGAACTTTGTTGCTTGTTATATGGATATTGTTTCCTGATTACTTATTTGTA
The DNA here is from genome assembly GCA_039707465.1 of Rhabdophis nuchalis. Lineage (NCBI taxonomy): Eukaryota > Metazoa > Chordata > Lepidosauria > Squamata > Natricidae > Rhabdophis > Rhabdophis nuchalis. The sequence continues at coordinate 7,448,478 of CM077657.1, read as the reverse complement.
CCCTGTGACTATCATAAAGTGTTGCACCTTATTTATTTATTTATTTTTATAAATAACCCCCTGAGACTTTTTATGTCCACTGAGAGCCTCTGCACCAAAGACAAATTCCTTCTGTGGCCAATCACACTTGGCCAAGAAAGAATTATATTCTATTCTATTCTATTCTATTCTATTCGGTATGCACCAAAGACAAATTCCTTGTGTCTCCAATCACACTTGGCCAAGAAAGAATTCTATTCCATTCCATTCCATGCCATTCTATTCTATTCTATTCTATTCTATTCTATTCGGTATGCACCAAAGACAAATTCCTTGTGTCTCCAATCACACTTGGCCAAGAAAGAATTGTGTTGTGTTGTGTTGTGTTGTGTTCTATTGTATTCTATTCATCAGAACAACCTATCAGGCAGCCCAGACTGCATTCTTCTACATGTTTTCAGAACTGATCAGTCACTTCAGGGTGCTCACATTTCCAACCTTAAAACTGTTACGTGGTTGTTAACTGAAATACAATTATCATATTTGTTCCCGAAACAATACGGCGCATGACTAAATCAAAATGACTTTTGACAACAGTTATTAGGAATTTCCCAACCCATGTAGGGAATGACTGCCGTCAGCCCTCCCCTTCCGTACCAAGCCTTGGAAGTAGCTTCCTCTCGCCTCAGTGGTGCCACCTCAGGTGGCCCGATCTGATTGGCAAGGATTATCTCTCCACCAGATCCACTGAAGGAGGCAACTGGCCAGAACATTCGCAGCTTCCTCTCAGCCCCAAATTCCTGGAAGGAGCCACTCAATCGCAGCTCTCTTTGGCGCAAGGCCAGCATCCCAGAGGACTCTCTGAGCTAAGGAAATCAAGACGAGCAGTAGATGGCACAAATACCGTATTTTTCAGAGTATAAGACGCACCAAGATTTTGAAGAGGCAATTTATTTTTTTTAAAAAGGGTTTTGCACTCTGCACACCTCCCCAAAACGGTCCATTTTTCACGAAAACCAGCCCGTTTTTCTGTCAAGAAAAGGGCATGCATAGCCTTTAGGAGGCTTGTAGAGTGCTCCTGGGGGCTGGGGGGCAAAAAAGAGCAAACAATTTGCCCATTTTTCTGCTCATTTTTGCCCTCCCCAGCCCCCAACAGCCTCCTACAGTCTATGCATGGCCATTTTTGCAAAAGGGGTGGGGTTTCAGGAGGCCAAAAATGCTGGATTCAATGTATAAGACGCACCCAGATTTTTTGAGGGGAAAAGGTGCGTCTTATACTCTGAAAAATACGGTAATAATTATTTCTTCTATTTTGTTACTACCATCTAATGACCAATGGATTTCTGTTACCTATGAATCCCACCCCCAAAATATGTCATAGTGCCTCCTATGTCACTATCATTTTTTCTTGTCACTGACTCAGCCATCCTTCCTCCCGAGGTCGGTAAAATGAGGGCCCAGATTGTTGGGGGCAAGAGGCCGATTCTGTAAACTGCTCAGAGGGGGCTGGAAAACTTTGGGAAGTGGTATATAAGTCTAAGTGTTATTGTTATCACCACTAAAGTCCCAGGACAAGGGGAATCTGCCAAAGAACGTAATAATTATTTGAGCTATTTCAGCTGATTCATTTTTGTTGCAAAGAATTGGCTTAGATGACAATTCAAAAAAATATGCTGAATGGGATCCAAAGCAAAGTTATGCCCTTCCCTTAGGCCCTGTGTATAATTTTAAAATTGAAAATTCTCTTCAGAAATATATGTTTCCTTTAAAGCAGAAACACTTCTCTGGTTAGCTACAAACGCAGAACCCAGAATTCTGCGTAATGGTTTGGTTGCAGATTGGCTGAACTAAAATTAGCCCCACTAGAAAAATGTGGGAAAACTAGAAAAAAAAATTCTAGTTTTCTAGAGAACAAGAAAATTCACCATCAGGTGCGCTTGTAACTGGCTGACAAACCATACTCAACAAGGAGTCCTTAATGGTACTGTATTTACATGGAAGGAAGGAAACAGAGGGTAACATAAGATTCTGTCTTAGGCCCAGGACTCTTCAATATCTTCATAAATGACTCGGATGAGGGAATAGAAGGAGAATTCATCAAATCTGCAGGTGACACAAAGCTGGCTGGAATAGCCAACACCCCAGAAGACAAGTTTTGGTCTCCACATTATAAAAAAGATGTTGAGACTTTGGAAAAAGTACAAAGAAGAGCAACTAAGATGATTAAAGGGCCTGGAGACAAAAACATGAAGAACTGTTGCAGGAATTGGGCATGGCCAGTCTAGAGAAAGGGTGGCTAAGACACTGAGCTTTTCTATCAGAAAGGTCGGCAGTTCAATGGTTCGAATCCCTAGTGCCCCTTAATGGAGTGAGCTCCCATGACTTGTCCCAGCTTCTGCCAACCTAGCAGTTCAAAAGCACGTAAAAAATGCAAGTAGAAAAATAGGGACCATCTTTGGTGGGAAGGGAACAGCGCTCCGTGCGCCTTCGGCATTTAGTCATGCCGGCCACATGACCATGGAGACGTCTTCGGACAGCACTGGCTCTTTGGCTTTGAAACAGAGATAAGCACTGCCACCTAGAGTTGGAAATGACTAGCACATATGTGCGAGGGGAACCTTTACCTTTAAAAGAGCACCCTCAACTTCTGGAGGCAAGCCAATGCACATCCGGAAGAGGATCTTCTGCTCTCTGGCATTTGCATGCACACTGGCCAGCTGGTCTTCATGCATGCATGCACGCATGCACACCAGAAACCAGAAGATCAGGTGGCCATGTGCATGCATGCACCATGCGTGCTAAGAAAGCCAGTTTGCATTGCCAAACATGCACACTGTAGTTTTAAAGTAACAATATTAGATCTGCGGTAAAGTTGCTCCTGCAGAAATGCCAGGCGTGATCTGAACACCAGGACCAGCCGCCAAGAGCTTTGCAGAACTTATCCTTGAAGCCCAGAGCACGAGGGAGGGGGGAATCCTTGTGGTATTATCACTGCTGCACATTTCTACCCCTCCTTCAGAGTTTAGCCCTTTCCTAGAGGTGAAAGGGCTGAACAAGAGTCGTCCTTAAAGCAGCCAGGAAGGAAACCAAACTCAACCATGAGTGTAACAGCGGAATCTGCCCACTGCCATCCGTGGGCAAAGGGAGTCTGGCTTCTTTTACTAGCATCCGGAATCTACATTCAGTTTTGGTTGCCACGATGTAGAAAAGATGCGGAGACTCTAGAAAGAGTGCAGAGAAGAGAAACCAAGAGGATTAGGGGACTGGAGACTAAAACATATGAGGAACGGTTGCAGGAACTGGGTAGGTCTAGTTTAATGAAAAGAAGGAACAGGGGAGACATGATAGCAGTGATCCAATATCTCAGGGACTTCCGGCAAGATGGAGGACTGGTAGGACGTATGTTTCTTTCTGATCGCTCCTTTATCTCCTAATTTATCTCAGGGGTTGCCACAAAGAAGAGGGAGTCAAACTATTCTCCAAAGCACCTGAGGGCAGAACAAGAAGCAATGGGTGGAAACTAATCAAGGAGAGAAGCAACTTAGAACTGAGGAGGAATTTCCTGAGAGTTAGAACAATTAATCAGTGGAACAGAAGTTGCCTCCAGAAGTTGTCAATGCTCCAACACTGGAAGTCTTTAAGAAGATGTTGGATAGCCATTTGTCTGAAACGGTATAGGGCTTCCTGCCTAGGCAGGGGGTTGGACTAGAAGACCACCAAGGTCCCTTCCAACTCTGCTATTGTATTGTATTGTATCTCATTGTCTTCAGAATCAGGGGCTGGAGATCAATAGGAGGGAGTTTCTATGGGCCAGTGATGGCAAACCTTTTTGGCACTGAGTGCTGAAAAGGGAGGCAGCCTGCGCGGGTGTTGTGCACACTCGTTGGGGCCACAACTTAGAAGAGGAGCTGCCCAGGGGGAATGCATGCACCAGGAAATGAACTTCCGGTTTCCAGTGCACACATGCACACCTGCCAGCTGGTCTTTCAGTTTCTAGTGCGTGTGTGCATGTAACAATCAGCTGGCCAGCATGCATGCGCACGCCAGAAACAGAAGACCAGCTCTTTCAGTTTTTGGCACTGCCACACATGTGAAGGCCAGCTTATCGTCACGCGTGAATGTGTGCCAGAAACCTGGAAGAGGAACGTGCAACGCCACACATGCAAGGCGACATGGCTCTGCGTGCCCCTTTGGGCACACGTGCCATAGGTTTGCTATCATGGCTATAGCCTCTCCACAAGAAACCCTGGGACAGACAGACACACCCCTGGCGACTTTCCCAAAGGGAGACCAGGCAAGCCAAGCACAGCTCAAGGTACCCCTTGATCTACACACACACACACCCAGCACGACTCAGCCATGCAGCTAAAGCAAATTCAATAGAGTTGCAGGCGCGGGGGCTCCCACCCCACTCCACTTCCTTGCAGAAGGGCAAGTATGGGCCAAGGGCCGAGTCTTCCAAGCAGCCTGCTTCAGAGGCCTCCCGCGCCCTGCTAGAGCCACTGGGGCAACAGCCAGGCGCTTCCAGCATGATGAAGGCACAGGAAACCAGAGCCACTGGCTTTGCTAGGAAACCGTAGTGAAAAGAGAGGGTGGGGGATTCAGACACGGGAGGAGAGGCACTTCCTGTTATGAAAAGTGTTTGATCAGCTCACGCAAGTTTTTTGTTCTGTCCACTTTCGTTCTCCCTTAACCTGGTTGGTTGGTTGCGTTCAATGTTCTGGGTTTTCTTAAACTTGCTGCATTTTGGGTTTTCCATGGCATTGTTCTATTTTATATGCAGAAAGCTACAATAATACAATAGCAGAGTTGGAAGGGACCTTGGAGGTCTTCTAGTCCAACCCCCTGCCCAGGCAGGAAACCCTACACCACTCCAGACAAATGGCTATCCAACATCTTCCTAAAGACTTGCAGTGTTGGGGCAATCAGAACTTCTGGAGGCAACTTCTGTTCCACTGATTAATTGTTCTCACTGTCAGGAAATTTCTCCTCAGTTCTAAGTTGCTTCTCTCCTTGATTAGTTTCCACCCATTGCTTCTTGTTCTGCCCCCAGGTGCCTTGGAGAATAGTTTGACTCCCTCTTCTTTGAGGCAACCCCTGAGATATTGGAACCCTGCTATCATGTCTCCCCTAGTCCTTCTTTTCATTAAACTAGACCTACCCAGTTCCTGCAACCGTTCTTCATATGTTTTAGTCTCCAGTCCCCTAATCCTCTTGGTTGCTCTTCTCTGCACTCTTTCCAGAGTCTCCACATCTTTTCTACATCGTGGCGACCAAAACTGAATGCAGAATTTCAAGTGTGGCCTCACCAAGGCATTTATTCCTAGGCTGTCTGCAAATAACAGAACAGAAAGGAAAGGCCTTATCAATGTGCCTTTGTTTGGCCAATGCTGGGGAGAAAGCGAGGTGGCATCCTTAAGCACAAATGTCATCCGGGCTTGCCCAGTTGCCCATCCTTCCCATGGCAAGGTGGGGGCAGGAGGGGGGAAGGTTACAGAAAACTCCAGGAAGACCAAGCAAAACGCACCAGGCCTGAAAGCCTCTCACTGCTCCTCCTCTTAATGCCCCCCTCCCCCCACCCAAAAATTGGTTCTCACCCTCCCAGGAGCGGGCACGGGGCAGCGCCCAGCATCCTCCAGCAGGGCATGGATTCCTTTCCCCTCTTATCAAGCTAGTTTAGGGGGTGCTGCAGAGTTGGGGGAGGCAGCTGTACCCCAATACCCAAAGCTCCAGGACAGTGTGCCAACTAGTGCCAATTAAGGGGGGAGAAGCAGCCTCAAGCGGGGGCTACATAGAAAGCAGGCAACCCGCAACGAGGATCGGGGAGGCGGGGGGGGGGCTTCTTCGCGGGACGGTCCGGGGAGCAGCCGCTGCCTTGCGCGGGCAGGGCGGGCAGCTCCGCGGGCCGGGAGAACCGAGGCGGCCAAATAAGGCGCTCTTGGGAGCCGCAGCGGCCGGGAAGGGCTCGCGGCGACGTCATCCGGAGGAAGCGTTGAGTCACCCTTTCCTGCGAGCCTGGCCCGGGGCCGAGGGAGGCTGCGGCGCCCGGAGAGGAGCAGAGACGCCCCGACCCCAAAGCGCGGCAGGCGGGGATGGGGGGTGTGGGCTCGCGGGACGCCGCAGGGGCTTCCTGGGGCGGGGAGGGGGCTGCAGAGCCTGGCAGGGCGAGCCTGGCGGAAACGGGTATCCTTTCCACAATTTTATCCTTTTAACAGATTGACAAGAGTTGGAAGGGACCTTTTGCAGGTCATCTAGTCCAACCCCCTGCCCAAGCAGGAGACCCTACATCTGCCTCTACCTAGGCTCGAACTCGCAACCTCCTGTTTGGGAGGCGAGACCTCCACCTCTAGTCCACAGCAGCTTAGATTGAAGCGAGTTCTTGGAGTGGGGAGGGGGGAAGGCTCAAAAGTTTCAGCTGGTCAAAAAGAGCTAAATCCCAGGGATTTGGGGGGTCAGATAAAGACATGGTGGGAAGAGATGCTAGATCAAAAAAGCAGAATTGTTCCTATTGGGAATCACAAGAGAGAAATATAGTAAAAGATTGATATATCTAATGCTGCATGGGATAATCACAGTAAGATTGATCTATGCACTGCTATCATATTGATCTATGCAGTGCTATCATGTCTCCCCTAATTCTCCTTTTTATTAAACTAGACATACCCAGTTCCTGCAAATAGGAAGAACGGTTGCAGGAACTGGGTATGTCTAGTTTAATAAAAATCAGGATTAGGGGAGACATGATAGCAGTGTTCCAATATCTCGGGGGTTGCCACAAAGAAGAGGGAGTCAAACTATTCTCCAAGGCACCTGAGGGTAGAACAAGAAGCAATGGGTGGAAACTAATCAAGGAGAGAAGCAACTTAGAACTGAGAAGAAATTTCCTGACAGTTAGGACAATTAATCAGTGGAACAGCTTGTCTCTAGAAGTTGTGAATGCCCCAACACTGCAAGTCTTCAAGAAGATGTTGGATAGCCCTTTGTCTGAAATGGTATAGGGTTTCCTGCCTAGGCAGGGAGTTGGACTAGATGACCTCCAAGGTCCCTTCCAACTCTGCTATTGTATTGTATTATTGTATTGTATGCCAGTGTTTCTCAACCTTGTCAACTTGAAGATGTCTGGACTTCAACTCCCAGAATTCCCCAGCCAGCATTTGCCAGACATCTTCAAGTTGAGAAGGTTGAGAAACACTGGTCTATGCGCAACATTGGAAAAAGAGGGATGCCCCCACTGAAGAAGAGGTATTAAAGAGAATTTTGGTCTGGGCAGAAATGGACAGATTGACACTAGAATTTAAAAATAAAGATGAGACAGAATATTATGAAATTTGAAACAAAATGTATCAATGGTTGGGAATGAGGAAAAGGAGTCGGAACAGAATATACTGAGGATTCGTAAAATTGGAACTGGACAATACTTAGATAAATATACAAAGGAGAACAAGGGATAGGTTTATAAGATCAAAGTAGCAATGTACAATAACGAGGAATTGTATTGGCTGTTATGCTAAAACAGATATGGTAATGACAAAGCTAGGAAGGTCCCTCTGTAACCAATGTTTTAATGTTTATTTAATAAAAATTTAATAAAAGAAAGAAGGAAAAAGAGCTAAATCCCATGTTTGTGACTGTTCCAAGTTGGAATAAAACCCTTTGTTATCAGCTCCATGGACCCAGATTCTAAAGCACGGTCCTTCCCACCATCTGCATTAAATGCCAAGCATGCAAATCTTAAAATCTCCTCCAACCTCAGATGCAAAAATTAACACAGGCACCCATGGCATGGAAACAAGCGACGATACTGTAAATTGTTAATTTATTGTTATTGGATTCTCTCTTTAATCTTTTTTTAAAAACTTTTGCATTAGGTATTTTTATGTTGTACACCGCCCTCAGTGGTGGGTTTCTGCAGGCTCGCACCTACTCGCGAGAGCCGGTTGGTGAAATTTAGAGAACCGGTGAGAGGGGTTCCACCAGCGGACTCAGAAGTAAGTCTGGCCTGCTGCTGCCAGTAACCCAATGGGAAGGAAAGGAAAGGAAGGCAGAAAGTAAGAAAGGAAAGGAAAGGAAAGGAAAGGAAAGGAAGGAAGGAAGGAAGGAAGGAAGGAAGGAAGGAAGGAAGGAAGGAAGGAAGGAAGGAAAGAAAGAAAGAAAGAAAGAAAGAAAGAAAGAAAGAAAGAAAGAAAGAAAGAAAGAAAGAAAGAAAGAAAGAAAGAAAGAAAGAAAGAAAGAAAGAATTTATCATCACAATTGAGTTCAAAATTTTGGTTGCTAAGCAAGAGCGTTGTTAAATGAGTTTCACCACATTTTAAAAGGTGGCCACTCCCACCCTGTCACATGACTGCCAAGCCACGCCCACAAAATAGGCCACACCTACAGAGTAGGTTCTAAAAAAAATGAAACCCACCACTGACCGCCCTGAGTCCTTCGGGGGAAGGGCGCCATATAAGTCCAGTAAACAGTAAACAGAAGGAAAGCATCCAGCCAACCTAATCCACCATCCAGACTGGGGCATTAGTGAGCAACTCCAAAATTGATTCACAAAACGTGTCAGTTATAATCATATAGATATGAAGGGATAAACCTTTTTTTTTAAAGTAAGTTTATGTCTAAATAAGTCTATGGCACAAAATGGAGCAAATATTTTCAGTTTCAACTGAATCAAGCAAGCTAACCATGCTCCCAGGAAAAGGGGTCCCAAAACCTGGCAACTTTAAGACTTGTGGACTTCAATTCCCAGAATTCCTCAGCAGGAGAAGTCTGGGAGTTGAAGTTCACGAGTCTTAAAGTTGCCAAGTTTGGGGGGCCCTGTCCTAGGAAAAAGATCCCCTTCCCCCCGGGGACAGGAAGCTACACCCCCTTGATTTTATTTTTATTTAATTAAATGTATATCCCGCCCTTCTCCACAAAGGACCCAGGGCGGCGCACAGGAATTTAAAAACATATAAAATGGCAAAATACAAAATTTAAAAACATATTAAATTACGGTCCTATGCTAAAATCCAAATTAAAATCCCCAATTTAAAACTATCTAAAATAGCCCCGACGGGAGGTTACGCTAGGCCGGCTTGCTGAAAAAGATGTGTCTTTAGAGACTGGCGGAAGAGGCGGAGATGGTACAAAGTTCAGGGGGTAGGTCGTTCCAAAGGGCTGGGCCCGCCACAGAGAAGGCTCTTCCCCTAGGTGTCGCCAGTCAGCATTGCCCGGCCGACGGTACCCTGAGAAGGCCCTCTCTGTGGGAGCGGATCGGCCGAAGGGATGTATGGGGCAGGAGACGGTCTCGCATATAACTAGGCCCCGAGCCATGGAGCGCTTTAAAGATTGAAGCCCCACCCTTTTTTTACATGCATACAGCAGCCATCTTGACTTTTTTGACTCCACCCTGCAAAACAGCCGCCTGGTTTGCGCAAGGAATTATGAAGGCAGCCTTGTGAACTACAGCACTGCTGTAGCAAGGGATCACTGAAAAAATTGAACTTCAACTCTTTTTAAAAAGGAAGGATTTGAAAGCTTGATCTGACAGTTAAAAGACAGTTTTGCTACTCTCAGCTATTTGGGAATAGGAGCTGGTAGGTTCTCCCAGTTCACTTGAGAATTCCCAAGTATGTTGCCAGCATCGCCCATCCTGCCAGTTCAAGCAATTCAGGACTTAGAATTTGCTGCTTTTCAACCTCGCTCTCCAACTCCTTAGTGCCGAGTCAGTTCTCTCTTGTGCCAGGTAGAAAAATTCCCTGCCTCTTCCCGACCAGCTCTTGTTCCATCAGATGAAGCCTTGAATAGAATAGGAACAGGAATAGGAATAGGATAGGATAGGATAGCATAGAATTAGAAATAATACAAATAGAAATAGAAAGAATAGAAATAGAAATAATAGGGATAGGATAGCATAGGGCAGGACAGGAGAGGACAGAATAAGGATAGGGTAGGGTAGGGTAGGGGTAGGGGTAGGAGTAGGGGTAGGGATAAGGCTAGGATAAAATTAGAATTAGAATTAGAAATAATGCAAATAGGAATAGAACGAATAGGAATAGGGATAGAGTGGAATGGAATGGAATAATAGAACGGAATAGGAATAGGAATAAGAAAAGAATAGAATTCTTTCTTGGCCAAGTGGGATTGGACACAGAAGGAATTTGTCTTTGGTGCAGATGCTCTCAGTGTACATAAAAGGACAAGATACATTTGTCCAGAATCACAAAGTACATCATTTAATAATAGTCATAGGGTACAAATAAGCAACCAGGAAACAATCAATTTACTATTAAAATTCTTTTCAAAGCAGGAGAGGCGCAAACCCCACTTTGGGGGGTTGCACTTATTAAGTGACAGGTGACCCAGCAGGGTCCATTATGATGGGGGGGGGGGTTGTTCTCCTGGACTTCCCTCACTTCCATCCATGTCAAGAGCAGATCACAGGAGAGGCACCTGTTCACATACACACACACACACACACACACACACACACACACACACACACACACTCCTGGACCTCCGGAGTTTGGGGACTTTTAATTTCTGGAAAAGCCTGGAGAAAAGTACGCTCAGTTTTTTTGCCTCAGGTGCAGAGATGGTATTCAGCAGGTTCTGACCAGTTCTGGAGAATCAGTAGCGGAAATTTTCAATAGTTCAGAGAACTGGTAAATACTGCCTCTGACTGGCCCCGCCCCCATCTAGTCTCTGCCTCCTGAGTCCCAGCTGATCAGGAGGAAATGGGGATTTTGCAGTATCCTTCCCCTGGAGTGGGGAGGGAATGGGGATTTTGCAGTATCTTTTCCCCGGAGTGGGGAGGGAATGGGGATTTTGCAGTATCCTTCCCCTGGAGTGGGGAGGGAATGGAGATCTTGCAGTATCCTTCCTCTGGAGTGGGGAGGGAATGGAGATTTTGCAGTATCCTTCCCCTGGAGTGGGGAGGGAATGGAGATTTTGCAGTATCCTTCCCCTGGAGTGGGGAGGGAATGGAGATTTTGCAGTATCCTTCCCCTGGAGTGGGGAGGGAATGGAGATTTTGCAGTATCCTTTCCCTGGAGTGGGGAGGGAATGGAGATTTTGCAGTATCCTTCCCCTGGAGTGGAGAGGGAATGGGGATTTTGCAGTATCCTTCCCCTAGAGTGGGGCGGGAATGGAGATTTTGCAGTATCCTTCCCCTGGAGTGGGGAGGGAATGGAGATTTTGCAGTATCCTTCCCCTGGAGTGGGGAGGGAATGGGGATTTTGCAGTATCCTTCCCCTGGAGTGGGGAGGGAATGGAGATTTTGCAGTATCCTTCCCCTGGAGCGGGGAGGGAATGGAGATTTTGCAGTATCCTTCCCCTGGAGTGGGGAGGGAATGGGGATTTTGCAGTATCCTTCCCCTGGAGTGGGGAGGGAATGGAGATTTTGCAGTATCCTTCCCCTGGAGTGGGGAGGGAATGGGGATTTTGCAGTATCCTTCCCCTGGAGTGGGGAGGGAATGGGGATTTTGCAGTATCCTTCCCCTGGAGCAGGGAGGGAATGGGGATTTTGCAGTATCCTTCCCCTGGAGTGGGGAGGGAATGGGGATTTTGCAGTATCCTTCCCCTGGAGTGAGGACGGAATGGGGATTTTGCAGTATCCTTCCCCTAGAGTGGGGCGGGAATGGAGATTTTGCAGTATCCTTCCCCTGGAGTGGGGAGGGAATGGGGATTTTGCAGTATCCTTCCCCTGGAGTGGGGAGGGAATGGGGATTTTGCAGTATCCTTCCCCTGGAGTGGGGAGGGAATGGGGATTTTGCAGTATCCTTCCCCTGGAGCAGGGAGGGAATGGAGATTTTGCAGTATCCTTCCCCTGGAGTGGGGAGGGAATGGGGATTTTGCAGTATCCTTCCCCTGCCAAACCCACCATGCAATGCCATTCCTACCAAGCCACACCCACAGAACCAGTAGTAAAAGATTTTGAATCCCACTACTGCTCAGGTGGTTGCTAACATCAAACAGTGACTAAAATTGGCTTCACTGGCACTAACAAAGCCAGCCATTTGCTTACTGCATGTAATTCCAACTGTCTCATCTTTTATTTGCCTGCTTTTGTATTTCTTCCATGGGTTTTTAGCTACTTTTGAGCACTCTAAAAGCACTTGAGGGAATGAATAAGGCAGCTGCAGTGAAGGCAGAATGCCCTACCATCCCTAAAACCTCCACCTCCACTTGGGGAGAAATGCCTCTGCACAAGGACTTTTCCAAATGGCAAGCAACCTGGTGCAACCGTGGCGAATGTCCTTCGGCTGCTTTTTGCCACAACCCCTTCAATTCCCTGCAGCAGCTTTTCCTGCGTTCTCTCCCTCCCCAACTCCCTGGAAAGCCACAAAAGCACCCAAGGACCAAGGCAGCCAGCCAGCCAGCCAGCCAGCGGCACCTGGCAAAGGAGAGAAGAGGCCTCTAAGCCAGCATTTATTAACAGGCTGTAAACAAAGAGGGTTGCGCCAAGATATTTAGGGGATGTTTGATCCGCCATTTTTAATAGATTGGTTAATGCTTTCTACTGCGTTCTGCTTAAATTGTTTTGTCCTTCAAAGAGCCTCTTGGATTTTTTTCCTGTTCCTGTTTTGTGACCTATTCCCTAAGTATCACCATCCCAACTTGCAAAATTTGGGATGGAGAGACCCCCAAAAAACCCAGCACCCCATGGTCTTAACATAGGCAATTGCATTTAATTAGCCAAAACAAAATCCTGTAAATACCCCACAAAGAGAAAAAGAATAAAACCTGCCTTCACGATCTTCAGGCATCCCACTCCCACAGTAACTAGAGCTCTTAACCAGGGGTGAAATCCAGCAGTTTCTGACAGGTTCTGGTAGTGGAAATTTGGAGTAGTTTGGAGATCTGGCAAATACCATGTCTGTCTGGTCCCAGAGTGGGGTGAGAATGGAGATTTTGCAGTATCTTTCCCCTGGAATGGGCATTTTGCAGTATCCTTCCACTGGAGTGGGTTGAGAATGGAGACTTTGCAGTATCCTTCCCCTGGAGTGAGGAGGGAATGGAGATTTTACAGTAACCTTCCCCTGGAGTGGGTGTGAGAATGGAGATTTTACAGTATCCTTCCCCTGGAATGGACATTTTGCAGTATCCTTCCCCTGGAGTGGGGTGGGAATGGAGATTTTGGAGTATCTTTCCCCTGGAATGGGGATTTTGTCGTATCCTTCCCCTAGAGTGGGGAGGGAATGGAAATTTTACAGTAACCTTCCCCTGGAGTGGGGTGGGAATGGAGATTTTGCAGTATCCTTCCCCTGGAGTGGGGAGGAAATGGGGATTTTACAGTAACCTTCCCCTGGAGTGGGAAGGGAATGGGGATTTTGCAGTAACCTTCCCCTGGAGTGGGAAGGGAATGTGGATTTTGTAGTATCCTTCCCCTGGAGTGGGGAGGGAATGGAAATTTTACAGTATCCTTCCCCTGGAGTGGGGAGGAAATGGGGATTTTACAGTAACCTTCCCCTGGAGTGGGAAGGGAATGTGGATTTTGTAGTATCCTTCCCTGCCACGCCCATCAAGCCACACCCACAGGACCAATAGAAAAAAAAAAGAATTTCACCACTGCTCTTAACTGTTAGTTTCACTCCAATTTTCTTCAGAGGCCAACTTCAGGGAACTGGCGAATATTGAAGTTCTGGATTCTATCCAAAGTTTTGTACTTTTGATTCAATGGGACAAATCAGTGACCAATGTGGGAGCCTGGAGCAGATCCCTGGCAAGTGTTGCTCCCAGGTCAGAGCCCAAGGATCCCAGTGGCTACTGGAGGCCATCCATCCTTTAGTTGCAGGTCAACTCATGACACACCCATCCACCCCCAGGGCAGACTAATCTTCAGTTTAGATATTGAAACAAAGGGACATTTCTTAGCCTTTGAGGAAGCTGCTGGAGGGCTGGACTCCAAAGAAAAAGGAAAAGAAACTAAATCTGATTTAAATATACTGTAAGTAAATTAAGCAGTCTTCTTCAGCACCAGAGTTCAAAGGCCTCAATTCTTTGGCGCTCAGTCTTTCTTATCGTCCAACCATTCACAGCCATGCATTGCAATTGGGAAAACCATAGCCTTGACTATAGGCATTCCTGCGAGTCCCTTGGAGTGCAAGGCCATCTAATCAGTCCGTTGTAGAGGAGATCAACCCTGACTGCTCTTCAGAAGGCCAGATCCTGAAGAGGAAACTCAAATACTTTGGCCACCTGATGAGAAGGAAGGACTCACTGGAGAAGAGCCTCATGCTGGGAACGATGGAGGGCAAAGGAAGAAGGGGACGGCAGAGAATGAGATGACTGGATGGAGTCTCTGAAGCAGTAGGCGTGGGCTTGAATGGACTCCAGAGGATGGTAGAGGACAGGAAGGCCTGGAGGAACGTGGTCCATGGAGTCGTGATGGGTTGGACACAACTTCCCAACTAACAGCAACAAAATGAAGCAGTAAGTTGATTAAAAGCAAGTTTGGTGTAGTGATTAAAGCACAAGGCTAGAAGCCGGGAGATCGTAAGTTCGAGTCCCATGTTTGGCACAAAGCCAGGTGGGTGACCTTGAGCCAGTCCCTTTGTCTCAGCCCTGGGAAGCCAGCAATGGCAAACCACTTTTGGAAAATCTTGCCAAAAAATCTGCAAGGACTTGTCCAGGCAGTCTCTGAGATCGGACACAACTTAACGGAAGTAAACTTGATCACTTCGCATTTATTTAGCAATTTCCCCTTCTTATGGTGAAAACTGCATGACTGTAGCAATTTCTGGGGCTCCAATCCCACTTTGGAGAGGGGAAGGGGGGAAACTCTGTGTTTTATGCCATTTGTGGGGGGGGGGGGCACAACGATTCAAAGACTTTCACACCATCCCAAGGCAGCCGTGTTAAGTAATAAACACACAGAGCTGAAATCCTTTTTCATAAAAAAAAACCAAGCCTCTTTTGGTGTTAAAATAAAAGAGGAAACACTGTGGGCAATATCCTGCCAGGGAAGGAGGATGCTGGTGAAGTGGTTGCATGACAATTCAAGAGGTCTAGCCCCCTTCATGAAAAATCAGAAACGGAGAAAATTCTTCCTTCCATGTGCAAATCGTTTGCAAAAAACAAAAATGAACAGGGAAAAGAGGAAGAAGATGGGAAAGGACTGTTAGATCCTCCAAAGTCAAATTTAATTATAGGAAAGCCACCCTTTGGAGAATTTTGTAATTTAGAAATTACAAGAACAAGAAAAAGCTAGGCGAAAGGGTGCAGAGAAGAGAATATAAAAGAAGTGAAGTTCCTGAGAGACTAAGAGAAAATGGTTGAAAGTTGGAAAGAAGGAAAGGGATTTACTAGAATAGAATGAAATTTGGTAAATGTAGCCAATGGTATATACCAGGGGTGTCCAAACTTGGGAACTTTAAGACTTGTGGACTTCAACTCCCAGAATTCCCCAGCCAGCAGGCTGGGGAATTCTGGGAGTTGGAAGTCCACAAGTCTTAAAGTTCCCAAGTTTGGACACCCCTGGTATATAGCTAACATGATGCGAGGGAAATAAGATTAATACTATTAATTGTGGATAATTAACTCAGCGAAGTGTTTACTATACACAATTAAATTTGAGGGTATACGTTATTGAGAGTAAAACAGAATAATAGATGGGAATGATACGTTAAATCTGATTAACTTGGAGAAGCAAATAATGATATTGTTTACATATGAAGAAGAAATTAAAGTTAAGCTGGAAAATATGGAAAGAAAATAAGAGGGCTGAAATGTGAAATGAAAATATGATGTAAAATGAACTGTGCATAAGAGAAGATGTAAAGGGGGAAAAACCTTTTATAAACTTTGTTTATAAAAGAAGTTAAAATATGTAACACAAAATAAAACACTTTGTTTCAAAAAAGAAAAGAGGAAGAAAGGATGTTTGTTAAGGTTCTCCAAAGACAAATTTGATTATAGGAAAACCACCTTTGGAGAACTTTATAAATGTCCTTTTCCATCTCCTTTTCCCCCATTTTTTTTCCTTGGTCATCATAGCAACACAACAGAAAGCTTAGTAAATTAGTGGAGGAAGTACAAAAAAGAGCAGGTCTTTAGTAAAAATGTAATAAACTGGCATCAATAAAAGGAACATCTTGTTTCTGGCAGCGGCCAGTAAAATCCTTCCAAGACATGAAATAGTAGAATACAAGAGGCAGCAGTTCATATATTCCTTTTTGCCATAATTACTCAGTTTTTTCCCTTAAAAGGGAAGATGATCTTGCCCAACCAGCTTTATAACCACAACTCAATGAGCCGTGTGCCATTTTAAGAGGCAAAGCACATCGATTCCTAAGCATTTCCAAGACTGCAAGGAATAGAACACTCTTCTGAAGTCTTAAAAGCAAGCCATCCTGAATATTTGTTCTCACTCTTTTGAAAAGGAGCCTGGCAATAATAATGATTTAATAATAATAATTTATCAAATTTCTAGACCGCCCCCTCTCCCCGAAGGGACTTGGGGCGGTGTACAGGAAAAATAAAAAAACATCTAAAAACATACAATATATACATAATTAAAATCAAATTAAATAACCCTGTACTAAAATTTGTAAACATTAAAAATTATATCCCATTAAAACCAAATAAACAATTTAAATTACAGACTGGGGCGAGGAGCATAAATTAGGCCAAGCCGGCCTGATGGAACAGATAAGTTTTGACTTTTTGCCGGAAGGAGCGGAGGTCCGTGGTAGTTCTAATATCGGGGGTAGGCTGTTCCAGAGGGTCGGGCCCATCACAGAGAAGGCCCTTGCCCTGGGCGTCGCCCGCTGGCACTGCCTAGTGGACGGCACCCGGAGAAGTTCCTCTCTATGGGAGCGAATTGGCCGAAGGGATTTATGGGGCAGGATACGATCCCGCAAATAACTAGGTCCTGTGCCATGGAGCGCTTTAAAGATGGTGATCAACACCTTGAAGTGCACCCGAAAGGCCACAGGCAGCCAGTGCAGCTCGCGCAGGAGCGGTGTTACATGAGAGTATCTGGTAGCTCCCACAACTGCGTGCGCAGCCGCGTTCTGGACCAGCTGTAGTCTTCGGGTGCACCTCAAGGGGAGCCCCATGTAGAGAGCATTGCAGTAGTCCAGACAGGACATCACAAGCACATGAGTGACCTTGCGAAGAGCGTCCTGGTCCAATAGGGGACGCAACTGGCACACAAGGCGAACCTGGTAAAATGCCCCCCTGGTCACATGGTCCTCCATCGACAGCCGGGTATCCAAGAGGACGCCTAAGTTGCGTGCCTGATTCACAGGGGCTAGATGTTCGCCCCCTATGGCCAGTGATGGAGTCAACTGGTTGAACCGGGGCGCCAATAGCCACAGCCACTCAGTCTTGGATAGGTTGAGCTTGAGTCTGTTCCTTCCCATCCAGATCCGCACGGCTTCCAGACACCGGGACATCACTTCGACGGCATCGTTGGGGCGGTTTGGGGGTAGAGATGTACAGCTGAGTATTATCAGCGTACAGATGGTAATCTACCCCAAAACCACTTGGTGACCCCTCAGAGAACCCCTCGGCCACCCCCCAGTCCCCCGGATTTTGCTGGCAATAGCTGCATAGCTGGCTGGGGAATTCTGGGAGTTGAAGTCCACCAGTCTTAAAAGAGCCGACTTTGCAGACCCCTGAACTAAGGCATGGATAACTGTTGCCAACTTCTGTAAATGTGCTCCCCAGCTTCCATCTGAAAACTACCATGGGGCACTGCTAGGAAGACCCCCCACCCCCACCCCACTTCAAGAATACTTCCAGAGGAGTTGCGCTGAATTCCAGCCTTGAGCCAGATTTCCTTACAGAAATTTGAATTCCTGGTTTGTCTGGCTTTAATTTCAGCTTGTTCACCCTCATCCCACATTCTACTGAACTGAAGCAACATCTGAGGCCAATTTGCTTGGGGTTAATGACACGGAGCAATAAAACTACCATTATTGAGACACTGATGAAAACTCGCAGCAAAGCACCAGCTGATTTCTTTTGCATTGCTGGCAGAAAAGGGAACAAGATGAGTCCCACGAGGCACCCCAGGCTAATGGCCATGCTGACAAGCAGGGAAATTAGCCCTTTCCACTCACTGGGCATGTAATAAGCAACCAACTGCTGCCAGGGGGGGGCTTTAGAGTAACAGATCCCCGCTCCAATCTTCCTGGGATCAATCAGGAGGCTCCGTCCCACATCCTGACCAAAAGCAGGGCTGAAATGGACCCGATGATCACGTCTAGATATAAAGAGGATACATTTCTCAAGAAGCCTTTGCCAACTTGATCTCCCTGGCCAAGAATGACATACTTGCAGTTGGTCAATAATTCCAGCAGTCAAACCTTGATATGAAGGAAGGACTCCTTATTTTACTGGGCTCATTCAGAGTTTTTAAGTTACGGTCTTGTAAGTTGGCTCTTTTAAGCAAGAAGGAACAAAGCCTACTTACGTTGTTGTTTTTTTAAATTATCCTAATCTAAAAAGAACCATAGAGCCGTGATGGCGAACCTATGGCACGCTTGCCACAGGTGGCATGCGGAGCCATTTCTTAGGGCACCCGAGGCGATGCCCTGTCAGCTCCAGTGCGCCTGTGCGTGCTGGCCAGCTGATTTCAGCTTTCATTTTTGTTTTTCGCCTCCAGAGGCTCCAGAGGGCAAAAAAAAGCCCAACGGCCAAACCGGAAGTTTGGAAACGAGGCGTTTTGGGGGGGGAAAGCAGTTTTTGCCCTTCCCAGGCTCCTAGAAAGCTTCTGGAGCCTGGGGAGGGCAAAAAATGGGTCCGCTGTTCCATTGCATGGCAAAAGCGGGGAGGGAGGTCATGCGTGCATGGGGAGGGCGTATGCAGGCACTACCCTCTCCCACGCTCCCCCCCCCCAGTTTTGGCATGTGGTGGCAAAAAGGTTAACCATCACTGCCCTAGAGTAACTAACCTTAAAATTTAACTAAGCGTTCCTTTAAAAAAATATCAAGTCACAAAGATGGCAGAATCCTTTTATTCCTTAAACCTAGAATCCTGTGGCTTCCAGGGGTTTTGCTCTCCTTTTAGTGGCCCTGATAATAATGTTTATGAAAGTATTCAAAATACAAATATACACAGGTGTAAACCAGGCACAAGAATCCTCAATATCTACGGAGATCCTCAGTCATCCAGGTTATGATGGTCCCAAAGGTGCTTTTTCAAAAGGCAAGTGGACTTTTAATGGGGTAGTTTTTAGCACAGGGTGTAATTCAATATAGTTTTAATGTATTTATGTATATATTGCGATGTATTGCATTTTTTATATTTTCCTGTGCACCGCCCCGAGTCCCTTCGGGGAGAGGGGGCGGTTAATAAGTCGAATAAATGAAATGAAATGACTTTTGTTTTTCCTTGAAGGTGTTTCACTTCTCATCCAAGAAAGTTCTTCAGTTCTGAAGACGCTTTTTGGATGAGAAGAGAAATGTCTTCAATGAAAAAAGTCCAGCTGCCTTTTGAAAAAGCACCTTTGGGGGAAGGATCCTCCATGCACACCTGGAGAATGGCTGGCAGGGAACAGTGACAATAAATGCACTTCAAAGGCATGGCTGCTTTCTTTAGCCATTCCCTACTAAAGTGCTCCCATCTACAAAGCTGTACAGAAACGCCACACCTCTGCTCTGGCTCAGAAGACAACTCTGGAATTGTGATGAATCCCCGACAACACAAATAGGTCTGTTTTGAGGTCAGGGGAAGAACTTTTTCAAAAACTGAATTCTGAAGGTTGTTCGCAAATGTTGAAGGCACCAAGTTATAGGAAAGATAGTTTATCTGTTCAACCACCAAGGCCCTGGATTTTGCTGTTATGAGACAAAATGAAGATATTGTATCACAAGACGGCTTCACCCTTAGACATTAACTGACCATTACAGAAATCAAACAAACATACTGAATGCAAACCAGAGGCATGGAAATAACCAGCAAGACTACTGCCAATTTGTAATTTCTATTCTAGTACAGGTGGAAAGTTATTAAACACACAAGGAGTAATCAAAGTACTGGCATAATAAACATTTCAATTCCATTTTCTATTAAATTAGTTTTATTTCTGACCACAGCTTCATTTTGCCCCTTCCCACTTTCTAGATCAGGGGTTGGCAACCTTAAACACTCAAAGAGCCACAAAAGTCCTAATTGGAAGCCCCCAGTTCAATTCTGGAGCCGACCAGGTCCGGTTCCCCCACCATAGAGTCTCCTCCTAGCATGGCATACTTTTCCCTCTACCTGTCCTATCAACCTAACCGAAAGCTTTATCAATTGTGGAGCCGACCAGCAACACAGAGCAGCAGCAGAGGGATGAAAAAGCCGCATGCGGCTCCAGAGCCTCAGGTTGCAGACCCTTGTTCTAGATTATGTTGGGCAAACAGATCTAGGCTGCAAAAGTCCAGGCAGGCACAGAGGGCAACTGAGTGATACAAGCAATGGGGAGCTTTGACAGTCATCAGCTGCTTATTTCTGCGCTTTGCAAGTCAGATAGGGAAGGACCAGGAATGTGGCCCCACACAGGATTCGAAAGAAGTTGCACATTCCTGCTGTAATCTCCCAGGAGAAGATAAGGACTATGAGTCACCAACTCCTTCAGCTTGCGAGAGGAGTCTTACTAATACCCTGAGGCTGGTGCAGGCTTTGGATGGCCCTCAGACCCATGAACTCTTCCCACAGTGTAATTTTAATTTTAACAAAAAGAGATTATTAAATGAAGAATCACATGAATTAATTTGAATTAACCACATTCAGTTTTCCTCTTGAGCAAGACCCCCATTGTGCCAGTCCCTCCCTCCCTCCCTCCCTCTCTCTTAGCCCAGTCCCACCTCACAGGGTTATTGTGGAGAAACAAAATATCCCTAAAAAGAAATATTAGGCATGTTTTCTGCCTTGGGGTGTTTACAAACACAATAAAGGTGGGATTAACAAGAATAAATAAATCTAAGACTTAATCTTGCACCTGAGATAGGCAGCTCTAGAAATGGAATAACATAAAAAATAAATAAAGATTTCTGCCTGGGAGAAGGGGCACTTGTCAGACCATCAGGGTAATTCTGGCCCACTTAAAACAAGAGTGCTACTCAGGCTCAATGAAGACATACTTTTGCCTTAAGAAGGTTAAGTCTGCATTCTTAGTTTACCATTTACAGCAATTGCAAACATAAAGACACGCTTTTTCTCAAACTTGGCAACTTTTAAGATGTGTAGACTTCAACTCCCGTGGCTTCCTGGACGGCTGGGGGATTCTGGGAGTTGAAGCCCACGCTTCTCCAAGTTGCCAAAGTGGAGAAAAGTTGCACGAATAGATCCCAGGAATTTTAGCTTTGTTGTGGTTTTTTTTTTAACTTTTGTAATATGAAATCAGATCAGACAAAACAGTTTCTAGCCGTGATCACTGGAAGCAAGGACTACTAACCCAGGGGAAATCAAGAGGAAATCAGCCCCCAGGAGATCACCTGGCAACTACTACGTGCTTACTCTGGCCATCCGTGGTGCCCAGATGACCCCTGCCCAAAGGACTCCAGCTAGGAATTTGGTTCGGAAGGCTGAATCCAGAGACAGCCTCATGCATTTGCTCCCCAGAGCCACCTTTCAAGCTATGGAATCACAGTTGTAGATGGATGCAAATGTAGCCAATGTCTGAAAATGCAGATTGGTTGCTGGTGGCCCCAGGCGTGGGGGGGAGGGGGAGGGAGGGAAGGAGGGAGGAGGTACAAAAGGGAGGCGGCCTCTGAAGGGAACAGGAAGAGAGGGAGGGGGGGCTTCTTACGACATCCGCCTTCTCAAGAGGTCTTCAAACCCTACCGTGGGGCTTGCCTAGCATGTCAAAAAAAAAAAAAAAGCCCTCCTGCCTAGGAACAAAGCAGCCATTTGGCTTCTTTCTAAAAATGGCAGTTTTTTTTATTTAAAAAAAAGCTGAAGAAAGGAAAGCTGCAGCTCCATCTCATTTCAAAGGTTATACCACTCGAGTATCAGATGCCCCTCTCTTTAAAGAAGCCATTGTACAACCCAAGGAACAAGGAGTCAGAGAATCAAACTGATCATTCTCGCCAGCATTGGGGTGGGGGGGGGGGGAGGGAGGGAGGGGGGGGGGAATTCACTCACAATACCCTTAGTATTTTAAGGAAGCTGTGCGTTGCATTCCCCCCTCCCCCCCCCTCATCAAGGCCACTTTGAAAAACATTCTCCTGTTGGGAGCGAATCAAACCAGTCTCTTATTTTGCTCCTTCAAAGTTTTTTCAGCTAGACAATAAGCCAAGATTCTTTTTCCTTCTTCTTTTCTCTTGGAATCTTTTCTCCTAAAATCTTCCTGGTTTTCGCCCCAAAAGGAAGTCAAGTACAGACTTGACACACTCCACACTTCGCACACCTCGCCTTCCCTTAGCCAAGGAAGCCATTCCAGTCAAGCTCAGACAAGGCACTGCAGCAAACTCCAAGCTTATTTTACCAGCTCCAAACTAAAATATTCTCGGCACAGCGATGGCAAAGATTTCAGTTCAAAACGTCTTCTTCCAAAGCCAGTAGTCAGAAAGGTATATAGTTTGTTGTAACTTATGTCAGCTATGGATCTTTCAGCGATCCCAGGGAAAAACTCTTGAAATTCCATTTTGAAAGACGCGAGGAAGAAGATAAGATATGGAAGCTCTCCAAAGCGGCTGGCCCTGGTCCAACCCAAGGCAGCAAAACCAGGCCAACCACCAATGCAATTAGCAAATTGGGGAGCTCCCATCGGTCCCCCAAGACAAGGTGCTCCAGACGCATGAGCCGTGTGCTGCTCCCCAGGCCGTGAACCCCTGCCTCCCTCCCCAACTGTAGCTGTGAACTCTGCCTTGCTCCTGGCATCAACAGGTTCTCCTGCAGGGCTAAATCTCTCTGCACCCTCCGACTTATTTTTAACTTGAAAGAATATTACAAAACAACACAAGTTAATAGGCCAGCCTCCAAGGGCAGCAATCCCGTTGGCGTTCTTCAAAAATAAACATGGCTTCATTTGGGAGGGTGCCAACCAATCCCATGCAAAGAGGCAGGTAAGGCAGGTGAGCGAGAGCATCCCAGAAGGGATGGCACAGAGCATCTCTCCAGCACTGCTGCCCTCTGGTAAAGGACCCGTTTGTAAACAGCTGCGCCCCACACAGCAGCCATTCTTATGAGCAGCCACAGGGAACCAGTAACAATTCTCAAAAGCGCAAAGCTCTCCAGCCACAAGTTACCTTGCCCTGGGACTTGCGCTTGGGTCCCTAAAACTGGAACCCAATTCCAGTTAGCAGTCTCTAAACTTTCCACAGGGATCGAACTACAATTCTTATCAGCATCAAAGTCCCCAGTGCTGACATCTTGCAATGGTATGTCAGAATGACTTGGGGGGAAAGGGGCAAAGAGATATTGCCTAGGAGTGGCCAGATAAGAGGGGACAACCTGTGGCTGGGTGGGGCAAGGGGCTTAGAAGGAACCCTCCCCAAGATCTCAGGCCGCGGAATTCATGGTACTTTCAAATTCTGTTCATGTAGCTTTGCTATAAAGCAGAATTTAATCGTATCTGGTTGTGTTCCCTTTCTGGTTGATCTGATAAGGTTGACACAACTGGACAAAACCCACAGTGCTTCGAGGGAATTGCTTCCGTTTCAGACTTGGGATGTCCACAATAATTGGACTGCAGATTTCTTAGACCACAGAAGGGCCTTGCACAGGCCCAGGGCTACATCTGACCCATTGAGATCACTTAGAAATTAGAAGTCAGATGTAAATAAGTGTATCTACCACGCATGCAATGCAACTATGTTGCTTTTTAAAAAAAATTTAAGGCAACTATTTATCAGTTTATGCATGTGCCTGCATGCCTACACACCTTCACTTCCTTTGCTTCAGCCCTCCAAAACAGTCCCAGTTTGTCATGTTGGCCTCTTGGGGAAATTACCCCCTCCTCCCCTTAGACCTGCCATTGCTACCGTCCCTTTTCCTGCTCAGCTTTCTGGATCTCCAAAGAATCAGATCCTGTTAGAAACAAGAGGCTAGCCTTACAACTCTTCCACTAGGGTTCTTCTGCACCAGGAGTCAGGAAACCCGCAGGCCTGGCAGGAAGAAGGCCCGTCTTTCGTCCCTGGGGTCTCCAGACCAAGGAGGTTTCAGAGAGGAACTGCTGGGAAAGGCCTCTGGCTATGACTGATGGAGACCATCTGCCTATCCCCACCCAGGCAGAAAGGTATGAGCTAATGAAAGCCATTGAAGCAACGCAAAGAAATGCACCCAAAGCCACTGATCATGCTGGCCAGACACTATGGCGGGCAAGTCCTGCTACCTAAGGAATTCTGGGAGTTGAAGTCCCTATAGCAGGAAACTTTGGAACTTGGAAACTTTTAAGATTTGTGGACTCCAGCTCCCAGAATTCCTCAGCCAGGGAAGCCCTGAAGTTGCAGTTGGAAACCTTGGAGGTCATGAGAAGTTGGGCAAGGCTGCTCCAAGGTCTGAGCCAGGGGTGTCCAAACTTGTGAACTTTTATGACTTGTGGACTTCAACTCCCAGAATTCCCCAGCCAGCATGGGGAACTTCAACTCCCAAACCTTGGAGGCCATGAGAAGTTGGGCAAGGTCTAAGCCAGGGGTGTCCAAACTTGGGAACTTTTATGACTTGTGGACTTCAACTCCCAGAATTCCCCAGCCAGCTGGCTGGGGAATTCTGGGAGTTGAAGTCCACAAGTCTTAAAAGTTCCCAAGTTCGGATACCCCCGCCCTACAGCTTAAAGTTGCCGAGGTTGAGAAAAACGTTGAGGCACGCAGACAATGGGATTCCCAGCGAGGGAACCGGGAGCTTTTCTTCATTAAAAAACCAAAAACCAAAAAAACCCACGCCGTCTCCAACTGTCCCTTCCCAGCTGAGGCACTGACCGCCACCCCCCGCGGGGCCCAACCCTGAGCAGGCCGGACTGGCCCTTTGCACCCTCGAGGAACCGGGACTCTCTTACTCGACGGGCGAGGGGAGGAAGAGGAGGGGAAGGAGGGGGAGCCGGGTCGAGCCTGCAGAAGCGCCTGCCTGGCTGCCTCTCCTCTGGGCCTCACGTGGGCCAATGGCCACGCGGGGGGGGGGGGAAATCCTGCCCCGGAGCCGCCGCCCCTCCGCCCGAAGAGCGGGAAAGCGCCGGCCTCTACCCGCCTCCGCCCCTCCGCAGCCGCGGCATCCTCCTGCCAGGCGCAGCGCGGGGGCCTTCCTGCCCGCCCGAGAAATCGAGGGGGGGGGGAGGCCGGTCGGGAGCGGAGCTTTCCACCCGACGGGAGCGAGGCCCGCTTTCCGAATGGTCAGCCGAGCACAGCGGTTCCCAGCCAGAGCCCCGCGCGGTCCCCGCTCCGGCCACGCTGTCCCCCGAGGAGGAAGGCGGGCCGGTGGGGAAGCCGCCGCGCCCACCGCCCCTCCCTGGGCTCCTTTCCGCCCGACGGGCAGACCCCGGTGCCACGGGGAGAAGGGAGGGGGACACCTCCGACCGGCTCCCCACCGCCGGTCCCTGAGGTCAGCGGGCGACTCCCGCCCATCGCCGTCTCGGGCCCGGCTGCCTCGCCACCCCACACACGCCCCCCACACACGCCGCCGGGCCTCCCGCGGGACTGCCCGCCGCGGCAAGCGCTCTCCTCGGGCGGGGCCCGCCTGGCGCAGCGGGCGAGGCTGCCGGTAGCGCCGCCAGGGACGGTGCCGGGCTCGCTCCGAGGCCGAGGGACTCATCCCCCCCTCCCAAGCGGCTGTGGGCGGAAGCGGCGAGCGCGTGTGCGGGGGAGGCCTGGGCACCTTCCCAAGAACGACGCCCCCCCTCCATTCACGGGCGGGACGGCGGAGCCAGACCTCCGGCGCACGGAAGGTCCGCGGCGGGTAGGTGGGGAGACCCTCCCGGGCGCCCCCGGCGCTCCCTCCCCGTCCCGTTTCTGCCTCCCCCCCCCCCCCCCCCCGGGAGACGCCCTTCCGCTCCGCGCACTCCGGGCAGCCGCGAAGCGATGCGACGCCGCCGGAGAAGAGGCGCCCCCGGCCTGCGCTCTCCTCCTCCCCTCCCTCCGTACCGTTTTCGGCATCGTGCCGGCGGGCTGGGCGTCCTGGGGCTGCGGGCGTCTCGGCTGGGAGCTTCGCTGAGCGGCGGGAGTGACTCGTCGGCAGGCTGAGAGCCTCGGCCAAGCGCGCCGCCTTTATTCGGGGCCGGCACTCTGGAGCCCCCGCCCCGACGCTCCTGTCGCTCTCCCGCCCTTCCCGGGCGGGCCTCCCCGGCTCGGCGCCCTCTGGGAAGGCCGCCCGGCGAGGGCGAGGAGGGGTACCGGGCCCCGACGGGGATGGGGGCTCCGGGCGGCCCCAGCATCGCTCCCAGCCCGGGAAGGCAACAGTTCCGCAGCCTCCGGCGCGGGGCCGACGGGCTCCGCGCTGCGATGGAGACGCGCCTCTTTTCTCTCCGGTGGGCGGCGAAGAGCGGCTCTTGGGCCGGTGGACGGCGACCCGGTGCCGCAACCCCCCTCCCCGGGCCGCTTGCCAGACGTCGGGCGCCCGGGGGGAGCGCTGAGCTTCTCCCCCCGCCTCCCTCCCGTCCTCATCCCAGCCCCAGATCTGCACGCCCAGCCATGCGGGTTGGGCCTTTAAATCAGCGGGCCTCCCCTTGGAACGGTTGCCCGACGACCCTTTAGAACAGCCCCGCAACGTGTCGGGGCTGCTGGGCCGTTTGCCTTGGTCATAGATCCTGTATTGTGCACATGGAGAAGGTGGGTTCATTTAATGCTCTTCTCCTGCCTTGCAACCTCAGGACCCAAACTGCCCCGAAGTTGGCTTGCAGGTTGCACAATTGATTTTCTCTATGTACACCCAACACTCGAGGTGACTTCCAACACTCCAGCAATTTATTAGGATGGTTAAGAAAAGCTGGGGGGGGGGCATCTTCCTAAATCCTGGAATGTTGGGCCAAGGGAGCCTCCTTGGCAGCCCCTCCAAAGTCTGGGATGGAGGAGAAGGCTGTTTACCCAACAGCTGAATCGTATGGGGGGCATCCTCCTCAATGGCCAGTTAGTAGTCCAGGGGGCAGTTCATACCATGAGGTATGGACGGAGTTTTCCCTCGGCTCCCTTATCCAGCCCATGGTCTTATGACTAGGACCATAGTTATAGAGCCATGATGGCGAAACTATGGCACGCATGCCCAAAGTGTCACACGAAGCCACATCGCCTAGCATGCGTGGCCTTGCCTGTTGGTCTTCCGGTTTTCTGGTGAGCATGTACGTGTGACGATCAGCTGTCCTTCGCACACGCGGCAGTGCCGAAAACCAGTGTGCGAAAACCAGATGATTATCAGGTGTGCATGTGTGCCAGAACCCAGAAGTTCAGCTTTTTTGGAGCATGATCCTTCTCATGTGCGGCAGTGCCAAAAACTGGCCTTTGAATGCTCGCTGGCCAGCTGATCCTTGGGTGCACATGTGCACTAGAACGGCTTTTCGGAGCGCATCCTTGTTAAGCGCACACACACCCACAGTTTCCATGCAACTTTTTTGGCACTTGGTGGCAAAAAGGTTCGCCATCACTGTCATAGAGAATCCTGCTATACAACCTCCCTAGATTGTTGATTGGAGTTTTTTCTCTCCTAAAACAATGTATCCGTTGAGGGACTGGCACAATGTTCCTCAGCCTTGGCAATTTTAAGATAGGTGGACTTCACCAACGCCCTTCGGTCCTGCACAGAACACACTGGGCAGCAAATGTCCGATCATTTAGGTGGACTTCAGTTCCCAGAATTTCCCCAGCCAGTTTTGCTTTGACTTGCTTTTATCCTGCCTTAATTACCTTCTATCAGTAACACAAGGCAGCCGACATATTTCTTCCTCTTATTTTCTCCACAACAACAATCCTGTGAGGTGGGTTTGGGTGTGAGAGAGTGATAGGTTCAAAGTAACGTGGCCAGCTTTCATGCTTTGTAGCAGGGGTGAAATCCAGCAGGTTCTGACAGGTTCTGGAGAACTGGTAGCTGAAATTTTGAATAGTTCGGCGAACCGGTAGAGGAAATTTTGAGTTAGTTCGGAGAACCGGTAGAGGAAATTTTGAGTAGTTCGGCAAACCGGTAGAGGAAATTTTGAATAGTTCGGAGAACCGGTAGAGGAAATTTTGAGTTAGTTCGGAGAACTGGTAGAGGAAATTTTGAGTAGTTCGGAAAACCGGTAGAGGAAATTTTGAGTTAGTTCGGAGAACCGGTAGAGGAAATTTTGAGTAGTTCGGCAAACTGGTAGAGGAAATTTTGAATAGTTCGGAGAACCGGTAGAGGAAATTTTGAGTTAGTTCGGAGAACTGGTAGAGGAAATTTTGAGTAGTTCGGAGAACCGGTAGAGGAAATTTTGAGTTAGTTCGGAGAACCGGTAGAGGAAATTTTGAGTAGTTCGGCAAACTGGTAGAGGAAATTTTGAATAGTTCGGAGAACCGGTAGAGGAAATTTTGAGTTAGTTCGGAGAACTGGTAGAGGAAATTTTGAATAGTTCGGAGAACCGGTAGAGGAAATTTTGAGTTAGTTCGGAGAACCGGTAGAGGAAATTTTGAGTAGTTCGGAGAACCAGTAGAGGAAATTTTGAGTAGTTCGGAGAACCAGTAGAGGATATTTTGAGTAGTTCGGAGAACCAGTAGAGGAAATTTTGAGTAGTTCGGAGAACCAGCAAATACCACCTCTGGCTGGCCCCAGAGTGGGGTGAGAATGGGGATTTTGCAGTATCCTTCCCCTGCCACGCCCACCAAGTCACGCCCACAGAACTGGTAGTAAAAAAAATAATAATTTCACCACTGCTTTATAGGTAGGACTGGAACTCGCAGTCTCCTGGTTTTAGGTCAGCTCCAACTCCAATCCATTCTGACAGTGGGTTCTGACATCTAGTTGCTCTTCCTTCTTTCAGAGCAGGTGGGTATCCCCATACTCTGAATTCCAAATTGAAGTTATTTGCTGTGCTATTTTGATTTTTACCCATTTAATTACTAACTTGTTCATATAAGAGCCATGGGGGTGAGTGGTTAGAATGGAGTATTGCAGGCTGACTTTGCCCACTGCCAGAAGTTCAATACTGATGGGCTTAAAGTTGACTCGGCCTTCCATCTTTCTGAGGTCAGTAAAATAAGGACCCAGATTGTTGGGGCCATATGGTAACACATGTAAACAGTTCAGAGTGCTATCAAAGACTATAAAGTAATATATAACTCTTAAGTGCTACTGTTATAAGGCTCCCTTGATATGGGATTTCTCATAGACTTTTCATCATCAACACAATATTTTATGAATGCTTCATAAATACATCTACAAACGTGGGATAAGCATTTTATAAGCCCTGTTCACAGGATTTCTTTGTTCCCTGCCTTTTTATTTTTACTCACGTTGAGAGGTCTTGAGAAGTCAAGCCCACCCAGCAGAGTTCTCTGCAGAAAGGCGGTGGAGGAGGTATTTGCTAAAGGAAGGGTCCCAACCCCTGAGGGAGGGAAGAAATCAAACATTATCTGTAATAGGCTAAAATATATGAAGAATGGTTGCAGGACCTGGGTGTGTCTAGTTTAATGAAAAGAAGGACCAGGGGAGACATGATAGCAGTGTTCCAATATCTCAGGGGTTGCCAAAAAGAAGAGGGAGTCAAGCTATTCTCCAAGGCAGGACAAGAAGCAATGGAAACTAATCAAGGAGAGAAGCAACTTAGAACTAAGGAGACATTTCCTGACAGAACAATTAATCAGTGGAACAACTTGCCTCTAGGAGTTGTGAATGCTCCAACACTGGGAGTTTTTAAGAGGATGTTGGCTAGCCATTTGTCTGAAGTAGCGTAGGGTTTCCTGTCTAAACGGGGTTGGGCTAGAAGGCCTCCAAGGTTCCTTCCAACTCTGTTATTTTCTATAATACAAAGTTCTGCAAAAGATAGTTTCCGGAATCAGTCGGTAATACAAAAGGCCCAGCAAAAATAAAACTGGGCTTTGTCTCGCAGTGGGAGGATTCAACATGGACACAATCCACTACAATCCGCAGCCTCATAGAAGATCCTTGGTACTTCTTTCCATCCAAAATTTGCCTCTATTCATTCTGTCAAAATCTATTTTTAAAAAAACTAAAAATAACCTGGGCGTTGCCAGCTGCTGTCGGCCACAACAGACTTTGTGGAAACCCAACAGTGCCAGACTCCGTTCTCAAGTTCTAGAACAGAGGTCTTCAAACTTGGCAACGTTAAGACTTGCGGACTTCAACTCCCAGAATTCTCCAGCCAGCTATGCTCTCCCTCTCTCTCTCAGTCAGTCACCCACACACCCATCCACCCCACCCAACCGCTCCACGCACACTTGGCCTGACTTTCAAACTTTGTAATATGACAAAGCCTCAAAAGAATGAAAGAAGTTGTGAGACCTGCTCCCATGAATAAAACAAAGCAACTAAAAAGTAACTTTGCAAAAGTGAATGAAACCCCCTGCATTGGCCTTTGATTTAACCAACTCTTCTTGCTTCCGCTCTTTGCCCGCTTCTCATAATCCTAGCAAACTCCTTCCGGATTTCTCGCTCTGTGTTGCCTGCCCAAACCCCAGCAGGTCTGCACAGGCCAAGTGAGAAGCAGCTTCCCCCACATTCCTCCTCCTCCACCACCTGCCCCAGCCTGAGCAGCTTTAAGGAGCCGTTCCATTGGTTGGTTGTTCTCACTGTCAGAAAATTCCTCCTTATTTCCAGGTTGAATCTTTCCTTGATCAGTTTTCATCCATTGTTCCTTGTCTTTGATGGTCCTTTGATTTTCCCAGTTAAGCTACCATATTTTTCGGAGTATGAGACGCACCTAGCTTTTGGGGAAGAAAAAAAGGGGGGTTGAAACTCCCACTACCTCCCAGCAAATTGCCTCCTTGCAGCAAACAGCAAACAGTACAGACAATATACACTGTTTGTGGTGTGACATTTCATACTATATTTGTACAGATGCTGTTAATATTGATGTGGCTTTATGGAAGTATATGTTATTCTCTGCTATTTAAAAGAAGACGCAATAGCACTGGGCCTCTTCAGAGCAAGCATTTATTTTTAAAAGCTTCTCCATTTTGTTGTCTGGAACAATAATAAAGTAGTCTTTTAAAAACAAGTCTAATAATTTGAACATTCTATAGGCATTTATAGTTATTGACTTACCTCCTTGCAGCAATCAGCGAACAGACTTGTTTCAGTTTAGCCTGATTAGAACAAGAAAAATAAATGTGCCTCTGCCGCCCAGCAATTTGCCTCCTTGCAGCCAACAGCCTCTTTCACTTTCACTTTCAGTATGGGCCTCCTGACTATCAGCTGTTTCATGCTGCAGGGATTGCCATAGCCCAGGGGTCAGCAGTCTTAAACAGTCAAAGAGCCACAAAGGTCCTAACTGGAAGCCCCCTGTTCAATTCTGGAGCCACCTGGAAGTCTGGTTCCCTCACCATAGAGTCTCCTCCTAGCACAGCGTCCTTTTTCCTCCAGCTGTCCTAACCAAAAGCCCTATCAATTGTGGAGCTGACCGGCGACAGGGAGCCACAGCAGAGTGATGAAAGAGTCACATGCGGCTCCAGAGCCACAGTTCGCTGACCCTTGCATTGCCGCCTCCGCAAGCCCCATTTTCCCCATTTGCTGCAAGGAGGTAAATTGCTGGGAGGCAGAGGCCA
This sequence comes from Rhabdophis nuchalis, assembly GCA_039707465.1. Lineage (NCBI taxonomy): Eukaryota > Metazoa > Chordata > Lepidosauria > Squamata > Natricidae > Rhabdophis > Rhabdophis nuchalis. The sequence goes on along the minus strand of CM077657.1, from coordinate 7,416,931 downwards.
AAGGGGTGGGTGGGTGGGTGGTATATACAGTAAGACACACCAAAATTTTCACCCCCTTTTAGTGGGGGGGGGGTGTCTCATACTCTGAAAAATATGGTAGCTTGGAATAAGGTGCTTCTAGGCTACACAGTCCTTGACTTACAATCATTTGTTTAATGACCATTCAAAGTGACATCAGGACCCAACAAATGACTTATGACCGGTTCTCACTCTTATGATCATCAAAGAATCCTCCGTAGTCAAATGATCAAAATTTGGGTACTTCACAACCGACGTGTTCTTAAAGAGAGGCCCTTCCTGGAGCTTGGGAGAAATTTCTCAACTGTGAGAACAATAAACCAGTGGAACAGGTTGCTTCCAGAAGTTGTGGCTGCTTGTATCTCTCATCCCGTTTTCCCCACTGCTTTTCCTTCCCTTGATTTCCGATTTTATTTCCTGGTCTTTGTATTTTATATAATAAGACAAACAAAATTTGAAAAAATAGAGGTTCTGGGTGCTCCAATCACTGGAGGTCTTCAAGAAGAGACTGGACATGAATAAGAAAAACGAACGAGAACCAATCACTGCAGTGTTGGAAATGTAATGTGGCGTTAGGATCTTTTTATCCTATGTGGTGGTTATGTACAAAAGCCAAGGAATTTTGGCATCCGATAAAGACATGGTTGGAAGAGATGCTAGATCAAAAGATAGACTTAAAACCAGAACTGTTCCTATTAGGAATCACAAGAGAGAAATATGGTAGAGGACTGATATATCTAATGCTGCATGGGATAACCACAGCAAGATTGGTTTATGGGCAAAATTGGAAAAAGAGGGATGCCCCCTCCGAAAAAGAGATAATAAAGAACATTTTGGTCTGTGCAAAAATGGACAGACTGACACTAGAACTTAAAAATAAAGACGAGACAGAACATTATGAAATTTGGAACAAAATGTATCAATGCTTGGAAATGAGGAAAAGCCTCCCCTGAAAATAAGCCCTCCCTGAAAATATTGCAACACAGCAGTAGCTATGAGGTGACCACGCTCACTGCCTCCTGCACCTCAAAAATAAGACGACCTCCCTGAAAATAAGGCCAAGCACTTATTTTAGGGTCAAAAGAAAATAAGACCCTGTCTTATTTTTGAGAAAACTGGGTAGTTACTGGAATTTTTAACTTTTCTGGACTGCATATTATTGTGACGACTATGTCATGTTTTTAAAATGCCAGAGAGGATTCAGGATCTGCTGGCTCAGGGATCTGAGAGGTGATTCTGGAGATTGAGAAGCAGAAGGAGATCGAAATGACCTCGATGGGATGGAACTCATTCAAAATCGCGTTAGTTTCATTACTGGTTGAAGTAAGACAAGGGAGAGAAGATGGTGCTGAAGCCGATGGCAAATCATGTGAACAGGAAGTTGTTGAGATAAAACGGAGACGCTTTTACTAAAAAGACAACGGAAATGAAGTTCCTGGGCGGAAGGACACACACACACACACACACACAAACACACAGGGTCTTCTGATCCATCACCCTGCAGATGACAAAATCTCAAGATGTTTCCTTTGCAAAGTGCCCACTGCCAGCTCTTCTCTTCCCTTTCGAATGACAAAAGGGGTGGATGAAATCTGTTGTAGGAAACACAAGACAGCTGTCAGGGGGCATAACAGGTTGCATCTGTCTGGGTCAGCAAGATTAAAATATACTAGGCCAGCCTGAGGCCTATTCGGCTTCTAGTGCTTCCTCATATCGACTCTGGTTTGCAGCTGGTGAGGGCAAAGCGGAAAAAAAGCTGCTGGGCCAGAGGTCCTTTGGCTAGGCCGCTTGACCCAAAGCTGAAGGGCCAGTCGGGAGGCGTTCTGGCCCTGCTCTGCTTGGCTTGGTGGTATCATCTGGCAGCCATCCAGTTCCTGCCATGGAATGAAGGATGCCGACCAGTGGTGGGATTCAATTTTTTTTTAGCATTGGTTCTGTGGGCTTGGTGTGGCGTGGCTTGGTGGGCGTGGCTTGGTGGGCGTGGCAGAGGAAGAATATTGTAAAATCTCCATTTCCTCCTGATCAGCTGGGACTCTGGAGGTAGAGAATAGATGTGGGCGGGGCCAGCCAGTGGTGGTATTTACCGGTTCTCCAAACTACTCATAATTTCCACTACCAGTTCTCCAGAACTGGTCAGAACCTGCTGAATACCACCTCTGATGCAGACTGAGTGAGATATTAGAGATGTGGGCTAAAGGCAGGCGCTTGCGTTGTGTGGTGAAAAGAAGCCCAGACGTGGTCCTGCCAGTGGGCTCAGTTGCTTTTGGCCAGTTGCATGTGGATGTTAGTTGTAGCCACCATCCTATGGACAGCCCCACTGGAAATCGTGTCCCCTGTGTAGGATTTTAAATGGGGGCCGAGAGCCTCCATGTGACTCTGGGGGCACCGAAACAAAAGATAACCCATATCATTCAAGATTAGGTCTCCCTGGGAAATTTCAAGGCACCTGAGGTGACCTCAGCCCGGTCCCACCAGAGGTTTTTAGGTGATTAGTTTCCTTAGACATCAAATTATTACAGAGGTCTTCAAGCTTGTCAACTTTATGATTTGCTCTGTTGGTTGGAGAGTTCTGGGAGTTGAAATCCATAAGTCTTGAAGTTGCCAAGCTTGGGAACTCCTGAATTATAACATCTATCTATCCCAATTTCAATCAATTTAATATTTGTAAACCGCTCCCTCTCCCCATAGGGACTCGGGGCGGTGGACAGGAAGAATAAAAAACAATAAATATATACAAACATTTCTTTAAAAAACAAATTAAACCTAAACCTGTGCTAAAATTCCCCATTAAAACTAAGCTATACTAAAAAACTTCCCAATAAAACCCCAGAGACAGAGAGACTATCCTAGGCCGGCCAGACAGAAAAGATGTGTTTTTAATTTAAGACGGAAGGAGCGGAGGTCCGTGGTCGTCCTAATGTTGGGGGGAAGGTCGTTCCAGAGGGCCGGGCCTGCCACAGAGAGAGCCCTTCCCCTGGGTGTCGCCCGCTGACAAAGTCTAGTGGACGGCACCCGGAGAAGTCCTTCTCTGTGGGAGCGAATCGGCCGTGAGGATGTATGAGGCAGGATCCGATCCCGCAGATAGCTAGGTCCCGAGCCATGGAGCGCTTTAAAGATGATAATTAACACCTTGAAGCGCACCCGGAAGACGACAGGTAGCCAGTGCAGCTCGCACAAGAGCGGTGTTACATGGGTAAACCTGGCGGTTCCCATAATTGCTCGCGCGGCTGCGTTCTGGACTAGCTGAAGTCTCCGAGTGCACCTCAAGGGGAGCCCCATGTAGAGAGAGTTACAATAGTCCAGTCGAGATGTCACGAGCGCATGAGTGACTGTGCGAAGGGCGTCCCGATCCAATAGGGGGCGCAATTGGCAAACCAGGCGAACCTGGTAAAACGCCCTCCTGGCCACGGCTGTCACTTGATCTTCCATGGACAGCCGGGCATCCAGGAGGACACCCAAATTGCGCGCCCCATCCACAGGGGCAAGATGTTCGCCCCCTATGGCCAGCGATGGAGTGAGCTCGTTGAATCGGGCAGCCGGAAACCACAGCCACTCGGTCTTGGTCGGGTTGAGCCTGAGTCTGTTACTTCCCATCCAGATCCGCACGGCTTCCAGGCACTGGCACATCACCGCTACGGCATCGTTGGGGTGGTTTGGGGTAGATATATACAGCTGAGTATCATCAGCGTAAAAATGGTACTCTACCCCAAAACCACGGATGATCTCACCCAGCGGCTTCATGTATGTGTTAAACAGGAGAGGCGAGAGGACCGACCCCTGAGGCACCCCACATGTGAGGGGTCTCGAGGTCGACCTCTGCTCTCCTGCCAACACAAATTGCGATCGGCCAGAGAGGTAGGAGGAGAACCACCGTAAAACGGTGCCTCCCACCCCAACCCCCCTAGCCGATGCAATAGGATACCATGGTCGATGGTATCGAAAGCCGCCGAGAGGTCTAATAGGACCAGGATGGAGGAACAACCCCCATCTCTGGCCCTCCAGAGATCATCAACCAACGCGACCAATGCCGTCTCGGTGCTATGCCCGGGCCGAAAGCCGGACTGGCGCGGATCTAGATAGTCAACTTCCTCCAGGTGACGGGGAAACTGTTGTGCCACCACACTCTCAACAACCTTCGCCAGAAAGGGAAGGTTGGAGACTGGACGATAGTTGTTTAATAGAGCTGGATCCAAAGAGGGCTTCTTAAGGAGGGGCCTCACCATGGCCTCTTTTAGGGAAGCAGGTAAGGCACCCTCACTTAAGGATGCGTTGACAACCTCTTGGAGCCAGCCTCATGTCGTCTCCCAGGATGCCAGTACAAGCCAGGAGGGACACGGGTCCAATAAACATGTGGTGGCTCGCAGTCGCCCACGTAACCTGTCCATATCTTCGGAAGTAACGGAGTCAAACTCCTGATTGATTGATTGATTGATTGATTGATTGATTGATTGATTGATTGATTGATTGATATCTATCCCATTGCAGTTCTATGCCTCCATATTATGGAGATTTTATTATGGTTTTTAATCTTAATTTAATATATTATCTCCATTATTGTGTTGTCCTTGTATTATATTTTTATGCTGATGCTTTATTTAAACTCAATTTGTACATCAGGGATTGCATGACCTCTGTAAATGCCATATGCTAAATAAATAAACAAACAAATAAGCAAGAAAGCAGGGATGCCTGAAGAGGGGCCCAAGCTGCCAGGCATGGCCACTGCTAGAAAGCCTACAACTTTGTCAGGTGCATGTGATGGGGACTCCAGAATAACACACACACACACACACCCTGGCTCAGCAGGTGCACTGCCATTCTAAGCCTTCTCTCTCCTGGTCACATGACCCAAGATGAAGCTGAGTGGATAGGAGAGAGCTTCAGAACAGTGGTGGGATTCAACAATTTTTACTACCAGTTATGTGGGTGTGGCTTGGTGGGCAGGACACGGCTTGGTGGACGTGGCAGGGGAAGGATACTGTAAAACCTCCATTGCCTCCCCACTCCAGGGGAAGGATACTGCAAAATCCCCATTCGTTCCCGATCAGCTGGGACACTGCAGGCAGAGAATAGATGGGGGCGGGGCCAGCCAGAGGTGGTTTTTAATGGTTCTCCGAACTACTCAAAAGTTCTGCTACTGGTTCCCCAGAACCTGCTGAATACCACCTTCGCTTCAGAAGTGTTTTTCTCCAGGTTCTCTCCAACTTTCCACTAGCTCTGACCTCATGGCAAGTAATCTAAGTTAGGGTGAATCCTGGAAGAGTAAAACGAGTCAAGATGATGGCCCTGATTAAAAGCTGCCATCTTGCCTCCTCCCCATCCCCCATGAACACACCTGAAGATCCCCCTGCTAAACACTGAGCTGCTTGGCCAGTCATCTCTGGCTTCCCTAGAAGAGACAACAACCCATTCAGAATTGCAACCTGGAGAAATAACTTTAGCCACACTCCTTTGGCCCCAGTGATCGCAACATCTCCCCCTTGTAGAGACAGGTCAGTTTAAGGTTAGTTGTCTGTGTGTGCTTTTCGGTTTTTCCTTTTTATTCTTATTTGGCTGCGGTTACAGTAGATCAACAAAGGGGAGGGAACCCATTATCCTTTGTTTGTTGACTCGCCTGGGTTTCAGGACTGTATTTATTTGCTCAAGATTAGACCACAGTCAATAGTAAAGGGCCATTCTCTGTCTTGTGGTTGGTAAAACAAACAAACAACAAACACACCCAGATGTTTGCCAGGAGTCTGGAGAGGGATTTTATCCATTGGGTACCACTAGCAAATATTGGGATGTGAGATTAGATTACTCCAGCGGAAGCTGTGTTAGAAGGTGTGCCCCTGAGCACAAGCAGAGTGCTGAGGAAATGCTGGGTAATAATTAAGGTGCAGAAGAACCCATGGAATGAAGGGGAAATCCTGACAAGAGCGCCTTGAATGCAGATGGTCAGTTCAGCCAGGGATCAATGAATGCTGCCGACATTCATGGCAGCTGTCAGGAAAGGCTAGATTGATTAAGAGGCACAGGAAGGCAGAAAAGCCCCCGTTTTTTGGCTTCCTTCCCCCTTAAATATTGTTTTTATTGTCCTGTACCGTCTGCCAGATGGTAATAGTTCAAAAAAAAAAGAGGTGCCCAGGATGAGATGGATCTTTAAGAATCTTTTGAACTTTCTTAAGCAGGAGGAATTATAAAGTCACCTCACCGAGTGCAAAAGGAAAAGCTAAGTGAGTTTTGATGTTGGTCCTGAGCCAGGGGTGGGTTTCTGCAGGCTCGCACCTACTCGCAAGAGCCGGTTGGTGAAATTTAGAGAACCGGTGAGAGGGGGTTCCACTGGCGTACCTGGAAGTAAATCTGGCCCGCCGCTGCCAGTGATCCAACAGGAAGGAAAGGAAAGGAAAGGAAAGGGAAGGAAGGAAGGAAGGAAGGAAGGAAGGAAAGAAAGAAAGAAAGAAAGAAAGAAAGAAAGAAAGAAAGAAAGAAAGAAAGAAAGAAAGAAAGAAAGAAAGAATTTATCATCACAACTGAGTCCAAAATTTTGGTTGCTAAGCAAGAGCGTTGTTAAATGAGTTTCACCACATTTTAAAAGGTGGCCACTCCCACCCTGTCACATGACTGTCAAGCCACGCCCACAAAATAGGCCACACCTACAGAGTAGGTTCTAAAAAATTTGAAACCCACCCCTGTCCTGAGCTGCTCCTTTCTGGGGGCCCACGAGGAAGAGTGGAAGAGGGTCTTTCTAGAGCCCCACCCTCCAGGGCAAGATCTGAAAAGCAGCTCACAAGTTGTGCTGGGGCAGCTTTCTTGTCACAGCTCCAGTCGGAGTTGGGCCTCTGGGAAAAAGCTTCTCCATCCATCCAGAGGTCCGGGTAGGGTCAAGGCCAGTTCTGAGCCCCAGGTCTTTGGCCCTGCAATGCACAGTGGAGGAAGCTTGGGGGGTGGGGGTGGCACGGCATTGCCCTTCCCTTTGGCCTTCGCAAAGCTTATTCCCTGACACTCCCCCACTGTGTTGGGGGGGGGGAGACTCCTGCAAGGACACACTGCCTCCAGAGAGAACTTCTTAGGACAGGGGTCTCCAACCTTTGCAACTTTAAGTCTGAAGAGTCTGGGAGCTGAAGTCCTTCAGACTTAAAGTTGCAAAGGTTGGAGACCCCTGTCTTAGGAGACAGACACAGGAGCTGCTCTGTCAAAAGAGCTGGAGGCCAAGAAGAGGACCTTAGGATGGGATTATTTGATAGTCAGCAATAAAGCAGAATAATCGTAATCATGTTGGGCTGGCTCTGCTTTTACCATCTGGGACTTTCAAGTTTGATGAGTTCATGGACACTCACCAGAAGTGCTGGATGACTGGCCGGATTTTGGGATGCCTGTGCTTCCCAAAATCCAGTGCAGCATGGAAATTCGTGGTGGGGGTGGGTGGGTGGATGTCTTCCACTCAAGAACCAGTCAGTCCCACCCTTACGTAGCTTCCACATTCAGGGGCTGCCACATGTTAAAGCAGAGATTTCCTGGCCTTGTTTTTCAGAATGTAAAAGTCAAATTAAAAAGGGACATGGTGGCTCAGTGGCTAAGACATGGAGCTTGTCGATCAGAAAGGTCAGCAGTTCGGCGGTTCAAATCCCTAGAGCTGTGTAACAGAGTGAGCTCTCATTATTTGTCCCAGCTTCTGCCAACCTAGCAGTTCGAAAGCATGTAAAAATAGGAACCATCTTTGGTGGGAAGGTAACAGCATTCCATACGCCTTCAATATTTAGTCATGCTAGCCATATGACCATAGAGATGTCTTCCGACAGCGCTGGCTCTTCGGCTTTGAAATGGAAATGAGCACTGCCCCCTAGAGTCGGGAACGACTAGCACAGATGTGTGAGGGGAACCATTACCTTTACCTTATGCAGATCAAAACATTTAAATCTAGGGACTAATCAGCATTTCAGTTTTGGATTCAGTGAAGATCATTTTGTCCCCAGACACATCCATTGTTGTTATTAGTTGTGAAGTTGTGTCCGACCCATCGCGACCCCATGGATAATGTTCCTCCAGGCCTTCCTGTCCTCTACCATCCTTGGGAGTCCATTTAAGCTCACGCTGACTGCTTTGGTGACTCCATCCAGCCACCTCCTTCTCTGCAGTCCCCTTCTTCTTTTGCCCTCCATCGTTCCCAGCATTAGGCTCTTCTCCAGGGAGTCCTTCCTTCTCTTTAGGTCAGTGTTTCTCAACCTTGGTGACTTTAAGTCCTGTGGACTTCAACTCCCAGAATTCCCCAGCCAGATATGCTTTGCTGGCTGCGGGATTTTGGGAGTTGAAGTCCACAGGACTTAAAGTCACCAAGGTTGAGAAACACTGCTTTAGGTGGGCAAAGTTTTTGAGCAGGGGTGTCCAAACTTGGCAACTTTGAGACTTGTGGACTTCAACTCCCAGAATTCTCCAGCCAGTATAGCTCACAAGCCTCAAAGTCCACAAGTCTTAAAGTTGCCAAGTTTGAAGACCTCTGCATTTGAGTTTCCTCTTCAGGATTTGGCCTTCTAAAGAGCAGTCAAGATTGATCTCCTCTAGGACTGATCAGTAGGATCGCCTTGCTTTTTAAAAAAGCTAGAAGAAACCAGAAAGCGGGGAAAATAAAATTACATTTGAAAAGCAGAACCAAATAATCCGAAGTTTTTAAACTGCTTCTTTTGCCGTTCAATTTCTGGAACGCAATTCCCGGCGTTTTAAAGGAAGCCACGATGAGATGCTGGATGCTGCGGGAAGCCTGTAAGGTGCAGCGGGGGAAGACATCACGGGCGATCCGCCAAATCGCACCCGCAGATCACAGACCCAAAACGGGAGGTGGGGTTTTCCTCCAGAGTTTTGCATTTGGTTGCCCAAGGTTCAGCTCTCGCTGCTTCTACCCTTTCTCCGCGGGGTTCTATGCCCCCCTTCATTCAGCCTCGCGGTCCTTGGAATCGATGCCTTCCCACCTGCCTTTTCCGCCTTTCTTTTCCGCCCAGCGATGGAGCTCCCGCAGCCCGGCGCAGTCTATCTGCAGGGGAAAGCGTCGCCCTCCTTTGGCTGGGTTCGTCCGCTCCGCCGGAGCCCTTTCGGAGGCCGCGCAGGATGGGCTTCAGAGTCCTGGGGTCCCCCAGCCCGCTTCAGCCCCTCCCCCCTCGCCATCCCCTCTTGGTCCTCCCTCTCCCCGCCCCCTTTCACGGGAGGGACTCCTCTGCCCCCACCCACCCCAGCCGCTGCCAGAATTGGGGGTCCAGGAGGAAAGGGAGGGGCATGTCGCTGGGGAGGGAGGGAGGGGCCAGGAGCCCCTTCCCCAAATGCGAGCCGCCCAAGAGCGCTGTTTCCATCGCCGCTGCCCGCCCGGTCGCCCTAGCGAGGTGTGAGCGGCCTCTGGCGACGGAGGCTGAAACCGAGGAAAGCGCGTCTCTCCCGCCCCCGCCCCTCCCCGCTTAGCTCCCGAGGAGGGGCGCCCAGACAGCTCCGGTGGAGCGGAGGGAAGAGGGCCGACCGCTAGAGGTTGCCTCTGAGCAAGGCGAACGGGAGGTCCCGGAGCGAGCAGGAGAATAACGGAGTTGGAAGGGACCTTGGAGGTCTTCTAGTCCAGCCCCTTTGCTCAAGCAGGAGATCGTGCACCATTTTAGACAAACGGTTGCCTAGGTCCCTTGTTAAAGCCTTCCAGTATTGGGAGCAACCACAACGTCTGAAGGCAAGCCCCTGAAATACTGGAAGACGTCTAGCACCTTACCCGTAGTTCTTCTTTTCTCTGGACTAGACATACCCAATTCCTCGTCTTGAAACTCTCCAGTGATGGACCATTCACAAAGTCTGATCTGAACTTCTCCAGAGTAAAAGGGCTGTTCTACCATTTTCTTACTTATTTGCACTTGTTTTCCTAATCTGCATTTTACAGGTTTTTTTTTTTAATAGATTGGACTATTTTTTTCCCTTCTGTGTAAAGATGAATTAAGCTGTTCTGTTTTCTCTCTGCTGCTTATTTCCCCTTCTTGTCTTTTTTCCTCCCGTTAAGGATCCAGTTGCCTGTCTACATATTGGAGGAGGCTTTGGTTGCTGTTGCTGCTGTTTTTGATTTCATTTTGAGCCCCAACTTTCTTGAATTCATCTTTGCTGGTTTGGGCTATTTGCTAATATTCTGCCTTAGGTTATGGTACCACTCTCTTCCATTTTTTTATAATTGTCCTTTTTGTTTTTCAGTTTACCAGAGAGTTCTTTGTGCAGCCATGCTGGTTTCTTTTTGAGATCTCTTGTTTTTCTTCTTCATTGGAATTGTGCTAGACTGGGTTTTTATAATCTCGCTTTTCAAAGTTTCCCAAGCTTCTTTTGTTGTTTTCCCCTTGTGGATTCTCATCCATGGAATCCTTCTCAATCACTTAAGTTGATTGAAATCAGCTGTCCTAAAGTCCAAGACTCTAGTGCAGAGGTCTTCAAACTTGGCAACTTTAAGACTTGTGGACTTCAACTCCCAGAATTCTCCAGCCAGCTTCTCCAGCTGGCTGGAGAATTCTGGGAGTTGAAGTTCACAAGTCTTAAAGTTGCCAAGTTTGAAGACCTTTGCCCTTGTTTCACTTTGTTCTATTGCTTGTGCTTGTATAATTTTGAATTCCAATATTGCATGGTCACCATCACACCCCACGTTTCCTTCAATGCCGTCTATCAGTTCATCTTGGTTAATGAGAATTAAGTCTAGAAGTTGACCCTCTAGTTCCCTTTTATACCTTTTGAGAGACAAAGTTGTCGGGTACATTTGTCAGGAATCTGATCTTTCACTGGATGCAGTGTTTGTCTCCCAGTTGATATCAGGGTAGTTAAAGTCCTCTGTTACTATTGCGATGTGCTTCCTACATAACTCAGTTAAGGGACTAGCAAAAGGTCCATGTATTTCCATACACCTATGGCAACCTCATTCTTTTTCCCTCTTATATGCACCTCAATGCAATCAAAACACAGGTTTTTATCATTCTTCTGTTGTATTTCTGTACAGATGTAGGTTATTTTTCAGAGTATAAGACGCACCTTTCCCCCCCCCAAAAAGAGGGTGAAAATCTGGGTGCATCTTATACACTGAATACAGCATTTTTGGCCTCCTGAAACCTCGCCCCCTTTGCAAAAATGGCCATGGATAGCCTTTAGGAGTCTTCCAGAATGCTCTTGGGGGCTGGGGAGGGCAAAAATGAGTGAAAAACGGACTGTTTTTCCTCTTTTTTGTGCTTCCCCAGCCCTCTGGAGCACTCTATAAGTCTCCTAAAGGTTATGCATGCCCCTTTTTTGACAAAAAATGGGCCCGTTTTCACAAAAAATGGGCCGTTTTTGGGAGGTCTGCAGAGTGCAAAAGGTTTTTTTTTAATTTGCCTCTTCAAAATCATGGTGCGTCTTATACTCCAAAATTATGGTAGTTTCTTAACTATAATCGCAACTCTACCTCCCCTTTTATTAAGACTGCTTCTTTTGACCATTTAAATAGCCCTAGATGTATAGTCCATTCATGCGCTTCATCCCACCAAGCTTCCATAATGGCAACAATATCAAATCTGTCCTCATTTACTTGGATTTCTAGTTGACTTTGTTTACCCACCTTAACAAACGCAGATGGGAATTGCGGTGGGAAGGAGCCCTGGGCGAAGCCTGAGTCCTCTTGAACTCACTGTGAGATGCTCCTCCCAGCAACCTCTGGTGCTATGCAAATGTATGCAAATGCGACCAGTGATGCCAAATGGCTGCCTTGCTCCATTGGACCAAGGCCTGATTGATACTGAGATGGGAGACCACCAGGAGATCCAAGAACTACAGAGCGAAGGAAGAAAGCAAACCCCCTGAGCGGGAGTGAGACATTGTGGCATGGCAGCCACGGAAACCACGCCGTCTGGTCTGTGGGGCCACTAGGATTTGTGTCAAAGATCTGACTTCCTTTGTGAGTCTCACTGGAACACAGGTGTCAAACCTCTGGAGTCACATTGCCCTCGTGTGCCATTTCGTGACGTTTTCCCCCTTTGTGAAGCTGGGGTGGTCATTGCCCATGTGGGACTCATCATCAAATAATTCCCTCATCACAGTCAACCTATTCACTATGGCTGCATTACTATTCCTATTAGTCTTCTCATCGTTCCTATAACCCATGTCCTCCCACTGATGACTGCAGGACTGTGACTTTGTTGCTTGTATCCTTACGATTTTCATTGATGTTGATTGTTTCCTGATTGCTTTTTTGTATCTTATGACTCTCATTGTATTGTATCTAACGATTCCTGACGAATGTATCTTGTCTTTTTATATCCACTGAGAGCTTATGTAGCAAAGAAAAATTCCTTGTGTGTCTAATCCCACTTGGCAACAAAGAATTCTATTCCATTCCTATTCTATTGTATTCCTGATTCTCTGTCCTGTCCTGTTATGTTCTATTCTATATTCTATTCTATTCTTATTCCTATTCTATTCTATTGTATTCCTGATTCTTTTTTTTAATATATATTTTTTATTTTCAAACAAACACAAACATACAACACACGTAACATAAAAACTTCTTCAATTACATACAGTGTGTCGATTGGTTACGTTATAGGGTCCTTCTGCGTCCTTTCCATAGCCATTGCTTGAACTTTATCAAAATTCGTATACTGTCAATCAAATACCTTTGTATACATTGTTATTATGCTTCCTTTGTTTGATTGTCTCTGTTCTTTCTCCATTTTGAAACAAGGTCTTCTAAATATATAACCATTATATTAAAATAAATCATCATATCATCTTCTATACAATCAAATCATAAAGAGTTATTATTTTTATTATTTTTTATCCTGTTCTAAGTCATTCTATTATTTTAACATTGATAACATTCTCTAATAATTTTCAATTCCATTATTACTATCATCCATCTACTATACATGTATACAAATTATTAGAATGATTAAAGATCCATTAAGCCTGATTATTATTACATCCTTTCAGCATAAAGCATATTAAATTTAAAGTAAATTTATATTACGGTATTTCATTACGTCATCCTGTAGTCATCCACTGATATTACATCTTTATATTTAATTCTATATAGAATTATTTGTCTTTTATTTTTTTAAAAAGCTTTTCAACATCATCTCCGTAACCCTCACTTATATGTTTGTATGAAATTTCGTATTACCTATCTAATATATATAAATGTTTTATTATCATTATTAATCATTTATTTGACTATAACTACTCATTACTTTATACATAGCATTCAAAATGTAACTACATTTAACTAAATTTTATTGTGATATTTTGTTTCATTATCCTGTATCCTGATTCTTTATTCTATTTTGTTCTGTTCTATTCTATTCCTATTCTATTCTATTCCATTCCATTCCTATTCTATTTTTATTCCTGATTCTCTGTTCTCTTCTGTTCCATTCCATTCCATTTTATTCTTGATTCTCTATTCTATTCCATTCCATTCCTATTCTATTATATTCCTGATTCTGTTTTGTCTATTCTATTCTAATTTCTATTTCTATTCGATTCCATCCCATCTCAATTCCATTCCACTCCACTGACACCCATGCAGTAGACGTATTTTCTACCTCTACTTTTCTGAGCTGGGTCTCAACCAAAGCCAGCCAGGCAGCTGCCGGCAGAGGCTTTTCCCTCCTCACAGCCACAAGGCAGCTCCGCTCCCGATTTGAGGCCCATGCCTCCTCCTCCTCCTCCTCCTCTCATTCTGCTAAACTGGTCCCCGGCCGCCTTCTAGCCCCCCCCCATCGCCTCCCCCCTCCAGCCGGACCTTCGCCAGCAAAAAACCTCCGGCTGCAACCCATCATATGCAAAGACCTCCCGGGGAATGCCCAGGAAAGACCTCCGGGAGTTGCAGGCCGCTCTCCGCTCTCCGGAGTAAGCCCACCACTTGGGCGCAACAGCCCACGCCCCTCCCGGGGCTCTCCCCTCCCTCTGGCGCGAGGGCGGGGGGAGGGATGCCTTGGTTCCCCTCCTCTCCCGGAGGAGCGCTGAATGGGAGGAAACGGCCCGGCCAAACACGCCAGGATTTCCTGCGATTGTAGCCCAAACTGTGCGGTGACTTCATGGGCGTCGCGGGGGCTCCTCCTCCTCCTCGAGGGGCTGATGCTCGGCCTTATATGGCCGGGAGAGAAGGCAGATGAAGCGGGAGGAGCTGAGACAGGAGAGGCCGCCCCGAGTGGAGCGGGAGGCGGCCTTCCAGGTCTCCACACCCCCCCCCCGGTCCCCACTGCGCTGGGCGAGCGGCTCAGGGGCAAGGCGCCTCCTCTTCGGGATCCGGCTCCGGAATGCCCAGCCGCTCGCCCCGAGAGTGCCTTCCAACCTGCCTGGCATGAAGCTCGCCTGCAGCCCCTCTGCTCACCCCCCAACAGGCTTCTCCTGCGCGGGGAGGGGAGGGGTGGGTGGGATTTCTGCGTAGACCAGTTTGTGAACTTGCTCTGGACCAAGATTGTTGCGAGGAGTGGGACCTCCGCTCCTTGGCAACAGAATCCCTTCCAGGGGTCTGCAAAGTTGGCTCTTTTAAGACTGGTGGACTTCAATTCCCAGAATTCCCCAGGCAGCCATGCTGGCTGGGGAATTCTGGGAGTTGAAGTCCACCAGTCTTAAAAGAGCCAACTTTGCAGACCCCTGCGAATTGTGGATTTCGACAACTTAGAACAAGAGATCTTCAAACTTGGCAACTTTGAAGACTTGGTGACTTCAACACCCAGAATTCTGGGAGTTGAATTTCAATCAACTTTGGGAGAGTTGATTTCAATCCAAAGGTACAAATGGGAACTAGAGGGTCAACCATTCTAGACTTAACTCTCATTAGCAAGCGATGGATGAACTGATAGAAGGCATTGAAGGAACAGGAAACTTGGGGTGTGATGGTGACCATGCAATATTGGGACTCAAAATTATGCAAGCCACAAGCAATAGAACAAAGTGAAACTAGAGCAGAGGTCTTTAAGCCTTGTGAACTTCAACTCTCAGAATTCTCCAGCCAGGCAGCTCTCCTCTCCAGACTTATGGACTAGCTGATTTATTCCGCAGCTGACCTCCTCGCCCTGCGAGAGTCCCCCCTCTCGCAGGTTTGGCCCTCTGCTCTAACGAGGGCCTGCCTCAATGACGGATTTCTTAATCTTGAGAGGTGGCAAAAAAGGAAATTGAGTTTTTTTTAAGGGTTTTTTTAAATTCAGATTTTAGGAGGTTCTTAATTACTGTGGGGCCGCTACACTGTGATTGGAATTACCAAGAGCTTTTGTAAATGCACAATTAATATATTGAGCAAAGGAAATGGAGATAACTAAGCATTCTAATACCATTATCCCTGGAGGGAAAAATGGGTCAACAGACCTCCTTTTTCTTGTGGCCTCATGATACTCAGCTAATCCTTGGGATCTATTCTGCACCCCCAGCTGCACCTTTAACAGAATACTAACAGAATAACTGAGAGGGACCTTAGAGGTCTTCCAGTCTAACCCTTTGCTTAAGCAGAAGACTTTACCCCATTCTAGACAAGTGGCTGTCTAATATCTTCTTAAAAGCATCCAGTGTTGGAGCACCCAAAACTTCTGTTAGTTAGTTTCCACCCATTGCTTCTTGTTCTGCCTTCTGGTGCTTTGGAGAATAGGTTGATCCATTCTTCCTTCTGGCAGCCCCTCAAATATTGGAAGACTGCTATCATGTCACCTCTGGGCCTTCTTTTCAACAGACTAGACCAGGGGTCTGCAAAGTCGGCTCTTTTAAGACTGGTGGACTTCAACTCCCAGAATTCCCCAGCCAGCTATGCTGGTTGTGGAACTCTGGGAGTTGAAGTCCACCAGTCTTAAAAGAGCCGACTTTGCAGACCCCTGGACTAGACAAATCCAGTCCCTGCAACCCTTCATCATACGGTTTAGCCTCCAGCCCCTTAACCATCTTTAAAGTAAATTAAAGTTAAATCTTGGACCACGTTTAAGTAGTCCAAGACCTCCCTCTGCTGGAAAGAAGTGGTGGTTTTTCTAAAATGCAAGCAAAAGATTAGGAAAAGCTGTTTTCCAGGACGCTAAATGGCCGAGTGCCAGTTTCTCATTTGCGGTTTTCAATTTTTAATCCCTAAATTCTGTTATTGCCATTCCTCTACTAGTTTGAGATTTTGAAACAAAAACATGTCGTTCAGTTTAATACATTTTATTTGTAAATCAAATTTACATGAAATTTATATTTTATATAACCATCAGATACGTTCATATTTTAAAAACAACAGCTAAAATTGAGTTGTTTAAAAGTTAGCATCATAGATGCATAATGCAAAAGCATTATTTAAACGAAGCTGAGTTTCAGTATTCCTAAACTGAATCAGAATTTTAGGAAATGATTTACAACACATATTGTCACATAGTTACAGGGCTGAAATATTTCCACTGATGCATAAATCTGCTACTATTTTCAAAAGAATAATTGGAAAAGGTGACTAAAACGTTAACATTAGTGAAGTTTTACAAAGTTGCATAGCTTAAATTTTCAGCAAGAAAAAAAAAAGAAGCAATTTGGAAGCTGCTGAGGAAAAATTCCACAGGACAGTAAATGGTTGCCAAAGTTGAAGTTTCCCCATCAAATATGAGTAAATAACACAAGCTACCGTATTTTTCAAAGACGTACCTTTTTTGACCAAAAAAAGAGGGTGAAAATCTGGTTGTGTCTAATACACTGAATACAGCATTTTTGGCCTCCCGAAACCCCGGCCCCTTTGTGCAGAGGGTTTGGGAAGCAAGCAAAGTGCTCATTGGGGCTGGGAAGGGCAAAAACAAGGGGGAAACGGGCCATTTTAACTAGTTTTTGCCCCCTAGGTCCCAGGAGCACTCTACAAGCCTCCCAAAGCCTATGCATGGCCTGTCCTGTGTTTTGCAAAAAATGGCCCCATTTTTGCAAAAATGGGCCATTATTTGATCATTTTTGACCCCCGTTCCCAGGAACCCTTTGCAGACCTCTCAAACTCTCTGGATGCAGAGTACAAAAACTTTTTTTTAAAATTTACCTCTTCAAAATCTTGGTGCGTCTTATACTCCGGTGCGTCTTATATCCAAAAAATACGGCAAATAGAAGCAGAGCAGGAAAAACGAAGAGCGGTAATGTTCACAGAATTATCCTTCAGACTGATGTAATGAAGCAGATTCTCCTGGCTTAGTTTTAGACCTGAGAGCAACTTCTCTAGACCCTTAAAGCTTCTGGGATCCCATCATAGGCTGAGCTTTGAACAGGCACACCCGACTTACATAAAACCCTACTGAAACCCTGCTGCAAATGGTGGCCCAAAGTTGTTGAGTAGTTCAAGTTCAGAGAAGTTTACAAATCTCCATGTGACTAAAACCCTCCATTTTGAGTCGCCACAAACTTCTCTTGGGTTCTCGTTTTACTTCCTGCTGCTCATTCCAAGCACAGCACAACCATTCAAATAGGAGCCAGCCATGTGCAGCAACAGCAGCCAAAAAAGGCAACACAGCCCTAGGCAGCATCAACAGAGGGATAGAATCAAGATCACATGAAGTTTTTGGGAATTATACCAGAGACATACAATAAAGACTTGAAATATCTGGTTGTAAACATTTTAACATCAGCTAGAATTGTATTTGCAAAAAAACTGGAAAAATGAGAAAATATCAACACAGGAGGAAGTTATCCGAAAAATAATGGAAGGTGCTGAAATGAGTAAATTGACTTTTGAAATTAAAGAGCAAGAAGATAAGCAATTTTACAAAGTATGGGACTTGTTTTACCACTAGCTAGATAAGAAGACATGGAAATGAAAAGTATTGGAGAAAATTTCTTAGCATTCTAATAGTAATTGTAGGAGAAAGGAAATGCTATAAAGACATTTTGATGTTAAATAGATTAACAATGATGTGGGGAAAGATGAGTAGATACAAGAATTGAATATTTTGAATATTTTCACAAAAATGAAAGATTAATGTTGGTGGTTGAATATTTAATAATGAAAACGCGTATCTGATGGATGATTTGTGATAGTATGTATAATAGAAAGTAATGATGTATAATTATAAACTGATGAAAACCTCCTGTCTGTATGTATTGTAAAATTAATAGAATGAGATGATTACGTAGTTATATTGTTACTAAATGGACAATTCAGGATGTGAGAGAATAAATTCTGCTTAAAATGAAGGAATATTAATTGTAACTGAATATATGATGCATAAAGATAGTGATGTATTTATTTATATTAGATCGATATTTAGTGCTGCTATATGTAATTGAAATATTGAAGCACAAAAATCTTGTAACCAAATGACATGCTGTAGGTAACTGATGAGGATGTTAGAAGTTTATATGTTTTGTTTGTTTTTGTATGTGTAAAAATAAAAAAAACTTATAAAGTGTTAATGCCACTTTATAATGCCTTGGTAAGGCCACACTTGGAATACTGCATCCAGTTTTGGTCGCCACGATGTAGAAAAGATGTGGAGACTCTGGAAAGAGTGCAGAGAAGAGCAACAAAGAGGATTAGGGGACTAAAACATATGAAGAACGGTTGCAGGAACTGGGTATGTCTCGTTTAATGGAAAGAAGGACAAGAGGAGACATGATAGCAGTCTTCCAATATCTCAGGGGCTGCCCCAAAGAAAAGGGAGTCAGGCTGTTCTCCAAGGCACCTGAGGGCAGGACAAGAAGCAACGGGTGGAAACTTATCAAGGGGAGAAGCAACTTAGATGTAAAGAGAAATTTCCTGACAGTGAGAACAATTAACCCAGATTTTCACCTTCTCTTTTGAGGGAAAACGGTGTGTCTAATACGCCAAAAAATATGGTAATTGGGCTGGATGTTCTGCAGGGTGGTGTGGAAGGGAAAGGGGTTTCCACCCCCAAATAAAAGCCTCAATCCCCGCATTAGACGTCCGAGGATGCCACAGCTGGTGTCGCCTTCTCCCCTCTCCTCCTCTTCTCCTTAATTACAGCTGAGGTGTAATAATGCTTGAATTTTATGAGAAAGATGGGGATGGGGATAATGATGGTTAGCAGGCCGCAAAGCATCGCCAAGGCCGCAATCACTTTGGCAGCGGTATGGACGGGGTAGATGTCGCCGTAGCCGATGGTGGTCAAGGTGATCACAGCCCACCAGAAGGACGAGAAGATGTCTTCAATGAACAAGTCTGGGTGGTTCGCAATCAACTCGGCAAACAGGACGAGGGTGCCGAAGAAAAGGATTTCGAAAAGGAAAACCCACAACAGGATGGCCGCCTCCTTCAAGATGGACTTCAACATGTAGGGGAAGACTCTCAGCATCATCGGGGTCTCTAGCAGCTTGAAGACCTTCAAGAGTTTGATGGCATAGACCACGCGGAACAGGTTCAGCCAACAAGGCAGAAACCTAGGCTGGTATCCACGTCCACTGAAAAAGAGGTCCAGGCAAACTGGGAAAAGGGCCAGGAAATCGACCACATTCAGGGGCTTCCGGAAGAATTTCTTTTTCTCTGGACAGGAAATGAGCCGGATGGCAAATTCACCCATGAAGCAGAGAACGAAGAAGAGCTCCAGGTGGAGGAGAGAAGGTTTCTGTGGACACACCGACGCCACTGAGGTGTGGTGGACGGGGGTGAAGCCATGGTTGTCATTGAAGTGTGGACGTTGGCCTCCTTTGGCGCAAAGGATGGCGATGAGGGCAACGTTGAAGAGGAGGAACATGACTGCAAAGCCCTACAAGGGAGGAGAGGGAGATCCCACGTCAGTTGACAGGAGCATCCCCTCCCCAACTCAACTGTAAATCACCCAGAGGAGGAACACAGCCACAACCACCAGCCAAGGGCCACCACTTCACCTTAAACCAGGGCTGGGCTCCTGCCAGTTCTAACCTCTTCTCTAGAAGAAGTTCCACAAATCTACAGGGCCATTTAGAACCGGTTCCAGCTCCCTCCCACCACCCGTCCGCCCATCATCAAGATGAAGAGCGAGAGGAGGAATTCTGGGAGTGGATGTCCACGAGTCTTAAAGCTGTCAAGTTTGAACACCCCTGGGGTCTTTTTTTCCTAAAGGGTTAGGGGTGCAAGGGTCTTGTAACTTGACAGCTTTAAGACTTGCGTGCTTCAAATGCCAGAGTTTCTGAGAGACGTTTGGTTGCTAATCAAGAGCGTTGTTAAGTGAGTTTCACCACATTTTACAAGTTGACCATATCCACCCAGGCACATGACGGCCAAGCCACTCCCACCCAGTCACATGGCTGGCAAGCCACTCTCACCCAGTCACATGGCTGGCAAGCCACTCCCACCCAGTCACATGGCTGGCAAGCCACTCCCACCCAGTCACATAGCTGGCAAGGTCTGAGCGACAAGCTTTGCGTCTTAACCATTGAGCCACGCTGTTCCCTTACAGACCAAAGGTGGTCCTTATTTTGATACTTGCATTTTTTACATGCTTTCAAACTACTAGGTTGGCAGAAGCTGGGACAAGTAATGGGAGCTCATCCCATTACGTGGCACTAGGGTGTCGCCTTCTCCCCTCTCCTCTTCTTCTCCTTAATTACAGCTGAGGTGTAATAATGCTTGAATTTTATGAGAAAGATGGGGATGGGGATAATGATGGTTAGAAGGCCGCAAAGCATCGCCAAGGCCGCGATCGCTTGGGAATTGGTTTCGAACGGGAATATATCGCCGTAGCCGATGGTGGTCAAGGTGATCACAGCCCACCAGAAGGACGAGAAGATGTCTTGAAGTATCGCATATGGATTGTTACTGATCAACTCGGCAAACAGGACGAGGGTGCCGAAGAAAAGGATTTCGAAAAGGAAAACCCACAACAGGATGGCCGCCTCCTTCAAGATGGACTTCAACATGTAGGGGAAGACTCTCAGCATCATCGGGGTCTCCAGCAGCTTGAAGACCTTCAAGAGTTTGATGACATACACCACGCGGAAGAGGCTCAGCCAACAAGGCAGAAACCTAGGCTGGTATCCACGTCCACTGAAAAAGAGGTCCAGGCAAACTGGGAAAAGCGCCAGGAAATCGACCACGTTCAGGGGCTTCCGGAAGAATTTCTTTTTCTCTGGACAGGAAACGAGCCGGATGGCAAATTCACCCATGAAGCAGAGAACGAAGAAGAGCTCCAGGTGGAGGAGAGAAGGTTTCTGTGAACACAACAGCTCCACTGAGGTGTGGTAGGTATTGGTGTAGTCCTTGGACTCTCTATGTTGGCCTACATTGGTGCAAAGGATGGCGATGAGGGCAACGTTGAAGAGGAGGGACATGACTGCAAAGCTCTACAAGGGAGGAGAGGGAGATCCCACGTCAGTTGACAGGAGCATCCCCTCCCCAACTCAACTGTAAATCACCCAGAGGAGGAACACAGCCACAACTGCCAGCCAAGTCCACCACTTCACCTTAAACCAGGGCTGGGCTCCTGCCAGTTCTAACCTCCTTCTATAGAAGAAGTTCCACAAATCTACAGGGCTGTTTAGAACCGGTTCCAGCTCCCTCCCCCCGCCCGTCCGCCCATCATCAAGAGGAAGAGCAAGCGGAGGAATTCTGGGAGTTGAAGTCCCCAAGTCTTAAAGCTGTCAAGTTTGAACACCCCTGGGGTTATTTTTTTCTAAAGGGTTACGGGTACAAGGGTCTTGGAACTTGACAGCTTTAAGACTTGCGTGCTTCAAATGCCAGAGTTCCTGAGCCAACATTTTGTTTGCTAAGCAAGAGTGTTGTTAAGTGAGTGTCACCACATTTGACAAGTTGGCGATGCCCACTCAGCCACACGACTGCCAAGCCACTTCCACCCGGTCACATGTCTGAAAGGCCACTCAAACCTAGTCACATGGCCAGCAAGCCACTCCCACCCTGTCACATGGCCGGAAGCCACTACCACAAAGCAGGCTACACCTACAGAAGAGATTCTAAAAAATGTTGAAACCCACCACTGCCTTAAACCTACATACAACTGTTCATTCACCTCCCCCATAGGTGTTACTTCTCCCTTCTCTTATTTTGTGTCTCCTCCTCCCATCAAATAGTGGTAGGGATAAGCAGACCCGATTATAAGAAGGAAAATGTATGAATGTGCAGGAATTGACAGACTTTCTATGGAAATGAAGGAGAGGGAAGAAACCGAGTATTATCAAATCTGGAATAGGTGGTATTCCTGGCTTGAGAGTAAATGTAGAATTTAAGGTAAAAAAGGTGAAAGGATAGTATAGAGAGAGTATTTAAATAAGACTATAACTTAGGATATTGATATAGAGATGAAATTTTTTGTCAATAGGAATGTTACGAAAAATAGGTATACCGATATGGAAAAGCTGTTACAAGTGTAAATTTGTGTTTCGTTTTTTAAATGTTGGAAAATGTAATAAATACTATTTTTTTAAAAGCAAATAGTGGTAGGGATAAGAGGAGGATGTCTATAGGAGGCTAACGGCTTCCATTTACAGCTTTAAATTCTGAAAACAAACCATCATCGCTTTAGGAGAAACACTGACATATCGGAGCATTGTACAAGGAATGGTCGGGGGCATCGGGGATTGGTCAGCCTGGGGAAAGGGACACCACTGGGAAATTCCAGAGATTAAAAAACAGCCACAAAGCCACTAACTCTTGATAGACCCTCTGACCATGGATTTCCCCAACCACGGAAGCTGACAATGCGATACAAGGTATGGCAGAGAATCTAGGAACCCTCTGGAACGACCTTCCCCCCGAAATTAGAACAACCACGGACCTTCGCTCCTTCCGACAGAAACTAAAAACACACTTCTTCTGCTTGGCCGGCCTAGGGTAATTCAAATTGTTTAAATTGTTTTAGGGAATTGTAGGGATAGTTTTAGTTTTATAGGGGTTTTAGCGCAGGGCCAGTTTAATTTGTTTTTAATCTTTGTACTCTGTCTTGTTTTAATTGTATTTTTAATTCCCTGTGCCCCGCCTCAAGTCCCTTCGGGGAGAGAGAGCGGGTTATAAATTAAAATTATTATTATTAAATTATTATTATTATAAAAACACAAAAGAGGGACTTCTCCGGGTGCCGTCCACTAGGCAGTGCCAGCGGGCGACGCCCAGGGGAAGGACCTTCTCTGTGATGGGGCCCACCCTCTGGAACGACCTACCCCCCCGAACTGAACACAACCACAGACCTCCGCTCCTTCCGCCAAAAGCTAAAAACTTACTTTTTTCATCTGGCCGGCCTGGCCTAATCTATCCTTCCTAGGTTTGTAATATAAATTTAAATTGTTTTAATAGGGATTGCAGGGATTAGTATAAAAGGTTTTAAGGTTTTAAACTTTTAGCGCAGGTAAATTATTTAATTCTATTTTAAATATTGTATTGTTGTATTTATATATGTTTTTAAAGTCCTGTGCACTGCCCCGAGTCCCTCCGGGGAGAGGGTGCGGTCTACAAATCAAATCAAATCAATAAATAAATAAATTAGTGGACAACCATTTAAATAGGAGCCAGCCGTGGGGAGCAGCTACCAAAAAAGCCAATAGAGTTCTAGGCTGCATCAACAGAGGGAGAGAATCTGGGATTTGGTTTAAGTGGGTGACGCCCGAAGGGATGCTGGTGTTCTGGGAAGGAGGGAGAGTTAGGATTAAAACAGTTGCTGAGGTGGAAGCCTTTCTTAAAAAACATTCCTCTGTCCTGGGGGAAGATTCGGGAGGGGCAGGGGGGGGGCCACGGCCCCGCCCGCTGGGGGCCAGAAAGGAGCGCAGGAAGATGTAATTGCCAAGAGACTTAAATCTAAAAAATGAATTTGTTTGGTTTCTTTTTTTTTACTAGCCCAATGTAACTTTTTATCTGGATGTTTGTACATGTCTGCCAGCATAGAATTTAGAATTTAGAATTTATGATGTATGCACTCACTTCCATCTTGTAGTATATTGAAAAATGTATTATCAATGTTTTATTAAGAGGCCCTGGAGGGGCCAACGATTCCGTCCTGAAAGTTCTCAAAATTTCTTTGTATTTTACCTTACCTATATCCCTTACCCTATCCTCTTGAAAAAATGTAAAAACCAATAAAACCTTTTCAATTAAAAAAAAAAACAAAAAAAAAACAGAGGGATAGAATCAAGATCACATGAAGTGTTCATACCACTTTATTATGCCTTGGTAAAGCCACACTTGGAATACTGCATTCAGTTTTGGTTGCCACGATGTAAAAAAGATGCGGAGACTCTAGAAAGAGTGCAGAGAAGAGCAACAAAGAGGATTAGGGGACTAGACAAAATGTAGGAAGAACGGTTACAAGAATTGGGCATGGCTAGTTTAATGAAAAGAAGGATCAGGGGAGACATGATAGCAGTGTTCCAATATCTCAGGGGCTGCCCCAAAGAAGAGGGAGTCAAACTATTCTCCAAAGTACCTGAGGGTGGAACAAGAAGCAATGGGTGGAAACTAATCAAGGAGAGAAGCAACTTAGAACTGGGGAAATTTCTTGACAGTGAGAACAATTAATCAATGGAACAACTTGCCTCCAGAAGGTGTGAATGCTCCAACACTGGATCCAGCACGTAAGAAGATGTTGGATAACCATTCATCTGAAGTGGTGTCGTGTTTCCTGCCTAAGCAGGGGGTTGGACTAGTAGATCTCCAAGTTCCCTTCCAACACTGTTATTCCATTCCATTCCATTCTATTTCTACGTTATTCTATCCTATCCTAATACTTATTCAGTTCTCTTCTGTTCTTTCTATTCCTAACGCATTCCTTATTCCTTACCCCATTCCACTCCACTTGCACTTCGTATGGCCAGAGTTCCTGCCTGGACTGAAGCTGTTCTTACCTCCCCGGGTCTCTCAGCTCTTTGGGAGAAGCCCACTGACAGGGCAACCCTCAGCGCCCCTTCTCCCCTCTCCCACTCCCAGAGAGACCCCGGGAAAGAGAAGCCCCCTACCCTCGCCCTTCAACATTTGGCTCAGCCGCGCCTTTTCCTTCAGTGGCCGCTCTTTGCTGGGGGTGGCGGGAGAAGCTGCTCAGACCGGGGTGACCCCTGCCCTGGAGTCCGCCCCCCCCCCCCCGCCGGCTCACCATGGCCCAGGGCGACGAGCGCGGATCCTCCAGGAGAGCCCAGGTGGGCGGCGCCCAGCGCGCCCACCGCCCGCCTGTCCCGCGCGGACCCCGCTCCAGCAGGCAGCGCCGGACCTCTTGACAGCCGGCCCCCTCGGGCTCTTCCTCCTCCTCCTCCTCGTGGTCGTCGGGGCAGAGCTTGCTCCAGCAGCAGGCGGGCAGCCGCCCCTCCGCCAGCCCCCAGAAAGCCAGCTCGGTCCGCAGCGCGGCGCGGCAGGCGGCGGGGCCATGCAGGTGGCCACTGCGGCACAGGTGCAGCACCTGCTCGAAGAGGCGGCCGCTGCGGTCGAAGAAGAACTCGTCGGCGCGGGCGTCGTAGGCGAAGTGGGACGTCGCCCCGGGCTCCGCCAGCCCGGCCAGCTTGGTGCCCGGGAAGGCGGCCAGGGTGCCGCGGCAGGTGCGAAAGCGGAGCCCGCCCACGTTCAGCGTGACTCGGCCCGACGGCGCCTCCATGGCCGGCGCGGGACTCCCGAGAGCCGGAGGAGAAGAAGCCAAAGCGGCGGTGCGGGGAGAGCCGAGGGCG
Source organism: Rhabdophis nuchalis (assembly GCA_039707465.1). Classification (NCBI taxonomy): domain Eukaryota; kingdom Metazoa; phylum Chordata; class Lepidosauria; order Squamata; family Natricidae; genus Rhabdophis; species Rhabdophis nuchalis. Next base: position 7,391,398 of record CM077657.1, on the reverse strand, counting down.
CTGCTCTCTCTCTGTCGGCCGTCGGGTCTGCTCACCTCGGCCGGGCGCCGCGGAGGAGGAGGCGCCGCGGGAGCCCCCGCCCCACCTGGCTACCTGGCCTGAGCAGGGGGTTGGACTAGATGACCTCCCGGGTCCCTTCCAAGTCTTGTTACTGCTCAATCGCCAGGCGCTTGGCTGGCTTCACGCCCCACCGCTGCCCGCCGCTCCGGCTCCTCGTCTCCCGCTCCCCTTCCGAGTGGCGAGGGCGAGAGCTACGGCGGAGGAAGCTCGGACAAGGGGGCGCGGAGCCTCCCAGGCGAGCGGCGCTGCGAGGCGGCCAATCCGGAGACAGTGCCCCCCCCCCCTCCTCCCCATCCACCCGCCTAGCTGGAAGCGGACCGGCCGCGCGTTGCGCAAGGAGGGAAGAGCCGCTCCGTCTCCCCCCTCCGTCCTGGCCCGGAGCCCCCGCCCGAGGAGGGGCTTTTCCTGGAAAACGTGGGAGGGCTGGAAGACCGCCGAGAGAATTGGACTATGGAGACACAAATCAGTAATGTTATAATTGTACATTTATTAATTGCATTCAAACATATTTTCAGATAAATCCAATAAATCCGAATCCGCGGATATATTAAAAAGAGGAGAGGCACTTCTGTAAAAGACAATGAAAGCAGCAATACACATTAGTAGGTAAACAATAATCTATATAAATAAAAATGTGACAAGAGATTGTTCAAAACCGCTAATCTCCGAAAGTCCTGCACCGATCGCTTCCAAATTTTCACACAACGTTCCTTTGAAATACAGCACCAATGATATATATATATAGATTGTGTAGATGTCACACCTGCGCCAGGTACATGCAACAGAAATGTAAAAAATTGTAAAAAAAATGTAGGTAGATGGATACAGAGAGAGCAGTGGGCCACAGGTATTATGTCATCCTTTATGACATAAAATACTGTGTCCATAAGATTCAAGGAGAAATACAGTAGGTAGGTAGGCAGGCAGCTATAGGGATAGAAAGAGGGAGGGAGAAATGCAGAAGGCAGGCAGGTAGGTAGGTAGGTAGAGGGATAGAGAGAGGGAGAAATACAATAGGTAGGTAGGTAGGTAGGTAGGTAGGTAGGTAGGTGGAGAGAGAGAGAGAGATGGAGAAATACAGTAGGTAGGTTGTGGGTTATACGGTGGTTGTGTGTACGTGTTTGTGTGTGCAGGTGTAGATCTACACACAGATTGGTTGGCCATTTAACCAGACTGGGCCACAGCAACGCATGGCCGGGAACGGCTAGTGAAACAATATACATATACATTGAATACTAGATGGATGACCAGTTCATAACAGTTATTATACTTGGGCTATAATGGCATTTATGTTCCACACACAAAGTACAGAGTATGAAGTATATATCCAATAGTGTTTTTCTGTTTTCTATTTTAAATGGCTTTGTAAAACCTTTTTTTAAAAGTTCCCCTTCATGGGCCCCCTTTGAGTTCCATGGGCTCCGGAATAATCTACTGGCTGCACCCCCCTCTCCCCAGACCTGAGGAGGTCCTTCCTTACCTTAAATATAGAGCTGTGGGCTGCTTTGTCACTTTCCATAATGAAAAGCGTTATACGAGATCGCCTTCTGCAGCCTTCTGCCACCGAGAGCCTCCCACCGGCCCGTACGCTCCCATAGAGAGGGTCTTCTCATGGTGCCATTGGCTAAACAATGTCGACTGGCGACACCCAGGGGGAGAGCCTTCTCCGTGGGAGCCACTGTCCTCTGAAACGAATTGCCCCCGGAACTAAGAACTATCCCTCCGCTGCGCTCTTAAAACTTTTCTTTTCCAACAAGCTGGGCTGGCATAAATATGAATTTTTAAATATGATTTTTTATTCATTTTAATCGGGGTTTGTTGGTTTTTTAATCTTATGAGAGACCAAATTATTTAATATGTTTTTAAAACTGTTTTTAACTTTTATATATCTGTTTTACTCTGGCTTGAACATCACTTTAAAAGAAAGAATATAAATCAGATTAAAATACAAACTAACTATGTTAGTTAACAAATAACAAAGCCCATGTTACTTGCCCCTCAATCAGCTTCTCCAACCACATTTGAATTCTTGCCCAGTATTTCCCCCCCCTTCTATACATGTCCACCACATGTGGACAGACTGGATGGCCTCAGGGATCCTTGGCCATTTAGTAAACGGCTGAGCCCCTTCTTCTCCTCAGGGCTGCCGTTCACTTACCACCCACTGAAACAAATGGCTAAAATGCACTTGATCAGCCTATCGGTTAATTTCTCTGCCATCCAAACCTGGAAGCGATGTGGGAGTGTGGGGGGCAGGGAGGTTGGGGGAGGGGGGGCTGCCTCTGTCTTGGGCAGGATAGGTGGTCCTTTAGCCAAGCCGCAAAACTGGCCGGCTGGAGCGGCTTTTGCAGGAGGCAAACACAGCCAGCATCCAAAGAGAGGCAGACGGGGTCAGGCCTTCAATTGGAGACCTAATGGGGAGAAATGGACCCCCCACATGGGGGCCTTGGCTCCCCCATCTCTCTGGGCAGAGAAATGGGGCACCAGGAAAGGTGGGGGTCCCACCCTATTTTCCCCTTCGTTGACAACTTCTAGGCCCCTGTTTAAAACTCAGCTGCTGCTGCCGAGTTTTACGTTGTTGTTTTCTAAAGATGCTTATAATTATGGCCAAGTTATACTCTTAATCGTTTGACCACATTTGCTTTGGGAAGACAGTTGCTCAATTTCTGAAACAGGATAGAGTTGGTTTGTGTGTGTGTGTGTGTGTGTGTGTGTGTGTGTGTGTGTCTGTTTAAAAAAATTAAGATTAAAATAAATAAATAAATGAATAAATGAATAAATGAATAAATGAATAAATAAATAAATAAATAAATAAATAAATAAATAAATAAATAAATAAATAAATAAATAAATAAATAAATAAATAAATAAATAAATAAATACAGAAGAACATCACTCTGCTATTGCCAACGTAATGGGAAGGGACAGAGCATGCTGTTCAGGGGAAGATCTTACGCAATCTACACACACACACCCCTTTCCCCCATCCCACCCCCACCGCCCCACACTGGTGCCTCTGTTTAGAGCCCGGTTTTGTTTTTTTGGCCTCCAGGAGTTGGACTTGAGCCCAAGCACATCCTGTTTCTCCTCTCCTCCTCTCCTTCTCCTTCCTTTTGCAGGCTGCTTTTTCCAAGCCCTCTGCAAAACCGCTCTGCAAGATTAAAAGCAAAAAGAGAAGAGAGAAAAGAGAAGGTTGGTGGAGCCTCAGCGGAGCTAAGGAAGCAACCAGGAGTTGGAAAGTGGCGTTCTTGGATGTGAGGAGTGACCTAAAACCGATTCCAGGCGCTCAACAGCCTTTCTGACCAAGAAGGAGGCAGGTCTGGTGCTTTCATTTGGGTGGGATTGTAAAAAACTCGGGTTGTTAACTACCACTTCTGTTTGAGCAGAAACTGACTCGATATGGTTAACATTTAATTACAACCAGGAACTTTTTTACTCTCTGGTATGGGTTTTGTGGGGATGCGGTGGCTCAGTAGCTAAGACGCTGAGTTTGTCGATAAAAATGTTGGCAGTTTGGTGGTTCGAATCCCTAGTGCCGCTTAATTGCGTGAGCTCCCCTTACTTGTCCCAGCTTCTGCCTACCTAGCAGTTCGAAAGCACAGGCCGCCCTGGGTCCTTTTTGGAGAAGGGCGGGATATAAATTGAATAAAATAAATAAAATAAGAATGCAAGTGGAAAGAATAGGAGCTACCTTTGATGAGAAGGTAACAGCGTTCCATGTGCCTTTGGCGTTGAATCATGCCAGCCACATGAACATGGAGACGTCTTCAGACAGCGCTGGCTTTTTGGCTTTGAAATGGAGATGAGCACCGCCCCCTAGAGTCGGGAACGACTAGCACATATGTGCGAGGGGAACATTTATCTTTACCTTGTGGAATTTGTGAGCTTTAGAATTGTATTGTACTTCTTATTATTCTCATGGTCATATATTTATTTTTCTTATTTTTCTAATTTTCAATATTTTGTTCAGTTAGCTGTGGAAATATTTGCTCAAAATTTCAGGAAATGTTATGCATTTGGTTAATTTGTTTTTTTGTAATTCCTCATTTTTCAAATTATTCATGTTGCCTGGGTTTCATCTTCAGCAACTGGGTTTCATCTTCAGCCCAGGGGTGAAATTCAGTAGGTTCTGACAGGTTCTGGAAAACCAGTAGTGGAAATTTTGAGTAGTTTTGAAAACTGGTGAATACCACCGCTGGCTGGCCCCGCCCCCATCTATTCTCTCCCTCCTGAGTCCCAGATGATTGGGAGGGAATGGGGATTTTGCAGTAATCTTCCTCTGCCACGCCCTCCAAGCCACGCCCACAGAACCAGTAGTAAAAAATCTTGAATTTCACCACTGCTTCAGCCTGGATCTTTCTGAGAAAATTACTGTGTTAATTACTTTGGGCTCCATAGCTGGAAAGAACCATCCAAAGAATGGTCAGGTATTTGAAGGAATCAGATGAGTTCACCTCTTTAAAAAAACAAAACCCTAAGGTGCTAAATTGAATGAATTAAATTGAATTTAATTCAACCTTCGCACTACCTCGGACCTCCGCCTCTTCCGCCAACGTCTTAAGACGTATTTATTCCAACAAGCCGGCCTAGGATAGCCCCCCGCTTCTGACTTTTTAAATATAAATTATAATTCGGCAAGGTTTTAACAATGGATTTTAGCACGGGTGTAATTAATTTAATATATTTTAATTGATGTATTTTGTATTTTATGGTTTTATATAATGCCTGTGCGCCGCCCTGGGTCCTACCAAGGAGAAGGGCGGAGTATAAATTTGATAAAAATAATAATAATAATACTTCTTTTGATATTTTATTACATACTTCTGGGCCACTGATTTTAGTGGTCAAGAAACATCCAGAAAGAATTATACTAATGAAGTATGAAGGGCGAAGGAAGTTTCGGTCCTTTGGTCTCTGGTGAAAAACCTCTTTCTACTAAATGCTTGGAGACACAGGGTGATTGTGATCCACTGAAGTCTCTCCTTAACTAGGAAATAATAACAATAATAATATTTATTGTCATTGTAATAAAATTACAATGAAATTGGTTTGAGTGTTGTGCTAACATTTGCATCAGGTGGAATATAGACAGCAGTGATAACTATAACAGAAATCTCTCTAGGTAAATAAAATGGTTGACAAATGACAGTTGAGAATTCCACGTCTGCAGAACAGTGTGTATAAGCAACTCTACTATTAGTACACGAGTTATTATGTGTGTAAATACACAGTCCTCCACCTTTGCTTTTACCAGAGTTGTTGTTTCTGTCAAAGTTATGTGTGGTGCAGTTAGTTAGCTCCATAGACACATTCGGTACAAGTGGATGAAGCCAGGTCTCTGATGATCATCACACAGCAGTTACAAATGAGCTTATTCGCTGCCATCCATAGCTCTGCATCCCCGCTTCTGCTTCCACTCTCTTCACTGCCTCCTAGGCCAAACAACGATCCATGGAGAGCCTGGCAGTCTTACTATGTCACTCGATATATTATGAGACTGCTGGAAGTTGCTGGTAATATCGAGTCGACTAGAAGATCCAATCTTTAATAATAACTTAATAACTCCCTGCGGGTATAGTCTAGTTTTTGCCTAATGCTACTGTGACACCAGGAGCTCAAAGCCGCAGCGCCTAAGCATGCCGCCATCTTGAATATTGGGAGGAAGTAATATCAGTGGTGAAATTCTATTTTTTTTACTATTGGTTCTGTGGGTGTGGCTTGGTGGCCGTGGCATGGCTTGGTGGGCATGGTAGGGTAAGGTTACTGCAAAATCCCCATTTCCTTCCGATCCGCTGGGACTTGGGAGGCAGAGAATAGATGGGGGCAGGGCCAGCCAGAGGTGTTAGAGTGGGGCCTCAGATGCCAACTGTAATCCGTTCCAGGACTTTGGTCGGCACCCGATTTGTTTGTGTCCAGAAGCAAGACTGACTGCGCATGCGCATGCACAAAAAGAACTGGTACAGAAGGGGAAATAGCTGCGGCTGTGTTTATTCGGAACCCGAGGATGTGTTTGTGACCTGAATGCAATATTTAGTGGATTTTTCGGTCAGCACCTGAATTGTTTGTGGTCTGAGCCGTTCGGGACCCGAGGTCCCACTGTATTTACCAGTTCTCTGAACTACTCAAAATTTCCCCTACCGGTTCTCCAGAACTGGTCAGAACCTGCTGAATCTCACCTTTGAGTACTATGCTGTAATATGCTAAACCACAAATCTAAGCCATTAAAAAGCCACCTGGCTGCTTCAGCAACTACTGCCAGTTGAATTAAACCAGGTACTAGATTAGTGCAGTTGTGACCTGCTTTCCATGTTGTTTCGATCGATCTCCCTCCATCAGAAAAGAGGCAGAGCAGCAGGGAGGAAGGGGTTGCAGAGGGAGCCCCACCAACTCCCTTCTCCCCTTTCTGTCCAACTGGGGAAGGGGTAGGAAGGACACTCATCCCTCTCTTCTCATCCTAGGGCAGTGGTGGCTAACTTTTTTGGTGCCAAGTGCCCAAAGAACGCACGCAATCCCAAAATGAAATGCGAGCACCCTCCTTTGCATGTACCCCACTGCCCCGTGTATGCGCCCTACCCACCCATTTTGGCTTCCGGGTTGGTGCAGGAGGCCTTCCAGGCCCACAATGGGGTCTGAGGGAGGATGCACGTGCATGCACATGAGCCCCCAGAATGCAATGTGAGCACCCCTGCACATGCGCCCCGCTCCCAATGCATGCATGCATGCACACGTCTCCACATGCGCCCCACCCCCACACATGCACAGCAGAGACCTGAAGACCAGGTGGCCGGCGGGAGGTGTACAGGCATGTGCAGTGGAGCTGGGCTCGGGCGACAGCTGGTGTGCCCACAGAGAGGGCTCTGTGTGCCACCTGTGGCACGCATGCCATAGGTTCAACCTCATGGTCCTAGGTGAAAGGGAGGCGATCCGAGACAAGGCCAGCCTATTTAATCTTCAGAAGTCTCCCACCACTTTTTCTTCTGAAACAATATTAAAAGGGTTGGATTCTTAATAATAGTAAGAATAATGATAATAGTACCTCCATGATTCCTAGTTAGAACCAAATCACTGGATAATGAAGCCTCTACTATCTCCTGGATGAGTGTTCTAGATGATGATGATGATGTTGATGTTGATGATGATGTTGATGTTGATGTTGATGATGATGTTGATGTTGATGTTGATGTTGATTATGATGATGTTGATGTTGATGATGATGATGTTGATGTTGATGATGATGATGATGTTGATGTTGATGTTGATGTTGATGTTGATGTTGATGTTGATGTTGATGATGATGATGATGATGATGACAGACCTTTCCCTCTTCTTGGCAGCCAGTTACAAGAGATGAAACCATTGGAGGAAATGATCTCCTTGAACATTGGTGGTCTCAGGTATGAGACCTATGCCAGCACCCTCCAGGCATTCCCTGGCACCAAGCTATGCCGCCTGACGGAGCCCCAGGCAGCCGCCACCTTCGACTACGACCCGGACACCAAGGAGTTCTTCTTCGACCGAAGTTCCTGCCTCTTTGAGGAGGTGCTCAACTACTACAGAACCAAACAGCTGCACTGCCCTGACCTGACCTGCAAGTCGGCCCTGGACGAGGAGCTGGCCTTCTGGGGGCTCAGCAATGCCCCCCTGGCGCCCTGCTGCTGGCAGAAATTGGCCATCGCTGAGAGGCAAAAGGAAGAGTACGGCATCCAGGAGGAAGACCAAGTGGCCACTGGACTCCTGGACCAGACGGGAAGGAACCAAAGTGCCTGGAGGGGCCGATGGCGGACCAGAATCTGGACCATGTTTGAGAAGCCCTTCTCCAGTTTAAGCTCAAAGGTCAACTAGGGTTGGGGGGGTAGTATATGCTCCTTGCAGTCTTGCCTCAGTGGTTTTCTCAGCCTCTTCAGGGTCCATGACCCGAGGCCGAGCCAAAGGTACTCGCCCATTTTGTTAGCGTGAAGTGGTTGGTCACTCTTTCAGAACTGCGCTGAGCCCTTCATCCCTCTGCAGGGCTCAGTGGCTAAGACACTGAGCTTGTCGCTCAGAAAGTTCGGCAGTTCCACGGTTCGAATCCCTAGCACAGGTCTCCTGCGTGAGTAGGGGGGGCTGGACTAGGTGACCCCAAGGTCCCTTCCCACTCTGTGACTGTTAAGAGAGTCCAGGGGCAGCTGGAGGACAGCCATTTGGTGGAGTTGCCTCTCTGGCCTCAAAAGACCAGCAGGACAGGCTGAGGGTCAGCTGAAGGGCCGTGGATTCATTTTGACGTCCGTTTCTCTCAGGCGTTAGAAAGAAAATACCTTCAGGATTGTTGGAATGAAGAGCGTGGCACATCAAGTATAAATCTTGCTGCTCGCTATAATAGTAGTAAAAGTAAGAATGGCGATTTGATTAGCTCCTTGTGGGGTGGAAATCAACCTATTCAGGATGCAGCACTGAAACAGCCTCCAGCCTCCTCCAGCTCCTCCTTTAGTTCAGACAAATCTGGCCAGAGATGGAATCCCCCCCCCCAATTCTTCCCTAACTTCATAAGCAGAGAAATTGGGCAGACATTTCCCCCGCCCCCCTGAATTTTTGGAAGGAAAGGAGAAATTCTCCACGGAGTACCTGGAAGGAGGCTTTTCCTGAGATTGTGGATGGGAATGGATGGAAGGGGGAAGGGGGGAGAAGCAGATGTTAGAGAGAGGTTGTCTTCTGAAGACAACTGGCTATTCAGACCCACGCTAGTCTCAGGTATGTACAGGAGCCCCACCGGTCAACCTGGGGGATTTGTCTAAAACCCTTTTCTCTTTGCAAGCACTTTTTTCTCAAGTAGACGGAGGTTGGATGGGAATGCATTTTCAGAAAATGAGGGGTCAGTTCAGTGGTGGGATTGAAATTTTTTTACAACCGGTTCTTGGTGTGGCGCGGCTTGGTGGGCGTGGCTTGGTGGGCGTGGCAGGGGAAGGTTGCAGCAAAATCCCCATCCCTTCCCAATCAGCTGGGACTCGGGAGGCAGAGAATAGATGGGGGCGGGGCCAGCCGGAGGTGGCATTTGCCGGTTCTCCAAACTACTCAAAGTTTCCGCTACCGGTTCTCCAGAACCTGTCAGAACCGACTGAATTTCACCACTGGGCTGAACGTGAAACCCGGTTGCCTCTTTAATTGTCTGCCCAGGCAACATGAACGATTTGAAAAATGAGGATTACAAATTAACCAAATGCATAACATTTCAGAACTGGTCAGAACCTGCTGAATACCACCTCTGGGGTCATTCCCCCCCCCCCTGAGGTTCTAGTTTTAGACAGTTCGATGCCCTGGATCTGGAGAGATGATCCATGTGCTAAAAACTGAGCCTCTTTAACTGAACTCACTTGCACAGCTGGCCTTTAGCACAGGATATTTGCACAGCCGCCCTAATATTCAGGGTCAGAGAGTGGCATATACCCTTGACTGATAAAGCAATCCATCCATCCTGCTGACCTCCCTCTCTTTCTCCCCTCCCCAACAGGGCTTGGCAGCTGTGTGCCTGTTTTTCAACATAGGGGTATGCTGCATTTTTATTGCCAAAGCTTTCGAAGATGCTCCTTTACATTATTTTTTAAATCCGGAAAACCTGACCAACCTTACTTCAGCCCTTCGCCTTGAAGACTACCATCCCTCTTACAAGAAGACCTTTTACCTCCTTTACGGGGAACTTATCTTTGTCCTCTGGTTCACGCTTGAATTTTTTTCGCGACTCCTTTCCTGCCCAAGTAAGAAGGAATTCCTCCAAAGCCCCCTAAATGTGTTCGATTTTCTTTCCCTCTTCCCTTTATACGTCGAACTTTGCTTGCACGCGGATCCCAAAAACCATTGGCATTTTTTATACTGGCTGGACTTCTTCCGTGCCTTGTACTTCTTCAAACTCTTGAAGGTCCTCAAGCTGGTGGAGACCCCTGTGATGCTAAGAGCGCTGTCCTACACCTCCAGGGCGCTCATCAGGGAGATCTTCCTCTTCCTCGTGGTTCTACTCTTCGAAATCCTTTTCTTTGGCACTCTCTGTTATTTTGTAGACATCATTGAAGACAACGCATACACCCATTTTCTTGATATCGGCTCAGCTTTCTGGTGGGCGGTGGTCACCTTGACGACAGTAGGTTATGGAGACTTGGTACCCTTATCTCTAGTTGGTAAAATGATTGGAGGCTGTGCAGCACTATGTGGTATCCTGACCATCATCATCCCAATTCCATTCTTCTGCATCAAATTCCAAGGCTATTACGATGCAATCATGATCCAAGAGAAGAGGAAGAGGCGAACGGTCACCTTGTCATCATGATGGCTGGGCGGGAGGCTTCCCGTGTTTCATCGGAAAAAGACGTGTATTTTCAAATTGCTCCTGCTGGCTCCATCCTACCACAAGTGTCTTCCCATAGGAAGGGTTAATGCTTTCCTAAAGCCCCTCTCAGTCTGTGCCTGGAATTTCTGCACAATGTACATCAGTGGTAGTCAACCTGGTCCCTACTAGCCCCTAGTGGCCGTTCCAGCTTTCATGGTGGTCGGTAGGGGTTTTGTCCGATGCTGAAGCACTTTTCTTTTTTTAATTTAATTGACTTCCCTACTTTATAAATCACCATTACTGTGGAACCGGTGGGCGGTTAGAAAATTTTACTACTAACAGAGATACAAAAGTGGGCGGTAGATATAAAACGGTTGACTACCCCTGATGTACAGGATCATCATCCCCACGAAAGTCTTGTTTTCAAAGTAATTTTGTAAAAGTTCTTGCTTCCTGTTAGGGATATCTCCATTAGGAGACAGAAAGTTGTGCAGCGGAATGTGTAGCTAGAGAAACATTGCTAGTAAACACACAAATAGTATCTCAGACACTGCTAGTAAAAAAACAAGTAGCTTTACTGGTATTGTAAAACTAAACTATTGCTTCACAAGCAGTGATAGTAGATAGAGAATCAAACAAAGTCCTTAACAAACAAACAATTGCTTACAGTCGCAATTCATGATTCTTCCTTCTTCAAACAGTCAGTCACGGTCGAGCAATCAGGGAGCAATGAAGTAGAGAGCAATCAGCAGAGAGAGAGAGAGAATGCGCTCTCCTGACTTCCTCTTATTGCCGAGATAATTACAGCTTCTAATTGCATTCAAACATCTTAAAGCAACAAAGACCATTTGTCATCATGGTATTATATATTGCCTACCCAACACTAGGAGTCTATTCCTAACACTTCCAACTTATTGGGCAAATAATAGTCTCTTTCCCACTACAGACACAAGCTTATTAATTTGGAGTCTATCAAAAATGTTTGATCATGGCGCCTTCCTTTCCAGCAAGCGTCTTTGTTGGCTGAGGATAAGAGGAAGGTGAGGTCATATGGCAGACAACGGTAGGGAAGGCTGCCCTAGGTTTGATCACAACTTTTAGAGGGATATAGCAATAGCACCATGGTGATGAACCTATGGCATGCATGCCACAGGTGGCACGCAGAGCTCTCTCTGTGGGCATGCGACCGTCACCCCAGCTCAGCTCCACTGTGCATGCGCACCTGCCTCCCACCAGCCAACTGATTGTCAGGTCTCTGCCACGCATGCGGGAGACACACGCCCATGCGTGGCAGAGTGGGGGGTGGTACGCAAGTGTGCTGTCACACACACACACACACACACACACACACAAAGGTTAGCCATCACTGCAATAGCACTTAGACTTATATGCCACCTCTTAGCACTTCACAGCCCTCTCTAAGCGGTTTACAAAGTCAGCATCTTGCCCTCAACAATCTGGATCCTCATCGTTTTACCAACCTTGGGAAGGATGTAAGGCTGAGTCAACCTCAGTGCGGTGAGAATCAAACTGCCGAACTGCTGGCAAATAAGCAGAATTAGCCTGCAATACTGCATTCTAACCACAGCTCTGTCTAGGCCAGTGGGTCTCAACCTTCCTAATGCCACGGCCTTTTAATTTAGATCCTCATGTTGTGGTGACCCCCAACCATAAAATTATTTTATGTTTTCAGTATTTTTTCAAAAAACATGTGTTTTTCAATGGTCTTAGGCGACCCCTGTGAAAGGGTTGTTCGACCCCCAAAGGGGTTGAGAACCACTGATCTAGGCAATAGGGCATATATTGTATGTCTGCGAGTTTTAAACATTGCATTATTGGCTATTTTTGATTCATCCTCATGCATCAGTTTATTTACCAGGCTCTTCATATACCTTTCATACGACTTGATTTTTCTTTGCTTATTTTTTTGCAAATTAGAAGCCCATCAATAACTTTTCTCCTTGCTCATCTGGTAGTTCGAAAGCATCCAAATGCAGTTAGCACTTCGACGGGAAGTTAACACTGTTCTATGTGCCTCAGTCCACAATCATGATGACCAACATGACCACAGAGGTGCCTTCAGCCAACATGGCTCCCTCAAGTAAGAAATGGAGACAAGCAGCGTCCACTAAAGCCACACAACTGGAGATCCTTGACCTTTTTTTAACAGTAACCTTTGAAGCAGTTGCATCTTTTGTCAAGAAAATCTTATCCCTTGTACTAATAACATTATTGAAAATCTTTATAAAACTCTGGAAATCTCTGGGAATCTGTTTGGAAGACTTTAGCAGAGAATTGCACCAGGTCACCAAGAACTGCCCCTGCAGTGGTAGTGGACAGTACATTGGGGTGTCCAAGGAAGGCGAAAGAAAGTCAAGAACATGCCCACAATCTGGAGATCATCATGAGGCATAAAAAGGGTGGGGCTGGCTGCTGTCTTGACTTTGTTTTACACCACACAAATGCGGATGAACTTCCAATGATATTATAATACAAATACTAGAATTATGTTTTAACAATGGAAACATTTTAGATAGCTTGCAAACTGTGTAGAACCTATTATTGACAATGTCCAATGAAATAGTCCTTTAAGAATATTTGTAAGGAAGAAATTGGAATAATTGTTCTGCTTGGCTAGTCTACCAATCATTTACTGAATTTAAGGTGTATTCAGTGGTGGGATTCAGCCAGTTTGCACCACTTCGGGAGAACCACTTGTTAATTTTCTGAGCAGTTGGGTGAACTGGTTGTTGGAAGAAATCATTAGGGCAGAGAACCGGTTGTTAAATTATTTGAATCCCACCACTGTGTTCCTTCCTTCCTTCCTTCCTTCCTTCCTTCCTTCCTTCCTTCCTTCCTTCCTTCCTTCCTTCCTTCCTTCCTTCCTTCCTTCCTCCCTCTCTCCCTCCCTCCCTCCCTCCCTCCCTCCTTCCCTCCCTCCCTCCCTCCCTCCTCTTCCTTCCTCCCCTTCCTTCCTTCCTTCCTTTCACTGGTGGGATTCATCTGCTTTGAGAGAACTGGTTGTTAACTTTCTGAGCAGTTGGGTGAACTGGTTGTTGGAAGAAAGCATGAGGGCAGAGAACCGGTTGTTAAATTATTTGAATCCCACCACTGGCGCGTATTGAAAGATGCAAAAATATATTGATTAATTCCTATAGTTTCATTCTACATTTTCTAGGTAATCAATTTTAGTTTTTAGATGTTGTAATGTATCTCTCTAATTAAAAAAAAGCATGCAAGCAGAAACCTGCTGTATTTTACTGATATATCTCAGTCCATAACTGCCCCTGCTTCACAGCCATCACACTGACCCAATTTCTCTGCCCAGAGAGATGGGGGAGTTCCCCCCTTTCACAAGGCCAAATATGTGGCCCATTTCTCCCCACGGTCTCTAATCGAAAGCTGCATCTCTTTGGGTGCCGATTGGGTTTGCCTCCCCCAAACTCTTTGCTAATCAATTAACAAATGTATGTAGGGAAACGTACCACAGTAGTACTGGGAGACTTTAACTATGCTGGTATCAACTGGGAGACAAATTCTGTAGCAAGTGGGAGAGTGAACAGATTCTTAACAACTTAGCTGACAACTTTGTCTCCAAAATGTAGAGGAAAGAACTAGCTATGCTGGACCTAATTCTTGCTAATAGAGAAGAAGTGATAGAGGGAGTTGAAATTGTCAGAACTTTGGGCAAGAGTGACAAGGTTATATTGGAATTCAATATAATGCAAACACAAGCAATAGAATATAATCCAACTTGGGTCTTAAATTTCAAAAGAGCTGGGTTTAACAAACTCAGAGTCTAAGCAACATTCCATGGATGAAAAATCTTAAAAAGGAAAACAATTCAACAAGTGTGGAAAACACTAAAAAATATGATCACAAAAGCCCAGTCCAACACTATACCACTGAAGAAGAAAAACAAGAAATCTAAGAAGAAACCAGTATGGTTGCACAGGGTTCTCTCTGATAAACTAAAAGATAAAAAAGAAGTAAATATTTTTTACTTTATTTGTTTCTAATGATTCACAGATCAAAAAAACAAATCTGTGATCATCTAGAAACAAATAAAGGTATAACTAGTAGCCAGCACGGGTTTGTTAAAAACAGATCATGCCAAACAATTTTATTTCATTCTTTGACAAAGTCACTAAATTAGTAGAAAAGTGAAATACTGTGGACATACGGTGAAACTCGAAAAATTACAATATCATGCAAAAGTTCATTTATTTCAGTAGTGCAACTTAAAAGGTGAAACTAATATATGAGATAAGACTCATTGCATGCGAAGCAAGATAGTTCAAGCCGTGATTTGTCATAATTGTGATGATTATGGCGTACAGCTCATGAAAACCCCAAATCCACAATCTCAGAAAATTACAATATTACATGCAATCAATAAAACAAGGATTGTACATAGAACAATATCGGACCTCTGAAAAGTATAAGCATGCATGTGTACTCAGTACTTGGTCTGAGCCGCTTTTGCATAAATTACTGCCTCAATGCGGCGTGGCATGGAAGCTATCAGCCTGTGGCACTGCTGAGGTGTTATGGAAGACCAGGATGCTTCAATAGCGGCCTTCAGCTCTTCTGCATGGTTCGGTCTCCTGGCTTTCATCTTTCTCTTGGCAATGCCCCATAGATTCTCTATGGGGTTTGGGTCAAGCAAATTTGCTGGCCAATCAAGCACAGTAATCCCACGGTCATTGAACCAGATTTTGATGCTTTTAGCAGTGTGGGCAGGTGCCACGTCCTGCTGGAAAATGAAGTCAGCATCCCCATAAGGCTCGTCTGCGGAAGGACGCATGAAGAGCTCCAAAATCTCCTGGTAGATGGCTGCGTTGACCCTGAACACATAACTAAGGCAGAATATAAAACCACCATTAAACCACCTTTCCAAATAGCCTTCCTGTTTGCAGTGTTTTTCTCCCCTCTTGGAACTGAACCCACATGGACAGTTCTTCCAACCGGTGCGTACATCGCAACCAAAAGTATTTGTTTGCATCACGATATCCTTTGCCTCTGTTGTGTCACTTGGGGCAACTTCCATGATCTGCACCCCGTTCCTGAAATGACATTTAGCAGACGTTTGTGACTAATGGGCAGCCCCTCCCTCCAACTGGTCTGTTAAACAAAGAAGGGTGGGGGGGGGACATCTGCAATGTGAGGGAACATTCCAGAGGAGGAGAGGCCCATTGAAAGGACAAACCCCTGGAACAGGCTCAGGGCTGTGAAAATGCTTCCTTTGTTCATTGGACAGCAGGGGAGATGGGGGAAAATCAGACCTGGAGAGCCTGAAGTTGGGCCAGACGCAATTTCATTCTCTCTCTTGGACTGCGGAGTTTTGTTCTGGTTTTTTGCATAAGTGTGTGTGGGTGTCTTTGTTGCATAAAAGTCCCATTGAACAGAGCCAACAACTCAACAGCTAACCTACACAACTGGGATCCAGAGGGATCCTCCCTTGATCCCACCCCTCCCTGATTCATCCCACGCAGGCCATCGGTACAGCATGTGTGTGTGTGTGAGAGAGAGAGAGAGAGAGAGAGAGAGAAAGAGAGAGAGAGAGAGAGAGAGAGAGAGGGAGAGATTGCATAACATCTTCTGAACAGCATATTCTGTCCCTTCTTTTTTGTCTCGGGAGTCAGCAGGATTCCTGTCCCTGGAAGACGTGATCCTTAAATGTTGTGCAATCAAGAAACGGAAACAAAGCAAATGAAAATGTCGACCTTCTCTCCAGGGCTTCTTGTTTCTGCCCAAATTGAAGCAGCTAAAACAACACTCTCTTCCCAGCAGTGGACACGCAGCTGTCCAGAGCTCCTCCTGGTCATTGGATTCAAAGAGGGTTGGTGGGGGAGGGGGGACATAAGCACAGCGCTCGCACGTGAGTTGCCTTGTGGTGGGACCCAACCTTGCATGTCCCCACTGTAGGAGTCCTTGCCAGCCCCTCCTGGGTGGGATGCCCGCCCAGCTTCACCCCTTCCCTGCAGGGGTTGGAAATCCCTTTTCTGCACCCCCCAAGCCCCCACAGATTGCGCCACTGGAATTCTTCAGGAAATCAGTGCCTTAAATTAATGACCGATTCTTTTAATTGGTGGCTGTTGTCACCACAGCTATTTCATGAATGAAACCAAGAAGACCAAGGAATCGGCTCCCTCCCTCGATGGCGACACCACTGCTAGGAATGAGGTTCGCTTTGGGATGGAGACCCCGGAGTCACTCCAGGAGGGAGGGACCGATCCAGCTGAGGCTCTGGAGCCCAATGAGAAGCTGTATGATGGGGAGGAAGTGCCCTCTGCAGCTTTGTCCTAGCACCTTCGAGCTAGAAGTCTTGCCATGGGCCTCCATTTTCTCTGCAGTTCTTCCCATTTCATGCAGGAAAATTTGCTTTAGAAGTGACCCCTCCGCCCAAGAGCTGGGTTTCAGTGTAATTCTGATTGAAGGGGTACACTCATTGAAGGGGTACACCAATTGTTATATTGGTAAAGTGGGTGAGAACCTCATCCCACCAACCCTCTTTGAATCCAATGACCAGGTGTGCTTCAAGGTCTTGACGACCATCTTCAAAGCGCTCCATGGCTCAGGACCTAGTTACTTGCGAGACCGTCTTCTGCCCCATACATCCCTTAGACCGATACACTCCCACAGAGAGGGCCTTCTCAGGGTGCCGTCGGCCGGACAATGCCGTCTGGCGACACCCAGGGGAAGGGCCTTCTCTGTGGCGGGCCCTGCCCTTTGGAACGACCTTCCCCCTGAAATTCGCACCATCTCCGACCTCCGCCTCTTCCGCCAGTGTCTAAAGACACATTTTTTTTCATCTAGCCGGCCTAGCGTAACCTCTGCAATTGACTATTTTAGACAGATTTAAATTTTTGGGGATTTTAATTTGGTTTTAGCACAGGACGGTTATTAAATAAGTTTTTTAATTTTTTTATTGATTTTGTATGTATTTTAAAATTCCTGTGCGCCGCCCTGGGTCCATTTGGAGAAGGGTGGGGTATAAATTTAATAAAATAAAAAATAAAAAATAAAAATCCACAGCCACCTCCCCTTCCGGAAAGAGTGGGGCAGAAACTAGTATAACAGAATAACAGAGTTGGAAGGGTCCTGGAAGGGTCTTCAAAGAAAAAGAAACTATAGCCCGACCTACCAAAAACATAACTGTAAAAGACAGACTGGAAATAAAAATTAAAATAAGCAAGAAAATGGTAAGAGAACACCTGTCTGACCTTGATGAAGATAAATCACCGGGACCTGATGGATTACATCCCAGAGTTCTGAAGGAGCTGGCAGATGTCATCTCAGAACCATTGTACCACATCTTTCAAAAATCTTGGAGCACCTGGGAACTACCTGAGGATTGGAAAAGAGCTGGGAACTACCTGAGGATTCAAAAAAGAGGGGAAAAACAGACTCAAGACACTACAGACCAATCAGCCTAATATCAATACCTGGGAAGATACTGGGGGGAAAAAATAGAAAAATAAATCTGTGATCATCTAGAAACAAATCAAGCTATAACTAGTAGCCAGCATGGGTTTGTTAAAAAGAGATCATGCCAAGCCAATTGTATTTCATTCTTTGAGAAAGTCACCATATTAGTAGATTAGCAAAATAGTGTGGAGATTGTATATTTAGACTTCAGCAAGGCATTTGACAAAGTAGACCACAATCAACTTGGTAAACTAGAAAAATGTGGGATGGACAGCATCAGATGGATTTGTAACTGGTTGGCAAACTGTACTCAATGAGTAGTCCTTAATGGTACTACATCTACATCAGTGGTGGGTTTCAAAAATTTTTAGAACCTCTTCTGTAGGTAGGGCCTGCTTTGTGGGAGTGGCTTGCCAGCCATGTGGCCGAATGGGAGTGGCTTGGCAGTCCTGTGACTGGGTGGGCATGGCCAACTTGTAAAATGTGGTGAAACTCACTTAACAACGCTCTTGCTTAGCAACCAAAATGTTGGCTCAGAAACTGGCATTTGAAGCACGCAAGTCTTAAAGCTGTCAAGTTACAAGACCTTTGCACCCCTAACCCTTTAGAGGGAAAATAAAACCACAGGGGTGTTCAAACTTGACAGCTTTAAGACGTGGACTTCAAGTCCCAGAATCCCTCCTCTCGCTCTTCATCTTGATGATGTGCCGATGGGTGTGGGGAGGGAGCTGGAACCGGTTCTAAACGGCACTGTAGATTTGTGGAACCTCTTCTATAGAAGAGGTTGGAACTGGCAGGAGCCCACCCCTGATCTACATGGAGGGAAGTAAGCAGTGGAGTACCTCAAGGTTCTGTCTTAGGCCCAATACCCTTCGATATTGTCATATATGACTTAGATGAGGGAATAGAAGGGGAACTCATCAAATCTGCAGATGACACCAAGCTGGCAGGACTTGAAATGGTATAGGAGCAGTGGTGGGATTTAAATTTTTTTACTACCGTTTCTGTGGGCGTGGCTTGGTGGGTGTGGTTTGGTGGGCGTGGCAGGGGAAGGATACTGCAAAATCTCCATTCCCTCCTGATCAGCTGGGACTCAGGAGGCAGAGCATAGATGGGGGCGCGGCCAGCCACAGGTGGTATTGGCCAGTTCTCTGAACTACTCAAAATTTCCACCACCGGTTCTCCATAACTGGTCAGAACCTGCTGAATGCCACCTCTGACTGGGAGGGACACTGCAGCTGTCATAAATATGAATCATCTGAATCGGTTGCCAAGCATCTGAATTTTTATTATGTGACTGTGGGGATGCTACGTCAGTAATAAGCGTGAAAAGCGGTCATAACTTACTTTGTGACTTCGGACAGTCCCTAAATGAACTTTTACAGGACTATCTGCATGACAATTTAAAAAAAAATCTCCATGTTCACTTCCAATTCGATGCAGAGAAGGCCTTTGCCTCGCATCTCTGCAAAAGATCCAGTGAGGGGCATCGGGGCTCCCTCTTTTCTGGCTCTCCCGTCTGACTTGGGATTCCTTTAACAGATGAACCGAGTTGGAAGGGACCTTGCAGGTCATCTAGTCCAACCCTCTGCCCAAGCATGTGTCTCTACCTAGGATTGAACTCACAACCTCCTGATTGGGAGGCAAGAGCTCTACCTCTAGGCCACAGCAGCTTCTCCTCTGTTGGAAGAAATGTCCTTCTGGGTTCAGTTCCAAGTGGGGGAAAAGACACTAGAAACATGGAGGCTGCTTGGAAAGATGGTTTAATGGTGGACAGGATCCCATGGCAGAAAGGGAGGGAGGGAGGGAGGGAGGGTTGGAAGAAATGTCCTTCTGGGTTCAGTTCCAAATGGGGAAAAAGACACTGGAAACACGGAGGCTGCGTGGAAAGATGGTTTAATGGTGGACAGGATCGCATGGCTTGAGCTCCTGAGCAGAAAAGGGAAGAGATGCTAAGACTGCCCTGGTTTTATGTCCTCTCAGGGCCCCACCCCAGACCTTCCCATTTCTTTGTGCATGCGCATCCATAATGCAAGGCGGGACATGACCCCTGTGTGCCTCCCCTGTGCATGCACATGCGACCTCCCACATGCATACATGTCCCCCTGCATGCACATATGACCCCCTGCCCTCCTCCAACCCCCACATGCATGCACACACGCCCCACACACACCACTGCACATGTGCATGCATCTCCTGCATGTCTCCCACCCCCTGTGCAAGACCCAAAAACCAGCTGGCCAGTGGGAGGCACACACACATGTGCAGTGGAGCTGAGTTGGGGTGACGGCTCGCATGCCCGCAGAGAGGGCTCTGCATGCCACCTGTGGAACATGTGCCATAGGTTCGCCATGACGGGTGTAGGCTGCCTGAGACCCAGTGTTGAGTCCTCGACTTGCGACCGGTCCTCGACATCCGACCGGCCGCAGGTCTTTCCACTCTTCCCCCTAGGACCATAGCAACAGACTGTAACAAGTCTGTAACTGCCAGCCGCGTCTGATTGGCTCAGACGCGGCTGGCGGGAAACTAGGTCCTGGAACGTCCTGATTGGTTCCCCGTTTGACAGCTCGCGTATAAGTAGCTGTCAAACGGGGAGGCCCCTGTCTACCGCAGTTCTTTCGTTTGTAAATAGTTTCCGCGTCTTTTGCCTGTTGCCAATAAACGGCTTGTATTTTCAACTAGCCTGTGTCCGGACTCCCTCTCTACCTCAGAACTTAACACCCAAGCTTGTTTGAGCTGCTGGCTGATGTAATCAATATGGTGAATTTCTCTTTGCTAGATGGGTCTTCCTAAAGGGGGTATCTCTTTGTTATGTAGGCTAGACTGGCTCAGGCCTTAATGGTCCATTGACGAAGGTGGTGGTGGGAGCTGAGTTTCTGCCTCTCTGTTTCTACTTGTCTTTTTAGGGGAAATATTCTGCTTTTTCAGTATATCCTAAAATATTACATTTTTCTAGGACATGGGTGGGTTTCAACTTCCAACGACTCCTTAGGGAAAACCAGACGAATGAGCTAGTTCACAGTCCCAAAGCCAAGTTTTGCCTTCTCACAAGCAGAAATAATAAAACGCGGTGGAACTTCTCTGTTCGGCCTACAGCTCCCTTTGAGTTCCTTACATCTGGGCCCAGCAACATTCCCTCTGCTGTTGCCATGGATACCGCTTGGCTTGTGACAAACCGGATGCCGCAGAAGCCAGAAAGAAGCTGCAGAAGCTTACCGAGCCGTTGTGCAAATCCGCACAACAACCTGAGTAAAAAGGAGTCTACTCCCTCCTCTACGCTTCCTTAAACCCAGCTGCATTGATCGATCACTGAATTCTTGATCCTTGTTTTTTTTATATTGTTACCTTGACTGCTGGACAAGATTGTGTTTCCCACCCAGCGATGCTGAAACTACAACTCCCAGAATTCCTTCTCAGCTTGAGCACACCAAGATTGGACTTCCCGGGAGATGTATGTTCAAATTGATATTGGATGATGAACAAATAAATATGCGTGGCTGATTTTGTTTCACTGTTTCCCTTTGTAGGGAGAAATGTTTGTAGGAATTTTTGTAGGAAATTTGAAAGGTGAGGCAAGGCCAGGTGGGGCGGGGCTTGGCAGAGCAGGGCAGCGTTGCATATGACACCCGCTTGAATTCCCTGGCAACAGCCAGTCGCGTCTGATTGGTTAAGACGCGACTGGCTGCAGCCGAAGCGGGAGACGCGCCGATTGGCCGGCGTTCTGACAGCTCGATATATAAGAGCTGTCAGAGCGAAGGCGCACGCTTTTTCACTGTATACTTACTGTTGCTGTTAATCCGTTTGTTCTGTTAAATAAAAAGCCGTTGGATCTGCCGGGTCTGGACCCTTCTTGACCATTCAACACTGGCGACGAGGATGGCAGGAATGGGCAAGGCCGATGAGCTGCACCTACTGCCAGGCACCACCAGCCCCTCCCCCTGCACTTTCTGCCTCCTATGCACATGCCGAGGGGGAGCGCCCGGCTGGGCTGGGCTGGGCCAGGGCCAAGGTGGTAGGGCCAGCCCCTTGCTGTTCCCAGGGTGGCCCTGTGGGGTGGATCTGGCCCGCAGGCCTTGAGTTTGGCATATCTGTTCTAAAGCATCAGAAGCAAGCGGAGAAAATGATTTGGGTAGAACCTCAGGCCTGCAGCCATCTTTTTTGGGGGGCCTTTGGCCTGCCACACTTTCTATTATTCTACCATGCATTTTCTATTGGGGGGAAATGGGAGGGGGGATTGTACAGAGCTAGATGTGATGTAATCATAACAACATTCTTTCAAGAAAGCCAAGGTCATCCTTTGTCTTTGTATCTCTGCACCTGACTGGAACTGGATGGGTGGGTGCTGCCAGCATGGCGGTGGGAGATTGGATCATGGGGTGGACTTGTGGGTGTGGGATCAGGATCTTGAACTTTCAACTAGGTGGGGAAAACTGGGAATTGGGTTTTTCCAGCTGTGCCAACATGGCTCTCTTCATAAATTGGAACTTTGAGCAAATACTTTGCCTTGGACTCTGATTTAATTTTGGATGCTGTTTGGAACCCTGACACCTGATGGCTTTCAAAGAAGCTTAAGGATGGATTTGCAAGTTCCAGAGAGAGTGGTTCTACTTGGTGCAGAACAAGGGTGCAAGCATGGCTACAAACACCTCTGAAAAGATTCAGACTAGACTAGAATCCCCAGATGAAGCCAGAAACAATGTGGGGAAATGATTCCAGGGATCTAAACAACGATGTGTTGAAGAATCCAGACAATATTGAATGAGTGGCTTGAGATAGCCTTAAATCATCACCAAGAGGAAGGGCCTGAAACCTCCTGTGATCTCGGAGCTGAACTCAACCACCACACAGACTGCTTCACAAGCTCTCTTGGACCCACACAATTCCTCCCAGGATCTCTGCACCCTGCAGAAGGGAGCGACTGGCAAGGAAGCATCAAGGTGCTGAATGAAGCAGCCAAGCTTAAGGAAAGATGGGCAACAATTGTGCATTAGCTTGACTTTGGACCGTTTGACTTGGAATTCCCCTTGTCCGGCTCGGTTCTTTGCTGCACCCCTGCTTTTGCCTTGGACTCCGCCAATTCCTGCTCCCTTGCTGTCAACGCCGGCAGAAACCAGCCTTCCCCTTAACACCAAATTTCTTCAGGATTGTGTTCGGCTCTTGAAGGGGTGCTGAGAAAGACAAAATTGGTGATTTCTGAACTTGGCTAATTAGTTGCAGGAATTTCATTCTCCAACTAGCAAACATCAGGGCAAGGTTTTGACTTGATTTAGCACGTTTAACCAATTCCGTTGTATACATGATGTATAATGACAATAAAGGCTATACTATATACCAGTGGTGGCAAACCTTTTCAGCACCGAGTGCCAAAATGGGAGCGTGTGTGCATGTGCACGTGTGTCGGAAACTGGAAGAGCAGCTCTCCGGCACACGCGCGAGTGCCAGAAACTGGAAGCTCAGCTTCCCTGCACATGCGTGTGTGTGAGCCACCTGGTCTTCTGGTGTCTAACATGCTTGTTTGCACAAAGATCAGCTGAGCGGCATGCACATGTGTGCCAGGGAACTGCTCTTCCAGTTTCCAGTGTTCCCATGTGCATAAAGACCAGCTGGCTGGAGCACTTGGGCACACCAGAATCCATAAGAGCAACAGGTGATGGCTGGCATGCTCAGAGAGATGCCACTTCCGGAACGCATGTCATAGGTTCGCCATTACGGCTATATAGATGTACAGTTCCTCGACATAAATTCACATGTTTTCATTCTGTCTTCTGACTTGGTGTTCAAGAATGAGCTCTTTTGCCTCCCTGTCCTACATCGGAGCTGTTACATCTTTATCTTATGTGGATGATGGGGATGAATTCTGTTTTTTTGCCCTTGGGCTACTGCCATGTTTCCCCCCAAAAATAAGACCCATCCAGAAAATAAACACTGGCATAATTTTAGCATGCACCTTAATGTAAGCCCTGCCTCAAAAAATATGCCCTAGTCAAGAGTCTGCCCACTCTGTCCCACTGCCTGTGTCAGGGTTTCAAGTAACACCTCCCCACTAAAGAAGACTTTGAGGGTAACGATTCCTCAAAGATCCATTTTATTAGAGATGTCATATTGGCACATCTAGGAAAACCCCAATCTGAGAGTTCCGGCATTTCCCCACCCAAAAGAAAGTCAAAAATCCATCCTCTGCACCCACAAGTCCATCCCATGATCCAATCATTTCAATGTCCCAACTGGAGATGGCCCCCAGTCACTCCCATCCAGGTGCAGGCTGAGTGTCCTTGACACCCATAGAAAAGAATGTTGTTATGGCTGATCCTACACCGGCTCCTTGCAATCCCTCCTCCCGTTTAATCAGGCACTATTTATTTATTTATTTATTTTTTTAAATTTATATCCCGCCCTTCTCCAAGAGGACCCAGGGCGGCGCACAGGAAATTAAAATACATACAAAAAACACAATACAAAATTTAAAAACCTATTAGATCCCCATCCTGCGCTAAAACCAATTAAAAAACCCCGAATTAAAACTATCTATGGCTAGTCCCAGCGGAGGCTATGTTAGGCCGGCTTGATGGAAGAGATGTGTTTTTAAACACTGGCGGAAGAGGCGGAGGTCGGTGATGGTACGAAGTTCTGGGGGTAGGTCGTTCCACAGGGCAGGGCCCGCCACAGAGAAGGCTCTTCCCCTGGGTGTCGCCAGTCGGCATTGTCCGGCCGACGGCACCCTGAGAAGGCCGTCTCTGTGGGAGCGTATCGGTCTAAGGGATGTATGGGGCAGGAGGCGGTCTCGCATGTAACTAGTAATAATGTGGCAGCCCTGAAGCACCAACGAAAAAGAGAGCTTCCAGGATGGACAGACTGTTTTTGTTTGCCTGTGACCATGGTTGCAATGGGGGAGGCAATGGCGCGGCATGTCGGGCAAGCTGGATCACATGTCTTCCCACTGTGTCTCTGCCTCTGCCTGCTGTGGATGCCGCTCCCATGAGGTGGCCTCAATGTCAAGAGAGCTGGGGGTGGAGGCAAGCTGAGACTGCCTGTTAGCAACTCTGGGTTCAGAACCAGTGTTACAACTCTGGTCCCATAACCAGTGTTAGGGGTAACAAACACCCCCATTTGAAAATAGATGCGGAATAGTGTAATACACCGGACAGTAAAGAGATACGTTGCTTTAACCACACACAAACTCTAAAACTCTGATAGTAAGAAAATAAATAGTCTTTACTTTGTAGCAACTAAAATACTTCTTCTGACCAGTGATACTAACTTCTCAAAACAATAACAGTCCTTCAGCAAAACACAGAGTTATCTTACAGTGATGCAAAACAAATACTTCTTCAGTCTTCAATCTTCTCAGCAGCAAACAGTAAGAACAGGAATGGAATCGAAAAAGGGAATGGACTGTGTTCCTGAGCTTCCTTTATGGTAGAGCTGAGAAGCACAGCCAATCAGAATTCAACACAGTTCTTAAAGCTACATATACTCTTTAAGAACATAGGCTCATATATATTGTCAACCCAATATAAGGCTGAATATCCTAACACTGCCTATTTTCTATCCCTGCCCTCAATCGGGGAATATGGTGGGCAGGCAGGCAGGCAAGGGTGGGGTCTGGTCAAAGCCTCAACGATCAATTAAAACTGCCTTTACATTCACGTTCACCATCAATATTGTAATCTGTCCCTTTATTTTTCAAAAAATGATTTGTATTTACTGTTCTGACCTAGGCTTCCTGAGACAGTAAAAACCATGTGTTTAGTCCAATGGTGAGTTCCTACCGGTTCAGACCGGTTCAGCCAAACCGATAGTGATTTGGCGGCCTGGGTTGCTGGAACCAGCAGCGACTCAGGCCTGCCACGTCCCCGAACCAGTTCCCTGGTTGGTGCCATTGGCTCCTCCATCTTGTTTTTTAGTCCTGCACATGCGCAGAAATAATTAAATTGCACTGTGCATGTGTGCGCAGTGCGCATCAAGCTAGCGCATGTGTGCAAAGTGTGCATGCGAGCGAACTGGCAGTAGTGCCAGCTGGAGGCCACCCCTGGCTAGTCCCCCAAACCTTCTTTTTATTTCAATGGCTGTGAATTATGTTCATTCACAGCCCGTAATGATTCACAACCAGTCTGTGAAGAGTCCCACCAAAGTCTGCCAAAGTCTTTCAGGGTAAGACTGATAAACTCACCTTTATCTCCCTTGAAACGCTGCCAGAGACCTCATTGCCACAGTTGCCTTGGACTAGGAGACTAAAAACAAACAACCCCCCAAAAACCCTCTGGTTCAAAAACGGAGAGACGAGGCCTCCTCGGGGTTTGCCAAATTCGTAGGCAGATTCACTGCTCACTGAGTTGTGTTTCCAATGAGAGTGTTGAGCCCACTGCTCGTCACCCATATTTTGAGAAGCACTGTTCTGAAGAATGCACTCATTGGGGACATTCTTTTGATCCCAAAATAGGATATGATCACACACACACACACACACACATCTTTCTTTTGTCTCTGATAAAGACCTGGTGATGCAAGACTGATGTGAGAGAGGTCTAGGGGGGTCTTAGTGGATCATCATTTAAATATGAGCCACCCCTGTGCTGCCGCCATAATCCTCGGCTGCATTAATGGGGATAGAATCAAGACCATGTGAAGTGGCTTTATAATGGCTTGGGAAAAACCGAACTTGGAACATTGCATTCAGTTTTGGTCACCGTAATATAAAAAAGATGTTGAAACTCTAGGAAGAGTGCAGAGAAGAGCAACAAAGAGGATTAGGGAATTGAAGACTAAAACATATAAAGAACAGTTGCAGGAATTGAGTATGTCTACTGTGTTTCCCCAAAAATAAGACCTATCCTGAAAATAAGCCCCAGCTTGATCTTTATGTGTGTGCCTAATATATTATAAGCCCTACCCCCAAAATAAGCCCTAGTTAAGACGCCGCCCACTGTCTGGTTGTACAAGGTGCAGTGAGGCACATGTATAAAAATCAAGCTAGGGTGGTGGTGGTGGTGTGGAGCTACCCTATGTGCCCCACACCCACTTACCTTACTACGGCCTACATGCCCCGACACCTGTCGAGCCACTGACATCTTCTGCTGCCACTTGTGGCTGGATGCCATGTGGCACATACGTCAGTATGCGCCACATTATGAAAACTAACTAAAGAGAGAAGCAAGCTAGAACTTTCCTCACAGTGGGAACAATTAATCAGTGGAAGGGCTTCCCTCCAGAGGTCGAGTGCTTCATCACTGGAGGTTTTCAAAAGAAGACTAGATAGCCATTTGTCTAGAATTGTAGAGGATTTCTACCCATGGGTAGGGGGTTGCACTAGAAGACCTCCAAGGTCCCTTCCAGCTCCATTATTGTTCTTTTCTGTTCTGTTCTACTCCACTCCACTCCACTCCACTCCATTTTCTATGCTATTCCTTATTCTATTCCTTATTCTATTCCTTATTCTATTCCTTGTTCTGTTCTGTTCTGTTCTTTTCTACTCCACTCCACTCCATTTTCTATGCTATTCCTTATTCTATTCCTTATTCTATTCCTTGTTCTATTCCTTATTCTATTCCTTATTCTATTCCTTATTCTATTCCTTGTTCTGTTCTGTTCTACTCCACTCCACTCCATTTTCTATTCTATTCCTTATTCTATTCCTTATTCTATTCCTTGTTCTGTTCTGTTCTACTCCACTCCACTCCATTTTCTATTCTATTCCTTATTCTATTCCTTGTTCTGTTCTGTTCTACTCCACTCCACTCCATTTTCTATCCTATTCCTTATTCTATTCTTTATTCTATTCCTTCTTCTATTCCTTCTTCTGTTCTGTTCTGTTCTGTTCTGTTCTGTTCGGTTTTACTCCACTCCACTCCATTTTCTATGCTATTCCTTATTCTATTCCTTGTTCTGTTCTGTTCTACTCCACTCCACTCCATTTTCTATCCTATTCCTTATTCTATTCTTTATTCTATTCCTTATTCTATTCCTTCTTCTATTTCTTGTTCAGTTCTGTTCTGTTCTACTCTACTCTATTTTCTATTACTCTACTCTACTACTCTACTCTACTCAAAGTGGAAAACCTAGCTAAGATACCTGCCTACTTTCCCCACACCCTTTGAGATGGATTGGGCTGGGAGTGAGTGACTGACCCAAAGGCACCCAGCTAGTTTTCATAATGAAGGGAGGCAGAGAAAGAGATCTTCTCCTGCTCTCTACTCAGCACCTGAACCTCCACAGTGAACTTGTTCTGATCACGTCTCCTGCTGTAACAGGTGGCATGCTGTTTTCATGTCACAGGTAAATGCTAAGATAGGTAAAGAGCTGAAACTGAGGATGGGAAATGAGATTTAACGTGCGCCCCACCCTGCAGCTCCTCCCAAAACCGAGGTTGCCTGGCATTTGAGGACATACTTGTTGGGACTTGGTTTTCCTTTGCCTCCAACCGTTGCCCAAACCGGCTATTTTGCCAAGTCAATGGTCCCTTCTGCCCAGCAGGGGGCACACTAAGACTACTGACCACCTCAATGGCAAGTTGGAAGACCTCCCAGTCACATCTGGCGACGGACGGCCCTGGAAAGATTTATGAGGAAAGGCAACTTGGAAATGAAGGTGCTACCCAAAGGGTGTTCAGGAAAGAGTGTTCAGGAAAAAAGCAGAACTCTGGGGTTTGTGAGAGCTTTTAACGTGTACCTTTTAATGCCTGCTACGTAGAAAGACCTCTTTGCAAAAGTGTACTTCCGGCAGCTATTGGGAATTGCAAAATTTCATTTTTCAAAAAAACAAAAACAAAAACCCCAACCGGAAGAGGCCCCTCCTCATCGCTCAGAAGTTCCTTTAACTCCCGTGGATTGCTACGTTCCCCAATTCACTTTGAGCACCCACAGAATTATTCCTTTGCTTTGCTTTCTTAAAAGGTGGCTAACTTGGTGGGATGAATAGATGGGGGCGGGGCCAGCCAGAGGTGGTATTTGCCAGTTTTCAAAACGACTCAAAATTTCCACTGCTGGTTTTCCAGAACCTGTCAGAACCTCCTGAATTTCACCCCTGGGCTGAAGATGAAACCCAGTTGCTGAAGATGAAACCCAGTTGCTGAAGATGAAACCCAGGCAACATGAATGATTTGAAAAATGAGGAATTAAAAAAAAAACAAATTAACCAAATGCATAACATTTCCTGAAATTTTGAGCAAATATTTCCACAGCTAGCTGAACAATTTATTGAAAATTAGAAAAATAAGAAAAATAAATATATGACCATGAGAATAAAAAGCACAATACAATTCTGAAGCTCACAAATTCCACAAGGTAAAGATAAATGTTCCCCTCGCACATATGTGCTAGTCGTTCCCGACTCTAGGGGGCGGTGCTCATCTCCATTTCAAAGCCAAAGAGCCAGCTTTGTCCGTGGTTGTGTGGCCGGCATGACTAAATGGTGAAAGCGCACGGAACGCTGTTCCCTTCCCACCAAAGGTGGTTCCTATTTTTCTACTTGCATTTTTCCATGCTTTGGAATTGCTAGGTTGACAGAAGCTGGGCCAAGTCACGGGAGCTCCCTCCGTTAGGCAGCGCTAGGGGTTCGAACCACCAAACTGCCGACCTTTCTGATCGACACGCTCAGCATCTTAGCCCCTGAGTCACCTTCTTCTCTTTCTTATCATCCCCACAATGGAGAAGAGAGAAGCTCGAGGAAGCCCGACAGGGAAGCTCTTCACACTTTCCTTCTGCAGCCGCGGAGGGCGATGGGTCTGAGAAAGGTGAGGAATAAATAAGACAAGAGGATAGTAAATTTGAGAGAGAAAAAAATATCTTTGTATAATTATAAATAATAACTGATTATTGAGACTGTGATAAACTCAATTCTCAATCTAGGGGACTAGACATTTCCCCGGTATGGTGTTTTTTTTTTGGAATAAAAGTTTTTTATTGATTTTTACAATTTTATAGTATAGGAAAAGGGTAATTAGGGTTTATGTTATACATTTTAGAGCTTCCATACCAGAGATGGTGACTGCAATCAGATCCGCATACAGTATCATGTTAAGCCAATAGTGTTAGGAGATGTATACATCTAGCACTTTTTTAAAAAAAAAATCCATACATTCAATCTTTAGTTTTACATTTTCATCCGTTTCGAGAAATACAATAATTCAAAATTATATTATTTTTGGGATCTGAGCCTTTTTGCTATCGCACCTTCTTTCTCCCTCCCCTCAGAGGGCGGGCCGTGGCTCCTCCTGTCCCTTCTTCTTCATCGCCCAGGATTGAGGAAATGTTTTTTAAGAAAGGCCTCGGCCTCTGCGATTGTTTTAATTCTAATTCTGCCTCCCTCCCAGAATACCAACATTCCTTCAGGCATTAACCATTTAAACCAGATTCCATTTTTATATACCTTTTTAGACAAGAAGGAAAATTTCCTTCTCGCTTCTCTAATCTTTTTTGGAACCTGTTTTAATATGGTAATATCTTTTTGCTCATATTTCAATGGGCCCTCCCGTTGTGCCCTCAGTATCTCCTCCCATGTGTACCTTCTTAAAAATTTAATATGAATCTCTCTGGGGACCCCGGTATGTTTATGTATGTCTTTCCAGTTACCCTTACCCTATATTTGTTGACTGTGTGGTTTTATATGGCAAATATTAATAAAGATATATTTTATTTAAAAAAAAGAAGAAGAAATGGCCTGGGCAAAGATCTCTGCCTGAAATCCTCCAGCTGCCAGGAGCAGACCCCTCTTATCTTTCCCATCTCCTTGTGAGCTGGTCCCGAGGGCAACAAAGCAAGCACCAAGGGGTTACTCATGGTCAGGACCGCTGTGGTTCAGCACTGGCTATCATGCGCGCTGGAAGGACTGTTCAGCTTGGCCCCTTGGGCCAGGTCCACCCTCCCTGAGGGTTTTTGAAGGAATCTCCCTAACAACTCATCCGTTCCTTTTTCCATGTTGGAAACAGAAAATGTTCTCTGGCATATGAACCAAAGTCTCCATTTGAAGCTCTAAGTTTTCAAGGATGCTAATTTTGCAGGGAAAAAGGAATCAACAACCACTCAATATGGGAATTGTGTTAAATTAACTTGCAAACACGATTCTAGAACAAAAAGGCCAACACAGTTAGAGGCTCCACCTCTTTATTTCCAAAGAAACCTTGTATTAATGAAAAAAAATTCAAAATATTTTAACGGTAAAGATTCCCCTTGCACAGATATGCTAGTCGTTCCCGACTTTAGGGGGCAGTGCTCATCTCTGTTTCAAAGCCGAAGAGCCAGCGCTGTCCAAAGACGTCTCCATGGTCATGTGGCCTGCATGACTCAATGCCGAAGGTGCATGGAACACTGCTACCTTCCCACCCAAAGTAGTTCCTATTTGCCTACTTGCATTTTTACATGCTTTCGGGCTGCTAGGTTGGCAGAAGCTGGGACAAGTAATGCAGTGGTGGGTAATGCAGCTGGGACAAGTAATGCAGTGTGTGCGCATGCATCCAACCCTCCAGCAATGTCCCCGGAGCCTCCATGATGCTCCAGCTGCTCGCCAGAGCATCGCGCAGGTGCTGTACATGCCGTTCACAAGCGCAGAAATGCCAAAGAGTTCAAAGACAGGTAAGGACAACAGGTGGGTGGGTGGGCCCTCCGGAGCACTGTCAGTACTGGGGCATACCAACTGCAACCCATCACTAAAGTAACGGAAGCTCACTCCGTTATGCAGCACTAGGGATTCGAACTGCCGAACTGCTGACCTTTCTGATCAACAAACTCAGTGTCTTAGCCACTGAGCCACTGCGTCAAATAGGGCCGTATTAAATTTGAAATAAGATCATATTAAGTGGCAAAACTAAAGACTTCTACTTCTATCTTTATCCAAGCTTTCTTTGAGCTGAAAACATGCCAATTTGTTATTAATATTATTGAACACCCGAGAATGACCAGGACCAGAGGAATGCTGTTGATATAATTTACCTGGACTTCAGTAAGGCATTTGATAAAGTAGACCATAACCTACTATTAGATAAAGTAGAAAATTGTGGGTTAGACAGCAGCACCACCAAATGGATTCGCAACTGGCTGACCAACCGCACTCAACGTGTAGTCCTCAATGGAACTGCATCTACATGGAAGGAAGTATGCAGTGGAGTCCCCCAAGGCTCTGTTTTAGGCCCAGTACTCTTTAACATCTTCATCAACGATTTGGATGAGGGGATAAATGGGGAACTCATCAAATTCGCAGACGACACCAAGCTGGCAGGAATAGCCAACACTCCAGAAGATAGGCTTAAGATACAGAAGGATCTAGACAAACTTGAACATTGGGCACTGTCTAATAAAATGAAATTCAATTGTGAAAAAAGTAAGGTCCTACATATAGGCAAGAAAAACCAAATGCACAAGTACAGTATAGGTGGTACCTTGCTCAATAGTAGCAACTGTGAGAGGGATCTCGGAATCCTAGTGGACAACCATTTAAATATGAGCCAGCAGTGTGCAGCAGCTGCCAAAAAAGCCAACACAGTTCTAGGCTGCACCAACAGAGGGATAGAATCTAGATCGCGTGAAGTGTTAATGCCACTGTATAGTGCCTTGGTAAGGCCACACTTGGAATACTGCATACAGTTTTGGTCGCCACGATGTAGAAAAGACGTGGAGACTCTGGAAAGAGTGCAAAGAAGAGCAACCAAGATGATTAGAGGACTGGAGACTAAGACATATGAAGAATGGCTGCAGGAGCTGGGTATGTCTAGTTTGATGAAGAGAAGGACCAGGGGAGACATGATAGCAATGTTCCGATATCTCAGAGGGTGCCACAAAGAAGAGGGAGTCAAACTTTTCTCCAAGGCACCTGGGGGCAGGACAAGGAGCAATGGGTGGAAACTAACCAAGGAGAGAAGCAACTTAGAACTAAGGAGAAATTTCCTGACAGTTAGAACAATTAACCTCTGGAACAGAAGTTGCCTCCAGAAGTTGTGAATGCCCCAACCCGGGAAGTCTTTAAGAAGATGTTAGATAGCCATTTGTCTGAAATGGTATAAGGTTCCTGCCCATGCAGGGGGTTGGACTAGAAGACCTACAAGGTCCCTTCCAACTCTGCTATTGTATTGTATTGTATTGTATTGTAATGCTCACAGACTTCTCCTCTGAACTAACACCACTAATCACAGTCCTTGGATTAGAAATGGAAGCTTCTAATCTGTGTTCGGTGTTCCAGGCCTAGGGATTCAAAAAACCCGAACTGCCGACTTTTCTGATTGACAAGCTTGGCATCTTAGCCACTCAGCCACCTTATACTAGCAGCAAGATATTTGCCTACTGTGGTTGAATCCTAGTAAGACTTTTGGAGCCTTGTACATGCACTTTCTGACACACCGTGTTGCAAGCCAGTGAGCACATGTACACACCTAGCCCTCCCCACCGCCATGATGTGTGAATCCCTGAGAACAAACCTATTATGCCTTGTAGATCACATGATATGGCTTAGCAAGTTATGGAAACCCAGGCAATTGTGACTTTGTCAATAAACCATGGTTAAACAAATGACTGACAATAGCCAGTCTGTCAACTGAGACCTTGGTATCTAACCCTGATCCTTCCCATGAGTAACTTGGCATGGGCAAATAATGTCACCTATATCATAATGTCATGGAGTTAACACACGGGCTATGTCAATTGCGTCAGTCAACTAAGGTGTGTTGATATCTACAGGAGATACATGAGGTTGTTATGACTTCTCCTGGATGTTTATTATATCCCTGCCTCCTTCACATCTCCCAAACTAGTCTGGAGCTTCATATTTAGAAGGCTAAGCCTTTAATCTTATATGCCAAGGAATAAAGTTTACTGAAGTTAAACAAACTAAGCAGATCAATGAAAGCTTAAGATGGATCAGTTAATAAGCATACAGGCACAGCTTGTAATAGCTAGGCCTGGGTACACAACTGGTTCACACAAAGTTGACCAGAGATGGAGCTGTTGGATAGGGCCCCTTGTTCAAATCTGTCAGGATCTTTTTGGATCTTGAGATTGTCTTCTGGGGTGTCGGCTATTCCTGCCAGCTTGGTGTCATCTGCAGGTATGATGACTTCCCCTTCTATTCCCTCATCTAAATCGTTTACGAAGACATTGAAGAGTCCTGGAACTAAATCCTGGCATATCCCACTGCTTACTTCCATCCATGTAGACATAGTACCACTAAAGGTGACTTGTTGAGTGCCGTTTATCAGCCACTTACAAATCCATCTGGTGGTGCTGCTGTCTACCCCACATTTTTCCAGCTTACCAAGAAGCAGTTTGTGGGTTACTATGTCAAAGTATGCCTTCCTGAAAGTCAAGTATAGTATGCCCTCAGCATTTTGCTAGCCCACCAATTTAGTCCTTTTGTCAAAAAATGAAGCAAAATTTGCTTGACATGGTCTATTTCTGATAAATCCATGTTTAATTTAATTTAATTTAATCTATTTCAATTTATATACCGCGCCTTCTCCACCGAAATGGACCCAGGGCGGTGCACAGGAATTTAAAATGAACAATAATAAAAATACAATAAATACAATAAATAGGTAAAAAAGAATTAAATCACAGCCTGTGCTAAAATTCCCCCTAAAAATCTAACATCCATTTACGTGTTTGGCAGAAGCTATATGTTGTCTTTGGGTTATACCTTTGCTTGCTTCTAGGGGTTTGCAGATCTGTTGCTTCTCTTTTCCAGGATGCTCCCAAGTTTTGATGCCAGGCTGCTTGGTCTGCAGTTTCCTGGATCTGTTCCTCAATCCCCACCCCCATCCCTTTTTTTGAAGATAGGAACCACATCAGCTCTTTTTCAATCCTCTGGTAGTTCCCGGTGCTCCAGGATCTTTGAAAAATATAGTTCAATAGTTCCAAGATCACATCTGCCAGCAAATTCAGAACTCATCTAGAGGAGACAGGTATTCTCTTACCATTTTCTTGCCTTTTTAAATTTGAACTTCTAGTCTGTCTTTTGTGGTTCTGTTTTTGATAGCTGGGTTACTTTTTCTTTTTGTATGCAAAGAAAGAAGCAAGCAGCTTTGCTTTCTCCCTGCTACCCACCCTTTCCTTGCTCTCTTCTCCCATTAGTGGACCAATTGTTTCCTTGACTTTTTTCTCGTTATCTATATGTTTAAAGAAACTTCATTATTATTTTTATTTTGTTCCTACAGGAACAGTTTCTGGCACAGGGAAAACAGCTGGTCCTCCCTCATCTGTACGTCTTTAAACTCAAGCTGGAAGGGGAAGGAGACTAATTTTGGGGACCAAACCTGAAGCATGAAGCCAAAGACAATAAACCAGACAATGAGGAGGTGGTGCGAAGGAAGGGGCATTGTGTAACGGGAGCTGGAGAAAGAAACCGCAGGGTCAGTGATAAAGGGCTCAGTTACAGGTACACTACTACTCAAAGTATGGGGAACAAACAAGGAGACTCTGAGGTCCTAGGACAGGAGGCCAATATGATATTGTAGCTAACTTGGTGGGATGAAACCCACAAATGGTGCATACTGCTAGGGGATATAAATTGTTAAAGAAAACAGACCCAACGTAAGTAGGGAGGAGTTGCAATGTACACAAAGAACTACTGTATCTCTACAGGAATACACAATACCAAGCATGGAAGCTATGTTTAAAGTATTTGAGTGAATATTAGGTGGGTGGGGGGCAGTGGTGGGTTTCAAATTTTTTAGAACCTATTCTGTAGGTGTGGCCTATTTTGTGGGCGTGGCTTGGCAGTCATGTGACAGGGTGGGAGTGGCCACCTTTTAAAATGTGGTGAAACTCATTTAACAACGCTCTTGCTTAGCAACCAAAATTTTGGACTCAATTGTGATGATAAATTCTTTCTTTCTTTCTTTCTTTCTTTCCTTCCTTCCTTCCCTCCCTCCCTCCCTCCCTCCCTCCCTCCCTTCCCTTCCTTCCTTCCTTCCTTCCTTTCCCGTTGGGTCACTGGCAGCGGCGGGCCAGATTTACTTCCAGGTACGCCAGTGAAACCCCCTCTCACCGGTTCTCTGAATTTCACCAACCGGCTCTCGCGAGTAGGTGCGAGCCTGCAGAAACCCACCACTGGTGGGGGTGGGGGAACATGATTACTTATCAGTGTATAATAAAGTCCACCCAAGCTGAGAACTTTATTTCCCAAAACATGGGAGAGGAAAGGTCAGCTATTCTGGACCTAATTCTCACCAATAGAAACAAAATGGTTGAGGGAATGAAAGTCATAAGAACTTTACCATAATGGAGGCCTAGGTAACTGAACATAGTCAGACTAGTATTTCAGACTTTAAGAGAGCTGATTTCAACAGAGAGAGAGAGAGAGAGAGAGAGAGAATAGGAAGGATTCTATGTGTAAAAATCTTAGAAAGAAAAACACTATATAATGCTTGGGATATGCTGAAAATGAGGTAATGAAGACCCAAACAAAAACAATACCACAGAAAAAGAAAAATGATACTCCAGATGAGACCAGCATGGTTGCACAAAGACCTCTCTGATAAACTGGGACAAGTAGAAAAAGTGGAAAGAGAGGCATATAATTAAGCAAAATAGCAGCAAGTAGCCCAAATCTGCAAAGACACAGCAAGGTTAAGGCTTAGAATGAGTTAAGACTTGCAAGAAATGCCAAAAATAACTCGTCCAAAAAGGTTTCTTTCAATATGTAAGAAGGAAGAAGAAAGTCAAGGAAATGACCAGTCCATTAATCGGAGAAGATGCAAGAAGGTGAAGGGCAGCAGGGGAAAACAAAATTTGCTTAATTCCTTCTTTGCATTCGTCTTTACACAAAAGGGAAGAATAGTCCAATCTATAAAAAGAACCTGTGTTGGAGGCGGAATGTGGATGCAGGTCAAAATAGACAAGGAATTTATAACAGAACATCTGCTTTGGACAAGTTCAAGTTTCCAGGACCAGATGGATTACATCCTGAGATACTGAAGGAGCTGGCAGATGTGATCTTGGAACGATTGAACATTCTCAACATTTTGGTGCAGTGCATTGATGGAATAAAACTCTGACACATTTGGTCAGGCAAACATGGCCAGTGTGAGACTTGATGGACAGCACTGGCCCACTTCAGTGCTTTGGGTTGAACAAGCATATTGTGCAAGCACAGATTTTTTTCTGATGAGGAAGTCTAAGGCCAGTTGATGAATGGGGAATTTGCCTGACGTTTTTGCTGAAATATTTTGTCATTGCAGGACAGGCTGATATGTTTCAAGAGAGTCTTCAGAGACCCAGCTGAAGAGCAGAAAGAAAACCTCCAACCTAACTTTAGACAACATTATCAAGCCAACGTGAGCTCAAGAAGCATCCAACGTACATCTAAAAATCTCTTTCCTGGGCCTGCACTTTGTGAGGCAAAGAGCATCAAAGGCTGGCCAAGAACCCCTCATCCCTGTCAACTGTCCAGTTGGTGAATCTAGAAAAAGAACCTCCTGGGATATTATTTTGCCAACTATACTGAATGAGCCACATTGGCACAGAAGAAGCAACAATAGCTCTGGGTTTTGGAGTAAAAGCAATCTCTCCTTTCTCTCTTTTTTTTTTAAATTATTTTTATTATAATTTTCCACAAATTATACATCTACACATAAAATTTACTTTTTTTTTTTAACAATAATCAATAATCCACCCGGTGCTATACAAAACGAAAGGAAGAGTTGGTTCTTTGGATATCTTCAATTGTCTTTAAGATCTCCAAAATCCGCGTTCCCTGGGTACAGGTGTCGAGGCATCCAAAGTTCCAAGTGCATAGTCCACAAATGGGTTCCAAGTCTTCCAGAAAATGTCTTTTTTATAGACCCCCTCTCTGAATTTAATATCACAAGTCATTTTCTCCTTTCTCTACGGGCCATTCACAGCCCATTATGCTCACCAATTACTTTTGTTCATTTTGTTAAGGGAACCTGACAGCCGCACTGGAACATCTGCTCGGCATGTTCTTGAGATGGAAGCAATGTCTCACGAGAACTTCTTGGATACCCTTCCCCCTACCCTTGCATTCCATTCCACCCCTCCCCCTTTCATTGCCCACTCCCTACTGCACTGCCAGTGGCCATTGGCAGAGTGCATCCAAGATTTTCATAGCCTGGCAGCTCACCTGAGAGATTGGCTCAAGGGTACGTTGGTCTACCAATTCCAGGAGGGGCTGGACAAGGAGCTGTATCACAACTGCCATACCCGGTGTGTATGTCTTGTCCTGCTACC
The DNA here is from genome assembly GCA_039707465.1 of Rhabdophis nuchalis. NCBI lineage: Eukaryota > Metazoa > Chordata > Lepidosauria > Squamata > Natricidae > Rhabdophis > Rhabdophis nuchalis. Next base: position 7,353,448 of record CM077657.1, on the reverse strand, counting down.
TTTGAGTGTGGTACCAGCGAGCCACAAATGTGGAGCTCAACTTGATGGAGCACGTTGCACATGAGAATTGGCCCTGCCGAATGCCCGAGAGACACTCCTCGCCCCATGGAGGGAAAAGGGGTACACATGTGCCTTAGGGGAGAAGCCCCACTGGATTCCAGGAGCATGTTTCTGATGTGGGAAGGAGGGCCACTGAGCGGTCAATTGCATCACAGCACAGTTGGCACCTGCACTGTGAGGTCCGGCCCAACAGAAGCCAAAAAGCCACCTGTGAAACTGAAGGAGAAAACACGGGGGTCTCAACAGGTCATGGAGGTCTCTCTCCAATTCAGAGAAGGGGAGGGAACTCTACCCCATGGAAAATGCGCCTTGGCCTTCTAAGAAAGCGACAGCAAAGGGGAAGACGACTCGATGGTAAGTGGCACTATCGTCCCTATGACAAACCCAAGTGGGGATTTTGGTGCCCTCGGGAGTAAGGGAGGCTCTCGTGGCCTTACTGGATTTGGGGAGCTCTCAGGGCCTGATTAGTCTTCTGACAGTGGAGAAGCGAGGACTAAGGCTGAGGAAGTTAAGGCAGTCCATGGGATTTGCCCAGTTAGATGGCTCCCTTCCAAGAAGGATGCCAGCAACTTGCTTAACGGAGCCAGTGGGCCTTAAGGCTGGGACGATCTGCTTTATTGTGGCTCCAGGAATGACCAAGACCATGGTCGTAAGACTGGCCGGATTGAGGAAAGTGGCTAGCCAGGAGGAGCCAGCAAAAATGCCGAATGCCAGGGATGGGCCTGCAGCTAGGAAAGTGAAAGTGGAGTGTTAGGAATGTAATCCTAATGTTGGGTTGGCAATATATAAACCATGATTGCAATTCAGAAAGAGGACAGAAAGAGACCAACTGAGAGGGAAGCAACCAGATTATATGGAGTCATCTTCAACAGCCTATACCAGGGGTGGGCAAACTTTGCAAGTTTAAGTCTGAAGGACTTCAGCTTCCAGAATTCCCCAGCCAGCAAAGCTGGCTGGAGAAGTCTGAGAGCTGAAGTCCTTCAGACGTAAAGTTGCAAAGTTTGCCCACCCCTGGCCTGTACTGTTAAAAGATGTTTTGCTTGTGGTACCCGGGGACATATAGCTAGATTCTGTAAGAATGCAAAACAACAGAATTCAGGGAAAGCTAAGAAAAATGCTTATACCCATTTAGCCATGTCTACTTTGGCTATGTCGAGCATTGCAGTGAATATCCTAAAGGAGAGAGAGGGAGGAGTTAGAGTCCCTCGTTCCCTTGGAGTACCGTGATCTATCAGAGGGGTTTAGTGAAAGGGAGACTGACGTGCTCCCGCCCCATCACCCCACAGACTGTGCTATTGAACTCTTGCCAGGGGCTAAATTACCCAAGCTGAAGATGCATTCCATGATGCCAAGGGAAATGGAGGAACTTTGGGTGATACGACCACTAAAAGATGCCCTGGAGACAGATGAATGGTTCCAGGGACATAAAGATGACCTATTGATGAAGGAGGGCTGGGTGTGGAAAGGGATACCGGCTGCTGCTGGGGCTGCATATGCTGGTGCCACCCTCACCCCCCATGGGGTAGCAGCAGGGACAGGAGCCATTGTCCTTTGGTAGCGGGCTGCAGGAAGAGAGGAGATGGGGTAGGCAATGGTTTCATGGCCTCCATCCCAAGATTGCTGCCCTTGGTGAGATGGCTCCCTGGATCTCCACCCCACTAAACTTCTCTCTCAGCTGCTCCATAGAGGGGCTGCGAGCTACAGCAGGGAATTTACATTCGGCTGGGTAATCCCATTTGCCTGCTCATCTAACCTCCCCCTTGCTCCCTAGGATCACGGTGACTCCAGGAGGATCGGTTGATCCTCTGCTTCCACCACCTTCCCCACATGGCTCACCCATCAGTGCTCAAATAGGGTTCCTTCTGTCGTGCTCTCCCCCTTGAGCATGGGATATTGCTCCAGCTTCTCAGCCCACTGTTTGGAGCTTGTGCCAGCTGCTTGCATCCCAGCTTCAGCTTGAGCCACCGCTGGGGTCTCTCGAGAGGAGGCTTCCCCTGGCTTTGCCCCTGCCCTCCACTCCTTTGTTGGTTGCCAACATCTCGAAACTGCCAACCTCCTGGTGGGGTCCAGGTAGGCTGCTACTTAGAGAGCTGGTTTAATGTCATACGTCCAGTTGACGAATGCAGAAAAAGAAAGTCTTGGGTGTTATTTTATCAAGAGTATAAACTGTACTGAACAAATCCCTATTGGACAGAAGAAGCAAAACCAGCTCTGGGCTTCCCGTTCAAAAGGATGAATGGTTCATGCTATTCCCCTCTTTTCCCCACAGGCCATTATGACCACCAATCCCGTCTTGCTCATTTTTGTTATGGGGACCTGCCAGCCACACTGGGGCCTCCGCTCACTCGCTGGGTGGAAGCAATGCCACATTCCAGAACCGGCGGGTGCTTGGATGCCATTCTGCCCACCCTGGCATTCCATGCCACCCCTTCCCTTTCCTTGTCAAGCTGCAAGCGAAGCAGAATGTAGGTGAGAGTGCGAGTCAGTCTTGATGCCCCCCCCCCATTCCCCGAACAGCTTTGGGGCAAGAGAGGACCCAGATTCGGTTCCTCCACACAGGTTGTTGTTATGGCAAGGCAACTGGGTCCTGGTTACTTGCAGAATCGCCTCCTCGCACACAATCCCATCCGACCTGTCCGCTCCCACGGGGAGGGCCTCCTCAGGGTGCCGTCCGCTGGACAATGCCGGCTGGCAGCTCCCAGGGGAAGAGCCTTCTCTGTAGCGGGCCCAGCCCTCTGGAACGACCTGCCCCCCCCTGACCTTCGCACTACCACAGACCTTCGCCTCTTCCGTCGAGCATTGAAAACTTACTTTTTTTTGATTGCCTGGGGGAGAAATTTGGAACACTCAATTGATCTCGAGAAATGGAGATCAAGAAATTTGGAAAAAAACTCTAAAATTAACAATGTCAATTGCATATAAGGAAAACATATACAAAATGTTATATAGGTGGCACCTTCCTCTGGTAGATTATCGAAGATGTTCCCAGAGACCTCTCCAATTTGTTGGAAATGTAAGGTAGCTCTGGGAACTTATTTCCATACTTGGTGGACTTGCCCTCGAGCAGGAATATATTGGACCAGAATCCGAAATTGGCTTTTCGAAATTACTGGCTGTAGAATTAAGTTGATTCTGGAAACGTTCTTACTAGGCATGAAACCAGATAATTTAAACAAATCTAATTGGTATTTAACCCTCCACATCATTATTGCAGCTAGAATTGCTTTTGCCCAAAAATGGAAATCCAGTGACATTCCATCAGAGTCAATATTAATCGCTAAAATTATGGACTGTGCAGAAGCAGACAAGCTTACCAGCCTATTGAGAGACAAACAAGATTCGCTATTCTATGAGTGCTGGGATCGCTGGTACGCTTGGCTACAAAGGAATTCAAAGAAGCGGACTTAACATTGCTGATTTAGAATCTCTATATGCTTTGATTACACTCCTTCACTTTGTCCTGGTTTTTTTTTCATATATTTTTTTTCCGCCTTTCTTATTAGAGATATGTATTAAATTAATAAGTGGTAAATGTTAGTTATAGTGTTATAACTCTAGTTATATTGTAATACTCTCTGCAATCGCTTTGTATCATTTAATGTCTTATTCTGTAAGTTTTTGCTTTTTAATGATTCAATAAATTTTTTTTTAAAAAACTTACTTTTTTCATGCGGCCGGCCTGGCATAGTTTGTTTTTATCATCATTTAATAGGGTTTCTTAATTATTTATTTTAATTCAAGTTTAAGTTTACTTAATTTAAGTTTAATTTTAAATTTATCTATTGCATTTAGACATACCTTTTATTATCCCTGTGCACCGCCCTGAGTCCCTACGGGAGAGAGGGCGGTATACAGATTAAATAAATAAACAAACAAACTGGCAGAAGAACCGAGTTCAAGGCCCTAGGACAAACCAGGAATCACACGATCCTTGCTCACTTCTCCAAGCCAGCTGGAGGCTGAGCCATTCCTCTGAGGAGTCATTTGGGTGGAGTGGGAAAAACAGAGACGCTGTCTTGCCCTGGCCAGAATAACATTCTCCTGACAAGTCATTTCCCCAGAGAGAGGAGATGAAATGCACGGAGAAGGGAACGGCCTTGGCCCCCTTTTTTTAATGGTTTCCTTGTTTTCGCTTTGACATTCAGTGCTGGAGCGGACGCCGATTTTCCATTTCGAAAATCTGCCGCTTGCTGGAGAGAAGCACTTTTTGCACTGCTCAGAAGCCCTTGGCTCCTCCCATCTTGTAAATGTCGTAGCACAAAGTTTTTTCTGCACACAATTTCCAGAGCGTTATGGAAAACAAAACCGGCTTGTGAAAGGCCCTGAGACTTGCTTCCTGGTTGTAGCCAAATTGCTGTTGTATGGGGGTGGGGGGAGGGCTGGCATGACGACCCCTGCACTCTGCTGCAGTCCCCTATCCGTGTTATGGGTAGCTGTCCAATTACTTGCTACAGATTGTACTAACCATTGTTAAGTTTTAATTGTGGTCTGAGGAGCAAACCATAGTTGCTTAGTTCATACAAACCACAAACCATCCTACAGCTAAATCGGTCAATCCAGTCCAATCCCCTGCAGATGGACAGGTTGACCCTGAAGCTAAAGGATAAAAGAGGAATCGGTGTACTTCAAGACATGGGGAAGATTTTATGATTGGCTGGAGGCAGGAAGCTAGAAAATAAAGTAAGGAGAAGATACAGGACCCAGACGATGCATTATTAAATGGAAAGGGTGGGTGGGAAGAGGGGGAAAACAGAAAAGAAAATATTAAATATACAAGTATATATTCAAGAGCGAGACATAAAGGAGAAGAAAACATAGTTAGGATAGATTAGCGAAGGGAATGAAATAAGAAATGATACTAAATTGTATTTGGGTTTGCAGAAGTACCATCCCAAGGAAACATAAACTGAGATTTAAAAGAGACACCTACAACAAGAGAAAAAGAAAGAGAGAGAGGAGGAGAGAACGAGAGGAAGAGGAGAGAAAGAAGAAAGAGATAAGGAGAGGAGGGTGGAAGGGAGAGAAAGATAATAATAATAATAATAATAATAATTATTATTATTATTATTATTATTATTATTATTATTATTATTATTATTATTATTATTATTATTATTATTATTATTATTTTAATTTATAACCTGCTCTCTCTCCCCGAAGGGACTCGAGGCGAGGCACAGGGAAATTAAAAATACAATAAAACCATAAACAATACAATATTAAAATGAATTAAACCAGCCCTGTGCTAAAACCCATATAAACTAAAACTAAGCTCTAAAAATCCCTTAAAAAACAGTTTAATTACCCTAGGCCGGCCAAGCAAAAGAAATGTGTTTTTAATTTTCGTCGGAAGGAGCAGAGGTCCGTAGTTGTTCTAATATCGGGGGGAAGGTCGTTCCAGAGGGCTGGGCCCACCACAGAGAAGGCCCTTCCCCTGGGCGTTGCCCGCTGGCATAGCCTAGTGGACGGCACCCGGAGAAGTCCCTCTCTGTGGGAGCGAATCGGCCGCAGGGATGTATGGGGCAGGATGCGATCCCGCAGAGAGCTAGGTCCCGTGCCATGGAGCACTTTAAAGATGATGACCAACACCTTGAAGCACACCCGAAAAACGACAGGCAGCCATTGCAGCTCGCGCAGGAGCGGTGTTACATGGGAAAACCTAGAGGTTCCCATAACTACCCGCGCGGCTGCATTCTGGACAAGCTGAAGCCTTTGGGTGCACCTCAAGGGGAGCCCCATGTAGAGAGCATTGCAGTAGTGCAGTAGAAGGAGAGAGGGTAGGAATAGGAAGAGTAGGAGTAGGAGTAGGGGAGAGGTAAGGGAAGAAGGAAGGGGAAGGAGAAGAGGAAGGAAGGAGAGAAGGGAGGGAGGGAAAAAGGAAAGGGAGAGGAGGGTAGAAGGGAGAGAAAGAGAAGGAGAGAAGGTAAGAAGGGGAAGAGGAAGAGTAGGCGGAGGGGAGAGGTAAGGGAAGAAGGAAGGGGAAGGAGAGGAGGAAGGAAGGAAGGAGAGAAGGAAGAGAGGGAGAAAAGAAAGGGAAAATAAAGTGGTGTTACAACAAGAGGAAGGGATGGCAAATAAAGCAACCCAAACTGTATATTATAACCTATTAAATGGAATAACAAATGTATAAGAATGACAAATGTAAAGAAGAATAAGAATTATGTGAATGTATACTTAAAATGGTATGTAAGAGAATAAAAAATAAAAATGCTTGTCAAAAAAAATCCAATCCAATCCCAGTCTATTCTCATTGGGTGAAATGATAGTTGAATCCTATTCAATAAGCCTCATAACTCTTCCCAATCCATTGTTTTGATAAAGCCTCAGATAAGGTGATTATTTACAGCAGCATTTCTCACCCTCAGCAAGTCCATGTTTTGAAGTTGTTGTACTTCAGACACATTGATTTAGAGTACAGAGAGAGACACTAAAGCAGAGGTTCCCAAACTTGGCAACTTTAAGTCTTGTGGACTTCAACTCCCAGAATTCTCCAGCCAGCAGAGCTGACTGGAGAATTCTGGGAGTTGAAGTCCACAAGTCTTAAAGTTGCCAAGTTTGGGAACCTCTGCACTAAAGCGTCTTCTCTTTAAGACCTGTCTTTTGAAGAAAGCACGGAGATATGGTCAGAGGCAAGGAGCTCACAAGGGCCGGTGTCAACAGTGGAGACCTTCAAATTTCTAGGTTCTCTCATTGCCCAAGACCTAAGCGCAGGTTGAGGGGGTTTTTAGGGAGGTTTTTAATTCGGATTTTAGGGGGTTCCAGGGAGGAGGGGAAAAATAGTCCAGGGAGGGGACAGCAATTGAGGCCGGCGGGCGGAAATAGGGAAACGGAGGAAGGGGAGGGGGGGGTCATTTCCTCGGTGGCTTTTTCCATCGATTCGGTCTTGGGGAGGGGCAGGGGCGGAGGGAGATGAAATGGTCATCATCGGTTGGAAGACCGTGGCCGCTGGATTCAGACGGTCACGTGCTCCAACTCTCCGCTCTCCCATCGCAGACTAGGTGGGCAGGAATCACAGACCCGGGGCCCGAGGCTGATGTTATGCAACGCCAGGTCCGTGGTTCAAAAAGCCCCCCTCATTCGTGACTTTGTGTCAGAGGGGGACCCGGACCTGGTGGGTATAACGGAAACCTGGTTGGGCCACGAAGGGGGTATGCCCCTCGTGGACATGTGCCCACCAGGTTACCGTGCCTTCCATCAGCCAAGGGCCCTAGGGAGGGGTGGGGGGGGTGGCGATTATCGTAAAGGAAGGTCTTGAACCGAAGGAGACCACAGTCCCTCAGACAACCGGGTGTGAATCTCTCTGCGTGAGATGGGGCCTAGGGAGGCAGTTGGGCGTGTTAGTTGTATACCTGGCTCCTCGCTATGCAACAACAGCCCTGCCCGAGGTCCTAGAGGTGATAGCCGAGGTGGCAGTTGAGACCCCCAGACTGGTAGTCATGGGGGACTTTAACTTGCCGTCGGCAGGCGAAGCCTCTGGAGCAGCTCGGGAGTTCATGGCCTCCATGACGGCCATGGACCTGACCCAGGTAGTTTTAGGCCCCACTCACGAGGGAGGAAACACACTGGATTTCATCTTTGTCTCGGGACAGTGGAGTTGTGATCTGGGAATAGGGGACCTAGCCATCACTCCCTTGTCATGGACAGATCACGCTCTCCTTCGGCTGGACTTTCCAATCGCTACACCTCACCGCGGGGAGGCGGAACCGGATATTCCTATATGGTTCCGCCCCAGGCTTCTAATGGACCCGGAAAGGTTCCAGAGGGAGCTTGGGCCAATTCCTGTGACCCTGCCCCGCGACTCGACTGAGGACCTAGTGGCCGCATGGTTAAGTGCGGCCGCGGGGGCCTTGGACCGAGTCGCGCCCTTGCGGCCTCTCTTGCGGCGGCGAATCACCCAGGCTCCTTGGTTTACCGAGGAGCTTCGGGGGATGAAACGCCACAAGAGATGCCTAGAGAGCAGATGGAGATCCTCTCGCTCCGAAGCCGACCGAACACTAGTGAGAACCCATATTAGGGCTTACTTAGTGGCGATAAGGGTGGCCAAACGTGAGTATTGTGCCACCCTTATTGCATCCACAGATAACCGCCCTGCCGCCCTGTTTGGGGTGACCCGCTCCCTCCTTCATCAGAGGCCGCGGGAAGCCCCTCTGCAAGGGCGAGCAGAGGAATTTGGGATTTATCTGCAGGAGAAAATCACTCGGATTCGGAATGAGCTACCCTCCATCGACAGTGGTCCTGTGGGACTGTCCGAGACTAGTCTTGAGGTTCCTTCTTGGGAGGAGTTTGACTTTGTTACCACCGAGGATATGGACAGGTTGTCAAGGAAACTTAGGGCGACCACATGTTTATTGGACCCGTGTCCCTCCTGGCTTGTACTGGCATCCTGGGAGACGACACGAGGCTGGCTCCAGGGCATTGTCAACGCATCTTTGAGTGAGGGGTCCTTGCCTGCCGTCTTGAAAGAGGCGGTAGTGAGGCCCCTCCTCAAGAAGCCGTCCCTGGACCCAGCTTTATTAGAGAACTATCGTCCGGTCTCCAACCTTCACTTTTTGGTGAAGGTTGTCGAGAGTGTGGTAGCCCAACAGTTTCCGCGACACCTGGAGGAAGTTGATTATCTAGACCCGCGCCAGTCCGGCTTCCGACCCGGTCACAGCACCGAGACGGCATTGGTCGCGTTGGTTGATGATCTCTGGAGGGCGCGGGATAGAGGTTATTCCTCTATCCTAGTCCTATTAGACCTCTCGGCGGCTTTTGATACCATCGACCATGGTATCCTATTGCACCGACTGGGGGGGTTGGGGTTGGGAGGCACCGTTTTGCGGTGGTTCTCATCCTACCTCTCTGGTCGGTCGCAATATGTGTTGACGGGAGGGCAGAGGTCGACCTCGAGGCCTCTCTTATGTGGGGTTCCTCAGGGGTCGGTCCTCTCGCCCCTCCTTTTCAACACATATATGAAGCCGCTGGGTGAGATCATCCGTGGTTTTGGGGTGGAGTACCATCTGTACGCTGATGACACCCAGCTGTACATATCCACCCCAAACCACCCCAACGATGCCGCCGAAGTGCTGTCCTGGTGTTTGGAGGCCGTACGGATCTGGATGGGTGGTAACAAACTCAGGCTCAACCCTGCCAAGACTGAGTGGCTGTGGTTTCCGGCACCCCGGTTCAGCCAGATTACACCTACTCTGGCCATTGGGGGCGAAACACTGGCCCCCGTGGAGAGGGCGCGCAATTTGGGTGTCCTCCTGGATTCCCGGCTGTCCATGGAGGACCATGTGGCGGCCGTGGCCAGGGGGGCGTTTCATCAGGTACGCCTGATGCGCCAATTGCGCCCCTTACTGGACCGGGCTGCCCTTCGCACAGTCACTCAAGCTCTCGTGACGTCCCGACTCGACTACTGTAATGCTCTCTACATGGGGCTTCCCTTGAGGTGCACTCGAAAGCTACAGCTAGTCCAAAACGCAGCCGCGCGGGTGATTATGGGAGCCACTAGATGCTCCCACATAACACCGATCCTGCGCGAGCTGCATTGGCTTCCTGTGGTTTTTCGAGTGCGCTTCAAGGTTTTGACAACTATCTTTAAAGCGCTCCATGGCTCGGGGCCTAGTTATATGCGAGACCGCCTCCTGCCCCATACATCCCTTAGACCGATACGCTCCCACAGAGAGGGCCTCCTCAGGGTGCCGTCGGCCGGACAATGCCGACTGGCGACACCCAGGGGAAGAGCCTTCTCTGTGGCGGGCCCAGCCCTTTGGAATGACCTACCCCCTGAATTACGTACCATCACCGACCTCCGCCTCTTCCGCCAATGTCTTAAGACATATTTGTTTCAACAAGCCGGCCTAGCCTAACCTCCCATGGGGACTTTTAGGTAGTTTTAAATTGGGTTTTTAAAATTTGGTTTTAGCGCAGAATAGGTTATTTAATAGTTTTTTAAATTATATTTATTGTATTTTGTATGTTTTTAAATTTTCCTGTGCGCCGCCCTGGGTCCTTCGTGGAGAAGGGCGGGATATACATTTAAATAAATAAATAAATAAATAAAATAGACACCTAGCATCAAAAACGTCATCAAAAAAGCACAACAAAGAATGTTTTTTTTCTGCACCAATTCAGGAAACTCAAACTGCCCAAGGAGCTGCTGATACAGTTCTACAGAGGAATCATTCTGTCATCTGCACCTCCATAACTGTCTGCTTTGGCTCTGCAACCCAACAAGACAGACACGGAATTCAACCGATAATTAGAAGTGCAGAAAAAACAATGGCTGCCAACCTGCCTTCCATTGAGGACCTGCACACTGCACGAGTCAAAAAGAGGGCTGGGAAAATATTTACAGACCCCTCACATCCTGGACATAATTTGTTTCAAGTCATACCCTCAAAATGAGGCTATAGAGCACTACACACCAAGACAACTAAACACAAGAACAGTTTTTTCCCGAACGCCATCACTCTGCTAAACAAATAATTCCCTCACCCCTGTCAAACTATTCACTAAGGCTGCATTACTATTACTCTTCTCATTGTTCCTATCGCCCATCTCCTCCTCCCACTTATGACTGTAGGACTGTAACTTTGTTGCTTGTATCCTTACAATTTATAAGGATATTGATTGTTTCCTGATTGCTTATTTGTACCTTGTGACTATCATTAAGTGTTGTAGCTTAGGATTCTTGATGCATTAATCTTGTCTTTTTATGTACACTGAGAGCATCTGCACCAAAGACAAATTCCTTGTGTCCAGTTGTACTTGGCCATTGAAGAATTCTATTCTATTCTATTCTATTCTATTCTATTCTACTCTACTCTACTCTACTCTACTCTACTCTACTCTACTCTGTATGCACCAAAGACAAATTCCTTGTGTCTCCAATCACACCTGGCCAAGGAAGAATTCTATTCTATTCTATTCTATTCTATTCTATTTTCCTGTTCCTGTTCCTGTTCCTGTTCCTGTTCCTGTTCTATCTATTTTATTTTCTGTTGCTCTGTCAAGTCTGCTGGTCACATCTTCCAGTGGAGGTTTCCCTCAATGGCTAGTCCCTGCAGGGAGTTATGAGACCTCCAGGATTATTATTTTTTTCATTTCGATTTATATACCGCCCTATTTTCCCTGGGGGGACTCAGGGCGGTGCACAGAAAGATAAAAACCCAACAACACATACAAAATATAAAAGGCAATTAAATTATTAAATCTGTGCTAAAATTTGGATAATGTAAAAATTAAAACCAATAAATATCAAAATTTAAAATTATACCCATAGCCTATGTCAGGCCGGCTAGATGAAAGAAATGTGCTTTTAACATCCGACAGGATCAGTCTGTGCCTTCAAACCTGTCAATAGGTTGCAACCTTTGGAGCTTTTCCTGGCAGCTTCTGAGTGGCCTCAACTGGGGAGAGGCAAGGAAGTGGCATCTCCACTCTCTCCTGCCTCAGGGCTGCCAAGGTAAGAAGAACCAGGCTTCCCTCTTCATGTCCAGCTGGCAAGGAGAATATGGGTTGAACTTAAATGTGGCTGGAAGGGATCTTGGAGGTCCTCTAATACAGGGGTCTCCAACCTTTGCAACTTTAAGTCTGAAGGACTTCAGCTCCCAGAATTCTCCAGTCAGCAAAGCTGGCTGGAGAAGTCTGGGAGCTGAAGTCCTTCAGACTTAAAGTTGCAAAGGTTGGAGACCCCTGCTCTAATACAACCCTCTGCCCAAGGCAGGAGTCCTAATTCCATCCTGGACAAATGGTTGTCCAACTTTTTTTTTTTTTTTTGAAAGCCTCTAGTGATGGAGGATCCATGACTTTGAGTGGGAAGCTGTTCCCTTGATTCTTCTCACTGTCGGGAAGTTTCTCCTGAGTTTAAAGTTGGATCTCTCTTTAATGAGCTTCCACCCATTGCTTGTTGTCTTACCCTCAGGTTCTTTGGAGAATAAGTTGACCTCTTCTCTATGACAACCCCTCACGTACTAGAAGACAGTTATCGTGTGTGTCCCCTCCCCACCCTTCTCTTCAATAGGCTTCATGTCCCTTAACCATTGTTCATCATCATAGCCTTTAGCCTCCAGATCCTTTAACGTCTCTGTTACTCTTCTCTGCACACTTTCCAGGGTCTCAGCATCTTTTTTGTATCATGGTGACCAGAACTGGACTCAGTAGGCCATTGGTTGAACAATCTGGTCATCTCCACCCCAAATAGGTGGCTCTCCCTGGGTTATGTCCAGTGATGGGATTCAGCAGTTGACACCTCTTCGGGAGAACCGGTTGTTAACTTTTTAAGCAATTGGGAGAACTGGCTGTCCTTTTGTTTTTCTCCACTTTACAGGGCTAATCCTGTAAGGCAGGGGTCCCCAACCTTTTTGGCACCAGGGACCGGTTTCAAGTTAAAAAAATTCTGCGGACCGGTGGCCATGGCTCAGCCGGCGGAGAGCGGGAGGGGGGGGGAGGGGGAACAGGCAGCGCATGCGTGCGCGGGGTGTGTGTGAGTAGGCTCACTCGCCCCTCTCGGGCCCCCAACGGCGCAAGCGGCCGCGCCTGCACTCTCCTGCCTCCAGCGCACACTCTGCCCAGGGGACTGCCCCCTCCTCCCTCCTCCTCCTCCTCTCCCTCTTCTAAGAGTTGCGCCACTCACTGCGGCCCGGTTCCTATCAAGCCACGGAGCGGCACTGGTCCACGGCCTGGGAGTTGGGGACCCCTGCTGTAAGGAAGGCAGGAAGGAAACATTCTGGTGTTGTTTCTAGACTCATCTTGATTGCCCTGCTTACAGAAACTGCCTCTCTGGTTAACCCTTGTTACAATGTCACAGCTAAGGTGAAGCGCCCATCGACCTGAGCGACGTTGAATTGGCCACACCCATCCAGTCACATGACCACTGAGCCCCCGCCTACCCAGCTGGTCATTAGGGCAGAGAACCGGTTGTGAAATTATTCGAATCCCATCACTGGTTGCGTCCTATTTTATTTTTATTTATTTATTTTATTAAATTTATACCCCGCCCTTCTCCTACAAAGGGAGCCAGGGCAGCGCACAGGCATAATTAAAACACAACGTACATACATAAACCAATTATTAAAATCCAATTAAATTAAATTACCCCGTGCTAAAACATTTTTAAATTCTCTAATTAAAATTTATAACTAAAAAGTCCAGATCGGGTGATTATCCTAGGCCGGCTGCAGGAGAGGTGTTACATGGGACTGCCTTGTGGCTCCCATGACCACCCGCGCGGCTGCATTCTGGACTAGTTGTAACCTCCGAGTGCACCTCAAGGGGAGCCCCATGTAGAGAGCGTTACAATAGTCCAGCCTAGATGTCACGAGTGCTTGAGTGACTCTGCGGAGGGCAACCCGATCCAGTGAGGGTCACAATTGGCGTACTAAGCGTACCTGGTAAAACACCTCCCTGGCCACGGCTGCCACATGGTCCTCCATGGACAGCCAGGAATCCAGGAGGACACCCAAATTGCACACCCTCTCCACGGGGGGCCAATATTTCACCCCTAATGGCCAGTGTTGGACTTAACTGGCTGAACCGGGGTGCCGGAAACCACAGCCACTCGGTCTTGGCAGGGTTGAGCTTGAGTTTATTACTACCCATCCAGACCCGTACAGCCTCCAAACACCGGGACATCACCTCAACGGCATCGTTGGGGTGGTTTGGGGTAGATATGGACAGCTGGGTGTCGTCAGCGTACAGATGGTATTCATAACTCATGCTGAGTGGGCCAGGATTTATACATAGAATAAAAAAGGGTTTGCTCATCCAAAGTGACTTTGCTTGTATGACATGTTTACCCTAGGCTGCCTGGATTCTTAAAACTTGCTAGTCTAAAGCGGTATTAATTTGTAGCCCTGTTGCCTAGCAACTGAGTTGCCTGGCTCAGTTGCCTAGGAACACCAGCGCCCACTATATGGACCTGGCTGCTCCAGGGCTCCTGGCTTTGAGGGAGGGCTGGCCCAGAATGAAAGGCTGGGTCTGTGCCATGAGGCCAAGGCTGACTAGGCCAGGGGATTGTGGTGGAATATGCCCTTGGTAGGTAGGCCAGCATCCAAGGACAAAATCCCAGCTGGGGCTGTTCTACTTCATGCTGACAGTGAATGTGAAGGCAGTGAATGGGAAGACGTCCCACATGATTAATCATATAGACTGGGTGAAACCAGGCTTAATAGCAGTGACTGTGAGAGGGATCATGGAATCTTAGTGGAGAACCAGCTAAATGTGAGCCAGCAGTGTGCAGCAGCAGCCAAAAAAGTCAATACAATGCTAAATTGGATTAACAGAGGGATACAATAAGATCAAGGGAGGTACTAATACCACTCTATTGTTTTTTTTTTTAATTTAGATTTACACCCCGCACCTTCTCCAAAAAGGACCCAGGGCGGCGCACAGGAAATTTAAAAACACAACAAATATTACAAAATACAAAATTTAAAAACATATTAAATTCTAACCCTGTGCTAAAATCGACTAAAATCCCCCAAATTAAAACTATCTAGGAGCAGTCACAGCGGGAGGTTACGCTAGGCCGACTTGATGGAAAAGGTGTGTCTTGAGACACTGGCGGAAGAGGCGGAGGTCTGAGATGGTACGTAGTTCAGGGGGTAAGTCGTTCCAAAGGGTAGGGCCCACCACAGAGAAGGCCCTTCCCCTGGGTGTCACCAACCGGCATTGCCCGGCCGACGGCACCCTGAGAAGGCCCTCTCTGTGGGAGCGTATCGGTCTAAGGGATGTATGGGGCAGGAGGCGGTCTCGCATATAACTAGGCCCCGAGCCATGGAGCACTTTAAAGATGGTTGTCAAAACCTTGAAGCGCACCCGAAAGGCCACAGGTAGCCAGTGCAGCTCGCGCAGGAGAGGTGTTATGTGGGAGCATCTAGAGGCTCCCATAATCACCCGCGCGGCCACATTCTGGACTAGCTGTAGCTTTTGAGTGCACCTCAAGGGGAGTCCCATGTAGAGAGCATTACAGTAGTCAAGTCGGGACGTCACGAGTGCTTGAGTGACTGTGCGAAGTCCTAGTAAGGCCACACCAAATTACTGCATCCAGTTTTGGTCACCACACTATAAAAAGATATTGAGATTCTAGAAAAAGTGCAGAGGAGAGCAACCAGGATGATTAAGGAACTGGAGACTAAAACATACAATGAACGGTTACAGGAACTGGGCAGGACTGGTCTAGGGAAGAGACGGAGCAGGGGAGACAGGATAGCAGTCTTCCAATATTTGAGGGGCTGCCACAGAGAGGAGGGGGTCAAGCTGTTTTCCAAAGCACTCAAAAGCCAAACAAGGAACAATAGATGGAAACTGACCAAGGAGAGATTCAACCTAGAAATCAGGAGGAATTTTCCGACAGTGAAAACCAACAGAAGAGAAATTGTCTTTGCAAAAACAATAACGGCCAACCTGCCTTCCATTGAGAAAATATTTACAGACCCCTCACATCCTGGACATCAATTGTTTCTACTTTCAAAACAACAGTATAGAACACTGCACACCAAGACAACTAGACACAAGGACAGTTCCCCCCCCCCCATCACTCTGCTAAACAAATAACTCCCTCACCCCTGTCAAACTACTCATTAAGGCTGCATGACTATTACTATTAGTCTTCTCGTGGTTTCTATCACCATCTCCTCCCACTGATGACTGCAGGACTGTAACTTTGTTGCTTGTATCCTTATGATTTATATTGATGTTGATTGTTTCCTGATTGCTTTTTTGTATCCCATGACTCTCATTGTATTGTATCTAATGATTCTTGACAAATGTATCTTGTCTTTTTATGTTGACTGAGAGCTTATGTAGCAAAGACAAATTCCTTGTGTGTCCAATCACACTTGGCCAATAAAAAATCCTATTCTATTCTATTCTATTCTATTCTATTTCATTCCCCCCTTCTTTCTCTTCCTTTTCTATTCTATTCCCTTCCCTCCTTTTCTCTTCTCATATGCACCAATCACACTTGGCCAATAAGGAATTCCATTCCATTCCATTCCATCCCATCCCCGGCCATCCCACCCGTCCAAAGGGAGGCAAGCACAGGTGGAAGAGGGCGCCCGGCCGCGTAAAGGCCAAGCGGGGCACCCGAGGAGCGGGGTGTGTGTGTGGAATAGCCGCTCGTGGCCGGGATCAGCTCCAAGCCCCGGACGGCAGCGGTGAGGCTTCCCCTCTTGGCTGCCGGGGGTGGGGGGGGGGGGAGGCAGCCGGGGTGGCGGCGGTGGGTGCGCGGGCGTAGCCAGAGCCGCCTCCCGGCCACGCGGAGGGCAGCCGGCAGCGCCGCCTGCGACTTTAAGGGGAGCGGCCGCGAGGGAGGCGCCAGCCGCCGCCGCCGCAGCGCTCCGGCCGAACAAAGGGCGGCCCCGCCGGGGAAGAAGAAGGAGGAGGAGGAGGAGGAGGGACCGGAGCCCGCGCCCGCTCGCTTCATTCAGAGCCGGCCCGGGCGCAGCCGCCGATGCGGAGCCGCCGAAGCGCCGCCGCTGCCCGCCTTGCCAGGAGGCCCCTCCGGCTCCTCCGCCGCGGGATGCGAGCGCGCCGCCAGGGCTGAGGCTGCGGGGTTGGGGAGGGCCGGGGGGCGGCTGGTCGGCCATGGGGCTGCCGGCGCTGGAGTTCAGCGACTGCTACCTGGACAGCCCGGCCTTCCGCGAGCGGCTCCGGTGCTCCGAGCAGGAGCTGGAGCGCACCAACCGGTTCCTGAAGGACGTGGTCAAGGACGGCAACGCGCTCATCGGGGCCATCAAAAGTAAGCGGCGCCCAGAAACACCCCCAACCCCTCTCCCCCCCCCCCCCGGCCTTCGGCTCCCTCGCTCGGCCGAGGGAGAGGGCGATGGAGCGGCGCTCGCTTGCCTTGCACTCGCCTCGGTTCCGCCTCTAGGTCCGGGTGGCGCTCGGATGGGAGACCACGAGGAAATGCCGGATTGCAACGGCCACCCCCCACCCCCACTCAGTGGCGTAGCGTGGGTTGTCAGCACCTGGGGCAAGGCAAGTAATTTGCGCCCCCTAACCCGTGGATTTTAGCACTCGGGGGAGGCAGCTCTTCTTGTGGTGTCGAGCGGCGAGCCCATGCACCTCCCGCGAGGATCCGGCGCTGGCCTCAGCCGGGGGATGGCCCGGGAGGGTTTGGCCCCTACTGGCCGCTGTTCGCTCCCCGACTCTCGCCGGCCCAGGAGCGCCCAGGCGCCGCCGCCGCCAACTCCAGAGACCCGTGGAGGAGAGCTTCCGAGTCGGGTCTCTGGAGCGCGCCCCCCCAGATGTTGCGCCCGGTGCGGCCGGCACCCCCTGCACCCCCCACGCTACGCCTCTGCCCCCACTTCCCCCTCACGCCCCGGCCAGCCATCGGAGGGGCTTCTCCATCCCGGGCCAGGAAGGGCGAGGAGCCTCCCGGAGCCGCTGGAGCCGAGGGGGAGACCTCGGAAGGGCTGCGGTGGGCTTCCCTGGGAGCCCCGGGGGCTTCTTTTACCCGCTTCTCGGGCTCTCCTGAACCTGGCCCTTGCGGTGTGTGTGTGTGTGTGTGTGTGTGTGTGTGTGTGTGTGTGTGTGTGTGAAATCATCGTTTGAGTGCTTTGGGGCGTCTGGTCAAACGTTGCTTTTGCGTATTTAAAAATGCCTCCTCTGCTGACTTCAGTTAAGGGAGAGGGATCTAGGAATCCTAGTAGACAACCATCTAAATATGAGCCAGCAGTGTGCAGCAGCTGCCAAAAAAGCCAACACAGTTCTAGGCTGCATAAACAGAGGGATAGAATCTAGATCACGTGAAGTGTTAATGCCACTGTATGGTGCCTTGGTAAGGCCACACTTGGAATACTGCATACAGTTTTGGTCGCCACGATGTAGAAAAGACGTGGAGACTCTGGAAAGAGTGCAGAGAAGAGCAACCAAGATGATTAGGGGACTGGAGACTAAAACATATGAAGAACGGCTGCAGGAGCTGGGTATGTCTAGTTTGATGAAAAGAAGGACCAGGGGAGACATGATAGCAGTGTTCCGATATCTCAGAGGGTGCCACAAAGAAGAGGGAGTCAAACTATTCTCCAAGGCACCTGGGGGCAGGACAAGAAGCAATGGGTGGAAACTAATCAAGGAGAGAAGCGACTTAGAACTAAGGAGAAATTTCCTGACAGAACAATTAACCTCTGGAACAGCTTGCCTCCAGAAGTTGTGAATGCCCCAACCCTGGAAGTCTTTAAGAAGATGTTAGATAGCCATTTGTCTGAAATGGTATAAGGTTCCTGCCCATGCAGGGGGTTGGACTAGAAGACCTACAAGGTCCCTTCCAACTCTGCTATTGTATTGTATTGTAAGGTGTTGTGACCCCAGGGCTGGATGACACCAGCATGGACACCAGCATGGACACCCTCATGGCCTTGATGGTTCTTGGCTTGTTGTTGTTAGTTGCAAAGTCGTGTCCAACCCATCGCTCGCGACCCCATGGACAATGGATTCCTCCAGGCCTTCCTGTCCTCTCCCATCCTTTGGAGTCCATTGAATCTCACTGCTTGGGTGACTTCAATCCAGTCACCTCATTCTCTGTCATCCCCTTCTTCTTTTGCCCCCCATCTTTCCCAGCATGAGGTTCTTCTCCAGGGAGTCCTTCCTTCTCATTAGGTGGCCAAAGTATTTGAGTTTCCTCTTCAGGATCTGGCCTTCTAAAGAGTAGTCAGCGTGGATCTCCTCTAGGACTGACCGGCTGGATCACCTTGCAGTCCAAGGGACTCACAGGAGCCTTCTCCAGTACCAGAGTTCAAAGGCCTCCATTCTCAGGTGCTCAGCCTTCCTTATGGTCCAAGGTTCACAGCCATACACTGCAACTGGGAAAACCATAGCCTGGACTAGACGCACCTTTGTTGGCAGGGTGATGTCTCTGCTTTTTAGTAGGCTGTCTAGATTTGCCATCGCTTTCCTCCCCAGGAGCAAGTGTCTTTTAATTTCTTGTCTGTAATCCCCATCCGCAGTGAGCTTGGAGCCCAGGAAAATAAAACCTGTCACTACCTCCATTTCTTCCCCATCTATTTGCCAGGAATTGAGAGGGCCGGATGCCATGATCTTAGTTGTCTTAATGTTGAGTTTCAAGCCAACTCTTGCACTCTCCTTCTTCACCCGCATCAAGAGGCTCTTTAGATCCTCTTCGCTTTCTGCCATTGAAGTGGTATCATCTGCATATCTGACGTTGTTGATAGTTCTTGGCTGGAGATAGGTAATTTGGGCGATAACTCCATGAGATGCGGCTTTCTCTGGCTCCTGGAGCAGAGGCCAGGATTTCCGAGAGCAAGAGAAGGTGGCTTGTTTGTTGTGTGGGAGATCCGTGGGGTTCCCTCTTGTAGGACTACTTGGGCTTCTCTTCCACTGGGGAGGGCTTAACACAGCCAGGGGCTTCTCAAAGGGATTTCCCCACCTCCCCTTTTCTCAGGTGGGGAGACTGAGATGCAGGTGCCCAGGAAGGCAAGGTCTGGTCTGCAGAGATGCATCCTTAGTTGATGGCGCCAACCTTAAGGCTCCCAGGATTTTGGCTGTTCTCCGCACTGTTTTGGGGAACAATCAATCCCTCAGAATAGAGCTGGAAGGGACCTTGGAGGTCTTCTAGTCCAACCCCTTGCTCAAGCAGGAGTCCCCATACCATTGCAGACAAGTGACTGGCCAGTCTCTTCTTAAAAACACTCCAGTGATGGAGCGCCCACCCCTTCCGACAACAAGCTGTTCCACTGGTTAATAGCAGCCTGTAGAAATTCAAAGTTGTAGGGCAGAAGAACATAGAGCCGTGATGGTAAACCATATGGCACGCGTGCCACAGGTGGCACATCCTGGGTGGCACACCAGCCATCAGCTCTGGTGCGCATGCACAGGTCCACTGGAGGCCCCGTGAAGGCTGGAAATGGATCATTTACAAACTTCCAGTGGGGCTGTTGGGCCTGTTTTTCACTCTCCCCAGACTTCAGGGAAGCCTTCGGACCCTGGGGAGGAGTCACGCATGCACGCATGGATGTGGTGTGGGTCACACATTCATGCGCAGCGGTGTGTGTGACATACGTAGTTGGGAGGGGAGATTGAGTGGGCACGCGGGCACATGCAATAGCGGACGTGCAATTTTGGCCCACCATAAGAAAAAGGTTCGCCATCCCTGCCATAGAGGCAGACATCCTTGCATGCATTGAATTCCAGGACAGGGCATTTTTTCCTGGAATATCTATTATTCTCCGAGCATGGCTTTACCTTTTCCTCTGAGAGAGTGAAGATTTTAGAGGAAAATGCCATTTATACACAATGTATAATAGGCAGGGTATTTTATTCAAATGTTTGTGCCAGAACCAGATTGCATGGCACGGTTCTCGTTCCTGAATAATG
Organism: Rhabdophis nuchalis; assembly: GCA_039707465.1. Lineage (NCBI taxonomy): Eukaryota > Metazoa > Chordata > Lepidosauria > Squamata > Natricidae > Rhabdophis > Rhabdophis nuchalis. The sequence goes on along the minus strand of CM077657.1, from coordinate 7,333,066 downwards.
AAAGCTTGTGAAAAAAATGGCATTTCTAGGCAGGAGGGGCCCTTCCCGGGAAGCAGCCCCAGGAGGCGCCCTGCAGAAGGGGTAAGAGGTCTGTCGGGGAGTGACTCCTTTCAGCTGCGTTTCTGCAGTGAGGGTGATGGGACTCCTCTCCAGGGAAGTATGACTGCTTACCTGACACTCCTTCAGAATGAGCTGCCTGCAGATTTCTGGGTGGGGAGGTGAGGGGGGAGGAAGAGAAGACTTGTCCGGATGCCAAGGACATTTTTAACCTGCTTCTCTTCACCTGGATGCAGGTGAAAGAGGAATGCTGGTTTTGCGGAGGCAACCCTCAGGCCTGGGTTCAAACCTGGGCTAAACCCTAATCTGGATCACTTGCTTATGGTTGGAAGTCTCCTATAGTCCCAGCACCACAGTCTGTAAAACACAGCTTATGATTGAACACAGAGATCTTCAAACTTGGTAACTTTAAGACGTGTGGACTTCAACTCCCAGAATTCTCCAGCCAGCTGGCTGGACAATTCTGGGAGTTGAAATCCACACGTCTTAAAGTTGCCAAGTTTGAAGACCTCTGATCTAAGTGGAGAGATTGCAGAGGAAGGGATTACAAGAGAGTAAATTATGCTGGCTGGAGAATTCTGAGAGTTGAAGTCCACATGTCTTAAAAGTTGCCAAGTTTGTGGAACCCTGATTTAACACAATTTATAGATCCATAATGGCAAGCCCATGGCATGCATGCCAGAGGTGGCACGCAGAACCCTCTCCGTGGGCACGTGTGCCATCGGCATCTTCTCTTCTGGCGCGCATTCCATTTTGGGCACTCGGTGCCGAAAAGGTTTGCCATCCCTGGTATAGACCCACCAATTTGTAGCTTATTCAGTAAACGATGGCTAGATAAACCAGAGTCCGCTTATGCAAGGCCAACCCTATAGTTGGTAGGCTGATGGGAAGGCAGCTTCCTTCCCATCCCCCCTTTCCACTCTCAAGGTTTCTCTTCCTCCCTCTGGGCTTTTCTGCGTGGCCAGGCCCAGGGAGGTGGAAGTGACTCATCGCCACTAAGGTCTGCCCTTAGGTAGCCCTGGAGAAGAGGTCACCAGAGGTGGGTTCTGACCGGTTCAGCCCGGTTCAGCTGAATTGGTAGTATCTCACCCGAACCGGTTCTATTGTCAGCGGTGCCATCTTGATTTTCAATCAATAATTTAATTTATAACCCGCTCTCTCTCCCCAAAGAGGCGGGGGTTTTTTGGTTCTGCGCATGCAATCTCCATTGCAGAATTTTAACCCCCCCATTTTCTAATATCCTGCACATGCACATAATTTGGGGGGAGGTGCATGCACAGTGTGCATGAACCTGTATGCATGCAGAGTGTGCATTTGGCATGCACATGAGGGAAGCAAGCACACGCATGCAAAAAAAAAAAATATTTCACTGAACCAGCAGTAATGCCAGGAGCAATCCACTCCTGGAAGTCACCCGTCTTGGGGGTACCTTGGCTGCTTTGCTTGGAGAGAGAAACAGGAGGTTGAAAATTCCCTTTCCTGGTGTGAGATCACAGCTGACTTGGCCTTCTGCCTTCTGCAGTGTTTTTCCTTATGGGGTGAGCAGGTATTTACAATCTCCTTTTTGAGATTGTAAATGTGGCAGCTTCTGGGTGGAAGTTGTGCCTTAGAGCCAGGACTTCATGGCCAATCCTGCCATTTGCAGAAAAGATTTGCTTGAGAGATTTGAGCCAGATAAACCCCAAGAAAATGTGAGGAAAGGTGTGTAGGTAGGAGCCCCAACTTGGGAGTTCAAAGTTTGCTCTCCAAGACGGTTGTGAAATTTGGCTGCCGCCGCCGCTGCAGAGGCTCCTGGAAACGCAGCTTTCTGGAAAGGCAGTGAGCACGCTGTGTCATGCACTGTGCTGGCTGAGGCATTCTGGGAGTTGAAGTCCATTCACCTGGAGGATGCCAAAACTGGGAAACAGGATCTTGGCGAGAACCAGGTCATCTGTTGACAGCCGTGACCTCAACGGCGTCCTTGAAAAGTAGCCACGCTCCATCTGAACAGCTATCTGGAGATGAGATGATGCATGCAGATCGTGGGAGGGGCCTTGCCATTCACAGCTGAGCTAAAGTGCAGGGGCCTGGCTGGCTGATGAACCATCCAGATCAGGTTGTACAATGACAAATGTATTCTTTGATTGCAGTTGTTGATGGCCATTTACCTCTCGGCAATCTAACGTAGCTTGCTGTGGTGGGCTAGGTGGGACGTTAGGAAGTTGAGAAGCCTGGACTCTGAGCACCGTAGGATTAAAAGAGATGTTAAATCAGCTTCGTCAACCCACTTTCCTGCAAGAGAAATTAGACTTTCAGAGGTGTAATTTCATTTCTCAGGAACATCCCCACGGAATGCCTGGGTTGAAAAAAGCCTGGAGTTATACAGTACTTTATCAATAGTAGTTGAGGGATCTTGGAGTCCTAGTGGACAACCATTTAAATAGAAGCCAGACGTGTGCAGCAGCTGCCAAAAAAGCCAACACAGTTCTAGGCTGCATAAACAGAGGGATAGAATCAAGATCACGTGAAGTGTTAATACCACTTTATACTGCCTTGGTAAGGCCACACTTGGAATACTGCACACAGTTTTGGTCGCCACGATGTAGAAAAGATGTGGAGACTCTGGAAAGAGTGCAGAGAAGAGCAACAAAGATGATTAAGGGACTCGAGACTAAAATGTTTGAAGAATGGTTGTTCTAGTTTAATGAAAAGTTTAATGAAAAGAAGGACTAGGGGAGACATGATAGCAGTGTTCCAATATCTCAGGGGTTGCCACAAAGAAGAGGGAGTCAAACTATTCTCCAAGGCACCAGAAGGCAGAACAAGAAGCAATGGGTGGAAACTAATCAAGGAGAGAAGCAACTTAGAACTGAGGAGAAATTTCCTGACAGTTAGAACAAATAATCAGTGGAACAGCTTCCCTCCAGAAGTTGTGAATGCCCCAACCCTGGAAGTCTTTAAGAAGATGTTAGATAGCCATTTGTCTGAAATGGTATAGGGTTTCCTGCCTAGGCAGGGGGTTGGACTAGAAGACCTCCAAGGTCCCTTCCAACTCTGCTATTATATTTATTATTATATTTATCTAGGACAATGATGGCGAACCTTTTTCTTATGACGTGCCAAAATTGTGCACTATCACGCATGCATGCTCACTCAACCTCCCTGCCCACTTGTGCATGCATGCTTGACCCCCCCATGCATTTGCACATGACCCCTCCCCAGGCTCTGGAGGCTTTCCTGAAGCCTGGGGAGGGCAAAAATGGCCTCCCCTGACCCCCCCCCCCCCGGAGGCCCTCTGGAATCCGGAAATGGATTGTTCTCGAAGATCTGGTGGGGCCATTGGGGCTGTTTTTCACCCTCCCCAGCCTCTGGAGGGTTTCCTGAAGCCCGGGGAAGGCGAAAAATCAGCTGGCCGGTGTGTGCATATGTGCCAGAGCTGACGGCTGGTGTACTACCAAATAGGGCTATCATAGGTTCGCTATCATGGATCTAGGAGAGCTATTTCTGTTTGCTGAAATATTTAAAAACAGTGATGGATTTTGGAATCTTCCAGATGCAATGAATGAAACCAGCAGTATGCCATTTAGTAACGTATGTGGAATATATAAGATATTTGTGTTTGCATCAGCTGTAAGCATTGCACTACTAATTAATAGGCAGAAGACGCTATAAGAAGAAAAGGCTTAAGCCCCCCTCCCCTCCCCCAAGCTAATAAATACCTGCCTTTGATTTCAGCCTCCCAACTCTTGTCCATTCCAACAAGAGTCTCAGAAGATGGGTGGGGTGGTCGAAAATACTCACCCAGAAATTATTTTATGCTGTTTCATCAGTATTGTGTCTTTGATGTGTGTCTTTTGAAAGATGCCAATGCATAGCCGGAAAGAATCTATAATCATAACATATCTGTGAGAAATAACAAGTGGGGTGTGCAATTACCTACGTCTTTATTATAGAGGGCAAAATACACGTTGCAGGATAAGTTAGGGCTGGATGCCAAAGAGTTCTTTTAACTTCTCCCGGCATGGCCTATAATTGAGGCACAAGGGCTTTGAGACTAGAATAACAGAGTTGGAAGGGACCTTGGAGGTCTTCTAGTCCAACCTCCTGCCTAGGCAGGAAACCCTACACCACTTCAGATGAATGGTTATCCAACTTCTTCCTAAAAACGTCCAGTGTTGGAGCATTCACAACTTCTGGAGGCAAGTTGTTCCACGGTTTCATTTAAGAGGAGTACAGATTCCAAATATGTTTTATTCTGGTAGGTCAAATTGTCATTAATAGAAGAAAATGCCTCCTTAGAGCCAATCTGCTGGCTGTGGAATAAACAGAAATAATAATTGCCTAAGTTCCCATCAAATCAAAATCACACATTTCTTCTTTTTTTTAAAAAATACTTTATTGTTAAAAATAAAAGTTGGACATGGTACAACTGTCCTGGCAGTATCTCAACCATAAAAAAACCTAAAGTATAACACAAATATCTTATATATTCTGCATACATTACTAATTATTTACACATACTTAACCCCTTATCAACATTACATTTGCACAATATAATACATATCTTAGGTCTTCTTTCGATGTATACATCCTTGTTCTTTTCCATTCCGACTTCTATTCCTCAAATCCAACCGTTGGTAACATCTATTCCAAACCTCATCGTATTCTGTCTCTCCTTTGTTTTTTAATTCTAGCATTAATCTATCACATTCTGCAAAGTCTAATGGTTTCTTTATTATTCCCCTTTCTTGAGATATGTTCCCACTCTTCTATTCTTGGGCATAAACTATTCTCGCTACTGTTATGATTATGTAATGTTAAATATGTTAATCCTTTACTTTGACCTTCTTTTAGCATTCCTAATAAGAATAGTTCCGGTTTAAATTCCAATTTCTGCCCGGTCATTTCTTCCAACTGCATTTGAATTTTTCGCCAGTCGTCTTTTGCCTTTCTATATGTCCACCACATGTGGTAATAGGTGCCCAATATTGGACACATTTCTGAACCCCTCAAAAGCAGCAAGTTCCTTTGAAGCCTGTCCCCAGAATAACGTCGTGACAGGTAGCCCTTAAAATTAGCTCAGAAATGATATTTTGATTTATTTTCAGTATTTGTTAATTACCCCAGCCAGGGCTCGGTGACCAACAAAAAGTAAACATTTAAGCTTTTTATTTAATTTAAAGGCTGGCCAACTCCCACATGACTCTGGCTGGCTTGCTACTAAACATACTTATTACAAAGTACAAAATTTAAAACTAAAACAAAAGCGAGCAAAGCAAAATCCAAAAGGGGCTTCACAGTTGCCCTGTCCCCAAGGCCTGGGAAAGCAGATGCCTGAATGCTCCCTGGTGGGGAGACACTTAAACCTCATGAGAGGAAGATAACAACAAGTGGATTGCATTTACCGTATTTTTGGAGTATAAGGTTTTGAAGAGAATTTTTTTTTAAAGTTTTTGCACTCTGCAAACCTCCTGAAAACGGCCCATTTTTTGCAAAAACGCACCCTTTTTTAAAAAAAAGAGCATGACTAGCCCTTAGGAGGCTTGTAGAGTGCTCCTGGAGGGTGGGGGCACCAAAACCAAGCAAAAAATGCCCCATTTTTCATAAAAACAGGCCCATTTTTCACAAGAACGGGCCTATTTTTTGTCAACGAAAGGGCATGGATAGCCTTTAGAAAGCTTATTTTGGGGGCTGGGGGGGAAATGGACAATTTTTCACTCATTTCTGCCCTCCCCAGTCACCAGGAGCACTCTATAAGCATCCTAAAGGCTCTGCATGGCCATTTTGTTGAAGGGGGTGGGGTTTCGAGTGGCCAAAAATGCTGTATTCAGTATATAAGACGCACTCAGATTTTCAGCCTCTTTTTTGAGGGAAAAAGGCGCGTCTTATACTCCGAAAAATACGGTACCCTGGATAAGCATCAGCTGGATGGAAGCGGTTTTTACAAAATGGGACGAGAGGGGTTGGGCAGTGGCCTTCCAAAGGATAAGAGCTATATTTTCAGTTTCATTTTTATATACTTCTCTTCTTTGAGTGATTAACCGAGACTTCCTCATTTCCCTTGCTGCGTTTATTTGCCTCCGTCTGGGAGAGAAATGGATTTTTTTGCAAAGAAAAAGTAAAACGTCCTTCTTCTTAGCCCGAAGTCCGAACCCGAAGGGCTGCAGGAGAGGTTGGCTAAACCAAGGCACAACTGGGAGGCAGATGTGTGAAGTGGCCCCTGGGCTTGGAAACCCAAGCCTGGCCTCAAAACGAATGGCAGAGACTTCTGCTTCTTAGTTGGCTGGGATCACACCAAACCAGAGGTGGGTTCCTACCGGTTCGGCCTGGTTCGGCCAAACCAGTAGTGGTTTGATGGCCTGGTCTGTGGAACCGGCAGCGACCCAGGCCTGCCACGCCCCCAAACTGGTTTTCCACTCAGCACCATCGGTGTTGCATCTTGCTTTTTACTTCTGCCCATGTGCAGAGAAATGTTTATTGCATTTCGCATGCGTGCGGGGCGTAGCCACGAGCAAACCGGCAATAGTGACTGCCGGAACCCACTCCTGCACCAAGCGCCATGAAGCCAGTGTTTCAGGTTGCTTAAAGGGACCAAGTGAAGGCCAGAGCATGGAGAGTCCCCTTCCCGAGGGAGTGCAGGGGTCTCTGTCTCCGTCTCCATCTTCCTCCCTCCCTCTCTCTAGTTTGTGTTTGTGTTTCTGACTGAGGTGAGGTTGGCATCTGCTCTGGAGGCTTGTCCAATAGTGGGATGTCAAGGCTGCTCCTGACGTGGGCAGCTACTGATGTGGGCAGCTTCCATTCAGGGGGTTTGTGTCCTTGGTGAGTAGCTGCAGGGCGAAGGGTCGCTATTGGAGGCTGGACCAATAAGAGGCAACCTCAACAACTTTTATTGTAACAGAACTGCAGACAATGATAACTCAACAACTTCAGCACCCTGCTCTGCTTGACAGCTATTTATCCTGGTGCTGTCAAGCAGAGCGGCCAATGGGAACAGAGGAAGAATCCCACTCCAAGCCAGGCATGAGCCTTTGGTTGTGGGGCTGTCATTTGTAAGTCGAGGGCTTGCGGCCTGTCATAGGTTGAGGACTTTAGACTGGTCAAAAAGTCAAGGACTTTAACAGCCACGATCCTGGCAGGTTTCCTGCAACAACTATTTGGGGTCCAAAGCCTCTCCCATGGGACTGAAAAAGCAGGCTTCCCTTTCAGCTTGGTGGCGCTTTAGAAAGAGGCCTAGAGTCCTTTGTTTATTCCTCTCTGATTCTTCTAAGATAACATTAGCAGAGATATTTCCTTATGGGAGGAACAGAACGATCAAGGCTGGGCAAAAAGGCAGTGGGAGGGGGAGCGACTTCTGACTTCCTGCCTGCTTCCCCATCGATTTCCCTTCTGGGAAGCTGGCAGAGCGGGTTGGAAATGACGGTCAGGGCAGCAGTGAACCGACTACACTTTTTGCCAGATTTCAATCCCCCAGTTGCCCTGGGCCCCAGATTTTGGCTGAATTCTTAAAAGTTAACTCACTTCAGGGCTTTTTTTGATTAAAATACTGCTGGCCTCGGACGCATGACTTCACCCAATGGAAGGATAGAGAGTTTCAGCAGTACCTTGTTTTCCTGAAAACAAGACCTCCCTGGATAATAAGCCCAATCAAGCTTTTGAGTGCATGCGCCAAAATAAGCCCTCCCCCCAAAATAAGCCCTGCCTGAAAATAAGCCCTGCCTGAAAATAAGCCCTGCCTGAAAATAAGCCCTGCCTGAAAATATTGCAACACAGCAGCAGCCATGAGGTGACCACACTTGTCACCTCCTACACCTCAAAAATAATAAGACCTCCCCCAAATAAGGCCAAGTGCTTATTTCAGGGGACCCTGTCTTATTTTTGGTGAAACACGGTATGTAGATGGCCACATTAGGTGTGGGACCCCCACACAGTGTGTGTGTGTGTGTGTGTAAAAGAGAGAGAGAGAGAGGAGAGAGGAGAGAGAGAGGGGGGGACAGAGAGAGAGAGGAGAGAGAGAGACAGAGAGAGAGGAGAGAGAGACAGAGAGAGAGAGGAGAGAGAGACAGAGAGAGAGAGAGGAGAGGGAGAGAGACAGAGAGAGAGAGAGGAGAGAGAGAAAGAGAGGAGAGAGAGAGACAGAGAGACAGAGAGAGAGAGAGGAGAGAGAGAGAGGCAGAGAGAGAGAGAAGAGAGAAGAAAGAGAGGAGAGAGAGAGAGACAGAGAGAGAGAGAGAGAGAGGAAAGAGAGGAGAGAGAGAAAGAGAGGAGAGAGAGAGAGACAGAGAGAGAGAGAGAGGAGAGAGAGAGAGACAGAGAGAGAGAGGAGAGAGAGAGAGAGACAGAGAGGAGAGAGAGAGAGAGACAGAGAGGGGAGAGAGAGAAAAAGAGAGAGAGACAGAGAGAGAGAGAGGAGAGAGAGAGAGAGAGAGAGGAGAGAGAGAGAGAGACAGAGAGAGAGAGACAGAGAGAGAGAGGAGAGAGAGAGAGAGAGAGAGAATTCCCATTCCTGGCCACTTCAGATTAGAAGTGGTCTATGGGGAAGGAAGTGTGGCACCCCAGATAGGAGAGCACAAACTCCGGATCCACCTCCCTGGGGAGGATTTGCAGGCATGCAGCCAGGAGGAGATAGGAGAATTACAAGCAGGAAGGGAGTTTTTCTTGTAAACAGTTTTTAATCAAACGTGTTTAAGTATAAACAGTGATAAGAAATAAATTCAGAGAGAAAACTATAGTCAAGTAAATGTGAGAAAGAAAAAACCAGATAGGAAAAGAAAAACAAGATAGAAAAAAGAAAATAAAAGAACAATGGGTGTGTATAAAGAAGTGGCTTCCAATCTTGTATAATCCAAATGAATATTTTTGTCATATTTATCTTCTTTGCGTAACTTGGTAATCATCAAAACCATCAGTCCTAAAATCAGTTTTGTGCACAAAAAATCTACAAGGTGTTTCCACCCACTAGTGAATGCAAATAATGCCCTCCTTTTTTTCCCAATCCATCAGTTTATCCATCTCAGCGAGTTCCTTTAATTTCACCAGCTATTCCTCCATGGGGGCTAATGCCAAATCTTCCACCTTTTGCATTTAATAATCTTAATCACAGTAATCATCTACTGAAATAAGCTTCTGTGAGGTTTTTTTCCCCCCTGTTTATCCATCAGTTCTAAAAGGAAAAGTTCTGCCTTCGATTGAACATTAATCTTTAAAATCCTCTCTATCAATGTGAACATTTGAATCCATTTTTAAAGCTTTTCTACACTTCCCCCAAGCATGGTGGAAAGATTCCTTCCTGTTGTTCCTGTTTCCAGCCTGCCTTGATTTTGCCCTGGAGGCATTCGTGGTCTTCTGGCCTCCTGGACAGGTGCTTCTCCCCTTCCCCCAGTTCCACTTCCAAGGGCAACTTCTGTTCCATGGGTTGATAGTTCTCACTGTCAGAAAAGTTTCCCTTATTTCCAGGTTGAATCTCTCCTTGGTCAGTTCCCATCCATTATTCCTTGTCTGGCCTTCGGGTGCTTTGGAAAATAGCTTGACCCCTTTCCTCCTCTCTGTGGCAGCCCCTCAAATATTGGAAGACTGCTACCATATCTCCCCTGGTCCTTCACTAGATTAGACATGTCCAGTTCCTGCAATCGTTCTTCGTGTTTTACTTTCCTTTGCAAACATCAATTTCTCTCCCAGAGGTAAATAAAAGAAGCCAGAAAAATGAGGAAATGGCTTTTAATTACCCAAAGAAGAGAAGCATTCCTTGACTGCCCTCCATGACAGAAGGGTCCTCTTAGCTCCTAAAGGAAAACTTGGCTGAAGGTCCCTTTCCTTTGGGGTTGGGCTCCTTATGTGAGTGTTTCCCCATGACTGCTGTCCTTGGGCTATTGGCTTTGCCTTGCTGCAGTGAGCTCAAGGCCGGAGGTGGAAGGAAACGGCTTCTCTCCTGATGCATCCGGACTGAGAAGCTTCTCTTTGTAAAGAAGGAAAGGAGACCCTGGTGGAAACTCGGCCCTCGTTTGAGACGGTGCTCGCCTTCCCTGCTCTATGAGCTGAGGCATGGGGTCTCAAGGGCAGGTGGCTGACCTGCAGCTGTTGCCACAGCTTCTCTGACATGACTCTCAGAACATCTGTCAGGTGGTGGGTGCATTTCAAGAACGCCTGACCATTTCAAAAGCTGGCAAAGACTAACCAATAGAAGGCTACCCTGTTTTCCCCAAAATAAGACCTCCCCGGATAATAAGCCCAATCGTGCTTTTGAGCTCATGCACTAAAATAAGCCCTCCCCTGAAAACAAGCCCTCGCAAAATATATATATATATATATTGCAATAGCAACAGCCATGAGGTGACCACCTTTGCCGCCTCCTGCACCTCAAAAATAATAAGACCTCCCCGACAATAAGGCCAAGCGCTTATTTCAGGGGGTCAAAAGGAAATAAGACCCTGTCTTATTTTGGGGGGAAACACAGTATGTGCTAGATTTTGGCCTTGAAGGTCACTGATGGGCCTCAAAAGGGGGAGGAGGTGTCGCTTGTTGCACATATTCTATAAGCTGTGATTTCTTGGAACGATGGTTGTTTGACTAAGAGCCACTCCATGTGCATTTCTACTGATCCAGGATTAATATCCTGCCAAGGTGCTTCTAGGGGATGCAATGGCTCAACGGCTAAGACGCTGAGCTTGTCGATCAGAAAGGTCGGCAGTTCGGCGGTTCGAATCTCTAGCGCCGCATAACGGAATGGGCTTTTTGGGGGAGGGGTATTTCTCTGGGCTTGCACAGTGTTGTGATCAGACTGAAAAAGAACAGAATGGGATTGGTCAAGTGAGCGTTTTTTCTCTGCCTACTTTTCCCTTGCATTTGTGCTCAGCTGGTGCTCTGGCCAGGGTGAAGGGGCAGGTGGACACATTCCAGCAAAATTAATCCCTAAAGTTTTGCAACAACATCCGTCTAACAGCTGCCTGAAATTCAGCATTGCTGGCCAGAGTAGCTTCCGTAAGGGCAGAAAGGGCTTTTATGCTCAACTGTCACCGAGTTTGATTGGAACTGGATTGGCAAGTTGCAGCAGCAAATCACACTTCCGGGTTTAGTTATCCAGTAAATCCAGCCAATTCAGCAAACCACATGTGAATAATACATCTTTTCATGCACTCCTGCACCAGATCAAACTAAGATATACAGAACATATATAGAATAACAGAGTTGGAAGGGACCTTGAAGGTCTTCTAGTCCAACCCCCTGTTTATGCAGGAGACCCTATACCACTTCAGACAAATGGATATCCAACATCTAAAAAATGTCCAGTGTTGGAGCATTCACAATTTCTCAAGGCAAGTTGTTCCACTGATTAATTGTTCTCATTGTCAGGACATTTCTCCTTAGTCCTAAATTGCTTTTCTCCTTGATTAGTTTCCACCCATTGCTTCTTGTCCTGCCCTCAGGTGCCTTGGAGAATAGTTTGACTCCCTATTCTTTGGGGCAACCCCTCAGATATTGGAACATTGCTATCATGTCTCCCCTACTCCTTCTTTTCATTAAACTAGACGTACCCAGTTCCTGCAACCGTTCCTCATATGTTTCAGTCTCCAGTCCCATAATCCTCTTGGTTGCTCTTCTCTGCACTCTTTCCAGGGTCTCCACATCTTTTCTACATCGTGGCAACCAAAACTGAATGCCATGTTCCAAGTATGGCCTTACCAAGGCCTTATAAAGTGGTATTAACACTTCGCATGATCTTGATTCTATCCCTTTCTTTATGCAGCTTAGAACTGTGTTGGCTTTTTTGGCAATAGGTTGACAGTTTGTGTGGAGTGGAAGTTCAGCCTGTCTTGGTGTGCAATGGGAAGAGACCTCGAGCACTGAACTACCATATGATTTATTTGTTGGGGCAGAACAAAAGAGCAGAGTTTGTGGACTTGGTCCATTTGGGTCTAGCGTGTTGCGGAAGAGCACGGGAGGGCTTGATGCTTCAGACAGAAATGGGGCCTGAGCATGGGTAGGAGATCAGCGGATTGTGTAGCTGAGCTTTGCATGAGAATTCCGCCTCATTTAAGGTAGCCCTCTGCAAGAAATACCGTGTTTCCCCCAAAATAAGACAGGGTCTTATTTTCTTTTGGCCCCTCAAAATAAGCGCTTGGCCTTATTTTTGGGGAGGGCTTATTATTTTTGAGGTGCAGGAGGCCCCTTAACCTCGGCCCTTGGCCCGTAAATCAGCTGATCCAGAGAGGGCCAGAAGTTCTGTCTCTGTTTCTGGCACACTCTTGCCAGCCGTAGCATCGCTGGGCCTGCCACTCTTTTTGTGGCCGCCACTAAGAGAAGGGGTGTAGTACAGGGATGTCCAAACTTGGGAACTTTAAGACTTGTGGACTTCAACTCCCAGAATTCCCCAGCCAGCATAGCTGGCTGGGGAATTCTGGGAATTGAAGTCCACAAGTCTTAAAGTTCCCAAGTTTGGACATCCCTGGTGTAGTAGCTAGGCTTTGCGGTAGCAGCCTCCACGAGGCCTCCCCCCCCCCCCCAGGAAACGGTAGGGACCGCCTGTGCATATGGTTAAATAGTTTCAGGGAGGGCTTATTTTCGAGGGAGGGCTTATTTTAGAACATGCATTCAAAAGCCTGATTGGGCTTATTATCCAGGGACGTCTTATTTTCAGGGAAACAGGGTAATTAACTTGGAGATGCACAAGAATGGAACTGCCTTTGTGTGTTTTTCCCCCATTATTTATAGAATGTCCATGGCTACTTAGTGCCAACCACTTAGAAAAAACAACCACCTTTCCCGTGACCGAGAGGTGCCAGTGGCTCTGAGAGGCTGATGTCATCTTGGAAGTTGTGCTTGACAAATAGCGAATTATTCTTTCCAGTAAACATCTGAAGTCTTAAAATAAACACTGTGGTCTAATTTGCTGAGCGTGTTTTGGTCCGAGGACGCCTCCTGCTCTTTAGGTCCTGTGTCCAGGGGTGTTTCTGAAGATGTTCTGGAGTTTGGGGATGCTGAGGAAGACCACGTAGGGGAGACCATGTGTGGGAGTAGGGTCCCTGCCTTTCTTAGGGTCTAGCTCCGAGGAGGTTTTCTTAGAGATCTTTGCTAGCTGGGAGAGGGTGGTCTGGAAATTGGGGTGTGTGTGTGTGTGTCCTTGGTACTCCTGAGCTTGGGTGGTTTTCTTGAGAGATTGCATTACCCAAACTAGGTAACATTATCAGAGACCACCATTTCAAGCCTGGTCCTGAGATATTCTCTTGTATCTATGTGTATGTGAGTTTATAGAATAGAATAACAGAGTTGGAAGGGACCTTGGAGGTCTTCTAGTCCATCCCCCTGCTCAAGGAGGAGATACCACTTCAGACAAATGTCTATCTAACATCTTCTTAAAAACATCCAGTGTTGGGGGCATTCACAACTTCTGGAGGCAACTTCTGTTCCACTGATTAATTGTTCTCACTGTCAGGAAATTTCTCCTCAGTTCTAAGTTGCTTCTCTCCTTGATTAGTTTCCACCCATTGCTTCTTGTTCTGCCCTCAGGTGCTTTGGAGAATAGCTTGACTCCCTCTTCTTTGTGGCAGCCCCTGAGATATTGGAATATTGCTGTCATGTCACCACTAGTCCTTAAACTAGACATGCCCAGTTCCTGTAACCGTTTTTTACATGTTTTAGCCTCCAGTCCTCTAATCATCTTGGTTGCTAGTCTCTGCACTCTTTCCAGAGGCTCAACATCTTTTTTACATCCTGGCAACCAAAATTGGATGCAGTTTTCCTGGATGCAGTATTATGCATTTAACAAGCCTAGTATGCATAACAATTTGTATCTACATTCCTCCTTTTGCAAAGCCTTTGTTCCCTCAGAAGACTCCTATTACTGAATTCATATTTCAGACGGTTCTCATGCTTGACTTCAGCGGCTTCTAGTCAAGACATCAAAGAACTCATTAACGGGGAATTTTTAGCAACATTTTCAGACCCTGTACAGTTCTTTTAGGGAAGATCCCAGTGGCAAAAGGGGTTGGAATCACAACAAAGACTTCTTTTAGATTTGTGGCATTCTTTAAGGCAGGGGTCTCCAACCTTTGTAACTTTAAGTCTGAAGGACTTCAGTTCCCAGACTTCTCCAGCCAGCTTTGCTGGCTGGAGAAGTCTGGGAGCTAAAGTCCTTCAGACTTAAAGTTGCAAAGGTTGGGGACCCCTGCTTTAAGGGTACCTTCACATCAGGAGTGAAATCCAGCAGGTTCTGACAGGTTCTGGAGAACCGGTAGCGGAAATTTTGAGTAGTTCATAGAACCGGCAAATGCCACCTCTGGCTGGCCTCAGAGTGGGAAGGGAATGGGGATTTTGCAGTATCCTTCCCCTGGAATGGGGAGGGAATGGGGATTTTGCAGTATCCTTCCCCTGGAGTGGGAGGGAATGGGGATTTTGCAGTATCCTTCCCCTGGAGTGGGAGGGAATGGGGATTTTGCAGTATCCTTCCCCTGGAGAGGGGAGAGAATGGGGATTTTGCAGTATCCTTCCCCTGGAGTGGGGAGGGAATGGGGATTTTGCAGTATCCTTCCCCTGGAGTGGAGAGGGAATGGGGATTTTGCAGTATCCTTCCCCTGGAGTGGGGAGGGAATGGGGATTTTGCAGTATCCTTTCCCTGGAGTGGGGAGGGAATGGGGATTTTGCAGTATCCTTTCCCTGGAGTGGGGAGGGAATGGGGATTTTGCAGTATCCTTCCCCTGGAGTGGGAGGGAATGGGGATTTTGCAGTATCCTTCCCCTGGAGTGGGAGGGAATGGGGATTTTGCAGTATCCTTCCGCTGGAGTGGGGAGGGAATGGGGATTTTGCAGTATCCTTCCGCTGGAGTGTGAGGGAATGGGGATTTTGCAGTATCCTTCCCCTGGAGTGGGGAGGGAATGGGGATTTTGCAGTATCCTTCCCCTGGAGTGGGAGGGAATGGGGATTTTGCAGTATCCTTCCCCTGGAGTGGGGAGGGAATGGGGATTTTGCAGTATCCTTCCCCTGGAGTGGGAGGGAATGGGGATTTTGCAGTATCCTTCAGCTGGAGTGGGGAGGGAATGGGGATTTTGCAGTATCCTTCCGCTGGAGTGGGGAGGGAATGGGGATTTTGCAGTATCCCTCCGCTGGAGTGGGGAGGGAATGGGGATTTTGCAGTATCCTTCCCCTGGAGTGGGAGGGAATGGGGATTTTGCAGTATCCTTCCCCTGGAGTGGGAGGGAATGGGGATTTTGCAGTATCCTTCCCCTGGAGTGGGAGGGATTGGGGATTTTGCAGTATCCTTCCCCTACCATGCCCACCAAGGGCGTCTCTGTTCTACTGACCCCACGTATTGTATTTGTATTAGGTTTGGTTTAGGTTTATTAGTTTTTTATACCGCCCTACTCCCGAAGGACTCAGGGCGGTGTACAGCCAAAGTAAAACAGATATATAAAAGTTAAAAAACAGTTTTAAAAGCATATTAATCAATTTGGCCTCTCTTAAAATAAAAAACAAACAAACAAACCCCCGATTAAAATTAATAAAAAATTGAATTTAAAAATCATGTTTTATGCCAGCCCGGCTTGTTCGAAAAAAAAAGGTTTTGAGATCACAGCGGAAGGTGCGTAAGTCAGGGATAATTCTTAATTCCGGGGGCCATTCGTTCCAGAGGACAGGTGCTCCCATGGAGAAGGCTCTCCCCCTGGGTGTCGCCAGTCAACATTGTTTAGCTCACGGCACCATGAAGAGACCCTCTCTATGGGAGCGTACGGGCCGGTGGGAGGCTCTCGGTGGCAGAAGGCGATCTCATAAGTTCATTTCCTTTGTTCATGTCCATGTTCATATTTATACCTGCTACTTTGTACACATTTGATGCCCACCAAGCCATGCCCACAGAACTGGTAGTAAAACAAAACCAAAAAAAAAAGAATTTAAACCACAGCTTCACATTGTTTTGTGTTGGGAATCTTCAGGCTACAAATCCCAAAATCCCCTGTGAGCTAAGTTAATAGGAGTTGTTGCCCAGTTCTGGTGAAGGGTACCGGATTGGGAAAGGCAGCATTGGACCAAAACTTCTCACCTGAGTCAATGACCCCAGGCTCTTCTGTTTGCCAAGTTCATTCCTTCCAGTCATTCTTGTGCAGAGCCCACTGGAAGAAGACCAGCCACCCCGCCAATCCTCGCTGTCCCCTGGGCTTGGGCAAGTAAGTTTAGTTTAGAAAGCCATTGGGCCCCCTCTTCTTTAAGGTTGTTGTGTTATGCTTCCCCCCCACAAGCTACCTCCCAGGTTGTTGCAAATTGAAAACAGATGTTGTGTTTTAAGCAACAGCAGATGAGATTTCTCATCTGGAAAAAAATATCGCAACAGCTGTAATATTTTGCGCAGTCCTTCAGTTGGACATTTCTCCTGCAATGCCTTGTCTGTATTGGTGGGAGGAGGCCATCACTCAGATGGTCCTTCACAATGAAGCACACACACACACACACGGTAACTTAAAAAAAAATTATTAAGCTTTTTTTAAATATTAGAAAACAAAGCACAAATTTCCACTCATTACAGCGAGCCCATGTCAGTATCATTGATAGCATTCATATTTACATCAGCTCTATTTATATATTCTCTAATATATTCTATATTGTATATAATATCATATATTCACTTAAAATATATTAATATTTACAGATTTATACAGTGTTATTATATTTGTCATAAACAATACTTAGTTCTTATACCGTATCTCACATCTATCGTCCAACATCTAGCTGAATGTGTCCATAGTCTATGACCATTGGGGTTGAATCACGTTTGGTGACCAATCTGCAACTAGTTGCTATTTCTAACTCCACAAGAGATGGAGATGCTTTATGGATTCTACTAGAGTCCATCGAGAGAAGCAACTTAGATCTAAGGAGAAATTTCCTGACAGTTAGAACAATTAATCCGTGGAACAACTTGCCTTCCAAAGTTGTGAATGCTCCAACACTGGATGCTTTTAAGAAGATGTTGGATAATCATTTGTCTGAAGTGGTGTAGTGTTTTCTGCCTAAGCACAGGATTGGACTAGAAGACCTTCAAGGTCCCTTCCAACTCTATTATTCTATTCTAAGTGCTGGGGAGATTCCAGTAAAAGGGGGGGGGGAGAGGGCAGTTCTGCTACAAGTCTTGTCAATCTGTAGAACCGGAGGGTAACGAGTGGTGGCTGTGGTGCCGTCACATGACTTCTGCAAATGCTGGGGTGCCCCATCATGGTTGAATGAGGAGCTGTGGAAGATACAAAAGCAAGAGCAGTGGTAGAGGAGAAAGACATGGATTAGAATAGAATGGAATAACGGAAGGGACCTTGGAGGTCTTCTAATCCAACCCCCTGCCTAGGCAGGAAACCCTATACCACTTCAGACAAATGGTTATCCAACATCTTTGTTAGCAACCCTGGGTTCAGAACCAGTGTTACTATTCTGGTCCCGTAACCAGTGGTAGCAAATAAATGCGGAATAGTGTAATTCACCGGACAGTAACGAGATACATTGCTGTAAACCACAAACAAACTCTAAAACAGTGATTTGTAGCAACTAAAATGCTTCTTCTGACTAACTTCTCAAACAATGATAACAACAGTCCTTCACCAAACACAGATACAGTATCTCACAGTGATGCAAAACAATCCTCCTCCTTCACAGCTTCAGCACAGGATCACAAGGAATCGAACAGGGAATGAGCTGCATTCCTGACCTTGATTATATAGTATAGCTGATACTCACAGCCAATCAGATTCAAACACAGTTCTTAAAATTACATAACTTCTGAAGAACATAGGCTCATATATATTGTCAATCCAATATAAGGCTGAATATCCTAACAATCTTCTTTAAAACATCCAGTGTTGGATCATCCATAACTTCTGGAGGAAAGTTATTCCACGGATTAATTGGTCTAACTGGCAGGAAATTTCTCCTTAGTTCTAGGCTCCAGAGGCAGCAAATAACTATCAGATGGCCTTGGTCCCTTCTGTCCCTCCGACACAGAGCCCTCACCGGAGCCTTCCCCAAACTCCAGGAGTCTCCTATGTTCCTCCCCAGCCTCTTCACTGTCCGAATATGCTACCCGCTCTGCTGGCTGCCAGCGGGCCACAACAGAGCTCAGAAGGCACCAAGGACTTGACAGATGGCACATCTTCTGTCAAATGCCTCTGTCTGCTCATATGCTGGGATTTCCTCTCCAGGCATTGATGAGCACAGACACAACGGGCCAGATGTTGCCACCTGCTACAGTGGACAGTGCCCGAAGGCTTTGGAAGGCAGGGCATCCTTTCCAGTCTCCTGCTTTTTTGGAAAAGAGGCTGTTTGGGTCCCGGTGAATACGAAGACCCCCGTCCCTTCGGACTGCATGAGACCCCAAAAGCAAGAGAGCTCGGTCCACAGCAGCCGAGCTCTACAGAGAGATGGCTTGGAGACAGTCAGGGGCTGGAAGGCGTTCCTTTTTCCAACAGAGCACAGTCTGCTCCTGGGAAAGGTTTCATGCGTCCCCTTGTGGTTCTTTTTTTCTGAAGAGAACCGGGAAAGCCTTGACACAAAGATTCTTTTGCCATGCATGCTGTCAAACATTTTGTGTGTGTACATGCATGTACATTTAATGTTCAGGTTTTTTTTTAACCAAACGTTGGCATGGGGGAGGCGTATTCATATTTATTTATTTATTTGCCTCCCGTTTCCTATCCAATGACTCTGGGCTTATGTGATACTGACCCCTCCCCTTGAAATCAATCAATCAATCAATCAAATTTTTATTTGTATACCGAAATAGGCGATATCTGTGTGGGGAAAGACTTCCGAGGGTCTCGGTGTGAGGTTTAGGCTGACTGTGTTGACCCTAGAGATCTAAAGAGGCTTTAGGGCCCCTGCAGCAGAGGTGAAATTCAGCAGGTTCTGACAGGTTCTGGAGAACCAGTATCGGAAATTTTGATTAGTTCAGAGAACTGGCAAATACCACCTCTGGCTGCCCCCAGAGTCGGGTGGGAATGGAGATTTTGCAGTACCCTTCCTCTGCCATGCCCACCAAGCCACGCTCCCAGAACCGTTTGTAAAAAAAATATGAAATTCATGACTGCCCTGCAGTCTTGGTCTCCTAGAGGCGACCTTCGGGGTCTATAGTGGGATGAATGCCAGCTGTTCCTGGCTTGGGGCATCCCTTGAATGGTGGCCTTGTGGGGCTGAGCTGGATGATCTTTCAGGAAAAGGGGGAAGCTCCTCTTTGTCTTCCCTTCCAGCTGCGGGTGCCTTTCCAAGCTGCAGTTGTGCACTCCGGTCAGCCAGTGTGGCTCGTGCTCAGAGGACTTCTCCCTCCCACCCCCACCCCCGCTTCCTTGGATGGCTCATAGATCACGAGGGAGATTTTGTGAGTCCTTTGGCTTCCTGCCAAGATTGGAAATGCTGAAATCAGCCGCTCTCCACCATCTGAACCAGGAAGTGGACATTTGCTGCCAGGGTTTTTATTAGCTTGTTAAACTTACATTCTGTCCCAGTCTAAGGACTCTTAGAAGTAAGGGACGATAGTCCCCTGTCACCTCTTTTCAATTTTTTTCATTGATCTTCATTTTTAGGGCCAGGATAAGGTGACCAGATTTTTCAAAGTCCCAAAGCGGGACACCATCGATGGGGGGGGGCGCATGCTCCAGTGTGGCCCACGCCTGCGCAGAGGGCATCGGGGTGGGGGCGCGCTCCCACCCGCCCCCACGGGGCCCTCTTTAAAGGCGGTGGCGGCCTGGCCCGGTGGCGCTGAGAGTCGCCGGCTGGGGCGGGGAGGAAGAAGGCGGCCTGAGCCGGCCGCTGTCAGCCCATCATACCAGCGTGATGGGCCGAGCTGAAAGCGGCCGCCTCGGGCCGCCTTCCCCCTTCCCGCCCGAGCCAGCGGCTCTCAGCACCGCCTTAGGCCAGGAGTATATTTTGGATAATTTGTATGAGAGATGATAAAGTTTCTTCAAACTGATATCTTCCATATGTATTGGCCTGTAAGCCCATCCTTCCTATGCCTTATTGGTGGGCCACGCCCTTCCTGTAATCTTCGAAAAGAGTCTGCAAAGAGGCAGGAGCCCCTTCCCCATCTCTTCAGCATAGGGGACCCCCCCCCAATCAAAAGATATCTTTTGTGGGGTTGCTATTTGGGCATTGCACCAGGCTATAAATCACTGCCCACAGGGCTGGATAGATTAGCCATATATTTTCTTGATTTTGTTTTTTGTCTCGCTCCTGTGGGTGTTCCTTTGATCTATCTTCTTCATCAAATTTTTACAATGCTGTAAGAATCATCCCAAATAAACCTCTGGCTTCTCTTCTCCCTGTAAACAAGCAGGGAGGCTGCATCGCTTGTGTGAATGGTCAGTGGACATACATCTGAAGGCGTCCAGCCAATCTGTTTACAGAGTTTGGTGGGCCAGGCAAATTCTGGAGGTAAACAGAATCTGCCTACTAAGAATCTTCCTCTTGATGATGATGATGATGATGATGATGATGATGGATGGGATCATCAAGCTCTCATTTTCAGCCGTGACAACCTAGAGATGCGGGTTGAATTAACACAAAATGCTGTCCAGACTTAAATGAGATGGAACAGCTTGTAGGGCAAAGCATTGTGGGACTTTGGTTTTCACTTGTGGTAGGAATCAAACCATCATATCATACCCCGAGGTGAAATCCAGCAGGTTCTGACAGGTTCTGGAGAACAGGTAGCGGACATTTTGAGTAGTTTGGAGAACCAGTAATGGGAATAGTTTGGAGAACTGGTAGCGCAAATTTTGAGTAGTTTGGAGAACCGGCAAATGCCACCTCTGGCTGGCCCCAAAATGGGGAGGGAATGGAGATTTTACAGTATCCTTCCCCTGCCATGCCCACCAAGCCACGCCCACCAAGCCACACCATGCATACCAAACCACGCCCACAGAATCGGTAGTAAAAAAAATTGAATTTCACCACTGATCATACCTTATGGGACATTGCAAACTTTTTTGTGGGAATCCAGATGTTTAGAGGTTGTAGGAGCAGGGGCACTTTGAGAGGGTGCAGCTACTCCCATGGTGCACAAGCGGCTCCTGGCCCCCTCTTTTCCATCAACTTGGAAATGAAGACGCAGGAGCTTAGCTGGGTGGCCCATTTTTGGCCTGCACAAGCAGGAAGGAGGAGAGCTCTCTGGGCACATAGCTCCCACATGCCTTCCCTCCCGGCTAGATGACCTTTCCTTGCATCCCTCATTGGGTCTCAGCAGCCCCTCACAGCCCCTGCCTGTCCTTCCGTGAAGGAAGCAGAGCAAGGAAAGACTCTTAGCAGTTCTCCATCAGTTGCTTCTGTAGAGAAAAGGAGACAGATTTGCTGGTTTTTTTGAGAAAGCTGCTCTCTCTTCCCTCCCTCCCTGCCAGAGGTGAATTTCTACTGGTTCAGACTGGTTCAGCCAAACTAGTAGTGATTTGGCAGCCTGGGTCGCTGGAATTGGCCGCGATCCAGGCCTGCCACGCCCCCAAACTGGTTCTCCTATGGGGCCGCCATCTTGATTTTTGGTTCTGTGCATGCGGAGAACAATTGTAATTCACAAATTATTTCCCCCCCCCCTTTTTTTTTAAAGTTTTGCACATATGCAGATCTATTTTTGTGCAAATCTGCACGGGTGCACAGCACGGGTCAGGCATGCACATGTGCAAAGCTAGTGTGTGCAGGCAAAACTTTTGCGCACACCGAACCGGCAGTAATGCTGGGAGCTACCCAACCCTGCTCCCTCCTCCTCCCCAGGTGACAAGCCTGCTTTGAATAATTTTTTTTGCCAAGGAGCAAAGTCCTTTGCCTAAGCTAGGCCACCGGTGAGGAATCCCCAGACATTTTAGTTGTGGAACATGCTCTGAACCTCCATCCTGCTGCTGCTTTTCCTTGTCTTTTGAAATTCTGCCAGATGTATTTAACAACTTAGGGGTGACCAGAAAGTACCAACCTTGGATTGTGCCCGGACTTCCAAAAGGTGGTGGAGCATTCCCATTCCTTTTCCCTCCGCATTTCTGGAACAGCTTCTGAGATATTCAGGTGGTCCTGTATTTTAGCCCAGGCATTTTAATTTCCCTGTCAAGTCAAATCTTTCTTAGAGAAGCCTTCTGCTTCCCTCCCATGTGGCAAGCGACTGATGAGCAAGGTGATCCAGTAGGAAGCCTAGGTTGGAACAAACGTGCCCAGGTTGAAGCTGCCTTTCTTTTGAATGGAATCAAGACAGGTGGACGGAGGGACCTTCATCTTCCTGCAAACATCTTGCCAGCATGAATGGCGCACACTCTCTTCCAGTGCTGGCAGAGCCACTTCTGGGGACGTGCGCCCAGAGCGATAACCCCGTGGATTGCAAAATCCTGTTGAACTGGTCCTGCAACTAGAGGAGGCCAACTCTGTCATGCCAATGAATTCTTGGGAAAAGCATTACCACCTATGGTGACCTGTAAGGAGACTACATTTTTTTGGAAAAGGATCAAAAATTGGCTGGAGGCAATAACAGGAGTTAAAATAGAATGGAAACCAGAAATCTTCCTTAGGAATAGTGTCTGCGAAATATAAAAAAGAAATCCAGTATTTAATAATACATATAATTATGGCGGCAAGGATTGCCTTTGCCCAGAAATGGAAAAATAAACTAACTCCAAGCGAAGATGAAATAATAAGAAAGGTTATGGACTGTGCTGAAATGGACAAATGAACTAAAGAAATCCAGGGAAAAGAAGAATCAGAATTCTATCAGATATGGGATAAATGGTATAGGTCAGGGGTCTGCAAAGTTGGCTCTTTTAAGACTGGTGGACTTCAACTCCCAGAATTCCCCAGCCAGCATAGCTGGCTGGGGAATTCTGGGAATTGAAGTCCGCCAATCTTAAAAGAGCCAACTTTGCAGACCCCTTGTATAGGTGGATGGAGGAAAGAAACAAGAAATAATGAAGAAATACAGCAAAACTTAAAAACAGGAGTTATGAGTAAAATAAGAGGGTTTAGAATGAGGAAATCCAAATGAAATATAACAGAAGGGGAAACAATATAAGATGAGCGGCTTCGATTAACATTTGCTATTAGAAAGAACAGGAAGTTCCTGTTCGTATTGTATGGTGTAACTGTAGTGTATGTCTAAGTTTTGTGTGAGTATATTTTATATGTTTGTAAATAAAATTTATTTTTAAAATTTAAAAAAAAGGGAAAAGCAGCAGGTATGCATGCCACTTTTCTGAAATTCGCCCCTCCGAGTGCAGCAGTACCAGGCGCCCCCTAATCCACAGCAGGCACAATCATTTTGGGGGTACAAAATTAGCAGCAGCTGCTGCCACCTTCAGTAATAAAGCTTGCAGTTGGGATTGGGTTGGGTTGGCCGTCTTCTGAGCCCAGAAGTCCTCCAACTGGTGGATGTCAGCACTTGGGGAGATGATGGGCCTCCCAGAGGGGAGTCCCAGCATTGGCCTTAAAGCAGATGAGGCTGGGGCAGGCAGTTTGTGGGGATGATATCTGGATTTTTTTAAAATTTAATTAAATTTATATCCCGCCCTTCTCCACAGAGGACCCAGGGCGGTGCACAGGAAATTTAAAAATATACAAAAATAGAAAAAAATAAATATATAATTTAAAATATATATTAAATTATCCCGATCCTATGCTAAAAACCAAATTGTTAAAATACCCAATTTAAAACTTTCTAAAAGTCCCCATGGGAGGTTAGGCTAGGCCGGCTTGATGGAAAAGGTATGTCTTTAAACATTGGCGGAAGAGGCGGAGGTCGGTGATGGTGCGTAATTCAGAGGGTAGGTTGTTCCAAAGGGCTGGGCCCGCCACAGAGAAGGCCCTTCCCCTGGGTGTCGCCAGTCGGCATTGTCCGGCCGACGGCACCCTGAGAAGGCCCAGGGGGGCGCGAGGCTCCGTAAAGGGGGGCGCGTTTGATAGTCAGGAGCCGCACACCTGGAAAGACCGATACTGCCGCCGCCGCCGGCTTGGCATCCCAGGCCCATTCCGCGGTGGCAGCGGCTGTAGGTAAAGCCCGAAGGCGACTGAGAAAGGCGTCAGAGAAGGAGCAGCCGGAAGCCGTGCCTCTTGAGCACCACTAGGCTGGACGAGGCAGAAAGTGGACGCGGGGATAAGGAAGGGGATGCGTTTCGGGCCAATCAGCGTGGAAAGGTGAGGTCGAAGGAGGAGGGGGCAGCCCCCTGGCAGAGCGCGCAGCCAGGCGGCCGGGGCAGGCTAAGGCGAGTGATCGCGGCGGGCGGGGATGGGGGGCGGGGATGGGGCGCCAGGTTCCTTCGTCCGGGGGTGGGTGAACGAGCGAACAAGCAAGCGCGGGCGGGCAAGGAAACTTGCTGCAGCAGCGCCCAACAACCTGCCTGCCCACCGCCTGCAGTTACTCGCTCGCTCACCTACCCACCGGACGAAGGAAGCTGGCGTCCGGTGGGTGAGCGAGCGAGTGAGTAACTGTGGCCAACTGGCCAGCGGGCGGGTAAGGAAAGTTGCGGCAGCGCCCAACAATCCGCTGGCCCGCTGGCCGCGGTTGCTCGCTTGCTCACCCATCGGACGCCAGGTTCCTTCGTCCGGTGGATGGGTGAGAGAGAGAGCGAGTAAATACAGCCAGCGGGCTGGCGGGCCGGTCAGGCTACTTCCAGGAGCTGAGGAGGTTTGTGGAGGGGGGAGGGGGGGGGAGACAGACAGACAGAGAGAGGCACAGACACACAGAGAGACAGGGAGGGAGGGGGGAACCAGAGAGTGACAGACACACACAGAGAGACAGAGAGTGGGAGGGAGGGAGAGAAAGATAGACAGAGACACAGAATGAGTGATTTAAGTGCCTGAATGCGAGACAGACAGACACACACACACACACAGAGTAACAGATGGGCAAACAAAGGAGAGAGAGACAGAGAGAGAAAGAAAAAAAAGAAGGTGGGAGAGAAAGAAAGAGAGAAAGAAAGACAGACAGAGAGAAAGAGAGAAAAAAGAAAGAGAGACAGAAAGGAAAGAAAGAGAAAAAAGAGAGAGAAAGAAAGAAAGAAAAGAGACAGAAAGAAAGAAAGAGAGAGAGAAAGAAAGAAAGAGAAGGAGAGAGAAAGAGGGAAAGAAAGAAAGAGAGAGAGAGAGAGAAAGAGAAATAGGGAAAGAGAGGGGGGAAAGAGGGAAAGAAAGAGAAAGAAAAAGAAAAAGAAAGAAAGAAAGAGAGAGAGAAAGAGAAAGAAAGAAAAAGAAAGTGGGAGAGAGAGAAAGACAGACAGAAAAAGAGAAAGAAAGAGACAAAGGAAAGAAAGAGAAAAAAAGAAAGAGAGAGAGGGAAAGAGAAAGAGACAGAAAGAGAGAGAAAGAGAGGGAGAGAGAAAGAGGGAAAGAAAGAAAGAGAAAGAAATAAGAGAGAGAAAGAGGGAAAGAAAGAAAAAATGAGAGAGAAAGAAAGAGAAAGAAAGAGAAAGAGAAAGAAAGAAAGAGAAAGAAATAAAGAGAGAGAGAGAAAGAAAGAGGGAAGGAAAGAAAGAGACAGAGAGAAAGAGAAAGAAAGACAGAAGGAAAGAAAGAAAAAGAAAGAGAGAGAGAGAGAACTTATGACCACAATTAAGCCCAAAAGTTTGGTTGCTAACCAAGACCATTGTTAAGTGAGTTTCACATTTTCCAAATTGGCCACTCCCACCCGGTCACATGGTTTGACATGTCCAATCAAAAAATGTTTATAGTTTAATTAAGGATTTAATGCACTTTAAATCTTTTCTGCTACAGTTAATAAAGCTATTCTTTGTTGTAAATTGATCCACATTTCTTTCTTTTTTTTATTCTCTTATACGTTAATAAGGATACAGTGTTATGCAGAGGTGTACTAACAATTTTATAGACAAATGATACTATTTACAGTCGCGCGGGGGGCGCGAAATGTTTTCTTCTTCCTAGGGGGGCCTGACAGAAAATAATTGAGAACCACTGGTCTAAGGGATGTATGGGGCAGGAGACGGTCTCGCATATAACTAGGCCCTGAGCCATGGAGCGCTTTAAAGATGGTCATCAGAACGTTGAAGCGCACCCGAAAGGCCACAGGAAGCCAATGCAGCTCGCGCAGGATCAGTGTTATATGGGAGCATCTGGCGGCTCCCGTAATTACCCGCGCGGCTGCGTTTTGGACTAGCTGTAGCTTTCGAGTGCACCTCAAGGGAAGCCCCATGTAGAGAGTTCAGGATGACTTCAGTTTTGCTGGGAAGGGGGTGGCAAGCCTGCAGCAGCCTTGATCAGAATGAGTTTTGTTAGGGGCAAATCCCTTTTTGTTAGTGGGGTCTCACCGTCTATCACAGGGGTCTGCAAAGTCGGCTCTTTTAAGACTGGTGGACTTCAACTCCCAGAGTTCCCCAGCCAGCATAGCTGGCTGGGGAACTCTAGGAGTTGAAGTTCACCAGTCTTAAAAGAGCCAACTTTGCAGACCCCTAGTCTATCATGACGTCCCATTTTGGCACTGACCGGTATCTTCTGGCCTTATGCAATATATCCTCAGCCTTTGGAATGTCTGTAAACACCTACGGGTTATGTTTGCTGCCTTGAGCAATTGTAAAAATAATACAGGCGGCAAATAAATAAATGTTTTTTAAAAAATAATAATAATAATGCTCTTTTATCTGTGGTTTTAAACGGGGAGACTTTCAAAAGAGAGCAGTGTTTTGCTGGGATTCACCAACTACAGCATTGCGGCTGAAAAGCAGGCAGCCAAAAGGCAAGATCAGAGCAACAGCTGCAGACACGCAGGAGTTCCCCTCCCGCTTTCCAAGCCCCACCCAGCACCCAGCTGGGAATTGCAGCCCTGTCACTGACAACAACTCCCCACCCACCCACCCACCCACCCAGCCTGCCTGTGGAAAGGGCCTCTCTCTTGCATAATTTCTGAGATGTAAACATAACTGCAGGAGTGGCTCTATTTCCATAAAAAACAACTTAATAGGCCCCAAGAACAGTGATGAGATTCAATTTTCTTTACTACCGGTTCTGTGGGCGTGGCATGGCGAGCGTGGCAGGGGAAGGTTACTGCAAAAATCCTCTTTCCTACCTCACTCCTGGGGGAAGGATATTGCAAAATCCCCATTCCTTCCGAACTACTCAAATTTTCCGCTACCGGTTCTCCAGAACCTGTCAGAACCTGCTGAATTTCACCCCTGCCCAAGAAGCATCATTGAGGGCAGAAGAGGCTAGCAAGATAACTTGTGTCCACGCACATGTTCATACACACACACAAACACATACACAGAGAGAGAGAGAGCTATGTGGGTCAGGCTTCCTTTTTCAGTCAGCACAGTTTATGCCAGTCCAGGGAGGGGAGCTCTGGCTATAAGAGGTAGTGAGGAAATCAGATGTAATGAGTAATTTTTTTAAGGGATAGTATGTCATTGTCCAGACTGACAAGCCTTAAGACCTCAGTGTCTAGAAATCAGAAGAACCATAGAAAGGAAACCAGCACAAAATATCTGTTTTATGCAAGAGTCTTGTTTTCACTCTAGATTTTGCCTGATTCCCCCAAATTTAAAACCGATCTAGTTATAATTTGGGGTGGTTTGCAAAGGGCCCACAGTATAAATCATGTCCCTGCTAGGCGATGTCAGATGGGGACTGAAGGGCCGGGAAAGAGGAAGGGAAATGATGCTCATGAATTCTCTGAAAAGATAAAGAATAAGAATAAGCAGAATGAGCCTCAAAAGTCCTAGAATGCATTGAGTGGAGCGCAGAAGCGATCTGTTACCTGGGTGATCTAAAGAGAGATTGTAGCAAGTAGAAAATCTTTATCATCAAGATCCATTCCTGAGTCCCATCATTTTATTCTGCTCTTGATACTGACTAGGTGGCTCCATGGCTAAGATGCTGAGCTTGTTGATTAGAAAGGTCGACAGTTTGGCGGTTCAAATCCCTAGTACAGGTCTCCTGTGTGAGCAGGGGGTTGGACTAGATGAGCTCCAAGATCCCTTCCAACTCTGTTACTGCAACTGTAAATCTGTAAGCACACTCTCCTTGTTTTCAAGCTTGAATCCGTTACACTGGCTGCATTTTGGTATGGTAATGGCTGAATCTAAGTCACCCATCCTCCATAAATAATTCATTGGAAGACAGTCTCACTGCAAAGTAATTGTATTTTTAAACTTCAAAAATAACCAATTGCCTTCCCAGAAATGGCAATGCTGAAAGGCAGGTGCAGTTGTGCAAGACCCAGGTGGACATTTCAGGAGCTGTTTTGAACCCGCTGTCTGCCGCTCCCATTTGAGGAGGGCCCAAACCAGGGGCGAAATCCAGCAGGTTCTGGAAAACCAGTAGTGGAAATTTTGAGTAGTTTGGAGAACCGGCAAATGCCACCTCTGGCTGGCCCCACCCCCACCTATTCTCTGACTCCTGAGTCTAAGATGGTCGGGAGGGAATGAGGATTTTGCCGTAACCCCTTGCCACGCCCACCAAGCCACGCCCACCAAGCCATGCCCACGGAACCGGTAGTAAAAAAAATTAAATTTCACCACTGGCCCAAATCCTGCGAGCCAAAGGCCAGATATCAGCCTTCTCCCCACAGGTCAAAGACTTATGCTCTGCTGCTCCACGCGGCCATCTCCTTGGATGGTCATTTCTCTTTCCATTCCTCACCCAGCACTTCTCAACCTTGGCCATTTTAAGATGAGTGGACTCAATTTCCCAGAGTTCTCCAGCCAGCTGAGGAACTCTGGGAGTTGGAGGCCTTCCCTTTGAAAGCTGCCAAGGTTGGGAGACGTTGCCATAGAGAGCAGCGATAAGCAGTGAAAGCCTCCCGGTTCGGCCCGGTTCGGCTGAACCGTTAGGGACAATTATCCTTGGTTCTGTGAACTGGTAGTAAAACAAAAAAGCTTTGTAGAATTGCATAGCTGAGCTGTGAGCCGTGCAATTGTTGGAACCTTTTCCCCCACCCCCATTTTTAAAAGCTTCCTACTTCATTTAAGCGTCATTTTTCATTTTTTACAACCGGCATGAAAAAATTGCTTTAAAAAGTGAAAAAAAGTTGGCCATGCCCACCCAGTCACATGACCCCCACCAAGCCACACCCACAAAACCGGTGGGGAAAAATGTAGGTTTCATCCCTGGCAGAGATTAATACTTGTAGCAGCTCAAATCCAATTTTTAATAGAGGGTTTAGGAAGTTGTCTTTTGGGCCCGTTTTCTCTGGCAAGCTTGTTGACTCTTTTAATATCCTTATAAGAACACAGTCCTGGTGTTTGTGGTTTATTGCTGTTATTTTGTGACAGGCTCGTAAAACAGTTGGGCTTTGGCTCTTATTCTCTTGGAGCAGAATTGTCCTGCTGGTTTGTTACAAATAACACACTTTGAGGTTCACCACCAGTCTAAAAGGGGAGGACGGACAGCTTTCCTCCTTGAGGAGGAGCCATTTGCAACAGGAAAGAGAGGGCACTGGAGGAGTTTTCAGGGGAGGCTCTGCCTCAAATCTGGGTTTTTTTTGCCAAGCCTTTCCTCCCCATGGTGGCAACTTGGAGAAAGCGAGCTGCTGGACATCACAGCGTCTCCAAATTAGGGCTCTCAAATTAGGGTGGCTCAGTGGCTAAGATGCTGAGCTTGTCGATCAGAAAGGTTGGTAGTTCAACGGTTCAAATCCCTAGTTATATGCGAGACCGCCTCCTGCCCCATACATCCCTTCGGCCGATCTGCTCCCACAGAGAGGGCCTTCTCAGGGTGCCGTCAGCCGGACAATGCCGATTGGCGACACCCAGGGGAAGAGCCTTCTCTGTGGCGGGCCCTGCCCTTTGGAACGACCTACCCCCAGAACTTCGCACCATCTCCGACCTCCGCCTCTTCCGCCAGTGTTTAAAGACACATTTGTTCCATTTAGCCGGCATAGCGTAACCTCCACAAATGACTATTTTGGACAGTTTTAAATTTGGGGATTTTAATTTGTTTTTAGTGCAGGATGGTATCAAATAAGTTTTTTTACTTGATTTTGTATTGTATTTTAAATTCCTGTGCGCTGCCCTGGGTCCTTTTGGAGAAGGGCGGGGTATAAATTTAATTTAAAAAAAATAGTGCCGTGTAACGGAGTGAGCTCCCATTACTTGTCCCAGCTTCTGCCAACCTAGCAGTTCGAAAGCACGTTAAAAAATGCAAGTAGAAAAACAGGAGCCACCTTTGGTGGGAAGGGGACAGTGTTCTGTGTCCCTTTGGTGTTTAGTCATGCCAGCCACATGACCATGGAGACGTCTTCAGACAGCGCTGGCTCTTCGGCTTTGAGACGGAGATGAGCACCACCCCCTAGAGTCAGGAAGGACTAGCATATATACGCGAAGGGAACTTTTTATTGCTCTTCTCTTCTCCTACGTTCCATGCCTTTTCATGTTTTCTGTTTTGTTTCCTGGTCATTGTGTTTATTTAATCTTACAATGTTAAATGTCTGTTTATCAAGACATTTATCATAAAGGTAATCTATAATAAAAGCCTACTTTCGGTAATTCAGTACATGTGTACGGTGAGTAAGCAAGCTGTAATCTTTGTTAAATAAATTACATTTTGATCAGTGGCTTAATATCACGACCTGCCAGTTGCACTCCAAGCTGAAGTGGCAGCTGAAGGAAAAATCAGGTTGGACTCAAGCTGCGTCTGCTAATAAGACATAAAAAAATTGCTTAACCAAGTGGAGAGAAGTTAGCGTGAAAAAGTATCGGTTGCTGCCTTTGCAGCTGTCAGTATTTATTTAAAATTAAATAAAATGCCTATTTGAGGTAGTGGATAAAGCCCCAGATTAGAAAGTTGGGGGCTGTGAGACCCGAGGTGGTATTCAGCAGGTTCTGACCAATTCTGGAGAACCAGTAGTAGAAATTTTGAGTAGTTCGGAGAACCGGCAAATACCACCTCTGGCTGGCCCTGCCCCCATCTATTCTCTGCCTCCTGAGTCCCAGCTGATTGAGAGGAAATGGGGATTTTGCAGTATCCTTCCTCTGGAGTGGGGACTTCCTCTGGAGTGGGAGGGAATGGGGATTTTGCAGTATCCTTCCCCCGGAGTGGGGAGGGAATGGGGATTTTGCAGTATCCTTCCCCAGAAGTGGGGAAAGAATGGGGATTTTGCAGTATCCATCCCCTGGAGTGGGGAAGGAATGGGAATTTTGCAGTATCCATCCCCTGGAGTGGGGAAGGAATGGGCCTTTTGCAGTATCCTTCCTCTGGAGTGGGGAGGAAATGGGAATTTTGCAGTAACCTTCCCCTGCCATGCCCACCAAGCCACACCCATCAACTATGCCATGTCCACCAAGCCACACCCACAGAATCAGTGGTAAAAATGTTGAATCCCACCACTGTGTGAGATGCACCTTAGGAACAAAGCTGCCTGGTAACCTTGACTAGTCACTTTCTCTTCGTCCTGGGAAGGAGGCAATGCAAACCACTTCTGAAAAAATCACCCAAGAAAACGGCAGTTTCTGAGAACTGGACACTATTGAATGGAACCAAAAAGATACCATGGAGTCTGTTCAGCTCCTAGAAGTGCTCTTCAGCTTGACCTCTTGCTAGTACTAACTTGTGTCTTGATTTTCTGGCCTGTGAAAAGTCCAGTTGTGGAATAGTCTGGATCTGGGCTTTAGATAGATGAATGAACAGGGGCATCGGTGTATTTGTCCCTATTCAGACAGAGCTGCTGGCACTGGTGGGCTTCAAATAATTTAACAACCAGTTCTCTGTCCTAATGACTGACTAGGTAGGCATGTCTGGGTGTTCATGTGACTGGGTGGGCGTGGCCAACTTGACATTACTCACATTGAGGGGCACCTCACCTTGCCCAGAGACTCCTCGCCATGCCCGGCAACACCTAACCCCCCCCCTCCACACCCAGCACTCCTTGTCATACCCAGCTACTGGCCCTGTTGCCAAGCTGGGCAAGCAGCCGGGTAACCAGGTGAGCAGCTAGGCAGCGAGGTGAGGAATTGCTTGGAGAAGGGTGAGGTGGTGCTAGGCGTGGGAAGGCACGCTATTCAGCCGGTTTGCCGAACTGCACAAAAAGTTAGCTATCGGTTCTACCGAACCTGTGAGAACCGGCTGAATCCCACCACTGGCTGCTGGACACCTCTTATTGGGAGGGGACAGAAATCTGAAGGAGTGAAATATTTCAAGAATGTGCACTAACGCCGCCTTAAAAGTCGTGGGTGGGGATCTACCAAGCACAGTTGGGTGGCGATGCGTATGTTCCCTTTGATAGAGGGAAACATTTGGGCATGTTGCCAGCAGGCGTGATTGTATGTGAAGTGCCCCTAGGATTGAACGCTTCTGTATATTTAACTTGGAATTAGTCCCGCTGAGCAGATTATGCCACCAGCTTTATTTAAGCTCTGTACTTGTTTGATAAACTCTTCCTCCTCGCCTGCGTTTGGATTCTTAAGGCGATTACTTACACCGACTATGGGCAATGGAATGAAAATGAGCAGCACCTCTTGCGAGACTCAAACTGAAGTTTGCTTTTGTTCCAATGTTGTTTGGTTTCTCCACCGGGATTGTGTGCTGATCGGTTGGCCTGCTGTGCGACCGTCCGGTGTTCAGTGGTTCAAGCCCAGTTATTTTCTGCAAGGGAAAAACATGCCGAGCATGCAGAGGGCATGCGGGCAAAATGGAGCAAGACCAAGCAAGAGACTCCCCTGTCTCCCAATGGGAAATGGGTTCACGTAGGATGGGCGTTAAAGTGCAGGCAGGACTTTTTTTTCAAACTTTGGTCTGAAACTTTCGGGTGCGCTTCAAGGTTTTGACAACCATCTTCAAAGCACTCCATGGCTCGGGGCCTAGTTATATGCGAGACCGTCTCCTGCCCCTTACATCCCTTCGTCCGATCCGCTCCCACAGAGAGGGCCTTCTCAGGGTGCCGTCGGCCGGACAATGCCGACTGGCAACACCTAGGGAAAGAGCCTTCTCTGTGGCGGGCCCTGCCCTTTGGAACGACCTACCCCCCTGAACTTCCCACCATCTCAGACCTCCGCCTCTTCCGCCAGTGTCTAAAGACACATTTCTTTCATCTAGCCGGCCTAGCGTAACCTCCGCTGTGACTATTTTAGACAGTTTTTAATTTTGGGGATTTTAATTGGTTTTTAGCGCAGGATGGGTAATTTAATAAGTTTTTAAACTTTGTATTGTGACTTTTGTATGTGTTTTTTAAATTCCTGTGCGCCGCCCTGGGTCCTCTTTGGAGAAGGGCGGGGTATAAATCTAATTAAATAAAATAAATAAAATAAAATAAACTGGTGCTGTTTGTGTATAGCAGAAAGCCAGAATTCACACCAGAGGTGGTTTATGATGTATTTATGTTTGTATGTTTTTAATTCCCCTGTGCACCGCTCCGAGTCCCTTCGGGAAGAGGGAGCGGTCTACAAATTAAATTTATTATTATTATTCAATATTTTTTTTACTCCCGGTTATGTGGGCATGTGGGCTTGGTAGGTGCGGCATGGCTTGGTAGGAGTGGCTTGGCAGGCATGGCAGGGGAAGGATACTGCAAAATCCCCATTTCCTCCCGATCAGCTGGGACTCAGAAGGCAGAGAATAGATGGGGGCGTGGCCAGCCAGAGGTAGTATTTACCGGTTCTCCAAACTACTCAAAATTTCCGCTAACATTTCTCCAGAACTGGTCAGACCCTGCTGAATCCCACCTCTTCTTCAGATGCTTCCCTCTTATTACGATAAACTGCAAGTCTGAAATCTGGCTCTCCACAAACAGAAACACAAACAGCTTCCCATAACCCTCTTCCATACAAAAGTGAAGTCAATTACTTACCACCACCCCCTACCCATTTAAATTTTTAAATCACGCTGTGCATTTCTTTCCCCCCTGTTAGTCTGAAGTACAAATCTGCAGTTCCCTCCTGTTAAATTCAGCTGCCCAGAATTGCGGAGGGGAGTTACCAGCTTGAACAATTTCCGTGGTCCCTTTTTTATACTTTGGCATGTTTGATTTTGTTTGAAAAGTGACCTAAGCAAAAGTCCTGCTTTGCCTCCTCAATATTGTAGTGCAATCTGATTGGTTCAGCCGTGAATCTGTTTTCCATTAAATAAATTCTGGCCTCAAGAGATATTGCAAGAATCTGAATCGCCGTACCCATTCCACCGCTTGGATGAATTTCTCCACTCGCTCTTCCCCCCACCCCCCACCCCAAGTAACAGACGACCCCTTGTCTTAGACGTGGCTCATGGTAAGGCTTTACTTGATCCCCGAAAACATTTTGCACAGGACAAAGTGGCAATGGGAGATGACATTGTTTACGCTGGGTTTCAGTTTGGCTTGCTTGGTGGTCATTGGAACTGTGCACCATCGCTCTCCAATCTGCTTCTCTCTCTTTCTCTATAGGTCAAAAAACAAACAAACCACAGAGCAGTTATTATTATGAGCTTAAGACTTCCTAAGCCAATTTGGATACCAATTAGGATGCTGTCCAGGCAGTTTAGCTCTGAGTTATGCCCATCACTATTGTCTTCTCCAATAAGGTGAAATTGCTTTTCCGTCCCAACCTTTAGAATGAAGGGCAGAGAGCCAGGGGTAGACCTTTTCTCTTTCCACAGACTAGATGAGGCATGATTAACTCAGAATTGATTTGCTTGGTTGCATCCAGGGCAGCTTCTGTCCCTCCTTCCTGCCCTTCCACAACTGAATTTCACAATAGGATGGATTGAGTGGCTGAGATTGGCCCAAGGTCACTCCAAGAGCTTCCATACCTATGCATGGACTGGTAATCTAGCTGACAGTCAGTTTCCTCTTTCTCCCATTGGCCTCTTGCTGCAGGGAACTTACCCTGTTTCCCCAAAAATAAGACCTCCCCGGATAATAAGCTCAATTGGACTTTTGAGCACATGCACTAAAATAAGCCATACCCTGAAAATAAGCCCTTCCCAAAAATATTGCAACACAGCAACAGCCATGAGTTGACCATGTTCGCTGCCTCCTGCCCCATCAAAATAATATGTCTCTGAAAATAAGGCCAAGTGCTTATTTTGGGGGGTCAAAAGAAAATAAGTCTCTTCCTGATTTTGTTGAATGGTGATTTCTTAAGCCATTTTAGAAAAGTGTTCACCTGGGTGGCCAGAAGCTTTTGATGGAGTATTGGGCCCCTGTCCGGCTCTCCTCCTGAGAGCTTGCCTACCGCAAAAGGCACATGACAGAGTAACCTGCTGAGCTTGTGGCACGATGGTGATTTGGTCTGAGGAAGAGTTGTCCAGCTCTCCGGGTTGAGTTTCGAGACTGGGGGCTTCAAGATTAAACCCCAGAGGATAAATATTGGGGAGGTGAACCCCAGAAGGAAGGAGCCCAGTAGAGCTGCCTGCCAGATGTTGTGCTCCACCAGCGGCCTGTGGAGCTAGTGGCAAAGTCAGAAAGTGAGGAGGTTGGGGAGGAACATGGGCCAGTCCTGGAGTCTGGGGAAGGCTTGGACAAGGGCTCTGCGTCGGAGGCAGAGAGGGGACCATCTGAGAGTTATTTGCTGCCTCCGGAGTCTGACATCAGTGAGGCAGAAGAACAGTGTAAGCCTGTTCCCAGTGCATGCATGCGCAGAGCTGCCAGAAGGCAAGAACAGTTAAGACAAAAGGGGCAACTTGGGATTAAGGCTTGGATATGATCCCATAAGACAGTGGTTCTCAACCTTCCCAATGCTGTGACCCTTTAATACAGTTCCTCATGTTGTAGTGACCCCCAACCATAAAATTGGTGTTTCGGTTCCTAAGACCATCAAAAATATGTGTTTTCCTATAGTCTTAGGCGACCCCTGTGAAAGGGTCATTTGACCTCCAAAGGGCTCCCAACCCACAGGTTGCGAACCACTGCTATAAGACATAAAAGAAGAGCAAACGGATGTGAGCCTTTGCAGGAAGCAACTTTGTTCGTCCTGGTCGGTTTAAACCCTGAAGCTCCGTTTTGACTCTGTGCTCCATTTGACCTTGCAAAACTAATTGGCAATTAGGTCTTTGGCAGCGTTTCAAGGGAGATAAAGGTGGGAGTTTATCAGCCTTACCCTGAAAGACTTTGGCAGACTTCTGTCAGACTCTTCAAAAACTGTTAGCAACTTCTGAACCCAGAGTTGCTAACATTGGTTATGAGCCCAGTGTTTTGCCAACAACTCTCATTACGGGCTGTGAATGACCATAATTCACAGATGTTGAAATAAAAAGAGGCTTTGGGGGACTAAGCATTTGATTTTTACTGTCTTGGGAAGCCTAGGTAAGAACACTGGGTTTTGCCGCCATCGGTGGGGAAGCATGTTGTGATCAGAGAGAGAGTCTTTTCCCTGTTGGGATCTCTCAGGGCTCTCCCTCCTTGGGGGTTTGCCCAGCACCAGCACTGTATTCTTTGTACATTCAGAAGAGATGTTTCGCTATCTTTCCGAGGCTTTTCAGTGTCTTCAGCTGAAGTTTTAATTTCTCAATCATGCATTTCACTGGAAGTTCTGGCGAAGGGCGGAAAGCTACGTCCACCTGGTGAGTCTTCCCCCCCCCCCCATGGCTTCACTTCTAAGGAATGGCCCCAAAAGAACCCCAGAGGCTTCAGGCTTTACGCAAAATGGAGGAGGTAATTCAGAGTTTCTTTGAACGGCTCTCAAGAGGCTGGTAGCAAGTGAGCGCTTCCTCCCTGCCAGAGTTGGCAGGCAGATCTTTGTGGGCAGAAAACGCTGAAAGAGGCTTTATTTTGCAGAGAGGAAGGGTAGAAATAAGTTTGGGGCTTCTCTGATTCACAGGGCTCAGCTCAAGCTCTCTTCCTTCCCTTTTGTGTGCCTGGGGGAAGAGGAGGAGGGGGAGGGGGAGGAATGGCATGGTAAAAATCTCCATCTGCAGGATTCAAGCGTTATGTCCCACTTCAGCATTCAGGGGTTGCCTGCGCAGAGCTGTCTAGGACAGGGGTGTCCACCCTTGGCAACCTTAAGACCTGTGGACTTCAACTCCCAGAATTCCTCAGCCGGCAAAGCAAAGCTGTATGAGGAATTCTGGGAATTGATGTCCACAGGTCTTAAAGTTGCCCAGGTTGGAGACCCCTGGTCTAGTGAGTGTTCGGCTCGCTCGTCTCCAGCAGGATAAGACTTTGGCACAAGGGATCCACCCAATCTTGTCAGGAAAGCACCCACCCTCTCTCCTTCCCTCCCTCCCTCTTTCTCTTTCTCACACACACACACACACAAACATTCACACACACGTCCAATTGTCAGCAACAGGTCTTTGAAGGACTTGTTTTTCTTTGCATCCTTTTTAATACTATTTTAAAAAGTAAACGTTCCCCTTGCACATATGTGCTAGTCACTCCAGACTTGAGGGGGCGCTGCTTATCTCTGCTTCAAAGCCAAAGAGCCAGCATGATCCGAAGATGTCTCTGTGGTCATGTGGCCGGCATGACTAAATGCCGAAGGCGCACAGAACACTGTTCCTTCCCACCTAAGGTGGCCCCTGTTTTTCTACTTGCATTTTTTACATGCTTTCGAACTGCTAGGTTAGCAGAAGCTGGGACAAGTAACGGGAGCTCACTGCATTACGCGGTGCTAGGGATTTGAACCGCTGAACTGCCGACCTTCTGATCGACAAGCTCGGCGTCTTAGCCACTGAGCCACCGCGTCCCGCTCTTCTAGATTAATGGTAGCTTAATATGAGCATACGGTAGATCTTTGCTTCCTAAAGTGAATTAAACCTTGTTCTCTTTAATTGACTCAGGACAGCCCCATAAACTATGGTTTATTTGTGTCTTGTTGCAGTTGCTTTCTATTTCAATTTAAGAACTGCTTGTCAATGACATGTAGTCTGTACTTGATCTAAAATGGAAGTAAAAGCACCAATTCCTGCAGCACAGGGGCGTGGAAGAGAGTGTGGAAACCAATGATTCAGGAGGGTTGCTGCTCGTATCCCCAAATGATGGCTTATTCAAACTGTTCTTTACACAAAGCTTGATTAGCATGTGGAACCACCAGATGTCGTGTTGGCTACTGTGTTTCTTGGTTATAGCAAAGCCTTTTACAGGTGTGCATTGATTAATAATGTGACTGAAGTTTGGGAGCCCATTTTCGCTGGCAGAGCGAAATCATCTGAAATCTATCATCTGAGGCTGCAATGGCTGGGCCTCTTCACTCTAGAACGACGGCGCCTGAGAGGTGACCTGATTGAAGTCTGTAAAATCATGCACGGTGTGGACAAAGTAGAAAAGGAAAAACTGTTTTCCCTATCGCACAACACTAGAACTAGGGGGCCCTCCATGAAACTTTTGGAAGCTAGACCTCAAACAAATAAGAGGAAGTACTTTTTCACCCAGAGGATCCCTGGTCTATGGAACTCCCTGCCAGAAGAAGTGGTGACAGCTGTCAGCCTCGACACCTTTAAGGAAGGATGAGAGGAGTTCATGGGTCCTAACAAGGAGAAGGGCGGGGTATAAATTTAATAAAATAAAATAAATAAATGGAGAACAAGGGTATCCATGGCTATCATGATGGATGCCTAAGGACACCCTCCGGGTTGGAGAGATAGGCAAGATATCTCTCAATGCCATTTGCAGGGAATCATAAGCAGGTGAAGACATCTGCTTGGGAAGACCCTGAAGCAAATGATGAGCCACTGTGTGAGACAGAATGCTGGACTGGATGGGCTGTGGCCTGTTCCAGCAAGGCTGTTCTTATGTTCTTATGTTCTTACAATTAGCATGTGGAACCACCAGAGGTCGTGTTGGCTACTGTGTTTCTTGGTTATAGCAAAGCCTTTTGCAAGTGTGCATTGATTAATAATGTGACTGAAGTTTGGGAGCCCATTTTCTCTGGCAGAGAGGTCAGGCCACCCCAGGCGCCCTCGACATGAGTGACATGCCCATCCTGGCCACACTCACCCCTGGCCCTTTGAGGTCAAACACAACCCGGATTTGGCCTCCAATGAAATCGAGTTAGACATCCCTGGTGTCCAAGGATTCCAGCAGCATAGAGAGTTTGAGGAAGTAAGCCAGAGTAGAACGCTTGCCCAACCCCGATCTCCATGCGTTATCAGTTGTATCACATGACCTTTCTTCGTGCCATGGTCAAACATAATAAACCTGAAGAACGGGCCAGTCATCTCCTGAACCTTGGAAAAAACCATGGGCTGTCTGAAGGTTCAGAAAATAATAATAATAATAATAATAATAATAATAATAATAATAATAATAATAATAATAATAATAATAATAATAATAATAATAATAATAAATTTAATTTATAACCCGCTCTCTCTCCCCGAAGGGACTCGAGGCGGGGCACAGGGAATTTAAAATACATATAAAATCACAAACATAGTACAATATAAAATAAAATTAAACTAACCCTGCGCTAAAATCCCATATTAAAACTAAAAATTAATCGTTAAAAACCCTAAAAACAGTTGATTATCCTAGGCCGGCCAAGCAGAAAAAGTGTGTTTTAAATTTTTGACGGAAGGAGCGGAGGTCCGTAGTTGTTTTAATTTCGGGGGGAAGGTCGTTCCAGAGGGTCGGGCCCGCCACAGAGAAGGCCCTTCCCCTGGGCGTCGCCCGCTGGCACAGCCTAGTGGACGGCACCCGGAGAAGTCCCTCTCTGTGGGAGCGAATCGGCCGCAGGGATGTATGGGGCAGGATGCGATCCCTCAGATAGCTAGGTCCCGTGCCATGGAGTGCTTTAAAGATGATAACCAACACCTTGAAGCGCACCCGAAAGACGACAGGCAGCCAATGCAGCTCGCGCAGGAGCGGTGTTACATGGGAAAACCTAGAGGTTCCCATAACTGCCCGCGCGGCTGCATTCTGGACAAGCTGAAGCCTTCAGGTGCACCTCAAGGGGAGCCCCATGTAGAGAGAAATAAGATGAAAAGAAACTCCCACCTTCTAGTTGGGCCTTCTGGAGAACCCTTCTCTTTTGTGCCTAGGAGAACAAGTGAAAGGAGAAGGTAGAAGCTTGTTGGGGACAGTCTGAGGATGAGTTGAGTGGCTGTTGGCTTCAGCATGTTGTCTCTCTGACCTGGCTGGCCACCTTCTCCTTCTCCTTCTCCTCCTCCTCTTTCCCCTCCTCCTTCTTCAACGCAGACCATCTGGGGCTCTTCAGCTCTTCCTGGACGCACCTGTGTCCAGTTCCTAGATCAGTAATAGCAAACCTTTTCAGCACTGAGTGTCCAAACCTGAATGCACATGTGCCGGAATGCCGGAAACCTAAAGACCAGCTGGTCAGGGCACGCATACCAGATTTTTGGGCATTTTTTCGGCTGTTTTCTGGGCCATTTTACACGCCTTTTTCAAGCTGTTTCTCGGCCCGAAAGTACCCTTAAAATGGCCCGGAGAACAGCCTGGGTTTTGGCCATTTTCCGAGCCACATTCAGGACATTTTCCAGTGCTCCGGTGCCTATGAAGACCAGCTGGCTGGTGTGCATGTGCGCACCGGAAACAAGACGAACATCTGGCGGTGTTGTGTGTGCCCACAGAGAAGGCTCTGTGTGCCACATATGGCACACGTACCAAAGGTTTGCCATCGCGGTCCTAGATGCTTTCTGCTGAAGAGACTGCAAACTAGATTCCACTTAAGGTCAGGAAAGCCATCTTTTTACGCTTCAGAATGTGACAGTGGGCCACGAGTAGAGACTTGGTGTGACGAAAGAACTGACAAGAAGCTAGGACAGGGTCAGGGTGGAGATGAAGGAACATCCAAATCTTGAGTCCTTGTTTTCTTGCATATCTGGAGAGGTCTTTTTGTTGTTAGTCTCTCCACCTACCTCGAAATGTGGATGTATAAGGAAGGACATGGGGAGGGTGGAAAGATACACACATAGCGTCATTCACACTGCACTTTAATTCCTTTCATGTTCTTGGTCCATTGCCCTTAATACTGCCTTTGGCTATGCAGGCCGAAGGTCCTTTTATTTCTCCTTTCCCATGGATCCTTCACTCATCTGACCCCAAATAGTCAGAGGTTTTATTGGCCTGGAGATATCAAACTCTTCACTGGCCCCATGGCATTTACCAGGGTAAAGTAAAGGCAAAAGTTTGCACATATGTGCTAGTCATTCCAGACTCTAGGGGGCGGTGCTCATCTCCGTTTCAAAGCCGAAGAGCCAGTGCTTTTCCGAAGTTGACTCTGTAGTCAAGTGGCCGGCATGACTCAATGCTGAAGGTGCATGGAATGCTGTTCCCTTCCCACCAAAGGTGGTCCCTATTTTTCTACTTGCATTTTTTATGTGCTAGGTTGGCAGAAGCTGGGACAAGTAATGGGAGCTCACTCCGTTACACAGCACTAGGATTTGAACCGCTGAACTGCCAACCTTTCTGATCAACAAGCTGAGCGTCTTAGGCACTGAGCCACCGCGTCCCATTGCATTACCAACGTTACCAGCCTGGTTTATCTGCAGCTCGCCCACCTGGCCCTCTGCTTCTTTGTGGTTTGTTGGCCTTCAAATGAGGCTAAAGAGCATAAACAGCTCTTCTTTGGATTCTGCTCCATGAGTCCAGCATGGCAATCAGAGTCTTTTTCCGGACAGTTTTGCTGCCTGCCCTTCAAATCAGTTCATGTGCCACCAGGCAATTCTGTTGAATGCCAATTTCAGGTGCAATTCTGTGGACCTGGTCAAAACAGTTACCTTCTCTTGGTATTTAAGACCGAGTTGCTTTGGGTTATGCAAGTATTTTCAAAACTTCCAAATTCCAGAATGCATAGAAAAGAGAAGTAGATGAGCTTTGAATAAAGTGACCAGATTTCAAAATTTGTCAAGCATGATACCATTGACTGGGAGGGGGAGGCGAATGGTCTTTCCCGGCCCTGCAGCTGCCGCTTCCCTCGCTGGCCGTACCTGAGGTTGCACTATTCCCATAGAGGCCGGGGGGCGGAGAAGCGGGGCCGGGTGAATGGTGGCTGCTCTGCATGCGCTCAGCAGCGCGGGCCGGAAGTGATGACCAGAGCGGGCTGGCGGGCAGCCGAGGGCCGGCGAGGGCGGAGAGAAAGAGAAGCCAGCAGGCGGCGGAGGAGGAAGAGGATAGCTGCGCACGACGGGGGCGCGGCCCTGAACTTTGTGGAGCAGCCGCAATGCGCTGAGAGCAGCCAGGCGTGAGCCCTACCACCGCTGCGTCCCCTCCCTGTCCGGCTCATCCGGGATAAGCGGCGTAAAGTTCAGGGCTGCAGCCGGAGCCCATGCGGCCCTGAAGTTTGCGCCGGCAGTGGTGCGATGCGCTGAGAGCAGCCGGCTTGGGTGGGGAGGCGCCAGTGGTGGTGCTCAGAGCCGTGAGCACCACCACCGCCGCCTCCCCACCCGAGCCGGCCACTCTCAGTGCATTGCGGCTGCTCCGCAAAGTTCAGGGCCGCACCCCCGTCATACGCAGCTATCCTCTTTTTCTTCCTCCGCCTGCTGGCTTCTCGCTCTCTCCTCCCTCGCCGGCCCTCGCCTGCCTGCCAGCCTGCTCTGGCCGCTGCTTCCTGCCCGCGCTGCTGCCCTGGCTACAGGCCGCCTCTGAGTGCATGCATAGCAGTCCCTGGCCGGCCACCCCCTGCCGCCTCTCCAGGCAAAAAGCGGGACATTTTTAAGAGGCGGCGGGGCGTGAGACTAATTCTTGAAAAGCGTGATTATCCCGCCAAAAGTGGGACGTCTGGTCACCTTAGCTTTGAAGGCATTTTAGAGATTATGACTCAAAAGTACTGTATTTTTCGGAGTATAAGATGTACCAGCGTATAAGATGCCCCAAGATTTTGAAGAGGCAAATTAAAAAATAAAAGGTTTTGCACTCTGCAGACCTCCCAAAAATGGGCCTGTTTTTTGTCAAAAAAGG
Source organism: Rhabdophis nuchalis (assembly GCA_039707465.1). Classification (NCBI taxonomy): domain Eukaryota; kingdom Metazoa; phylum Chordata; class Lepidosauria; order Squamata; family Natricidae; genus Rhabdophis; species Rhabdophis nuchalis. The sequence goes on along the minus strand of CM077657.1, from coordinate 7,290,342 downwards.
GCATGCATAGCCTTTAATAGGCTTTTAGAGTGCTGCAGGGGGGGCGAGCAAAATACGGCCCATTTTTGCTAAAACAGGCCCATTTTTTGTCAAAAAAAGAGCATACATAGCCTTTAGGAGACTAATAGAATGCTCCTGGGGGCTGGGGAGGGTAGAAATGAGGTTTTTTTGTCCCCCCAGTCCCCAGGAGCACCCTGGAAGCCTCCTAAAGACTATGCACTGCCATTTTTGCAAAGGGGGCGGGGTTTCAGGAGGCAAAAAAATGCTCATTCAGTGTATAAGACGCACCCAGATGTTCATCCTCTTTTTTGAGGGAGAAGGGTGCGTCTTATACTCTGACAAATACGGTAAATTAATTCATATATGCTGCCTGCAGATTCAGTTGCACTGAGAGGGAAAAATAACACAGGAAGAGGAAGCATCGAAATCATGATTAATCATGTAGGAAGGGACAGCATCAAGATCACAAGAAGTGATTATGCCACACGTGGAACACCGACTCCAGTTCTGGTCATTATGATACAAAAAAAGATGTTGAGACCCTGGAAAGTGTGCAGAGAAGAGAACAAAGATAATAAAGGTTCCTTCCAGCCCTGTGACTCCAGATTCTTATGTTTTACCCCTTTGAGTTGTTTATAAAAAATAATAAAGGCGGAATACAAATAAAATAAATACTAATCAATAATAAGAATTAATGGCTTATAAACCTGATCGATGAACATGAACATGAAGGGGGAATGTTAAGGGTCAGTGATAATAGCCATCCTGAAAAAAATGTGGTTTTGAATGGAAGAAAAATTTATAGGCAACTAGTCTGTTGTATACCTGTGCTTGGCAACAGAACTATGTGATTGGGCTTGATAAATTGACAGTTAAAGCTTGAACATGAATCAGTAGTTACCATTGGCGTCTCCTTTCCTTCCCTTCCCTTCCCTTCCCTTTTCTTCCCTTCCCTTCCCTTTCCTTTCCTTTCCTTTCTCTCAGGCTCACACCCAAGTGGCAGTTGGAACAGAGTTCTTTTCAGGTGGGGAGGGGGAGTAGAACGTCCAACTCCTTAGCATCAAAGCATGTTAATAATAATAGTATAAGAAATACTAGTGATCTGATGGTCATTTCAAAAAATCCTTTCTTAGCGAGCACCCAGGGGCCAAGAGGAACATACGTGCCAAATTTCAAGTTTGTAGGGTTTACCGTTCTGGAGATTTCGTGACGATGTGCGAGGGGTATTTCGCTTTTATATATATATATGTATATATATAGGTAGATAAATCAAAGCACATTTTGCCTTATGAGGTGCGATATCTCCAGTGAAGGTCTCAAAGGTGGACAAAGGCGGGGCTGGCATTGCTGTCCAACAGTTTTGCAGAGCCGTTCAGGCAGAAGACTATTCTGCAGAGGAACCAAACGCAGAGCAGCCCTGCCAATGTTTTCCTTCCTTCCTTCTTTCCTTCCTTCATAGACAGACCTATGGTGACCCCAGCATGGAAATTATTTTTAATGCACACAAAGTTTCTCTTCTGCATGTTTATTTTAAAACTGGTGAAGGCAGTTTAATAGCTCTGGAGAGCGGCGAGTTGGTAAACATTGACTCTGCTGCTTCTCTCGGATTCCTGATTTCGTTGCAGATTGTTTTCATTAAAAAACAAACAAACATTGAGACGCTGCCATGCTATAAAATAGTGTGCCAGCCTTCAACGTAAGATTTATTTCCAAGAATATTTTGTTGGCCCCAAAGGCATTTTTGGCAAGCAGAAGTCAGAAGCTGCATCCAGGGCGCTCTGTGGAAGCTGCAGAGGCCAGCTAGGGCCGTGGGCGGGGCTGGGAGCGAAGGGGGAGGAGCCAGGAGGAGGCAGGCAAGCCAGCCGCGAGGGGGCAGTTGCCTCTTAGTAAGCTGGTGATGCTTGGGGGGTGGGGGGGATCACAACTTTCATTCAAAAGTCCTCGGGGGGGGGCAAAGTTCAGAATCCGTGCTCTGCTTCAGCTATGGGGTTTCTGCAAATTGAGTTGCTCTCCTTGTGTACTCACGTGTGAAATTCTCCCATTTAAACTTTCCCAGATTATTCCTTGGCTGTCCAGAAATTCTCCTTGACACTCCAGTCCTTCCAGTTCGACTTCATTGGGGACACGCTGACCGATGATGAAATCAACATTGGTAAGTGCTTTTTTGGCCAGCTGCCTCTTTTGCCTTCTCAGGGCTAGGGGCTAGAAGTCCACTTAATGTTCTGCTTCAGTAATAAAATTCTTGGTTGCAATTCAGTTTCAAATATCTTGCATCAAACCTATCCATACTTAACAGCCTCTTTATAACTGCCATGTTAGTCCTTTTGTGATGGGTAGATCAGTACTCAGGATGGCGAGGGGACTGGAGGCTAAAACGTATGAAGAACGGTTGAACTGGGCACGGCTAGTCTAGTGATGAGAAGGACCAGGGGAGACAGGAGAGCAGCCTTCCAATATTTGAGGGGCTGCCACAGAGAGGAGGAAGGGGGTCAAGCTATTTTTCCAAAGCACCTGAAGGCCAGACAAGAAATAATGGATAGAAACTGACCAGGGAGAGATTCAACCTAGAAATAAGGAGGAACTTTCTGACAGTGAGAGCAATCAACCCATGGAACAGAAGTTGCCTTCGGAAGTTGTGGGAGCTTCATCCCTAGAGGCTTTCAAGAAGAGATTGGACTGCCATCTGTCAGAAATGGTGTAGGGTCTCCTGCTTGAGCAGGGGGTTGGACTAGATGACTTACAAGGTCCCTTCCAACTCTGTTCATCTGTTAAATCTTTTAAACACCTCAGATCCAGACCATGTATTAGGGCAGCTGAATTTTCATTGCAAAGTGCAAGTTGTTAAGTTTAAAAATACAAATTCTATCTGGCCTTGTTGATACAGTATGTCTACTAGATTTATGTCTTGTTTTCCCCTGGCCAAGGGATCCACGCATCAGCCTAGGGAACCCAACAACAGCTGGAATGCGTGTTTCCAAGATTGGGACTCTTCTGCTTTTGTTTTCTCCTTCCCACCGTGACTTGGGAAGCCCTTAACACAATGCAACTTCCTTCTCTTGAAAAAAAGTGTGTTCATGCTCTACTCATTCTTCTTTTTGTTTTAGAGAAGGGAGTCGTATGATATTCTGTCCTGATCGGAAAGTGAGCTACTTATTTCCATGGCAAGGAAATAAACGGCAGTGCCTTTTTTGAGAATGCTTTTCTAAAGATGTGTTTACTATTCACATCTCTTAACTGATAAACAAACAAACAAACAGCCGGTTGTAAGTGATTCCTTGGCCTATCACAGGGGTGTCCAAACTTTTTGCAAGGAGGGCCAGGTTTGGTGAGGTGAAAATATGTGGGGCCGACCATTCAGACTGACATTCTTTGAATCATTAACATTAAATGCAAATGAACTATTTTATGAAAGACTTAAACAAATAACTCCAGTGGAGAGAAGAGGCTGCAGGCCACTCAAAATTTGAAAATGGGCCACAATTGGTCCCCGGGCTGGACTTTGGACAGGCCTGGCCTATTAATATTTGAGATTGATGCATTGATGGGTGGAATGATACAGTGGTGGGTTTCTGCAGGTTCGCACCTACTTGCGAGAGCCGGTTGGTGAAATTTAGAGAACCGGTGAGAGAGGGTTCCACCAGCGTACCTGGAAGTAAATCTGGCCCGCCGCTTGCAGTGACCCAACGGGAAGAAAAGGAAAGGAAAGGAAAGGAAAGGAAGAAAGAAAGAAAGAAAGAAAGAAAGAAAGAAAGAAAGAAAGAAAGAAAGAATTTATCATCACAATTGAGTCCAAAATTTTGGTTGCTAAGCAAGAGCATTGTTAAATGAGTTTCACCACATTTTAAAAGGTGGCCACTCCCACCCTGTCACATGACTGTCAAGCCACGCCCACAAAATAGGCCACACCTACAGAGTAGGTTCTAAAAAATTTGAAACCCACCACTGGAATGATAGATGCAAACGTCAGATTAGGGTTTTTCTATTGATTAGGAAATGTTAGTAAAATCATGCAGAATTTAGATTTGGGGAAAGAATAAGTATCCTCTTTCCCCGAAAATAAGACCTCCCCAGATAATAAGGCTAATCGGGCTTTTGAGCACATGCACTAAAATAATCCCTCCCCCCAAAATAAGCCCTGGCCAAAAATATCACAACACAGCAGCAGTCATGAGGTGACCACGCTCGCCCCCTCCTGCACCTCAAAAATAATAAGACCTCCCCAAAAATAAGGCCAAGTGTTTATTTGCGGGGGGGGGGGTGTCAAAAGAAAATAAGACCCTCTCTTATTTTTGGGGAAACACGGTAGAACAAGTGAAGGTGTGAACAACCAGGATAGCTGCACTGTGGTGGAAAGATGAAAGTCAGAAAGCAGCAGGGCTGGGCTGCCCTCCTGCCCTCTCAGGTGAGCATTGGGGCACCCTGAGGAGAAGACGGAAAAACCAAAGGAGGGAAAAGTTTGATAAGTTGCGAAATAGATTTGGCACAGCATAAATATCCAATCGATGATTCCATGTTACCCTTTAACAGGGATGGCTAACCTTTTTGTCGTCATGTGTCAAAAGCTTTCCTGCACCCATACTGCAATTTGTGTACGATGCCCCTCCACGCTCTGCCCCCTGCGCATGCACGCACAACCCCCCCATGCTCCCCCTGCTCCCTGCGCCCCATTTTGGGCCTAGTAGGCTCCCTGTAGCCTCCGGGGACCAAAAATAGGTTGCGGGAGGGGATGCTGCCCCCCTATGCTCCCCACACCCCCACTACGTGCGCACCCCCACCAGTGGTGGGTTTCAAATTTTTCAGAACCTACTCTGTAGGTGTGGCCTATTTTGTGGGCGTGGCTTGGCAATCATGTGACAGGGTGGGAGTGGCCATCTTTTAAAATGTGGTGAAACTCATTTAACAACGCTCTTGCTTAGCAACCAAAATTTTGGACTCAATTGTGATGATAAATTCTTTCTTTCTTTCTTTCTTTCTTTCTTTCTTTCTTTCTTTCTTTCTTTCTTTCTTTCTTTCTTTCTTTCTTTCTTTCCTTCCTTCCTTCCTTCCTTCCTTCCTTCCTTCCTTCCTTCCTTCCTTCCTTCCTTTCCTTTCCTTTCCTTTCCTTCCCATTGGGTCACTGGCAGCGGCGGGCCAGATTTACTTCCAGGTACGCCAGTGGAACCCCCTCTCACCGGTTCTCTAAATTTCACCAACCGGCTCTCGCGAGTAGGTGCGAGCCTGCAGAAATGCGCCACTGACCCCCACTGTCCCCCACACATGCACGTGCATCTCCTGCATGTGCCCCATGCCCCCCCCCCATTCGCAGCAGAGACCCAAAAATTAGCTGGCTGGTGGGAAGTGCTTGCACATGCGCAGTGGAGCTGAGCTGTGGTGACAGCATGTGTGCCCCCAGAGAGGGCTCTGAGTGCCACAGGTTTGCTGTAAAGAAAGGGAAGGATTTGTGAGCATTATGCTGGGGCAGGCAAGATCAATCTCCTTGTGCATTTTTGAATTAAAGCAAAACGCCGAGGCAAGACGGCGGACTCTGGGTCAGAAGCCATTTGTGGTTTGACCCAGATTTGAGACAGTAATAAAATTATCTTGTGGAAACGCTTCGTTTGGTTCCAGCGGGCGGTTGCTTTGGACATGGGAGATTTGGGACACCCCTCCTGTTTGCTGGGAAGATTTCTCCTTGGTCACAGCTGAATAATCTCTCCTGACACATTGATATGATAATCGGCCAAGAAGGCTACAACCTCATGATATTAATCTACTATGAGGATACTAAAGGGAAGGTGGGGGAAGTAGGAAATACTGTATATTCCCATCTCTTAAGAGTCAGTCTTTGTTTGTATCCCACCTTTATTAGTTTTACAAATAAGGCAAGAAGCATATCCCATAACCTTCCCCCTCTTCCTATCACACAACCCTGTGGGTTGGACTGAGAGAGAGAGTGTCGGCACCCAGCTGGCTTTCATAGCTAAGGCGGGCCTCACGGTCTCCCGCTTTCTAGTCTGGTGCCTTTACCATTACACCAAACGGGCTCTCTGTTAATTTCTCTATTAGTTAATCCAGGGGTGAAATTCAGCAGGTTCTGACCTGTTCTGGAGAACTGAGAGCGGAAATTTTGAGTAGTTCGGAGAACCGGCAAATGACATCTCTGACTGGCCCCAGAGTAGAGAGGGGATTTTGCAGTATCCTTCCCCTGGAGTGGGGAGGGAATGGGGATTTTGCAGTGTGCTTCCCCTGCCATGCCCACCAAGCCACGCCCACAGAACCGGTAGTAAATAATTTTGAATTTCACCACTGATTTAATCTTTCAATTAATGTTTTCTCATTATAGTATTTTCTCTTCTTTTCAGCTGAATCCTTTAAGGAATTTGCTGAGCTGCTCCAAGAGGTGGAACTTGAGAGGTCTATGATGGTAAGGACATTTCTTTTTTTTCTTTCTTTTTTTATGAAAAAAGTTTTATTGGGTTTTACAAATTTTACATACAAAAGGGTAAGGGTAAGGTGTGCAAAGACATTTTGAGAACTTTCTCATCGAAATCATTGAGTCCATCTGAGTCTTCATACACAAAATAGATATTTCAGTTATGTATTCATACTACAA